>CM069935.1:22500-708375 GCA_036172225.1 Cryptocoryne crispatula var. balansae | reverse complement strand
AAGTACTGTATTGGTTACGTTGCGTGCAATTGGGTTTTTTTTTTTGTTTCTATTCGAGGTCTTGCTTATTTCTTCTATTGGACTTCGACTGATTTTTCTTTAATCCATCCAGTGTCTTGTTGTAGTCATCTAATATGCAGACAGAGGATCGAACCGGTAGTTTTTTGTGTGTGCTCTTTTCACTCCGTCACGATACTGTTTATCCTGACAAATTTTGTATTATCATCCTTTGGGCAGGGAAGCTGTGCATCGAGGTTACTCCTACTTCAAAGATTGCTTTTATCTCAGAGGAACTGTGCATTGGATGTGGAATCTGTGTCAAGGTTATTGTCCTTTTTCTTTTCTTGTTGTGATATGCCTATCCATTGCTCGCGATGTCATTTTCAAAATATCCCGTTCAGAAATGTCCTTTTGAAGCGATTCAAATCATCAACCTGCCCAAGGATTTGGACAAGGACACTACTCATCGTTATGGTCCAAATACCTTCAAGTTGCACAGGTTAGCATTTTGTTTTTGCTTGAACTGGATTGGTTACTTTCATTTATTTGGTTTTATCGAACGTAACAGGCATTTTCATACGACAGATTGCCGGTTCCACGACCTGGCCAAGTGCTGGGTCTTGTTGGAACAAACGGCATCGGGAAATCAACTGCCTTGAAAGTGTTAGCCGGCAAGCTGAAACCGAACTTGGGTAGATTCAATGTAACATTTTGGAGGACTCGATTTTGTTATTTTTCTTCTCTTCTTGGATTGTCTTCTTATGCCCATGCTCTTATATTTTGTTTTTTATTGTCAGAGTCCTCCAGATTGGCAGGAAATTCTCACGTACTTCCGAGGATCTGAGCTCCAAAATTACTTTACACGGATTCTAGAAGACAATCTAAAGGTACTTTTCATGGTTGTCTTTGGACATTGCTAACTTTGATACCATCATATCAATAATATTATTTTATTTTTCTTTGAAGCTCCACATGCTTCAGATTTGTTTCCATGCTTATGACATTATTCTTGTCAAGAGCAAAGTTGGCAGGTGCCAGCCTAACAGAAGAAATCACCGTTAACACCACAATTTTTCATTATGATTAGCAGAGGTAGGTCAGGCCGAGGTGAGGTGGAAGAACATGCTTCAAAACTGTTCAAGAACATAAGTTAAGAATAACTGATCTCTCTTGTCATCTTGTGCCTTCGACTGAAATGACTTCCCTTAGGTATCACACAAAGGTGAGGATAGTCTCTTGTAGACCGCAGCATGCTAAAACTATATATGGGGTTTCAACAAGTGAGGACTGATGACTCGCAGCATGGGTTGCATACAACTTAATGTATATTTGGGATTCACTAAGGTTGAAAGAAAAATTTTGGATGAAATAAACACTAGGTCCAGTTCAAAATGTCCACTTTCACAGTAGCTTCAATTTCAATTCCACTTTAACGCTAGGTCCGTGTTGATGAAATTTTATCAATCCCGTTCTGTGTACATACTGCATTAGATGGGTGTTGCAAGCAGTTTGAAATCCCTAAAATACCCCTTCTCTTAAGAGCAACAGTAGCTTGGCTGCACTAAGGCTCTTGCAAGCAGCAGTGGCGGTGCTTTGGCAGAACCTCCAGGGAGGCAGGGGTGATGAGGTCCTGATGCCTGATGGTGGACTGGTGAGAATGTCAACAGGAGCATAAAGAGTGAGGCGACGCTCTGGTAGAACTCCAGAGGCAGCAAGGAGACTCCGGTGAAGGGGGCATCGATGGCAGAAAGATTCTACGGGTGACTTGGCTTCAGGATGACAGCTCGTGGAGGCATTGGAGGAGGAGATTCTGGCGGGTGTTGAAGAAGACAACAGTGGCGGCGGCGCTGTGAAACTTTTCTAGCCTTGCTCCAGGCAATGAACAGAGTCCGTAGATGCTTCAGGTGGTGGCAAAGCTTGCATGGTGACTAGAAGCTCTACAGGCAATGATGTTCCAACAAAACAAGTCAAAGGCGGTGGCGGCTGGAGAAGAAGGTAACTGGCGGCGTGGGGGATCAGCAGATTGCGGTGAAGAGAAAGAGAGATAGTGGAGTGGGGTATCCCTGAGCGGCATTAGGGGTCTCTGGTGAGCAGCACCACGGCAGCAAAAGCTACTAGTGGTGAGAACCCAGCAGCAAGGCACCGGCTGAGCAGCGGAGGTGAGCAGCTTCGGTGGCGACACATGGAAAGGCAGGTGGTGGAGGCACGTGAAGACCTCCAAGAAGTTCTTGTGTGCGAGATGTAGGCAGATCTGAGCAGGTGAGATGGAGGTGCCACCTTCTCCACGAGATGAAGCTGGAGCCACTGTCTTCACCCCAAACTCTTTCGTCGTGCACCGTGAGAAGGAGTCGGGAGACCATGTCTAGGGCACAATGGGTATTATTGGAATAAGAAAATTTTTCTAACAGTGGGTTGACGATGTTATGACGGAATGGACCTCGATTAAGGAAATTTCGGTCAACGAATTAGACAATACAAATATTCGGTCAATGAACCTACTATTAAAGTCATTTTCTTAAACGGACCTATAATTAATTTTTCCAAAATTTTATCATATAATTATAAGGCATACAATGTTATATGGTACTGAATGTTGGAGAATAAAATAAAAACATGCTTTCAAATTAAGTGTGATTGAAATGAAATGTTAAGATGGATGAGTAAGCATATTATATTAGATAGAATAAGGAATGAATATATTAGAGACAATGTGGGAGTAGCGACAATTGTAGATAAATTGAAAGAAGAGAGATTGAGATAGTTTGGATATATTAAATGTAGACCTAAGAAAGTTCCAATTAAAAAAGTAGAAAATATTAAAAGAATAGAAATAAAAAGGACGTGGTACACTATACTTGACTTGGAGAAGGATAGTTCAATATGACTTTAATGATTTGAATGTCTTTGAAGGAGTAATTGAAAATCGATATGAGTGGAAAAAATAGAATCCATATAGCCAACCTTAAATAATTTGGGATTAAGTCTTGAGTTGTGTTGAGTCAGTGCATTGTTCTGGTAGCACGCATCATGACTTTGCTCCTCATTTGCAATGACTTCATTCATCTTTTGTGGCATTGTGCATTTTACATGTGTTGTTTTTTTTTCTATTTTCATGGATAGCTTTCTTTGCCTCTTATTTATGTTAATGGCTTAATTTTGCATTCACAGGCACTCATTAAACCCCAGTATGTTGATCACATTCCAAAAGCAGTTCAAGGGAATGTTGGACAAGTGCTTGACCAGAAAGATGAGAGAGGATTAAAGGGTAATCTTTGTGATAATCTTGAACTGAATCAAGTTATTGATCGTAATGTGGGAGATTTATCCGGTGGAGAGCTGCAGAGGTTTGCCATTGCTGTTGTTGCCATACAGAATGCTGAAATTTATATGTTTGATGAACCATCAAGTTATCTTGATGTGAAACAGAGGCTCAAAGCTGCTCAAGTTGTTCGATCTTTACTACGGGCTGACAGGTGCCACCGTGCATATGCTTTTCTGTGCTTACTCCTTGGGTGTAGTACTCTGATGTACTTAAACATGTTTTTCAATCTTTTGCAGCTATGTGATTGTCGTGGAGCATGACCTTAGTGTCCTTGATTACTTATCAGATTTCATTTGCTGTTTATATGGGAAACCAGGAGCATATGGAGTTGTAACTCTACCATTTTCTGTTAGAGAAGGAATTAACATCTTTTTGGCAGGTTTTGTACCAACTGAAAATCTACGTTTTCGAGATGTGTCACTTACTTTTAAGGTAACATTACCATGTTACTGTAAATGAGTACCTAAAACCATCTGGCATCCCCCTTTTTTCGTAACCATGTTACATTGTTTTTCTCAGGTTGCTGAAACACCTCAGGAAAGTGCTGAGGAGATTCAGACGTATGCACGATACAAGTACCCAACCATGTCTAAAACACAGGGTGACTTTAAACTTTCTGTCTTAGAGGGAGAATTCACTGATTCCCAGATTATTGTGATGCTGGGTGAGAATGGAACAGGGAAGACTACTTTTATCCGAATGCTGGTATTTAACTTCTTATTTATTATCTGAGGAAATATTTCGCTGTTTTTTCTTATTATTGTTGGGCTGTTCATTGATTTGAGGCATCTTCTTTAAAAATTCCACCACTGTGAGTTGTTACAATCAGGTTTAAGCATAGTTGGTTGAATCGGTCCCTCTGGATTGGAATCGAACCCGATTTAGGGGGGCAGCTCCAATCCTCTGAAATCCCGCTTGAATTGACCAAAACTGACTGAATCAGTCTGGATCAGGACTGACTCAGCCTGAGTCACCAGAATGGGCGGCCAACAGAGCTGCAGCACTGGGGTAGGAGCATCAGCATCATATCGGGTCCATTGGACCCGATATTATAAGATCCATCATAAGTTGCTGCCTTGGGCCGTATCAAACTGGAATCCTCTTAGGAGTAGGTATATGTTATTTTTTTTTCCAATTTTCTGTTGTCTGAAGAATGGATCCAGGGTGATTTCAGATCAATTTGATCTCCTAAAATTGGTCGATTATGCCGATCTGATCCAGATCGGATCGGAATCCTCACTAGCTGATCTGGTCTCCAATTCCAATTACCTTTTCCTATCATTTAGAGTTTCGATAGAGATAATGCGACAAAAGGGAGCACTTCCTTCATGATGTTCTCCCTCTACGGGCACAGCCCAAAAAGGGAAATCTACAAAATTGAATACTGATTAATTTTTCTTTTTCTTTGCAGGCTGGTTTACTAAAACCTGATGTAGTTGAAGATTCAGATATTGAAATTCCTGAATTTAATGTTTCATACAAACCCCAGAAGATTAGTCCTAAATTTGAACACTCTGTCCGGCTTTTGCTGCATCAAAAGATTCGAGACTCGTATATGCATCCTCAGTTTGTTTCAGATGTTATGAAGCCATTACAGATTGAACAATTGATGGATCAAGAAGTGAAGAATCTTTCCGGTGGAGAACTGCAAAGAGTTGCTCTTTGTCTTTGTTTAGGAAAGGTATGAATGCATAGTTATTTTTCAATATTACATCAACAACAAACTTAGATACACAATGGTTGATTTGAGTTTTGAAGATCTTTGTCTTTTCTTTAGCCATATATACTTTTTCTAGTGTACTTTCATGATTATGAATTTGCCTCTTGCTTTCTTTACTGCCTAGCCTGTTATTTGAGCTGTTTCTGGAAGTCTGGTTTCTCCGTAGTAGCTTTCTGCTGCTTAGTTTGAAAGACATACTAGTCACAGAGCTGTACAGAAACACCAGTTTGTTTAAGTCTTTTTAGCATGGAAACTGTCATCTGTTGCATAAATAGAACAGAAGAAATTTTCAGGAATAATCACGTTGCATAGTTGTTAAGTCAGTTGCTTATCTTGAACCATACAAATGCTAATTAGTGCTCCATTATACATTTCTTTCTACTTAATAGACTTTTGTTCTTTAACATTCACCATAAAACGTATATTGGAACTCTGACATTTTTCAAATATATGAGCACCATAGACAATTCTTACATGTATCATGTATGTATGCTTCTCCAACAACCTTGTAGTGAGGAAGATAGAAACTATTTAGAAACTATTTTTGACTTACGTCATGGGATGTCGAATTGGTTGGCTAACATGATTGTATCACTAAATAAGCAATGTTCCATGGCTCTTCTATGCCTCTTCATGTATCCACACTTTTCCATCAAGGTCATAATGAGGAAGATAGCAGCTATTTTTGACTGTCATAGGAGCTCATATTGATTGGCTAAGATAGTTGTGTCACTACACAATCAATGTTCCATGTCTCTCTTACACAGTATCACTGATTATAAATCCCCCTGTATTTTGTTCAGCCGTGGATTGCTTTAAGTTCTTATCTATATTGCAGTTTTAAGACTAGGATTTTGTTTAATAATCAGGTTAATTGTTCTAATCGTACATCTAATCTAGAGAAAAAATATGATACGTAAAATAAAGGGTTATAGTTGTCAAATGTGCTCATACTTTTATCCAAGGAGGGAGGGGTCGCGGGTCGCGACCGGGTCGCGGGACCCCAGGCCGACCCGGTCGCGACCCCTTTTTTTAATTTTTTTTTTGAAAAATCCAAAAAAAAATCTGAAAAAATACAGAAAAATTGGATAAATTAAATGACATGATTTAAATAAATAATGCATCAATTTTATTCCAACGTGATGTGTTCTACACTTTGTAGGTAGTTGATGTACTCTCCCCATGTCATTTGGGTTGAGTACGAAAGCTTGATACATGTACACATGACGATCATATTCGTCGGTCCCTCGGGAAACTATCCTAAGACTTGATCCAAACGAGTCACCATAACTATAGGTCGATTGGATCGAAGTATCCGATGACTCCACATAATTCATTCCACAATACTCTTGATCGTATGTAGGGAACCAAGAGCCTTGGGATGAATCATACACATAGTCGGAGGCATCGTGGTATTCTGCTCCAACTCCATGGCTACGATGACCTCCTCTACCTTGTGGCCTTCCACCATGATCGGTATCTTGGGTCGCATGAGTATATTGCTCATCGCCGGTAAAACGTAACGACGTTGTAGGAGATATGGGAGGATCTGATGTCCCTTGTACTTGTAAAGTGTTCGCGCCCCCGTATCCAGCACCATCATCGCTGCTACTCTTTGACGACGAATCCTCGGAAGTCTGGTACTGCACTCGGATGTTCGGCTCCGGTGTATCTTCTCGATCGTCTTCGACCGTATCAGCATCTGCAATATCAAAAGGATCAGTCATAACTTGTTTACCTTTTCGCCTACTTTGCGTACCTTGACTAGTTCCTTCTCCGGTTCTCTGGCACTTTGCTAGTGAGGGAGGGATCTGGAATTCTTCGGCCATACCTTCGTACTCTTCGTCTCCAAAAATATCCGGCCTCTCTTGTCCGGTCCCGTAAATGTGTACGGAACGTCTCCCCGGTTGTTGCAATTCTTCTCGGACGGTCTCCTTATGCCGTTTGCTAGTTCCCTTCGTTTGCTCCATCACTTGTAGGTGCTTACGAAATTGAGCTCTGACCTCCGGCGGAGTCCGTGTGCAAGGAAGAACGTTTCCCTTCATGCCTGCAAGATGAAATTTTAAACGATAAATACCACCGAATATTACTTTGTCGCAATATTTACATTGCACTTTTCTCTCCGCCATGGAGATCAAATTGCAATGCAATCAAGCCGGATCACTCCGGGTCGCGCCGGTAGTTTGGGTTGTTTGGCTTGGAGAAGATATTTTTGTAATTAAATAATTACTTAAGTAAGTAATAAATTATTTAAAAAGTTAATGACGTTAATTAGTGACTACTAATGTAAGTATACTTTTAATTATGTAAAAATAATGCTCAACTATTTATATGATCAAGTAAGTAATTAACTATACCTTCCAACTAATGATGTATTAAGTAACTACTAAACTAAATATCTAACTAATCTTCTAGTTAACTAACTATGTAAGTAAGCAAATAAGTATTAAAAAGAAGAAACTACTTAACTAACTAATCAATGAAACAAAAGTTTAATAAATGAACTAAATGAACTAATGAAATGCTTAATGAAATAATTAAGTAAATGAGGAACAAAATGAGAGCAATGAGAGCAATGAGAGCAAAAATTAGAGATTTAGAGTGAGTGGGGGGGTGGGAGTAAGGGGAGCCCCTTGGGGGCTTTAAATAGCCCCCAAGGGGCTGAATGGGGGGGCGCAGCCCCCCCATGACCGTTGCCAACAGTCTGGCAACGGTCACATGACCGTTGCCAGCCGGGTCGCGTGACCCGGTCGGCTGGGTTTTGGAGTCGCGCGACCCGGCCGCGACCCCGCGACCCGGCCGGGGGAGTCGGCCCGACCGGGTCGCGACCGGGCCGGTCGGGGCTAAACCCGACCGGGTCGGGGTCGGGTCGCGACCCGGGTCGCGACCCGGCATACCATGCTTTTATTCATTTTTAAGTAAAAATACAAGAGGAGATGAAGAAAATGATAATTGAACACTCTGAGATTGTTATTTATTCAATTTGCTCTACTTAGGTGGGATGCTTTGCAAGACTGTATGGTGCAAAAGGGTGCTGCAGATTCTATATATTAGCTACATCTTTATACAATTAAATATGCGCCTTTTATTTAAAGAGAATCATCTAGTACGATTCCCATAAAAACACTCTTTCTTTACTCTTGCAGCCTGCAGATATATATCTGATAGATGAGCCAAGTGCATATCTCGATTCTGAGCAACGTATTGTTGCATCTAAGGTCATTAAGAGATTTATCCTTCATGCTAAGAAGACTGCCTTTGTTGTGGAGCATGACTTCATCATGGCAACCTATCTTGCTGATAAAGTTATTGTTTACGAGGGAAAGCCATCGATTGATTGTATAGCTAATGCTCCCCAGTCCTTGGTCTCGGGAATGAATCGATTTTTATCGGTAAGTTTGCTTCTTCCTCTCCGTGTTTGAGGGTTTTCTAGGTTATTCTCGATGACAGTTAAATTTGTGTAATCTTTTTTTTTACGTGGGTGTTTTCTTTTACAAGATTTGTTTTGGTCATTTGTATAAAATTGTTGCTGGTTTAAGACCAAGAAGTGAACTTTCCTTTGCCAATGGCTGGATAAGAACGAGCCATTGTAAGTGTATCCATCAGTTAGAGACAATGGGATAAATAATCACATATCCTTGCTGCATATACTATTCTCAATTCGCTCATCTACTCTCCTTTTCCATAGAATGAATTAGTAGCAATTCAGGAATTTATGAGGCTGGTGCATGCATAATGTTTTTTCTACTCTTTCTGCCAATGGTAACGTCAGCATTGTTATCATGGTTATTGTAATCTATCTGTGGCATCAGTGTGTTTCTTTTACTATCTTTTGGATGGCATTGTTTACACATCTAGGATCTTTCTCCGCCAGCCAAGGCATGTCCATTGCTCATCATGCTGGGCAATGGCACAGGAAGGCAGATCTGGAACAAGATTTGTTTGCTGTTTGTTTGGATGTGGGCTCTCAGGTGACTGGCAAATAACTGTCTTGGCTGCCTAGCCAGCTAAGGGCTCTGGAGGACTTGCAAACGGTTGCAATGTTGGATTTTTGTGATTTATTGGAGCTAATGGTGAACCCTGTAAGGCTACAGCAGCGGCTTATCTTTGTTTAGCTTGCAAAAATGGTCTACTTGTCGAAGGAAAGGGTTTCGATGTTCTTGATTATTAAGGTGGAGGTAGTTAGATGTAATGACAAAATAAACTAATTGACCATAATCATTTTAGTTGATAACCTTCCCTGAGGAGGTCAATGGGGCCTCATTCCCTTGAGATTACTCTCAACCAGACATTCTTATCTTAAGTTTTATAAGTTTTTTTTAAGTTAAGTTTGGAGAAATGGCTAGTAGGGAAATATTTCTGGATTGGGATTGGATCAAGAATAATCCGGAAATCATAAAGTCAGCGTGTCATTCCATTAAAGTCATTTAAACATCTATGATGGCAATTGAAGATCAAGTACACATAATTAGTAGATAATTCAAATCACATTAATTCTAAAACACATAATTTATAAATCCTAATTAGGATTTCAAAATGGAATAGATTTTTATGCTATTTTTTGGGAACCCTGATTAGAGTCAATTAACTATAAAAAAATCCTTAATCACTTAGGATTTAATGAGAATAACCTGATCATGGTACTGTTTACCTTAATCAACAAGAAGTCCTGATTGCTTGTAGTTCTTCATTCTGGAGCACTAAGTCCACGAGTTCCAAGTATTTTCTAGTCCAAAGAACAAAAAACAATTAAAATAATTGTTTTATTTGGAGGATCTATGATCCCCTTTAAAAACTGAAAATAGAAGAAAACAGGAGAAAAAAGGAAAATAAAAACTCATTTGAGTTGTGATCAGTAGTTAAAATCTGTGTGCTGATCTGTGAGGACTTAAAAGTCCTGATTGGGTCAGGAATACCAGATTGGCCCAATCCATTTTCCTTTTCCTTAAGTCGGCTCAGCCGAACAGAGACCAATCCAGCAGAAATCATCTCAGAATCTGGGGGGATTGGATTGGCACCTTCCTGTCTCTATCTCAGAACGACCAATCCTGTAAACCATGGTAGTAGCAATTCTGGTTATTTATTGATTTAATATATTGACATATATGGGATGAAATTCGGACGTCTTGCAATGTGGCAAGCTTTTTTCTTTGTGAAATAGGCATGTGCTTAATTATTGAGGGAATGATTTTGCAGTTATTGTTTTTTCACATTTCAGGCTGCAAGTTTGCCCATCCACAGATTGTTTTCTTTAATCTTATGTACTTCAAACAGTGATGTGTTGACATTTACACATTATGAACTTATCAGAACGATGTATGTTTGATGGTACGAATTCATTAGAACATGATTGCTCCAGATTTGCTCACTGATTCTATATTTTTTTTGCATTTTTTCTATTTAACTAGATGTTGGCACCGAAAATTATCAAAGCTTATTAGATTGGGATTAAATGTAATTCCATCTCCATTGAGTCATAATGTTCAAATTCTCAGATATAGCCCTTTTATTGGGTCCACTTTAATTGCCATTTCGTTGACAAAATAGCCTAAAATCAACGCTCATTTTCCCCCTCTCTCTCATACACCTAATGGGCTATTTTTCAACTTCAGATATAGCCCATTTCATTGTCAATCCTGGCTCATTTACCATTTAATTGTGTAGGCAAATTCTTGCCCAAATATGCACGGTTACATGGAAGGTTGGGAGAGGGTCTTTGCATATTCCGGGTTTGCTCGTGCCATTTTGAAAAAAAAGAACTGTGTGGTATCAGCCAAGCCTGGGACCATGGATGGCAATATCGGAATCATAATCAGAATCGGATTTTTTGGGAAGAAAACTAATCTGGAATCGGTGAGGATTGTTTCTTGAAAAACCCTAAAAATGAAAAATCTTGGAATGTGGGCCTAGATCAGATTTTTTGGGGCCTATTTTGGACCCATTTTGGGACTGTAATACTGTATTGGCTGCCATGGTGGCGGTTAGGGCTGTAAAGTGTAAACTGGTCGGATTCGATAGCGGAATTACCGGAATCCGATTTTGATTCCGTTAAGAGTTAAGGGATTCCAATTCTGATTTTGATAATTTCGGAATCACTATGTTCCGATTTCGATCCGATTCTGATTCCATTATCGGAATCGGAATTGGAACCGAATCCGATAAATTCTGAAATATATATTAAATATTAATTTTTATTTAAAAATAAGTTAATAATTCACATATAATTACTAAAATTTGATATAATCTTCTTAAAACTTTATTTTTATCATTTTATAAATTATAAATTATAAATTATTTTATTTTATTTTATTTATATATAATTATTTTTTATCAAAATCGGATTAACGAAAACAGAATCAACTGATTCTGATTCCGATAGCTTACAGGATACAAAACAAGTTCCAAATCCGTTACTTTTTATCAAAATCGAATTGGAATATCGGAATATTGGATTCCGTTTACAACCCTAGTGACGGTCTTCCCTGCCCTATTGGATGAGGAAGAACCCCTTATTGATCCATAGGACCCGGTAAGGGGTTAAGTCACTGGATCTGATGATCTATGTCCTTATCGAGTCCTGATGGACACCGTAAGGTCAGGCAGGGAAGAGTGCCATGGCAGCTGGGCCTACATGGCAGCCGCGGTGGCAGTGGAGGGATTGATTCCGGTGACAAATCGCCAGAAGCTTCTTTCTGGTGCCCGCAGATCGAAGGTTACCCCTGTGAGGCTGCCAGAGCCTCTTTCTGCTGCTGTTAAAGTCAGAGAGCCTCCACGGAGGTCCTTGCTTCCCTTCCTACCACCATCGAGAGCAACGGTCCGTCGTGAAGCCACAGTCAGAGCCAGAAGAGGGTCGCAGAGCCATCAGAGTAGGTTTCTGTTGTTGTTGCCCAGAAAGTGCACTCCACACGCTTCTATGATGCTGTCTATTGTCGTCTGGGTCGGCATTCCACTGTGAGTTCACTGTCGGGGCCCGGGGGCAAGAGACCCTTACAAAGGCTTCCATGAAGCCTCGTAACTATCGTGTAGGAGTTAGCCATTGGCCGGGGTCCCTGAGGCTTTATTGGCCATCGTTGTCACCAGCAGTTCACATAACCCTGGGTGGAGTCTCTGGCACCTCCGACACCCAACTAGCAGCAGAGAAGGCCCCCAAAGGTGAGCCTTTGGCATTCTTACGGGGGTACCCCAGACAGCCTCCCATTCCTATGTTTGGTTAGCCTCAAGGGGGATCAAAAAGCAAAGATTGGAAGGAGTTGATGGAGGACTAAGTGTCAAGCATGGGCTTTGCCTGAGAATGATTACTGCAGCACAATAAAAGAAGACAAATAAACTACGACAGGATCTGACTGGAGCAACCGAAGGACATGGTCACCGATAGTGGCCCATCGAGCCCCGGCTGATTTTCCAGACAGGCCCAAGAGGCTGTTAAAACCATGTACATTAGGCTACATTGAGGTTTACGTGTGCAACATGTAAGCATGTTGAACCACCAGTTAATGAGGCCATAGAACCATGCCCATTAGACTATGGGGTGGCTTACGTGTGCAACATGTAAACATGTTGAATCACAAGTCAATGAGAATGTAAAACCATATCCATTTTAGCCATGGGGAAGCCCATATGTGCAACAGATGAATATGCCGAGCCACTAGCTCATGGAGGTCCATATATCTTTGGGAATAGTCTCTGACAAGCCTATCAAAGGCTAGGGCTATTCTATCCTAAAATTTAGAGGGACAATCTCTAATGCCTATTAAGGGCCAAAGATGACAGTCCCTAAATCCATTCAATGATAAATTTTATAATGCCTACTAAAGGCCATGAGGAATTTAATACTAATGATTGGGAATTATGGCTTCCATGCCTTCCCACACATATGTATCCCAAATTCCAAGCAATGAAGGACTTTATGATGTGTATTTGACAGTATATGGGGCACAAAGAGTCATAAACTTGATGGAACGTGGACACAAACAGT
Source organism: Cryptocoryne crispatula var. balansae (assembly GCA_036172225.1). Taxonomy (NCBI): domain Eukaryota; kingdom Viridiplantae; phylum Streptophyta; class Magnoliopsida; order Alismatales; family Araceae; genus Cryptocoryne; species Cryptocoryne crispatula. The sequence continues at coordinate 695,358 of CM069935.1, read as the reverse complement.
CATGAACTTGGAGCCCACTGGGATCCAGAAATTCCAAGCCTGCAGAAAGTGAAGATAAAATTGAAGCATTGACTTTAACAAAAAATGGGAATCTGAGAATCACATCCCTTCAATGATCGTAACCTGTGGGAAATAAAAGAACCCCATAAGAAATTAAAAAATCAGCTTTGCCGATTGGCATAGGTCTATAATTTAAAAGAAAACTGAAAAACCTGGGTGCCCGAATGAGTGAAAGAACTTGAGTATTTGAAGTGGTGGAAGTCCAAAATCTGTCAAAACCAAAAAATGCAAGGTTCGAACATACCTGGTTTCAGACTTTTTAGTTAGTGTCAGAGAATGCAAACCAACAGATTACCATCTACCCACCCAAAAATAAAAGAATCCCAAGGTCCTCCAAAAGTTTACCAAGTCTGAAACCAAAAAATATGAATGATGATAATTTCATTACACTGGAATCTCAAACACCTATTCTTAATTTCAAGATGACATTGAGTTAGGATGGAATTAAACGTCTCAAATTCTAAAAAAAATGCACATCTCAATACCCAGGATTTTAAAATCCCAAAATAAAAAATCCAAAGCCGAAATCTCACAGCCTCAAAAAAATTTTAAACTTGACAGTTTAAAAATCAAAAGCAGGATCTGAATTAAAAAGAACACAATTGTGGATTTTTCAATGCAAAGAAGCTTGAGACATGTAGTTATAAAGCAAAAGGGGCTCAACTCTGAAATCTGGAAATCAAATTGTATCAAAATCCAAACTTAGAATTAAGAATCTCCCAAAATCAGATCATGCAATTCAAATTCTAAAAAAAAGGTTTCATATCTGAAGTTAACATCATTACTTTGCAAGTCTGATGGGGAGAGGTAAAAAAAATCAAAGAATCTAACAACTCCAATACGTATTTTATCCATACCATGACTTAGCTATACTTTTATGGAATATCTTCTATTTTTCTAGTTGTTAACGCAAAATCTAAAAACCAACGTCTTTTTCTAAAAAGGTAAAAGATTGTGGTGGATTTTTGAGGGTACATCACTAGATTACTCTATTTGCTTGCATATGCTGGTTTCTTTGTTGCTTCTTCAAGTTTGTAGGATGCGGTAACCATATGAAGTAAAAACATTATGGATTTTATGATGCCGATATAAAGGAGGGTGTAAAGGTGAATTCAAATATGTGCTGCCGTGCATTTTTTTATTCTGCTGCGTTTAGTGCAACAGATGGGGGCCTAATTCCACGTAAGGGGAATGAAATACCTTTCTGCAGCCTGATATGTTTCTTTTGAGTATCTGTTGATGTTTATCTGGTGACGACGGAGTAGAATGTATCCTTGAACATTGGTATAATTGTTGCCTAACATGATATTCATTTCAATGCAGCATCTTGACATTACTTTCAGGCGTGATCCAACCAACTACAGGCCACGCATAAATAAGTTGGACTCGCTGAAGGACAGGGAACAGAAAGCTGCGGGATCCTACTATTACCTCGATGATTAGTCTAAAATTTCCAAGCTTCTCGTTCGGGTACTGCTTTTGATAACTCCGACTCCCTTGCCTTCAATAAGAAAGCTCATCAGTTCCTACCTGAAATATTACATATTTCAGAATATTACATATATCAAACTTGAGTTCGATATGCTGCTGCTGCTAGATATCTGAATTCGAACTGTTAGGCATTATGGCATCTAGGTTTATCATCGGAGGATTGGTGGACTTGGAGGCTTTCCTATTTCATCTCCTTGAGGAGGTAGATTATGATGGGCAGGCCTGCTTTTAAAGAATCTATCTGGAGGTTCCAAAGCTTTCTTTTCTCTCTCTCTCTCTCTCTCTCTCTCTCTCTCTCTCTCTCTCTCTCTCTCTCTCTTTCTCTCTCTCTCTCTCTCTCTCTTCTTTTGCGGGCACTTTTACCACTTTTTAAGGCCGCACTCTGTTGATAAAGCAGGACGAGGGTTTGGTCATTTGTACTGTCTCTTTTTTTTTTTGAGAAAATCGGGTGTAATGCCATGGCATGTTTATGTCTTCAGGGATTTCAATTTGTATTGCTAACACTACATTGAATGTGTGCTTTATCTTTCTCGTTCATGTGACAGTGGAAAAAATCTGGTTATGAAAAGTGCAATATACGTGCGTTGGAGTGTACTTTTTTATCAGAATGAAGGCTTATAGGGTGTCTTGTACATTTTTTGTTAAAATTGCTTATCAAAATAAAATTTGTACTAGCCTAAGACAAAATTGTTCCCCTTTCGATCGAGAGAGAGAGAGAGAGAGAGAGAGAGAGAGAGAAGGAAAAAAAAATGTCACCTCTTTTTTGGCATAGGAATTTTTAAAAGTTGTCAAACATCTTTTTTAACAAGTTTTGTTATAAAAACACCCCCATTACCGTTGTGCAATCTTGCTACTGTCTTCTTGCCCACTTATATTGCAAGGGTTTCACAGATGATTCTTCTTTCAGTCTCTTGCCATCCATTTCATCAACATCCCTACAATGGTCGTGGGCTAGTTATTCAAAGATGATTTAAGAACCTCACTTCCAATCTTTTGGCATCTTTATACATCCCTCTGTCCCGAAGGAGAAGGGAACTAGCTCTGCTAGATCTCTTCGCAGATAATTTTGTGACACTTGCAGTCACGTAAGAGATTGAGAATGATATCTTTTCAGAGAACTTTCAACTTTCAGGAATGAGAGGCTGCTGGTTGCACGTCTTCATATCATATGCAGATCACACACATCATTCTTGAAAAATAATAAAAATCCTTTAAAGATGAAATCCTTCAATTTAATGGGGCCGGCCAGATATGTTCCTCCCCTTGCCTAAAAAATATCATTCCAAGCTCTCCACCGGGCAGCCAATTGGCATTGAAATATTTGCATTAATCAAGACGATTGTGACATTGCTCATAGCCGAAGATTTCAGCCGTTGGTTTCACTTTCCTAGAAAGAGGGGCGGTGAGAGAGACGTGCATGAATAAACAGCCATGGAATGGAGCCTCCTGGAGGGCATCTCTATTCACATATACAAAAATAATAAATAATAAAAAGAATCAGCTGCTTTATTTGTGCTTCCCGTTCAGCTAAGGTAGATCTCCTGAGTCCTGACGTCTTCGACTTCTCCTCCCCACTCTCAGACAACGTTAGCCGTCGCAATCTCTTGAACCCCACATTGTAGAGACGAGACGAGACTGGATGTGGACATAAATCTATAGCTTAACACCTCATACATACAATCCGCATAATTGAAGGTATAAAAGATGAAGAACAAAAACAGGGATAGCAAAAATCTCGAAGTGCGTGGTCTCGAGAAGAATCAAGTTCAGAAACCAATTAATTAAGAAGGTTTCTAGGAAACATATCATGGCAGGAACTGGTGGGGCTTGCTTGTTCAAGTTGAAGAGAATAATATACAAGCTAGCATCAGGGCGACGACTATAGCAACAGTACAGGAAGAAATCATCTTATTTGGAGGATTAATTAGGATCGGTAGATTCTACATAGTGTAGTCTAGTTTTTAATCCATTAGACTAACAGAGAACTTCTACAGGAAGGAAATCTTACGTAAATTATAAATTATATGATAAGCAGAAAATTAGCACAGTTTTTGACATCATGGATGTGATCGGATGTGCGCCTTCTTTCTCATCCCTAAGCTGGAAGCTCAAGATAGTATTTCATACCTCTCCTTTTTTGTTTTGTTTTTGATCAAAAGAAGCCTACTTCTTCCATACTAATTAACCAAGGTAGTAAACTTGATAATACACACAAGAGAGAAGACCTAAAACACTTAAACCAAGGTGCATACACGGTACATTAGCATAGGTCTTCTCTCTCTCTCTCTCTCTCTCTCTCTCTCTCTCTCTCTCTCAGAGAATAAAAATTAACAGATTATCTGATTAAACTTGCTTTCAGTCATCTTTTCTTTCTTCAAAACTACTTTGGATTTATTTGTTGTAAAATTCTGCAAAAACATAGTGTCCTTGTTCTAGTATCTTTAGCTGTTTGGATTGATGTAAAACATTATATTTTGAAACAATAATATATCCTTGTTTTAAATTACACTCCGAGGGGGGGATGGGAATCAAAACAACAAAATACTATAGTTATATATAAAATCATCTTAATGATCATGTGGTCCTCTTCTGTATTTTTTGTGTCTTTTACAATTTCATCAAAAGAAAAACTCTTGTTTAAAAATCCAAAAGGAATCTTATTTTTTTTACTAGTGATCAATGTGAAACAATGAAGAATTATGATAAAGCATACAAGCCTTTACCAAGTTAACATATAAAGCTGCGGAAAACATACTTTCTCTTCCTCTTTCAGCCAGCCAATGACTCCTTAATTTAAAACAAAATTTGATCTTGGAACATTTATATCATTGAAACAAACATTGTGAAATGTATGTTGAATTTTACCCAAATTAGTGTATTTACTGATACAAGAAGAGAAGAAGAGGAGCCAACTTAATTATTTTGAGCTTCCAGCCACAAACTTCTTTAAAACAAAATATATATGAGGTTGGAACGTTACACAAGCATCATGAAAAGTTGAATTTCACACAAATTTTGGGTATTCCTGATATTAGAGAGAGAGAGAGAATTGACATGAGAGGTGGAAATCCAAGAGAGACTTGTTTAATATATCTTCTTCCATATAATTGAGATTCCTTTGGAGTTATCTCCAAGCAGAGGCGTGTGCTCGTCACACTCGAGTAGTCTCTCTCTCTCTCTCTCTCTCTCTCTCTCTCTCTCTCTCTCTCTCCTTCTCCTCTCCTCCTCATCAATTATCTCCCTCTTCTCCTTCCCCACAGGGCGCTTCTTCCCCCCTATAAATACCGACTCGCGCAGCACCTCTCCCCGCACCAAGGCCCTCCAGTACAGAAGCAGCAGCAGTACTAGCGCTTCTTTGCCTCCCTTCGGCCCGCTGCTACCATGTCTTCCACCTGCGGCAACTGCGACTGCGCCGACAAGTCCCAGTGCGTGTAAGTATATTCTCCGATTTTGGGTCTCCCTCTTCTTTTCAAAAATCAGCAAGAATCCATGGATCGAGATTGTTGTAATAATATAATCACACATCGGGTAGGGTATTTATTCGGGAAGAGTGTTTAATCAGGACGTGTTGGAATAATTCTCTGGATTGAGTATAAAGTGGAGCCTAAGAAAATAAAATATAAGAATGATACCTACTCCACTCATATATAAATTCGTTCTTAAGATTTTGAGTTGGATTGTTTAACAGTGATAAAGAAACAAGCACCATGTTGTGCCATATGAGAGAGAGAGAGAGAGAGAGAGAGAGAGAGCGCTGCCCTGATGATATATCGGTGATGTGTATAATATTCAGGTTTTTCTGAGCGTAGATATATACTGCCGAGCGAGCTTCATGCATCGTTGACATGATCATTTTACTGGTTATTGCAGGAAGAAGGGAAACGGCTTCGGCATCCAGATCGTGGACACTGAGAAGAGGTAATTTTTGATAATAGAAAACGATCTGCTTAAGATAATCTGAATATATATATATATGCATGACGACAGATATATATATAGATCGAGAGAGAGAGAGAGAGAGAGAGAGAGAGAGTTGCATATGTATGGGTTATCGTCTAATTCGTTCTAACAGTAGTAGATTTAATACTGCATGCAGCTACTACGAGGGTGCGAGCATGGCCGTTGCTGAGAACGACCCCAAGTGCAAGTGTGGCCCCAACTGCACTTGCACCAACTGTTCTTGTGGCCACTGACCAGCTGCTACGTACGATCATCCATCATCATCATCCTCCATCGATCAGCGCGTATAGATACGTAATTAAGTGGGCGACATGTAACTAGCTAACTCTCTCTAGCTAGCTAGTTCGTGTCTTGTGTTGTCTGCTTTGTGCTTGTAATAAGATCCGACGACGACGACGTCGATCACCTTGCGTACGTCCAAGGGAGTGTCTGATTATGGTGGTGAAGCTGCCGAGTAGCGTGCGGCCGTAGAATAGACAAGCTGTCTTTGGCCACACCCAGGCCCTCCCGCTTGTTCTATCTCTGTTCGAGCACTGCTCTCTCTGCTGTTCTAGTGCAAAGAAAACCTAGCTACCGTTTGCCAGTACGTATTTTATTTCCGTGTCAATCAAGTTGCTGTGCGTTTATATATATATGTTCTTCGATCTGCCGATGATCCATGGCAAAAATTCTGGCTTCTAATTAAAGCGGACGTGTATTTGATTCGATCATCTCTCTGTCGTGGAAAAGAAAGGCTGTGCGTCGACCTGTTGCTAAATATACGTCGCTTTACACAGTTTCGTGTTGAAGCAAATAAAAGCACAAACATTCACGCGGTTCAAATACCTTTATCAAGACCAAAACTTATATGAATATATAGAGCGTTTTTATCTATCTTCGACAAAAATATGTTGCAGTTTAATCACCACACAAGTACAAGTAGTTATGAGCATCAAAGAGAACAATTCTTCGATATATATGCACATAGTACATATCGATCCAAAAATACAGACAAAATTAAAGTGTGTGTACCGAGACTAAAGGGCGATGTTCCCTTTCTTTTACTTCATCTTAAAAAAATAAACTCTGCATTTTGTCTTTAACCTCTTTTTGTGGTAAAAAAGATATTTAATTTGATTCAGATATTTTCGTCATTAATCAACATAATCTTCAGATCATAAGAGATCATATATGCGTGCGTGTATTCATATATATATATATATATATATATATATATTATTTAGTTTTATCTCTGCGTGAAGAGGTAAGAGTGGAAAATGAAAAGTTCATAAGGTGTTTGGTTGCACACCAAAATTTTGTACATTTTCATGATAAAAATTATTTTAAAATAAAAGATGAACTAATTAATCAATGATATAAAATTGTGGATGTTATCATAAAAAAAGAGTGGGTACCATAGGTAACTAAACAAAGTGGGGGACCACGAGATAAGAAAAAGAGGTGAGACGTTCTTTTTTTTGTTTATAAAGAAAATCTCTTTGAAAACATAAATGTGTAATGATCGTCAAATACTTTTTTTAACAAATTTTATTACAAAAGATATAAAATTGTAGCAAAAAACTCAATTTATCATCTGACCAAACACCCCCATTAAGGCAATAAACCATTTTAAGATGCCTAGATAAACTCAATTGATAGTTTAAGAACTTAATTAAGGCCCGCTGACTCTGGTAGATTGTGATAAACTGATTTTAGATTTTTAAGAAAGAAAGAGATATATTTGTTCTATTTTCACAAGCTATCAAGCGATAATAGACCATACATAGAGATTATACACATCAATCTATACATATTTTATGTATTTTAAAAATAGAAGAGAGATAAATATTATTCCTAAACTTTTCTCCAAACCATCATAACCACATTCATTACCAGATGATTACTTGCTAATATGAGATTTAGCCTTGGAGAAACCCCATCAAAACGGTGAGGTATCCAATCACAGAGGTCCAGAAGCTCTTTATATATGCTGTATATATATATATATGATTCATCATCTTTATATAGTTGCATGATAAATTGAGTTTTTCTTACAAAAATATGTTTTCATGATAAAATTTGTTAAAAAAGTTTGATGATAAGTAAAAAATATTTTTTATCAAAAATTCATGTTTGAACTAATAAAAAACAACGAGACCTCTCTTTTTTTTTTGATCTACCGCACTTTTTTTAATAAAAAAGCTATGGACAGTCCTTATTCTTTTTGTTGTCATAGGAAGGGGCGGCCCCGGTTGGCCGGTTGTTGATTGTGCTGACCATTGGATTGTTTGGTATACGTTCTTGTACTCTGCATTTAAAACCACATACATATTGTTTAGCTATTCTCTATTTATATGTTTTGCATTTATATATTGGCTAGCTGTGCATTCCTAAGATTTAAAATCTGTCTTCCAGCGGAAGTGGATAACCTTACTTTTTTACGGCCCTGTTTGGTTCAAGTATTATTAAAAAAATATTTCATAGTTAACATGTATATATACATATATATATATGAAATCTAATGCTAAAGTATATTTCTAGTAGAAACATGTTTCCAACTACGTTAGTTTCAACATGTACACTCTAATAAAACAGCCCCCAAAATTAAAATCTTGTCTTGAAGGACCTGTCCATTAATTTATCAAATTAATAAGTGCACTAAAGTGATTTTATTTAGGTGGTGAGAAACAATATATATCACAAACAATATAACGAATGACTTAAGTGGCATTTGTTTCGATTTAATCTGGAAATCTACATTCTTGATTTCATCTATAATCTCTTATCTCGTGAAATATAACAATCTTAGTTGTATACATCTGAAAATAAAAAATTTTAGTTAAGTCTCTTAAAATAAGTGATTTTATAAGAATTGAATATTGTGAATCTAAGGGTGAGTTTGGAAAGTATCTAGAAATATTTTTTTTCACTTCTTCTTCGGTTAAAAGTTCTTTTATGTTAAATATAATGTTCAAATGTCTATTATTATTCACTCCTCTTTCTCACGGGAGATAGAAGCAAAGAGAAATTTTTTTCTACTTCTACCTTCGTAAAATCTACTCCCACATCCATGGCACGAGGATTCACCTCCTTGGCGGGCAGCCTCGCGGGTGTTGTTGAACCCCGCACTCCATCGCCGTCCGCGACTGCTCCCTCGGCGGCCGCCCCCGCTGCCGTCGTCCGCCTCCCTCCGTGACCGTCATCCCCTCCCTCCGCAAAGGTCCCCCGTGGCGTCATCAGCCTCTCTCCGCGAACCCCCCCGCCGTCGATCGTCTACCTCCCTCTGCGACCCCGCTGTCTGCCTTCCTCCACGACCGCCCCCCTTCTGCCTCCCTCCGTGAAGCCTCCACCACCACCCCGCCAACGACACCCTCTGCGACGACCCCCACCCCGCCGACAACACCCCCCCGCCGTTGTCCGCCTCTCCCTCCGCAAGGCCCCCACCCCCGCCGTCCGCCTCCTTCTGCGATGGCTCCCACCCCGCCAACCTGCATTCGACTCTGTTTTTTTTACATGAATATTTTTATATTTTGATGAAAAAATATAACGAAATAATTTTCTCTTTTATAAATGAGAATATCTTTTATTTAAAGTGACTTTCAAATAGAGACACTTCTATCATAACTACTTCCACTAAGTTGTCAAACGGACTCTATGACAATGATGCATGTCCTCAGATTTTTATCACAAAATAAACACTTCTTGCCACGATATTTTACATGTCATATATATATTATCAGGGGAAAAGACTCGTATAAATATTAGAAGCAAAGAGAAAGGACATGGAACCCGACGTCATGAAGTGAGCTGCCTCCGGCGAGCCGCCGAGACAGAGAGAGAGAGAGAGAGGACAAAGAGTAGCTAGACGACCTCTACTGCAGTGCGGTGAAGGCTCGGAAGCGTCCCGAGCAGGACCATTGTCAGCATGGAGGCCCGCAGCTTGGGCTGTCGCCTTCGGGCGGCGGCGGCGTCGACCGGTGGAGGAGCCGCCGCCGCCGCCGCCTGCTCGGTCACCCTCTCGCAGGGGGCGAGCCATTTGGCACGCATATACTTGTGTCTTCTCCACGGCGGCACGGGCATCCTGTTCTCCTTCATGCACATCTTGGCGGCGGCGCAAACGACCTTGAGCACGCCGCCCAGCCGCTCAGCCTTCCCAACGTACACCTCCGGTAGGCGGCGCAGAAGCGCGGTGTAGTCCTCGCTGGCTCTGGCAACCACGAACTCCGATCGGAAGCTCAGCTCCACCACCACTCTCCTGGCGCCCCCCTTCTTTGCCTCATCACCCACCACCTGGATGTAGGTGTGCTCCCCTGCGGTCTCGACCATGTCAGCCGGAGACAGAGAAGGAGATAGGAAGGGGGAGGGGATGCAGAAAGACCTCGGGGAATGTCCGCCGAGCTCCGCCACCTAGCTTTGCAGAGGGCGCTGTTAAGCCCGGCGCTCCGAAGCCGCTCCGCCGCCACCCTCAGGGTGCGTTTGGGAACACGTTAGAAGTGCTTTTTTTCTACTTCTCCTCCTATAAGAAGTTCTTCTTATTTTAGATATGGTGTTTGGATGTCCATCAATATTCACTTCTCCTTCTCACGGAAGGCAGAAGGAAGAAGGAGTTTTTTTCTCCTTCCGACTTCAGAAATTCTCTTCCCGACATTCACCTCGCACTGGCCAACAACTCCCGCGACCCTACGAAGCCCCCTGCACCACGCGATGCCACCCCTACGGAGCCCCCCGGCGGCATCCCTTCTCCCGGCGGCGGCATCCCTCCCCCCGGCGGCGAGTCCCCTCGGTGAGCCCCTCCCCCCGGCAGCGGCATCCCTCCCCCCGGCGGCGAGTCCCCTCGGTGAGCCCCTCCCCCCGGCGGCGGCATCCCTCCCCCCGGCGGCCCTCGGAGAGCCCCTCCCCCCGGCGGCATCCCTTCCCCCGGCGGCGGCATCCCTCCCCCCGGCGGCGAGTCCCCTCGGCGAGCCCCTCCCCCCGGCGGCGCGAAGTGGAAGACGTCGTAGATGCCGTCGGCGTAGACCCGGACGGGCCGGTCCAGGCCCTCGCCGGGCTGGGAATCCACCTCCATCGCCCTGAGAACCGGGGAAGACGCCGGGGAGGGCCTTCGGCGGTGGCGCGCGTCTGGAGCCCCCTCCCCTGCTCGTGCGGCTGGCCAGGCGGTCCTGGATTCGCTGGGCACACGTCCGCTACACCTGGATTACAGCTTCTTGGCCTGCTCGAGGGATCTGGCGTGGCCGAAGTGGAAGACGTCGTAGATGCCATCGGCGTAGACCCGGACGGGCCTGTGCAGGCCCTCGCCGGGCTGGGAATCCACCTTCATCGCCCTGAGAACCGTGGAAGACGCCGGGGAGGGCCTTCGGCGGTGGCGCGCGTCTCGAGCCCCCTCCCCTGCTCGTACGGCTGGCCAGGCGGTCCTGGATTCGGCGGCATCCTCTCCCCGGCGGCGAGCCCCTCCCCCCGGCGGCGGCATCCCTCCCCCCGGCGGCGAGTCCCACCGGGGAGCATCCCTCCCCCTCGGCGAGCCCATGCCCCCGGTGGTCATCCCTCCCCCCGAAGGCGAGTCCCACCGGGGAGCATCCCTCCCCTCGGCGCGAGCACCCCTCCCCCGCAGCTAGCCCCTCTCCCCCCCCCCCCAGCGCACCCTGTGGGGAAGGACTTCTTTTTTACAAACAAAAACATATCCAAACAATTTTCACTCCGATTAAAAAGAAGTACTTTCTATTAAAATGCCTTCTAGAAGAAAGTGCTTCTCCGTGAAGGACTCCGACTAATTTGCCAAACGCACCCTCAGCAAACAATCCCGACATTCTCCGACGCTTCTCGAGCACGAGCACCACCCGGGCTTCCCCCGCAGTTCCCTCGTCGCCGCCTCGGTCTCCCGGCGCACCCGCGCCTCCAGAGAGCTCCACCGCGACAGCGCCGCCTGAAGCGGCGGAGGTTACGGCGTGAAAACAGCAACGTGGGGGCGGATTGTAATACCCCGATTTGTGAATATGTTAAAAGATTAAATTAGTGGACTACAAACAACACCGTTTAATTAATTTTCGGAAGTTGAGTTGGAAGAACTTCGAAGTTAAATGTGCTCTGTTGGGAATAAGCCAAAGATGGGTGACCTTCTGGGAAGACTCTTAATTAGCAACGATTGTTGGGCCAGTCAACTAATTTAATCGGTCGTTACACGGATGATCGGGGCCGGGTTAGACGGAACAAAGGAAAGGCGGCCCAAATTTGGGAGTCGTGATCCGCCGGGCATCTACCTCGAGCTTCCGGTGATGCGATTCCCAGAAAGCCCTCCGCTTCTCTGCGGCGCAGCCATGCCTCCTTCTTCCTCGCCGTCGTCGCTGCTGGTGTACTCTGTGTCGCCGGCCTCGGCGCGGCAGCCGCCCGACAGAGTTTCTCCCTCGAAGAACCCCAGGACCATGTCGGAGAGGCTCCTCGCTCTGTGCGACGCGTCGTTCCCCTCCCCAGACGGCGAGCCCATCCTCACAACGCTACAAGGGGGCGACCAGAGGGGTTATTTTTTCAAATAGCACACTTATTTATCAAAATTATAGAAGTAACGCACAATTTATTTTTTTTTGCAAATCTATCACAAGTCGACCTAGAATAATTTGACTTGAAGTAAAGTCGTTGTGCACGAGTTCGATTTCACGATGACACACGCGTTAATTAACAAGTCGAATATAAAGATATCGACTTTAAAACAAAAAAGTTACAAGTCGTACTGTGTAAGTACGACTTGCAAATGTTAAATTTTTTTATTTTTTTGACAACACATTAAATAATTTATACTAAATTTGTAATTTAATGGCTATCAGGTTTGAATTTGAATGATCCGTTCTGTTCATTAAAATCAGAACATTCCAAACTATGAGATTGGACTCCTAAACTTCCAAAAAGGAGTAGATTTTATAAATGGACGGTCGAGATTCTTCCAAATTAATATTTTTTTGGAGTCGAAATCCAGACATCCAAAAGTGTAATCTTATAATTTGAAACATTCTGATCTCATTGAACCGAACGGATCGTTCAAATTTAAATTTGGCGGATCTCAATTTACAAAATTACCTTAAGCATTTAATGCTCTATAACTAATAAAAAATTTAAAAAAATAACTAAAAATCCAAAGCATTAAATGCCTTTATTCATTTTATAAATTGAGGGTTGTCTGATTTGAATTTGATCGATCCGTTCCGTTCAATGAGATCAGAACGTTTCAAATTATAAGATTACACTTTTGGATGTCCGGATTTCGACTCTAAAAAAATATTAATTGGGAGGAATCTCGACTGTCCATTTATAAAATCTACTCCTTTTTGGAAGTTTAGGAGTCCAATCTCATAGTTTGGAACGTTCTGATCTTAATTAACCGAACAGATCATTCAAATTCAAACCCGATAGCCCTTAATTTACAAATTTAGTATAAAGTATTTAATGTGTTGTCAAAAAAATAAAAAAAATTTAACATTTGCAAGTCGTACTTGCATAGTACGACTTGTAACTTTTTTGTTTTAAAGTCGATATCTTTAGATTCGACTTGTTAATTAACGCATGCACATCGACTTTGCTTCAAGTCGAACTATTTAACAACGACTTGTGCTAGATTTGCAAAAAAAAAGAATTTGTGCGTTACTTCTATAATTTTGATAAATAAGTGTGCTATTTGAAAAAAAAATCAGAGAAGCTATTTTTTCAAATAGCACATTTATTTATCAAGATTATAGAAGATTCCAGAGCAAAAACCTCGGGGTCGGTGACGACGGAGGTTCGCCGCCGCGCAGACTTTATAGCCGTAGGCCATCGTCCAACGACCGTTGACAGGTGTCGCGCAGTGATTGGATTAGGGAGGGAGGACGACGTGCCATGTCAGAGGGCGGGAACGTTGCGTAGTAAATCGTACGATGGGATTAAAATGACAGCCCTACGAATATTTTAAATAAGAAAAATGCCCCTACAGTACTCTTGGGACCGGAGAAGAGCGCTAGAGATTTATATGACAAATTTATTAAGTAGTTGAAATATTCAGCTACACTTATATAGTTTTTAGAAAACTGTATAAATATTGGTTGTATCAATAATATAGTAATATTTTGTGATATTTAGGGTTATTCGATTTGATTCGGCGGTAAATAAATTTTAAAGTAGTTAAAAATTTAAAATCAACATGTTCAATTAGAAAACAATATCTTGCCCACACAAATATCATTCACAACAAAAAAGGTGGAAGATCCTAAGAAAACAATGGGAAGGTTTCCCCTCTCTTCTTTCATCTAATAAAATTTTTTTATAAAATTTTATTTTTATCGCAATACCCTGATATTTTTTGACAAATTCTGGTTGGAAGATATTTTTGGAGAGAGAACGTATTTTATCTTGTAACCAAAAGCACTACTAGAGTCATCTCAAATTTGATTTAGAATGTGAAAGAGTCCTTGCTCTGCCTTGTATGTAGGGGCGGCAATGGGCCGGGTTTGCCCATGGACTCTCGGGCCGGGTTAACGTCGGGCCTTGTTTCGGGCCAAGAGAAATAGCCCGCGGGCTGAAGTCGGGCCAGTTCTCGGGCCGACGGAAGAACCCAACTCGCGAGCTGCTTTCCCTCCCGTCTGTCGTGATGGCGGAGAGCGAAGCTTTCTTTTGTTGTCCTTGTGTGGTTAAAAAAAATATCGAGTCCTTGATCCGCCGCCACCGCCCACCACCGACCCCTCCGACTCCTCCGCATCGGGCTGCAGCCCGAGGAACCACTCCAGGCTCGAGATCTGCCGCTTCAGCTCCGCCTCCGCTCCCGAGCCGCCGGGGGTGAGTCGAAGTAGAAGCCGTCGCCGCAAGAGGACGGGTCGGGGGACGGCGGCGCCGCCGGGGCCGCTTCGCCGGCGGGGACGGCGAGACGGTGCCGGGAAAGTTGAGCTTGGCCTTGGCGCCGCGGATCTTGCGCGCGGCGTCGTCGTAGGCGCGGGCGGCCGCCTCCGGGGTGCCGTAGGTGCCCAGCCACACCCGCACGCCCTTCCGAGGGTCGCGGATCTCCGCCGCCGCCCTCCTCCTTCCCCTTCTCGGCACGACCTGCGGAGGAGTTCGGGGGGGTCATATATATCGCATACACAAGCCGGGCTGGCGCGTGGCGGACAGCGAAGCTTTTACCGTGGGCGGAGGAGTGCGCGGAAGGATGAGCTCCGAGGCTTCGCAGCCGGCGGCGGCGCTGTCGCCTTTGGGCGAGGGTGGGGAAGGGTCCAGAAGCCGGAGAGGGCGTCGAAGTCGGACCGAGGTCGTCCGGCGCGGCGCCGGCGGCGCCGGCGCGGCGGCGGGCCTCCTCCTTGAAGGCGACGAACTCGGAGATGATGGATCCTCCGCACATCTTTCTCGCCTCCCCGGCCGAGCTTCTTCTCCTGCACGGACGGACGGCAAGCACCGGTGGTGATCGGAGAAGACGGAATGCACGGCGGTGGCGGGCAGCTCGCCTCCGTCCGCTCGGACGGATGCCGAATATATCAGAGGCGCCGCCGTCGGTGGTTCCGGCCCTCGGGCGTCGCGATCGGCTGGAGCCGGATTATATATAATTCCAGATTACCTTTTTTATCCATTACATTATCACATATTTATATCCATACATGCGCCGTAAAATAATTTACATTAATAATTTTAAAAGCTTGATGTGTACAGAATCCGAAAATAGAAGAGCGCTGCGGGACTGTTTTACGCTAAAAATGGTTTTTTTCTGAAGTTGATATAGAACGTTGGAATTTTGATTGCGCACTCTAGAAATTATTTTATATGTCCAAAAATGTGTAAAATAGATATAGATATAGATATATATATATATAAGGTTTCTTCAGATTGCACCGTTATTATATATAACGGGCTTTTATCAGGTTGATGGTGTGCGATTAATTCCTGTCAATTCATATTTATTATCTAATTTTGATTCTTATTTATTAATAATCACAAATTTATTAATTTATTAATTATCTAATTTTGATTCTGATTTATTAATAGATCATGTAGTTATTGATTTTTATCTAAATCAAATCAATATTTATATCTCTAGTCACTCAGTTGTTATAATAATTAAATAATTAAATTAATTTTACATTTTTTTAGTTGGTATTATTTTTTATCACAAATATAAAGATCACCATTAATAAGACACATCATTGGTAAGATCTTAGAAGTTATTAAAGTTTTTTGGATTGATGTTTAAAAAATTAAAAAAATAAAAAATAAATCTTATAATAAGTTGAAAAGAACGGGCCGGGCCGGGTCGGGCCGGGCCAAACTTATATTTTTTCTGGGCCGGGCCGGGTCGGGCCGAAATGTAATACGGGCCGGGCCGGGCCGGCCCATTATATATTGGAGCGGGCTTTGTTGGGCCAGCTGCGGGCCGGGCCGGGCCCAACCCATTGACACCCCTACTTGTATGGCTAATTAAAGCAATGTTTTCTACATAGTTATAAGAACATACCAAAACATAATCTTCCTTGACAGAAGTACTGAGGAAGGCCGGAAGGAAGAAGAAGTGGGACATCACCTCCAACTCCAAGCATTGCAAAGATGGAACCACACACAGCAGAGACATGACACAGAAGGGTAATCACAAAGTATTTCTTGGATAAATAAAGAGCTCTAAGTACATGGGACTTCCAAATAAGTACATCCGTGAAGAATATTGATACACCATAATACTTACAGGCGGTTTGCTTGCACAACAAAATTTTAAACATTTTCATGATAAAAGAAATATATTAAAATAAAATTTAAGCTAACCAATGACATAAAATAATCATGTTTGGAGAGATGTCATGACAAAAAAGTGAAAATTCAAAAGAGGTGAGAGGACCACAAGATAAAGAAAGTGGGTCTCACCTCTTTCTTTGTCCAATAAAAAAAAAATCTGTAAAAACATAAGCTTACAATAATAGCCAGACATCTTTTTTAACAAGTTAACAAAAACTCATTTTCTCTTGCAACCAAACACTCCTCTGGATATTTGATAAATATTATTTTCTTACATTTATGTGTTTGATCACAAATATAACGTATGCCTCGGGTTCTTTGCATCATCTAAGAGGCCTTCTCAATTCTCATCTCCTCTAACTCTGGTATTTCTAAAAGGTTCAGAGTGATCTTAGAGATATTTTGTTACATAATAATTGTTTATGTATTTTCATGATAAATTTATATTGAAACAAAGATAGCTAAATATAGTACAATTTTCAGGTTTGATGAGATATGATAACAAAAAAGTGAGAATCATGTATAACTAAAAAAATGGTGGGAGATCACCAGGTCTCATCTTTTTCTTTGGTCCAAGAAATAATTTAATTAAAAAATATACGTTAAAGATTGTTCAACGCTACTTTTAACAAATTTAATCGCAAAAACATGTTCTTATAATGAAAGCTCGATTTATCATGCAACTAAACACTTCATTGAGAACATTTTTAAACCAAAATAATTTAAAAGCTTATTTCCAAGGCCAACACTCAAAAATTTTTATTTCTCGGACAAAGGCAAAGTCTCTAGTTTATGCAGTGATTTTCATTTTTAAAAATAAATATTATTTTTGATATTTATTTAAATTATTATTAATATATATTACAAGTTAATATATATTATATAGTTAATGTGTATAATTATTTTAAAATATATAATAACACATGATAATACAAATATATAAAATTTTTAATTAAAATAAAAATAATTAATTTATTTAATTAATTTAATAATGTATGAATTGTTTATAATTACTTTAAAATATTAAGTAAATTACTATGCCTATAAAAATATAGATATAATTTATTTATTATATATTTTATTGAATAAATTTTATATATTAATATTATTATATGTTATAAATATTAACTATATAACAACATATAATAATTTATTTTGAAATAATTATACATATTAACTATATAATATATATTAGCTTGTGATAATATATTAATAATATAATAGATGAGTGAAAGTCGTTGAAGACTTTTTTTTTAAATGAAAGTCCATAAATCAACCATTTTGCTTTCGCCCTCCTAAAGTTGCGAGGTCTCTGACGACTTTGCTCACATTGTGCTAGTTTTAGAAGAAGAAAAAAATTTGGATGTCGGTGTCTGAAATAAGTTTTTAAACTATATAAGTTTAAAAAAAATTGACAAAACAAAAACGCTGAAATGTTTGGACAGTCCTATCGAAACAAAACATCAGGAACGGAGGACATTCCTCCCCAACCCAAGTTTATCTCAAAATAAGAAGCAGCGGTTGACGTCCAAGGTGCCTGTGCTGAGGAGTTTAGCTGGAAGGTTGGTTGAGGTCCATTGCACTCACTCTCAACCCTCCACCCATCTAAAACTATAATCATATATATATAGAGAGAGAGAGAGGGGGGGTTTATTTGGCTAAAGAAACTTTTTCTGCCTGCATTTGATCTTGACCGTCCATCTTTCGTCTTTGGTGGGACCCATTTAGACCGGTCTGACTCCCCGCGTTTCTCCGTAGACTGGGGGGGGCCGCGTCACACCCAAATCAAAGTCAAAGTCAAAGTCAAAAATTCGAATCACCATGTCTCCGAACTCTTCCGAAAATCCGACTATTTTTTAAAAATATTCATCGCACGTTGATTCACATCCAAAAATGAGTCAAAACAACTAATTATTCTGATTTTATTTTTTTAGTAAATTGTCGGAAGATGGTTCACGAGAAATACTCGGAGATTTTGAACCTACTATTTTTCACCAAAATTAAATCAGAATTGCACAACATCAACTCTAGTTTATTCACGTGCAACGACGTGGCCTTCAAAACTTTCTCAAGGGATGTGCACCGGAGCTGTTCAAATTTTGCCAAAATGGTCTCTGATTGGGACCATGGGTACGTAGAATTCAATTAATATATAGCTAGGCCCTCTTTGGTTAGAGCATCGAAAATAATACTAGGTCATAATTTTCAATGTTAATAACTGGGGGAGATGGAGACTTGCATCAATATCATCCTTTATTAATTAATTTGCACGTAAAGTTCCACTAATATTAATGTCTATATATATGCACGTGCTGATGATTAATTTCTATGGCGGTCAATTTCCAAATACAAAAGAACCACCGATATGTGGTGAATGCAAAGCATTGTTAATTAATTTGGTCGTAACTGTATTGAATAGAGATATATCATCATCATCACTGTCCATTCCAAAAGTGATATATATGGATAGAGAAATCATGCATGAATATATATATATATAGGTTTGACTGCCAATATATATTAATATTATAATTCTTAACGTAAACAAAAGTATGATACACAAGCTAAGATACGTATTTATCTGTATCAAGTTTTATATATTAATATTCTAGCTAGCTAGCCTTTGTGTATCAATATCAAAATTGACATAATGTTTCATAATTTGATACTCTCACCAAACAATTAAAAGGGATATATAAAGGTAGATCTCCAACGTCCCAGATCTATCTGTTCGATCTGATCATCTCAATTCCTCAAGTCAATTTAATTTAAAATTCAAAATCAAAAGATATATAAGAATACACAGAATTAGTTTAACATTAGTGCCGCGCCTCTCCTAACATGGCTTGGGAGAGAATTAATTGGATGCACACAATCGTTTGATAATAATATTAGATATTTCTGACATGATTAATTAGTGTCAAAATAATTATGAAATAAATCATCAAATTAGATAATCAACCAACCATCATGTCAGTTTCGAAACGTGCAGTGCCAACAATAACACGTACGTACGTAGTGCAAATTAAACAAAGGTCGTTGCATCGTCTTGATATATATATTCGAATGATAACATTTAAAAATATCAATATCCAACTTGATATATATATATATAGTCTCTTCTTTTGTATAATACTCCGAACCAAGGGGAACCACTCCGGTCGATCCTTTACTCTCAATGTGCTTAATTAGCATTAATCTATTAGTTTGACCCAGCTTTAATTAACCCCCGTTGATACGCCAAGACTCGCATCATGTCCGAGTCAACGTCAACCATGCTCGGGTGGTGGGGCCGACGACGACGCACCCAGTAATTTCCTTTGGACCCGGCCGAATGGAAAAAGAAAAATAAAAAAGAGAGGGATAAATCTTGTTATCGTCTATGACCTTTCAAAATTATAAATTATGTCTCTATCCTTGCCCGTCCAAAGACTTCAAAATACCAGCTGGCCAGGTGGTTTCGTATAAAAATCTTCTTTACCAGTCATCATCTCAGCTTGTGGACTATCTAAATATTATATTCTCGTTAGGGTACTCTTTTTTTTTATTGATGAAATAATGATGTTGTATCTTTTATCTATCCTGAATTTCGTTTTAATATATGAATTATAACGCAGAAGTGTGTAAAAAATTTGAACCGGATGGAAAAAGAGAATTCCGTATGAATATTAATGTTCTCTTCTATCATTCTATGTGCGTGCGAGATTGTAATTTGTGTCTCTGATCTTAA
Source organism: Cryptocoryne crispatula var. balansae (assembly GCA_036172225.1). Classification (NCBI taxonomy): domain Eukaryota; kingdom Viridiplantae; phylum Streptophyta; class Magnoliopsida; order Alismatales; family Araceae; genus Cryptocoryne; species Cryptocoryne crispatula. The sequence goes on along the minus strand of CM069935.1, from coordinate 675,416 downwards.
TCTTCCAAGGACACGCTAAAAAGCCTGACCAAGTTTTTTTTTTAAAAAAAACATATCGTTTTACTAGTTATCTAAACTTGTCAGACTGTCTCTGGATACATATATTCTTATCATAATGCTCATATTAAATATATTAAATAATTTAAAATTTAAGTATACACCAAGTTTTATGAATCAACTAAATTTAGAGTTTCATAATTTATTTTTTATTAATTTTAGGTTTTATAAACATCTTTAAATATATTTTATTGGTTGAATTTTAATCCAACTTCCACTTGACTTGATATATATATATATATATATATGAATCAAACTCGAAAAAAGTATTTTTACAAATATCCGTTGAAACTGGATCTCGAATTCCAAACCGGTGGATTTTAACACCAAGCTACTTGACACGTACTCGCTCGGCTGGATTCGTTTGCGTCCCTACCAGTAGAAAGAAAATAAATGACTCCCTACCCCCGTCTTGACCGCGTAGGTGCATCGCAACTCAAACATCTACGGACTTATTTTTATTATGCCACGTAATTAACAATATCCGCGTGTATTAATTTTTCCGCCTAGTCAGAGAGGGGCGGTCAACTTGGTAACTCTACATAAAGAGTTCGAGCCCCTCCTCCTCTCTGATCTGTCTCTTCCAAGGAGCTCCTCCCTGGCCGCGCCGGCGATCTCAGCTCTGGAGACGGTGATCTGATGGAGGTGTGGAAGGCCAGGGCTGTGTCGCCGGTGGGTAAGAGGTGGGCGTTCGCCATCGCGGCGAGCTCCCTCTTCTGCCTGTTCCTGCTCGACACATCGCTCAACGTGGGCCTCCATAATTCCAGCATCCCCACCGTCAACTCCGTCTTTTCCATCTTCTCCTCTCCCGAGCCGCCGCCGCCGCCGCCGCCGGAGGTGCCGCGCCTGGCCTACCTGGTGTCCGGCTCGAAGGGCGACCTGAACCGGCTGTGGCGCGCCCTTCGCGCGCTGTACCACCCGCGGAACCAGTACGTGGTGCACCTGGACCTGGAGGCGCCGGCGGCGGAGAGGGCGGAGCTGGCGCGGCGGGTGGCGGAGGACCCCTTGTTCGCCGCCGTGGGGAACGTTCAGGTGATCACCCAGGCCAACATGGTGACCTACAAGGGGCCGACCATGGTCGCCAACACCCTCCACGCCTGTGCTGTTCTTCTCCGGAAGACCGGCGCCTGGGACTGGTTCATCAACCTCAGCGCCAGCGACTACCCTCTTGTCACGCAGGATGGTGGCCTTCTTCCTCCTCCCCTCTTTCTCTCTGTATACATAATATCTCCGGGCGTGGCTTCGTCTCTGTAACTTGCTACTCCGCCCATTGCAGACCTCCTCCACGTCTTCTCCTCGCTGCCCAAAGATCTGAACTTCGTGGAGCACACCAGCCGCTTGGGATGGAAAGCGTGAGTGCCGTTTACCTTGCCGATCTCAATATCATCACCGGTGATATTCTTCGACGTTTATCTAGCTAGCTAACTTGCTCATCGGCGGCGGTCTGTGATCGATGCAGAGATCAAAGGGCGAAGCCGATGATAATCGACCCGGGGCTCTACGCATCCCGGAAATCCGACCTCATCTGGGCCTCGCAGCGGAGGGCGCTCCCCACCTCCTTCAAGCTCTTCACTGGTAATTCATTAAACTCTCATAACTCACCTGCTTCGACGCCCTTGATTCCGAATCAATGCCGGCCTCCGCCGGCCGGCCGGTTCCTTCGAGCCTAAAAGATTGATATATACGGCCATCTCGCCTCCGCCGTGCGTCATCAGGCTCCGCGTGGATGGCGTTGACGAGGGAGTTCGTGGAGTACTGCGTGTGGGGGTGGGAGAACCTCCCGAGGATCCTCCTGCTCTACTACGCCAACTTCGTCTCCTCGCCGGAGGGCTACTTCCAGACGGTCATCTGCAACTCGCCCAACTTCAGCGCCACCGCCGTCAGCCACGACCTCCACTACATCTCCTGGGACGTGCCCCCCAAGCAGCACCCGCACAGCCTCACCCTGGACGACTTCCCCGAGATGGTTGCCAGCAACGCCGCCTTCGCCCGCAAGTTCGACGGCGGCGACCCCGTGCTGGACGTGATCGACGCGGCGCTGCTCGGGCGGCGGGCCAACGGGAGCCTCGTCCCCGGGGGGTGGTGCGCCGGGAGCCCCCCGTGCTCGGAGGTGGGCGACGCCGCGAGGCTCACCCCCGGGGAGGGGGCTCGACGGCTGGAGACGCTCATGAGCAGAGTATTGTGGTCGGAGCCGCTCGCCGGGAACCGGTGCAAGTGGGAGCGAAACGACGCCGGCCGCCGCCGCCGCCATGGGGGTCGGACGTCGATTAGACCCGAGAGTCCCGAGATGCTCGAATCTGACATGTACACAACAGATCATCTGAACGATAACAGATTAGATCAACGCCCTTGATCTGCAAGCTTCGCCACGCCACGGAGTCAGATCTCCTCCTTCCTCCTCCTTCTGTCATTCTGTGTCCCATCCCATACGCCAATTTTTTGATTAAAAAATGGTATCATCCTCCTCCCTAATATTAATATTGAGAGCACCGCAGAGAAGAAGCATTCAACTGAAAAGTTTAAATTGATCATTATGTTCATAAAAGAAGAGTGCATCTTGAATTGTAAAAACCAAAAAAAAAAAAAAACTTAAAATAAACAAAAGCAACCGATTGAGCTTTCGATTGAAAACGGACGCTCCAAATCCAGTAACATAATTTGTGCGGCAGCATGGAAAATCCGCCTTGATCTCTATCGATCATTTTTTGATTGAATTATATATATATATATATATTTCTTTGAAAGGAATTCAACAAAATATATAGACTATCAATGCAAACGAACGAAGATCGAGAGGAGCCGGATTTACACCGTTTGACCATGCATGGGGATCAAGGTTGCAAAGCAGTCTTAAGTTGAACGGAATAAGTTGTTCAGAATTGAGTCATTTATTTTACACTAGTTTCAATTCAAGTTTGACCGGCCTTTAATATAGTTGAGCGTGAACTCAGCTCGACTCGAATTCAGTACTCAAGTTCAAGCTCATTGATAAAATGCGGTCCAAAATAAAGTTCTAATTTTAGTTTATTTATAAACTTTGATTTAGGTTCAATTTTGAATTAAATTTTAGCTGAACATATATTTATTAAGGTTCATAATTTAATTTGTAAAAATAAATATTCAATCAAACATAATCAACGTGACTCGCGTGTCTATAGAATTAGTTGGCTTAACGAGGCAAATGAGTTTAGTCAAATTTTTATCGCATGGAACTTGAATTAGGGGGAGGGTGTAGGTTCGTTTGCTCCCCTGCTCGAGATCGGCGGCGCCCCTTTCGCTTTCGGCGGTGGACCGGCGGCGGCGCCCGGTCAACTCGCCGGCAGCTCCGCCGAGGGTTCCCCCCCCCCCCAGCTGGGGGGCGTACCAAGCTGATCTTTTCCGACGAAAAGGGAGAAAATATGCGGCCTTTCCAAGCATTGGGTCGCCGGCGCCTCGCCGTCTCCTTCGTGAACAGTCAATATGTCCCGTCGCCGCTGCCATGCTCCTCCCCTGTTCGCTCGCAGCAGTCACGTACGGACCGTCTGGCCGGGGTGGTCACCGGCGATGAAGCTTCTCCCTCGAGCGTGCAGCCGACGAAGCTTAAAGCAAACGGCCACTTTTCGCGCATCAACCGAAGAGCTAAGCAACTCGAGTTGAAGACTGCATGTGGTAAAGAGGATTTTAATTGGGTATTCTCACATCACCGATCTCAAGATCTGTCCTTGACGTGTATTGACAAGATGCCTTTCTCCGTCTCGTGACTGGTGCCCTCCCCCCTCCCCTGTTCTCTTTAGTGCGGCCCCCTGATGGCCTGATCAAGTCATGGGTGCTGACCTTCGTGAAGGGGGAGGAGGTAAAGCTCGATGCCACGATCGTCAAATTAAGGTGTTAGGCAAGGGTCGATACCCCTGACAAGTAACTCGACGTCGACTAGATAAGAATTAGACTTTACTGATTTATTAGGTTAAACAGGTAAATTTCAATAAACGTAAAACGCAACTCGTGAATGAAAAGAGCTTGAGCAGACTTTTGCAGGATACTCGACGAGCCTGATTACAAACACATCATCAAATTCTTAATGAGATGAACATCAACAAACTACCCGTCGATCGAGTATCGAGCTCGAACATACACAAACGAGGAGTGTTCAGGCAGCATTGGCGGCACCCTTAGGTGAGCTTCTATATATATATTCAAGCTTACGCGGGTTGGAGGAGAGAAGTAAACACTCTGGCCATTCCCATGGGGTCAAACGTTGCCACATGTAAAGCTAGTTTGATCCAGTTCTGTACATGAACAATAAACCAGTGTAGCACTAACAAAGGACAGTCAGATTTGCAGGTGGGGAGGGGGAGTTAACAGCAAATTCTTTTATGGGGCGTTCTAAACATCAGCATCGATCAGTAGAGATGGAGATATGGCTACACCCTGAGAAAGAAGGGCAAGAATCACAACAATCTAGCTGAGACAGCAGACCCAAAGTTCAAGGGTTTAAACTTCTGGATCCGGTTAATCAACAATTTACTACGGTGATGGCAGGTCGACTTGATAGCGAGGTCTAACTTCCTGCCGTGGACGAGTGCATGCTGAAACCGCTCCAGGACCTTCACAATCTCAGAGAACTCTGGTCTCTTCTCAGGAACCAGGGACCAGCACTCTTCAATCAAGGCTTGCAAGGCTGGAGGGGTATCAGCAGGAATGGTAGGCCTCAAGTTCTGCACAAAGAGGTTTTACTTGTGAAAACAAAAGCCAAATAGATCCCGATATTCTAAATAAAAAAATCTGGAGATAATCCATGAGAAGTAAAGGAAAGAAGATGGTTAAAACATAAATGTAAGGGGTGTTGCAGATAGCTAGCAAATTACAGCAATTAGCTCTCCATCACATGACAAAGGGCTTTCTATTCCTATCACAGGAAACCAGACAAGGTTTTCTTTTCTCAAGTAAGGATCTCGAGCTAAATTTGTTGAACTAAGTACTTCGCCAACCATTTTGCACACAATCTTTTTTTTCCTGGATTACACCATACGTGTTTGGCCTTTAAAAGAGCCAATGCTGCGCTATGATGAGCTAATCCATAAGCAATAGCCTGGTGGATAGTGGGGAACGTGTCTAGGTCAGCCTAGAAGTGTTTGTTCATAAGTTCATCAGGCAAGAAACTTGAAAATCAGCAATTAAGTATACCTTGTCAACAACCGCAAAAGCTGCTTGAATAGGCATCATATCCTCGTGAGGGATTCTTCCTGTTAGCATCTCCCATAGAAGTAATCCAAAGCTGTAGACATCAACTTTTCGGCAATAAGGTTTGTGTTTTATCATCTCTGGAGCCATCCACCTATAGGTCCCAGAGTCCCCAGCAAATGTATCACAGGATGCTTCCTCACATGCTATACCAAAGTCAGCAATTTTTGCTATAGAGTCTTCATCAAAGATCACATTCTCTGGTTTCAGATCACGATGAACAAGGCCTTGAGAGTGGATATACTCCATCCCTCGAGCAATATCTAGACCAATTGCAACTAGCTTTGGCAGGGGAAGAGATCTATGCTCAAGCTTATGCAGAAATGCTCTCAAGGTACCTCCAGAAAGATATTCAGTGACAATGCAAAATGCCGACGCTGTTCTACACCCCGCCACCAACTGCACCAGAAGAACAATGTTCAAAGAAGTCAGATAAATGCTTTCATAAATTTACTTCATTTTATTCCAAGAAACAATGGCCGTGTCATTGTCTTCAAGAACAGGAGTAGTGAAGATCATACTGTCGATTATAGGAAGCGCTCTATACACTTAAAGATGGATGCAAATGTGATAAAAGCCACCTATCAAGAAAAGGAAAAAATTATATCTATTTATTTGTGAAGATCGAATAGACGAATTTGGAGGGTTCCCATCAAACTAAACTTTCTCTCTTGTTAAATCTTCTTAGAATTCTATAATGAAAAAAATCTAGTCTTGATAATAAAATGTAGCTAGAAAAGTAGTAAGCAATCATAAATAGATAGAAGAATTAGTGTTTCAGGAAATATCGATGGCATGACGATGCAAACCAATTAAGATATTATCACTACCACCAACCTAGAGAAAAAAAAGATAAGTCTGGGGATTCTGATCCTTGAATCTGGGAATTCTTAATCTGATATTCCTTCAAGGAAAATACATGCTTCAACGTTAAAAAGAGAAGAGCGCAAGATGAAGCTAATACACCTTAAACCCTCGAATGCAAAGATGCATGTTAAGCGTAAGCATTGCTAATTACTCCATGCAATAGACAAAAGAAAATCTACTGAAAAAAAAAGATAAGAAATTTTAACTATTTTAATCTCAGTAAAATAGTGAAAGAGAAAATATAGGTCAACATAAATCATCCAAGTCACTATAGCAATACCTTTATGACATTCCGATGGTAGAGATGAGATAAAAGATACACTTCTCTCGTGAACTCTTTCTCCAGCCTTGTTACCATTGAACCATCTTCATCATCCTCTGGCAATGTGATAACCTTGACGGCCACAGGTTGATCTTCGTAAAGCCCATGGTACAGCTTGCTGTGGCCTCCACTCGCAAACTTGAGCCCAATGTACAGTTTGGAGAGATCGCACCTACACTCCTCCATGCTCTCAGCTGCTGCGACCCTTCCTCCCCGCTGATCAAAGCATCCTGCCCACGAGGTCTTCGCAGAACCTGGATTCTGAATCGGACTCGGCCGTGAAGGCAACCGCAGATTTGGATGCCGGCTGCCCTGCACGTCTCTAGAGAAAATTCGAGCAATGGCGCCCTTTCCATGATTTTTCCTTCTCGGATGCGGGGTGGAGAACTTTTTCATCTCTGATTTCCCTTCCTCGGAAGGTTCAGGAACAGGACGACTTCTTGGAAGAGGTGACAACGGTCGCCCCCCTGGTTTTGACCTCATCTCCCTTCGATATGATTCGCCGTCGGTGATACTCAGTTTGTGAGATGCTTCCAAAGAAACCGACTTCGATTCGCAGTCGGTTCTTTGATGGGAATGGAATTCGCTGGAACTCGAACCGGCAATCGGCGATGTGGAAATCTTCACAGGATCATATCTGCGGTACACTGTTTGAGAGAACATTGCCCGTCTTACCCATGAGTTGTCAGCCCTCTCCATCACCGGTGTAGTCCAAGACGCAAGACTCCCTGACAGAGAGCAAGATTCGGCATCAAACTACCCAAGCAGGCTGCTCCTCCTCCCCTGCCAGAAGTATTGGGGGAAGCCGAGCCGGCTGGCCTGGCTTTTGCAGACCCACCATTGCAGAATGCCGATAACAAGGCGCCGTTGAAAACATCCCGCCACCCCCACCCAAAAACAGACAGAAAGAAGGGCACTTGTTCCCCCCCGACGAAAGGCGTCACCCTTCCGGACCTTCGACAACGCCTGAAGCGCGTACCTGCGTTCGCCGCGCGAAATCTTAGCACAGAAGAATCAAGCAACGGGAAGGAGCGGACGATGATGATTCATAGACTACTTTCGAACCAAGAAAAGGCCGCGGGTACGCAGAGAGATCATGAGAGACGAAAGCGAAAAGGATCGAGCGACCTTCCACCTTGGATCATACTTCATCGGAAGAACGTGATAAACACCGTAAGAATTAAACGAGGGCGGAGATGTGGAAGGAGGACCTTGGAAGCGAGGGCAGTGCCGGAGGGTGGGAAAGCCGCCTTCCTCCTCCGCCGCCGCTCTTCGTCGGCGGTGATCGGTAGGAACGGCGCCTCTCCCTCTCGCGCGCGCGCGCGCGCTCTTCCTCCGAGTTCGCGAGCTGTTGGGAGTCGTCAAAAGAGGAGGACGCCTCTCCTATTTTTAAGCAATTATATAATATATATGTGATACATTTTCTGTAAACGCGCATACACAATAACTCTCTCTCTCTCTCTCTCTCTTCAAGATGTGGTTCGCAGTTTAAAAGTTAAAATGTTTTGGCAAATTGGTTCTCTAAAGAGAGTCCCATCAAAGATAATAAGACAAGATTATAAAATAGTTAATAGGATGTTTTGATTGCATATGATAATTTTTTTGTACATTTTCATTATTAAAATTATATTAAAATAAAAAATGAACCAACTCATGACATAAAATTGTAATGTTTGGAGGAATGTGATAACAAAAAAAAAAGAGTAACTACCTTTCATGACCAGACAAAGTGGGGGATCACATGAACAAAGAAATAGGTGAAACTCTCTTTTTTCTGTTTAAGAAGAAAATTATTTACAAAATATAAAATTGTTGACGTTGTTAAACATCTTTTTTAACGAGTTTTCTTATATTTTTTAAAAAATAAAATAAAAAACATTCATTATCATGCAACCAAACACCCCGTAAGTGATGATTATGGGTCAAAATAGATGCGTGATAATTTGAAACATCTCGAATTTATATTTACTTTCGATTACATAATGTGTTGTGAATCGTGCTTTTAAAATTTTGTAAAATGTTTTAAGTTGTAAAATGTAATTAATCTAATCCAGTTACAGTCTAATGCTAGCTTGTCTAAAATTGTTTGCATGTCTTGAAATCATATATAAATAAGTAGTGTTTTGAGCTAAACATATTTTTTGAACATATATGTAATTATATATGCGTCTCGTTTTTTTCGCCTCCTATTTATATTTGCAACTTGACAATATCGCTGTGCAATTTGTTGAGTACTTTTTCACGTTTCTTGACCCAAATTTATATTATTAAGCTCACCTTAATAAGTGACTGCGAATTACATATATATATAATCATTTTACATATTCATGCTTCTCGCCTTTCAAAATGATACTGGAATATGCCAATAATTGATCTTGACTGTTATTCTCGCCGCAACCTTTTCTTCTCCATTCATATATAAACATGCGTTATATATTCATCACGTGTTTCGTCGATCTGATAACCATTGAAAAATATTGATAATAAATTCTAATGGCTTGTTTAGATATAATATTTAGTCGAGAATATCTCATGTCACTGTTGATATCTGATACGAAAACATGTGAATGTTTATTCGAATTTTTAGATAGCCTCGCATTAAATTCGGTACTCTAAAGTTTGTGCGTACGCTTATAATAAATTTAGAATGTTTAGGCTGCATAGAGAACTCTTACCAGGTGTTTGGTTGCATACCTACGTGATAATTTTTCGTACTTTTTTATGATAAAAAATTATATTAAAATAAAAAATGAACTAAAATTATCACGTCTAGAGAGATACGATAACAAAAAATAATTACTATCATACATGACCAAATAACATGGGAGATCACAAGAAAAAAGAAACAGACGAAATTCTCATTTTTTGTTTAAGAAGAAAATCATTTTCAAAATATAAAATTGTCAAAGTTGCCGAGCACCTCTTTTAACAAATTTTCTTACAAATTTTAAAAATAAAAATAAAAATCTCTATCATCGTGCAACTAATTAAACACCCCCGTTGTATTTAGACGGGAATTTATCTTATATTCATATCTTGGCAATAACTCAATGTCTTTAACCCTTTCTGCGGACGTCCGCATGGAAGTATATTCGTAAAATAAGAATTTTTTTCCTATTTTTAATGGTTCAGCATAGAAGTATATTTGTAAAATTGATTTTTTCTGTATTTTTAAAGGTTCATTAATTTGCGCCACCGGCGGAGGTCAGTGTTGACCACTTGACTGTGTGGTACAAGAAAAATCAAACCAAATAAATAAAGTTTCTCGATTTAAATTAACGAACAATTTATAAGACCTTCACATCAAATTAAACTATTAAATTAAATACTATTTTTAATTAAAAATAATATTAACAATGATAAAATATGTTTTAAAACAAACCAATACATCGACATATATACTTGTCATAATAAAATATGATTTGAACGGCATCGAATCGGATGAATTAAATTTATTTGATTTGAATTGAATTGAGAAAGAAAATCTCAACATTCAAACCAAACACCTGACCGCGCGTTCTCCCCTCCCAGAAGAAAGCTGCGCAAGTCAAAGAACTAACACGTGTTCTGTTGTACTCATCCGCGGAACAATTTAATTATCCCGTGTCAGGCTCAACCCGACGGCCCCCTCCGAGGCCAGTTGCAGCGTCACGGTTTCTACATCTCAAGCCTCCGCGAGTTAACGGACACGGAAGATGACAACCGGGAGGGAGGCGCACCCGCACCCGCTCTCAGACTGACTGAGTCGCGCCTCCCCCCGTGGAGGAAGTCTCCGAGGCCAGTCAGAGCGAGGGAGAACCGGAGAAGCCATGGCGGGGACGCAGGCCTACCTGGAAAGCGGGGCCGTCGGTGAGACGAGGGCGCTGGTCTCGGAGCTATGCCGCCAGTTCTACACCCTCGGCTGGGTGTCGGGCACTGGCGGCAGCATCACCATCAAGGTCCACGACGATTCCATCTCGAAGCCCCAGCAACTCATCGTCATGTCTCCCTCGGGTAGTTTCCCGATTGTTGATTGATCCTTGCATCCGTCTGGCCTTGATGATGGGATTATGAATTCATAGGGTGATCGTGTCCTATTTGCTTCAGGTGTGCAGAAGGAAAGGATGGTGCCGGAGGACATGTATGTCCTCTCCGGGTGCGGCTCCGTGCTCTCGTCGCCTTCTCCGAAACCTCACCCGCATAAGCCCCCGAAGTGCACCGATTGTGCGCCTCTTTTCATGAAGGTAAGCATGTTCGCGTTTAAACTGGGGAAGCCCAAAATGATCGAACGTCCAGCCACATACTTGCTCGCACTGTCATTGTTATTTTTGTTGCATAGCCTTTTTGTCGTTGCCCTTGTTATTAGCTTAAATCTGGAGCATTGAGTTGCGATCCGTATCTCTTTGTCATCAGCCGTGCTTCTTCTTTTGTTGCGATGGTATTTAAGATGTGATCAATAAGTGGTTCAGTTTGAAAGCCAATGTAAGAATTCTTTATGAAGGATCTATGGTTTTATATTGTGCTGTACCACAATCATCTACCAATGTAAGAAAATTTCTAAGTCTTTAACACTTGATAAGATAATTAGTGTCAACTATCTGTTGGTTCTAATTACCAATACAGTGAAAAAGGACACCAAGCAGAAACGAAAAGGGCAAATGTCCTTTACTTTATCTATGTTTATTATCAGTTATGTCTGTCCATGATCGAGCTCTCCGGTAGAGTGCCTGGTCTCTTACCTTAACGTCAACCTCAAGATGGCGCGTCCCCAAACATACGAAGAGAAACATGTGCAAAAGGTGCGTAACACTTTAAGAGCTCTAGATCATGCTCATATGTCAACGCACTCTTTAGATGCATGCAAGCGAATAGTGGTATCAGAAACCCTAACAGTAAGGGAAGAAGAACAACTTTTGCATGTACGGAATAAAAGAGCACAGGGTAGGCTGAAATGAAGCACTACTTTCCAAGGAGTTGTTAACTTGTTATGGAATACCATGTAAGTTCAAATTTTCATGTTTTCAAAAGTATTTATATTAAAGTGGTAAGAACTAGTTGTTTTAGCTCTCTCTGGTTGAAAACCTGAGAAGACTAGAAAATTTTCCTGCGTATCAATTGTAACATCTTTGCAAGAAAATAAATTATAGCTGGAGATTACATGAACAAGGACGCTTATGTGGCAACTTGTAAACAAGAACAAGATAATTTAAAGATGCAAGTATAACTTAAAGATGCATACCTATATTAATTTAAGCTGAAAATAACACTATATGCAACAAAAGAATGGTAGCAACTAGGTTTAAACAAGAAAAATTTAACTAGCAACATGCAGTGTGAGAGCACAAGCATGCGCCTGCTAACCTTGGTTTCCAGTCTTCTGTTTCATTTTCACTGTCATCTCTGATAAGTAGGGTACTGAAGCCACTATTCATTTTTATCCTTTGAAACTTTGTTATGCTTGTTAGAATTTCGTTAATACTTTTTTTATTTATGATATGCTTCTGCTATCATTTTAAATTGTAATGATATGCAAGCCATGCGTACAATGGTATTACATGTTTATGTACATTATTTTTTATGGTGAACATGACATTAACCTCTGTACATATCAAGTTACATTGTTCAACCTAAATATCATCTTCAGTTTTTATGTTTTGTTGTCAACTTTTTACATTAATGGTCCTATCCTATTTTTTGTCACCTTTAATAATTGCCTTTTCTTGCTTCATAGGCCTACCAGATGCGCAATGCTGGTGCAGTCATTCATAGTCATGGCTTAGAGTCTTGTCTTGTAACTATGCTTCGGCCCTCCTCAAAGGAATTCCGGGTAAAGTGAAAACATCTAGGTTATGGCTTCTTTGTCTTTAGTTATGAAAGACTAATTAATAATTCGTTGTCCAAGCTTGTTAGGTTGATGCTTTAGTTTGGCTAAATATGTAAATTTTACTCAGTTCCCAGTACACACTTTTTTGAACTTCGATGTCTTCAACTTCTCATTTGACACGATGAATTAATTTCTGATGTTTTACGACTCATTCTTCAGCGCATTATGTTGTCATTATAACAATGCAGATAACTCATATGGAGATGATTAAAGGTATCCAGGGGCATGGCTATCACGATGAACTTGTTGTTCCAATCATAGAGAATACTGCACATGAGGGCGAGCTTACAGAATCTCTTGCCAAAGCGGTAAATATCTTTCCTATCATTACTGAAGTGTTGTTTCTTGCGGGACTTGGTCATCTTAGTGTGCTACTAGTGATAATTTGATCAAGTAATACATTTTCCTCTTTTCCATGGGCATTGCGTATTTTGGGGTTGCCTATAGCCCTGGTTTGGAGTAAATTTGTTCTTGCATTCATTTAGCTAATGTAGTTTCAGGTGTGGTGGTTATTTCAATTAATTGAAAGGAGGACTCGCTGGTTTTGCTCCTGGAACACCTTCATTACTGAATATTTAACCTTTCCCTATTGACTTGATGTTATTTAATTCCAAGACAAGCTCATCATTGATCATTTAAAATGCCAGATTCATGCAAAACTTTTTACATCACTGAGTAACATTATGACATTTTTTATTTATAAAGTGTATCTTATGGATTAATGTTGACTTCTGAAACCCTGATGTTCCATAGATTGCAGACTACCCAAAGACCACAGCTGTTCTTGTGCGCAATCATGGGATATATGTATGGGGAGACTCTTGGATCACTGCTAAGACTCAGGTTTGTTTTAATGTGCAAGCTCTGGAATCATTTTCTGACAATGCTGTGTTTTTGTTTAGAAGCTTATGTCATTGTTTCTATAGTCACATCATTGTGCTTTGAACGCTGAGAAAGGAACTCTGGGTTGGGATCATCTCCTGGATCGGCCATGGTCAATCCCAATCTGGATCAAAGTTAAATTGACTGATCTACTGGATGCTCAAGATAATTCGACCTTCGGGGTCAGTGGTATCTGTTCTGACCCTGCATCTTCTCTGCCCATTTTGGGCAGGAAGATGGGATAAAGTTCCATGAACGATGAACCTGATATCAGGGGGATCCACAGCTTCAGGTTGCAAGTTGCGGATCCCTCAGTTATTGGGTTCTGCGGGACTGGAGTTGCAAAGTTGTGGGTCCCTCTATCATTGGGCCCAATCCCATTGGTCCGAATAGGACCCACAAGTCTCTTGTGGGACGCAGAACCAGCAGGTCCATCTACCCTGCCCCCTCAGATATGCCAGATCTTCAAGGGATCATGCATTATGGGTTGTATCTGTGTGGGATTGGCCTTTCCTACCGTATTTAGCAAGATATTGGCAGTAGTTCCATAATTCCCACTCTCCTGATCTAGATGACCCAATGCTGCAAATCATATGAACATTATTGAGAGGCATTTATTGGAGTAAGTGGTGCACCGTGATGTCCTCTTGTCTGAACTGGTTTATTTTTCAAAAATTTTCCACTCGTTAGCACCAAGAATGAGTACCCTGTTTTTATTACTCCTGGACTAAGCACTCCGTTATTTTCTTTTGTGCAGGCTGAATGCTACCATTACCTCTTTGATGCTGCTTTGAAACTCCATAGCTTGGGTTTAGATTGGTCTACACCAGCCCATGGTCCAATAAGTAGTTATAAAGGTTATCAAGATGGAGATAAAAAACATACTGCATTTGTTCATGATGTGCTTCAAAATGGGAATCATGCCGGTGATCCTGCTAGAGTAAGTATTTACCACTCTGCTGGCGTTATAAGATGCTTGGCTTAGCCCCTCTCTGCAGATCGATAACTAAGGTTATCCTTTTTCTGTTTAGGTTATCCTTATTCTGTTTAAGAACTTTTCACTGTCTTCTGCTTGTACATAGAGATTGGACCATTTTACTCTATTCCTGCAGTATTTGGAATTTTGGTCGCATTAAGTGCTGATCACAATGGCTTTTGCAGCATTGTATTGTCCTGGATATTGAAGGAACAACTACACCGATATCATTCGTGACTGATGTTTTATTTCCTTATGCACGTGATAATGTAAAAAAACATTTGATTTCCACTTACGACAGTGTGGAAACACAAGATGACATCAAGCTGTTACGAGCTCAGGTAAGGCATTCTCATAGCCTCTGTCGTTTTATTATTTAGTAAACCTGGAACATTGTGTTTTACAAAATTAAAGGCAACCTCCCTTGTTACACAGATGACTTGGTCCTGATATTCCCGAGTGTGACTAACACTGACCTACAAGTGCACTAACTTGGACCTCAACATGCTTCATGCTTGTGGTTTTGGAAGTCATATGCTAGTGGGTTATGATTTATGCTACCATTGTTCTTCCTGGAAGTTGCTTTAGGGAGGGTGGGAGACAGTTTCTATTAGGAAGTGCTTTATTATCAAAAGCCCTTTTGCCGATTCTCTCTCTCTGTATGTATGCATAGTGGTTGATGACACCTGTAGTAAGTATCAAGATGCATAAAGAAGAGGTCGTGACAGCCACCTCACCCCCCTCAAAATAAAAACAAATAAAAGAAATAGAGGTCTATGTACAAACTATCAAGCCCTTAACAATCTCTAGTTGGGGGAATGCTGGAGGAAGTCCCGGGCTCAGAACAGAAGTCCAAAACTCTGACCTTGGTGCGCACAAAAGAGAAAAGTGAGTTTGTTAGTTCTTGCCTCTTTTCTCAAAGTCTTCCATTTGCTGACTTGCATATGCTAGAAAGAAATTTATTCTTTGTCCTTCTTGCATGTGGATACAACATCATTTTCCAGTGTGTAAAGCCATAAATGCTGATCAAATTTATTTAAGGCCACGATATTCGCCCATTGGACTTATTCTTAAGGTTTTGGGAGAAGCAAAGTTTTATTTGATTGTATCATAAGATATCATGTTCTGTGTCATTCTTCGTGATCTTGCCCTAGTCCTTTTACAGATTAGAAGTGATTTGGAAGATGGTGTTCCCGAATCTATCCCTGTTCCACCTGATAATGCCGGAAAAGATGAAGTGATTGAATCCCTTGTAGCTAATGCAGAAGCGATGATAAGGGCTGACAGAAAAATTACTGCTCTGAAGCAACTTCAGGTAACATGTTTGTTGCCCATGTAACTTTGTGCTTGACGTCTTTTCTTATTATTGTATGTTGAATATTTGCTTTTGTTTTTCCTTTGACGGATCCAGGGTCATATTTGGAGAACTGGTTTCGAGAACAAGGATTTACAAGGAGTTGTATTTGACGACGTGACAGAAGCTCTTGAAAAATGGCATGCGAATGGCACTAAGGTTATCTCTTGGCATGCATTGTAAAACATGATTTAGAATCAGCTTCCCTGTTCCCTCGAAATCACTCACTCTTGGATGGAAGTGCAGTCTCTTCTCTGGTTCTTTTCATCATTTGATTGGAATGTACCCGAATACGATTACAGGTGTACATCTACTCTAGCGGCAGCAGAGAAGCCCAAAGGCTTCTATTCGGAAACACTGCACACGGCGATCTGAGGAAGTACCTTTGTGGCTTTTTTGATACCACGATTGGGTAGGCTTCCGTGTCAACCACGTCCTTTCCCCTAAAGAGACTTTCGTATCTGTTAGCCTTGTTTACTCTGTCTTTTTGCTTGTTTTTCTTCACAGAAACAAAAGGGAATCACGCAGCTACATCGAGATCTCACAGTCCGTGGGAGTGGACAAACCATCAGAGATCCTATTTCTGACAGACGTCTACCAGGAAGCGGTGGCTGCGAAGGCGGCAGGTGAGCTTGTTTGCTTCCTAGTTTCTACCAAAATCAGTGGAATGGGAGAGAGAGAGAGAGAGAGATTTCGGTCAGTTCCTGTGATTTACCGTCTAAATTGCAGGTCTGGAGGTGGTGATCTCCGTCAGGCCGGGAAACGCACCACTCCCGGAGGGCCATGGTTTCCGAACTATAAGGTCGTTTGCAGAAATATGAGCAGGCGGTGCTTGGGCATCCTTACCCTGCTGCTTTTGCCTTCTTCAGGCGTAACATTAATAAATAAATAAATAAAATGAAAAACCGTCTCTGCAAATATTTGGTCCTTCAACAGATGAAGCTCCATCCCTACGGTCCGAGCTCTGCTGGGCAATGCTCGAGTCACCGCTCCTGGGCACCGTTCCGTGAATCAACCCAAGAGAGGAGTCCGGGTTGCCCGCAAGGGCTAGGAGTGGGAAGTTGAACTTGGGATTAATTGGGTGGGGGTTAAGTGCTCGTTAGCATTCATCGTTGTGCTGTGTAGCCCGGCGTTCTTGATTGTATGAATTCTATTGCGAGCGTTGAGTTGTCATACAAAAGAACGGGTATAGACTTGTCTCGTTTACGACGCGTCCCGAGGGCTTTGTGGTTTATCTTTATCTGTTCTATATGGTTCGCGAATGTCAGCATTCAGACATGGTCGTGGAATGTCGGGGACAAATCAGAAGACTGGCACCTTTGTCGAGGCCTGTATTATTATTAGCTCATTTGGCCAGAGATTGCCTTTAACGACATGGTCGTAGATAGGGGTGCAAACGAGTCGAGCCGAGCCGAGTAGTATGGTGTTCAAGCTCGGCTCGTTTATTTTACACGAGTTCGAATTCGAGCTCGAGTTTTAACGAGTATGTTAAACATGTGTTCAAGCTCGGCTCGTTTATTTTACACGAGTTCGAATTCGAGCTCGAGTTTTAACGAGTATGTTAAACCTGTGTTCAAGTTTGGTTTGTTTATTAATCGAGCCGAGTCGAGCTCGAACTCGAGTAGTAGCTAGACTAAAATTTAATTCACATTCAAGCTTAAGCTATATACAAACTCGTTTTTAAAACTTAAAATCAATGAAAAGTTATTTGTTAAACTCTAATTTAGCTCATTTATGAAACTCAACCTAAGTTTAAATTTTTTTTGAATTATTTAATATATTTAAGTGACAATATATAATTATTAATACTCATAAATTAATTTTTAAAAATAATTATATAATATAATATTTAATCGAGTTACTCGCGAGTTTATTGAGCCGAGCAGGAGTCTGTTCAAGCTTGACTCGTTTAATGAGTCGAACTTTATTTTTTGTTCAAGTTTGTTCATTTAACATAATAAACGAGCCGAGTCAAGTTTTTATCGAGTCAAGCTTTGAGCTATTTATCAAGTGTATTAGTTCGTTTGCACCCCTAGTCGCAGGTTCGAGACCTGCATGGGCTAACTCACAGAGTTTGGCTTTAAGGCCCAACCAAAAAGCCGCGCTGTATGAGTTCGACTTTAATGCCAACTTATTAAAAAAATAATGATTTAACGTCAATTAAAGGTGTAAGATAATAAAATCGTAAACAAAGTTGATATAACACCGACTTTCAAAGTGGACAAAACCACTGCAATTCACATATAGGACGTTAAAATATAACATGAGTCACTTTAAATCACTTAAAATATAACATAAATCACTTTGGGTCTTCATGGTTTATTTGGTTTTATTTAGTTTTTTTACATTTTTTCTAGAACCAAATCGAATCAAATCAAACCTAACTAAATTAAATCGATTGAGTTTGGTCCGATTGTTCAAACTATATTTTATCATGATATAATATATTTGTCAATATATAATTTTATTTTATTTATTTTTAATCATATTCTATTAAAATTTACACATTGATACATTTCATTAATTTTGTCCTAAAAATTTTTGAAGCAAATTTATTTTTATAACAGAAGATACATAAATGTTATATTATGTATAACTTAAAATAAATATTTAATCTAATTCAGATTATTTAAACTATCAACTTGATTTGATCTCAAGAAGTCTCAGAAACCAAATAAAATTGGTCAATGGTTCAAATCGAACTGAATCGAACAAAACCAGTCGGTTTAATTTGATATAGCGGGTTGAACATAGCATTGAACAGCTATGAGTGAGATAACTGGATTAAGATATATAAAAGCAGCTCGATAAAAAAATCGATCAAAGAAGACAAATGACAGAAATGAGACAGCAGGCGTAGAAGACATTGCTTACTTTACGGGACCAACCAAGTGGCATATGAGCTTTGGTAGGAAAGAGCGGTATGTGCTCGAGGGGGAATTCACCAACTGAACGTCCCCCTTCTCAGATACCGTGGCGTTCTCCAACAGAAGTTGACATGTTATCCACTTTGCTAATGAGTGATCCAAGTTAGTGACGTGGCTAAAATTAGGGCTTAGCCTTGATACTTATCAACTTCATAACCCATGTCCCTATCAGAGCTATAATTCTAATCGAGAGGAGTTGACTTGGAACGAGGGAAAAGAGTCATACGGAATGTGGTTGTGTCAGTCTGTCAGATCGAAACACACAAGGTAGCCAGGACTCTGCGTGTGTAGTCACGCAAGTCTTGGCTTTTTCAGACAAAATCATCATATTCATACCTGAAAATCGATACGTCTGGCATGTCCAAGAAGGGTACACAAAAAAAGAAAAAGAAAAGAAGGTAGACCATGTCCCTTCATTATCACCAGCTTGCCTTCTCTGGTGAATATGAAACGAGGAAAGATGGTGACTCGTTAAAAGACCAGCGATCTGTGCTTTCCGGTACTCCTGTCTACAACCTGAGCAATCACCAACTATCCAGCATTAGTTGATCTCATAGCTTTTACGGGAAACAGACAAAAACAAGTAGTCGTTCCTCTATCGGGAGGAATGAATTATTGTTCTTAATGCCAACATTTTAAATCGTTATAAATAATAAACTACTTGTCATGACGATGGAACGAGCATTACGTCGCACTAGATGCTGCCTAAAGCTGGGTAAATATAGAGAAACCAGAAAGTTGCACTAAGGAGCGAACGGACTAGATTGTTGGCATATTTTTTGAGTTCCAGAACGAATCATTTCGCACAGAGTTGAGCGGGTGAAGATAATTACGTGAATAGGGGAGGACGGCTACGAGAAAGTTGAGGTCTCTTCATCGGTGAAATAATGAGATTGCGCAAAGTGGCAGAGGGATTGCCGACGGTAGTTCCAAAGATTGGCCGGGAAGATCTTCTATTAGCCGTATCAGTGGGAACCGGTGCAGGCTTTGCCGGTGAGCCTCCTGAAAGATCAAAGGGACCGGAATTGGACGCTCGTTGTCTGGTTGGTGGCCACATGTCTTCTCTTTGTCCTGGGGTGTCAGGAGTGAAAACCGAACGATCTGCAGCAAGTAAATCATCTGACTTTTGTGGGGGTATTAACTTGTGCAATGATAACAGAGAAGTTAGAATAAGCTGTCAAAGACTCGTTCTGTGCTCAGGAAGAAGAAACACTTAACAAAGCTGCCTGGAGTGCACAGTGTATTTTGGACAATGGTAGATTGGGCAGTGTAAATGCAGCAAACGTGGGCCATTAAGAAGGTTTTACCTTGTCTGAAGGAGTCTCTGTTATCCATCATATTGGCAGGACTGGCGAACAAATCCGGTTCTCTCTGAAAGAAGCTTGGGGCGGGTTGAATTGCGGATCTTTTCGTTGTTTCAAACTCACTTCTCAGTTGATCATACATCTCGTCAAGCTTTCTCTTCTGCCTGGGCGCGAAGAACAAATTGATGACTGATAAAAAAGAGTAATTCTTAACTCAGAAAAAAAATAACTTGAAGCATTGACCTCGACTTCTCCGCAAACTTTTCTTGGAGTTCTTGCTTGTCTTTAGACAAACTTTCGATTTCTTGCTCCATCATCTGACACCTTTTGGCCATTTTCTGGTATGCCATGTGCACTTGCTCTAGTTTTTCAGTGAATTTTTCGTGCATCATCTCACACTTCTGCCGACACTGTCCGACAACTTTATTCATTTTGTATTGCATTTCAAGCTCCTTTTGCCCGATATAGAACATTACACTCTTGTAGGCGCTCTTCATCACTGGACCTATGTTAAGGAGAGAAGAGAAATTTTGTGTGTGTATATATATTTATATTTATATATATGCTCACTGTTGAATACTTCGATATACGGGAGCTTTCTTTCAGACGATCTTCACCATAATTGTGAAGAGTAATCTTTGCTGCCGAAAATTTAAGGGCCGCCTTCCACAGAGAATACGGATGCATTTTTACATCCCATAACTTCGACAGATCACTTATCCCCTTTCATCTTCAAGTTCAAGAGCGCTCGACCAATGGCATACTATTGTAATTACCTTAATATAAAGAGCCTCGCATTTAAGGAGGCAATGCAACATATACGAAGGATACATATCTGGGGAGAAATTCCCGCCATTGCCATCTGCAGCATACGGGTACATTAGGAGCTTCATCCAATATAAGGCATTCGACAAGACGCAATTTAAAACACCAATCACCATCGTACTTTCGTATTTCGATTATGCGATGAAGTATACTCACATTTATCCATTCCTCTCCGGGATTTATATCCACCGGCTTCATGTGGCTACCAAAAAAGAAAAATATCGCCTGATTTTACCAGAATAGCAGCAACAATCTAAGAGAAAGCAGTAACGACAATAAAGAGTACTTGAAAAACTTAGTTCAGCAGATCCCTTTATCACTAGCATTAGCATTTTATTCCAGATGCATACAGGAAAGCATATGATCACCCTGTATTGGCTTTCCACGTTTGATCCCTGAACGGCGTATCCAAAATTTATGATCAGTAGAACAGAAGACTACCGTACTGACCTTTTAGAGAGCACTTGATCACAGACGGGGCACGCGGCATCATTGCTAAGTATCTTCCCTGCATCTTCGGTGCCTTCGATGAAGAGTGATGTTAAGGATACTGATCATAGGACCAGATACAGTCAACAAAGATCTCAAACCTCAACCAAAGAAGAAGCTCGATCGAGTAACAATTAGAAACTAGAAACAATTGGCTTCTATGCGTGGTCGGATACACAGAAGATGCCCGCATGTCGTGGAGACGGCACGTCCTTCTAGTTCGCGCCAGCAGGCGTTGCACCTCATCTCAGTTTGCAGTCTGCGACTCTCCACTGCGCTGGAACGAAACGCGTTTTGCGGATAGATCTAAAGAACAAAAATTCAATCAGTTACATATCCAAATCCAGAGCTTCCGCTGGCATCAACTTCCCATTCACACCGGATTATCACCGCTAATTCCGTCAAAAGGTACAACCGGAGGCGATTCTCTTCGGATCGAGCCAGCACGGGTGAAAATGAGAGGTATAGGAAGCAGGAAGGACGATGAAGAAACACGGGGGCAGGATGATACCGGATCGCGGCGTGCGAGCTTTGGACGTTACCGCACAGGAGCAGTAAGGTCGAAAATGGAGGCGCACCGAGGAAAACTACAAGGAGGAAGCGGCGGAGCAAAGGCCACCAGCGGGCAGAGACCCCTTCCCCTTCCCCCCTTTCCTCTGATCTTCGGATTTGAATCTAGATTTGCCCGGGGCGGGAGCGGGAGGGACCGAGACTCCCTCGTTACTCGCTGGATAAAGTCATAAAGACAGGTCACGAGAGATTTTTCTAACATGGTTGATAAGGACCGTCTCCTTCAATACCCCTATTATCAAATATATATTATCTACTGTATTTTACCATGTATCTTATGGGGTGTTTGGTTGCATGATAATTGAGGTTTTTATTTTAATTTTTAAAAATTGTAAGAAAACTTGTTAAAAGAGGTGTTTGACAACCACAACAATTTTATGTTTTGAAAGTGATTTTCTTCTTAAACAAAAAAGAGGGTCTCACCTCTTTCTTTTTTTTTGTGGTCCCCCACTTTATTTGGTCATGTGCTTACTCTTTTTTGTAATCACATCCCTCCAAACATGATAATTTTATGTCATGAGTTGGTTTACTTTTTATTTTAATACAATTTTTTATCATGAAAGTGTACAAAAAATTATCATGCAACCAAACACCCCATTAACGTCAAAATGCGTAAAAATTATCATGGAATTGCATGCTCCGAAATTTAGGAGGGAATGCACGACATGATTTGTTGATGAGTTCAGATCATCTTAGTCTCCGGAGGGAGTACTTTCAATCTCTAATAAAAAATGCCACAATCTCAATCACTCGAGTAATAGAAAGTGAGTTAAGACGTTGATAGCAATTCAACTTTATTGATAGCAAGATAATGAGTTAATGAACTGTTGTTACAAACTCACTATCAAATTTAATACAACTCGCTGCCGATAGATAGCGAGTTAGTAAAATATCGGTAACAATCCAACCTTTTTCAACAGTGATTCACCAAACTTGCTATTTGAACCGTCATTTAAGTGACTTATGATCGCGATCGATTTTGATTGAGGATTGAAGATACTCTCTCCACTCGAACTCGAGGTGATCCGAACTACTTGTTGATTGGTCAGAGTGTCAAAAATGATAATTTGTTAATGTTTTTAAAAGTCTAACAATATAAAAATCGATGTAAGTTCATATTTATGTTACAATATAAGTTTAATTTATACCACAAAATTTAAATTTAATATTATTGGTTAAAAATCTATAGGTGAAGTTATCGATGTCAAATCTAAATTTGACGGTGATAGTATTATTTAACAGTGTTAATAAAAAGTGTAAATAAATATTTGATAACGTCATTCATCTGAGTGGACACAGACGTCTAATCAAACTAAATTATTCAACCTTACTTATCAGTTGAAGCCGAGTGTGTAAAGTTTATAGGTCAGAGTTTCGAGCTAATTTTGGAGCGTATCGGCTGGTTGGCGACCCCAGCTTCACGTGAATCAGTGCCAAACGATTTCAGATTCGGATATTTCGAGTCAAGTTAGACATATTAAAAAAATAAATAAGTAGTGACAGTGAAATCGCACATGCTTCTCAAACTTACACGCAGGGTCTCTGAATAATAAAAAAAGTGCTCGAGTTAAAATTTGAAGACAGAAAATCAATGAAATAGACGGACGGAGGGGATTCTAGAATGTACCATGGACCCGCGCAAACGAAACCCTTTTGTTAAGCTGCTCCGCAGCGCGAAAAACTTACTTGGCACAGCCGGCAGCCGCCATCTCGCACGGAGCCTCCTCCCCGGCTGCAGATGGCTATAAAACCAGATTCCCCTAAAGCTTAGGGTTCTTCTCTCCGGAATCTTCAATTCCACTCCGAAACCTCATCCGGAACCGCAGCATCTCCTCGTAGTTCGCAGATAATTCTATCGCCAAGGCGCCAGGTGCTTCTTCTCTTTCAATCTCTTTCTCGATCCTTGGGGTCTGTATCGCACTGTTGCAGCCGTCTTTTCGGTCGTTATGCTGATTGCTGCCTCTCCGGGAGCCTTCTTTCGCCTAGTTCTTCATCGGATCTTTGTTGACTCTTTCGACGTCTAGATTCAAGTTTTAATTATCGCGGCGTTGCCGCGGTTGCGTTGTGTATAATTATCCGGTTGACTTGCAGGAGTGGGGTACTCGAGGTGCGTGCTATTGAGAGATGTTACATGGATATCGGATTGTTCTATCTGTGGAATGTCTAATTGCTTCTATAGTCATGCGACTGCTGTGTTGTTTGTCAAATATCTAGTATGCATATGTCAGATGCACTGTTTTCTCTCTTCCCGTAATTATGACTAGAAGGACACAAACCAGCAGTTCGTCCACTGTCCATACCTTTCTGTCTCGGTGTATTTCTCTCTCTTTTTATTTGCGGTGATTTTCTGGCACGGTTTGATGTTTGAAAAAGTTCGCATACAGCTTTTCTTCTTTGGAGCCAATTAGACCGCGTATCTCTTTAGACTTATAGAGTGGCAAGATAAGAAACGTGTCAACTGCGACCTTGAGCTGTATGTATGAATATATAGGCTAATATGATTCAAAATATTCAGGGGCTCGTGGAGCCTGCTGGTCTTAGAGTTTATGTTATTGTTTCGATCATGTTTTGATTGACTTTTCCGAAGTCTGCATTTTTGGGAAACGACACTTCATTTAAGATGCTGAGTTGAGATATTGTGCATCCCAACGATCAATGGGGAATCTGACCTTAGCAATTTGCAATAGGTAGGCAACATGGGAGACATGTCAAATTCAGGTACTGATCCTGCCGAGGAAATCAAGCTCCAGGCTAATGACGCGTTCAAAGGTAACTAAAATCAGGATCCTTCTCTGCTTATGTCTGACAAGAAATAGCCAATCTGAACATGAGTGCATGAATGGGAAAAATGTCATCTGAATGTATCTCTTGGTAACAATAAAAAATATGTACCTTTCAGCATAAATTGCAATGAGCAGTATAAGCTGTTAGGGGTCTCATGATAAAATTTTAGATAATTTTGACATTGAACGATGTTTCTTACAGTCCTAACTTATTAATTATAACTATTTCCAGCTCATAGATATTCTCAAGCTATAGAGCTATACAGCCAAGCTATTGAATTGAATGAGCTGAATGCTGTTTTTTGGGCAAATCGTGCTTTTGCCCATATGAAACTCGAGGAGTATGGAAGTGCCATCCAGGATGCTTCAAAGGCCATTGAGGTTGACCCTAAATATCCAAAGGTATGGTTTTTGCAGCACACTCTCTAGTCGCTGCATATAGTATTCACTCTAATATATGATGAATAAAAAAGTCTCAGTTTTATGCAGGGTTACTACAGGAGAGGTGCAGCCTATCTTGCCATGGGAAAATTTAAGGAAGCTTTGAAAGATTTTCAGCAGGTTCTTACAACAGTATTTATAGAATTGTCATGCATGGGTCCCATAAAAATGTTCTCTATGTAAAGATTTTTTCTTGGTTGTGTACTTTCTATTCCTAACCAAGATGACAGCTAAATATGCATTTGTTGTTTTCATGCTCAGAAACCTATAGAGGAGAGTTGGTCTGGATGCCATGTTAATGTTGACTTTTGTGTTAATAAAGCATGAATACCATGACAATTCCTTCCTTTGCAGGGAAACATCGTCATTGCTGTTGCTAACCAAAGTTTTTTTTGAAGGTGACTTAAACATATCACAACTCATTGTAATAAAGATGAAAAGTACAAGAAGCTAAAAACCAAATAAACCTGCTGACCAAAGTTTTAACATTTAAGCTATATACAAGGCACACACAGTGGATCAAGGTTGGCTTGATGAAGTTCAGACTTGGCCAGCATCTTTTCAGTATCCATTTAGGGGCGGGGATTAGATGTAGCTTCACTCATCATCATCATTTTCTTTTCCAGTTTCAGTTAAATAGAAAGCGATTTCTGCATACAAAAGTATTTCCTTAAAATAAACATATTTATAGATTTATCTGAATTTGCCGTCTGGATTTATAATGCCAAGATAGCATGCTTTTTATTTATTTTATACAATCAACTTGTGATTTCTAAGTGCTGATATTTAAATAGCTGCGGAAGATCACATGGTATCATTGTTGTTTTGTTTAGTTAAAAAGAATTTGCCCAAATGATCCTGATGCTGTAAGGAAGTTGAAAGAGTGTGAGAAAGCTGTTCAAAAGCTCAAATTTGAGGAAGCAATTGCTGTCCCGGTGTCGGAAAGGGCATCTATAGCTGATTCAATTGATTTTCATTCGATAGGTAGTTTCAGTTCCTTAATAGTTACTTCCTTTTTCCGTTCATCATGGCTGTTAGTATCTTCTTTAGCTTCTCCCCTGTTTAGTTACCCATTCATGGTTTGCTGCATTAACAATATAGTTTTTTATTTCATATTGATAATTGGTTATTGTTCCTCCTTTTGGATTCACTAGAACTTGCATGCTTTTCTTGATTAGTTACTTAAATATTTAAACTGTTCTGGAACCATGCATCATCGGTATACCTCGTACTCTCATAGCATGCAAATTCTTGGTTCTCTGAAAATCTGAGAACACCATGCTCACTCGAACTCCCAGATCTTAACATATCTCGAGCTAAATAGTCTGGAACATACTATGACATAAAATTTCTTGACACAAATAATAACAGTTGCGTATAAGCTTGAATAATTACTTGCGGTAGGAGAAAGTGCCAATGCCCTAACACATCAAGTATACCAACTTGTCAAAACAAGAGATGCTGCCTCTAATACCAAACTGACGTGGGACAAGACATTAAGTGCTGGTAGAACAACAAGGGTCCTTTTCTACTGGTTTAGGCATGGGGAATTAGTTCAATTGCTACTGATGCTGGATCTGTCTGCATCCCTCTGTCTGAAATTTTGATGTACATACATAGTTGTCAAGATGCCCGCCTAGGCGGCAAGGTGCTTTTCCAAGGGCGCCTTGTCTGGGGCCAAAAAGGTGCCCAAGGCGCCAGTCTAGGCGTCCAAGGCATCCAAGGTGTCAGTCTAGACGCCCAAGGCACCCAGGCAAGGCGCCTTGGGTATTTTTATATCATTAAAAAATAATTTTGAGGGATTTTTCTTTCTTGATATCTCTCACAAGGGACACTTATTTAATGATAGTTTGAATATATTAATATATTGCACTATCACTTATACTATCATACATATTTAAGATCTGCGACTACTCTGCGCTCCCCCCATTTAATAATATTATAACAATATTTTACCATCACTTATACTATTGCACATATATAAATTTTATAATCATGAATGAGTTATATACTTAAATTTTATAAAAATCTATTTAACTTTCTTCTCTTTCACACACCCATCATATTTACTTATGTGCATTGATAAAATACTCATATTCAATTATAACATTAAAAAATATAATTATATCTATGCTTATTTTTATATATAACAACTTCTCGACTCAGCCTTCTTTGATTACCGCCTTGACTGCTTAGGCGACGCCTAAGCGGCCGCCTTGTCGCCTAAGTGTAATTGGTACCCTTCAACGCTTTGGACGTCTTGTCGCCTTGACAACTATGTGTACATATCTTGTCAATTTCTCATGTTCATAGTTTGAGAAGCTCCCCTGAATGTGTGTGTAGAAGTTGGAAATTACAAAAGAGTAGTTGGAGTGGAGAGAGGAGTTGTAGTGGGAAAACACAGGAGTTGGAGTTGACAAGGGTGGGTTGCAAAGAAAGGTCAGTTCGGTAGTGATTGCTGCTTGTGATGGAAGGCAATTGTGCCATTATTGCTTAGTATTGGTGGCACCCAGAACCGAGATGCTCAGTTGTATGTGGACCATCTGTGGCTTCTGCACAGGGTCTTTGCCAGGGAGGTGTATGTCTTGGAGCCGGGAGAGCATGAGCTGGAATGCTGAGGTAACAATGACCTGGTGGATGGATGACATGGGCCAGTCTCGGGCATAGGGTTCCAATGCAAATTGCTTATGCAGGTCATTGGGGTGTGTTTGTGAGATAAAAGAGTTGGAAAGGAGGGAAAATTCAGTATCACACCATGTAAAGGGGGTAGGCACATCAAGTGCTGGAGGGGGGAGAGAGAGTGGGATTAAGAAGGAGAACGATATATGAAGAGGGAGATCTGATGGGTCGTAGGTCCACCACCAATTCAAGTAGCAAGAAAGTTGGCCAATTCCCGGATGGGATCGGTCAGTCATCCAATTTTTGCTTGGAGGACCGATCCAACCTGATATCCTGTCAGAATTGACTGAAATCAGTCTAATCGGACTGGATCGGGGTCGGAATTGGTCCATTCCAGACTGATTCTGGCGTCCTCTGCTGGCTGCTGCTGCTGCTGTGCTTGTTCCAGCCCTATCGGGCAGGGAAGGAGGCCTTACCGAGTCCATTGGGATTCAGTAAGGGGTTAAGTCACTGGATTGGGTGACTTAACCCCTTGCAGGGTCCTGCTAGACCCGGTGTTGAATTGGCCGATTCTAGACTGATTTTGGTGATTCATCGCCAGAATCAAGTCCTCCACTGCTTCCACGGTGCTCTTCCCCGCCCTATCGGGCTGGTTTAGGGGTCTCTAAGCATGGGGAAGACCACTGAAGTGGCACAGTGCCACGGTGGAGGCTAATATGGCCCTAAAATGGGTCTGAAATCGGCCCCAAAGGGTGTTCTAGGTCTATATTCTGTGATTTTTTCCATTTTTAGGATTTTTTAAGAACTGATTCCGCATCGGTTTTCCTTGTGAAAAGTTGGCCAAAATTAGCCAATCTGTTCCTATCTAGGTACCAATTTTGATCCAGCGATTTTTGGTCTAGTGGGGTGGGGGAGAACAACAGAGAAGGATAAAGGGGAAGTGTGCCAAAGTATTGGTGGTCATGGGAGAGGAATAGTGGAAAAAATAAGAATAGAGTGGGTAGATGGGAGGGAAATAGAAAGTGAACATTAGAACGAAGGGAGATCCAGGAGAGATTGAATGCGGAATGCCTAAAGGGGGTTAGCTAGCTGTTGATACCACGGAGATGCATTGTTTTCAAGGCGACCAAGGCAACATAATATTGCCTGATAGGTGACACCTTTTTATAGTAAACTTGATAAAGTAACAAATATATATGGCAAATAAAAAATAAAAAAAGCTGACACCATGTAAATCAATTAATGGTGTGCAAGTACATAGTTACAAAGACTAAATAAATTGAATAGAAGTTAATTTTAATATTTAATTTGTACTAAGTATTAGTAAATATTAATGGAATGATTTAATTCTATTTATTATTACATCATATGTCTATTTATAATCAAATTATTTATAAGAACTAGTTATTTTTACTTCAAAACTACTCAATTAAGTGATATTGTTACTTAATTAACCTTATTTATTCTTAAATTAGACTAAATAGGTAAATAATGATGTGCTAGCCTAGGCGTTTGTAGCTGTGATCAGTGTTGAGGTGCCTTGTCACCTAGGCATAGGCGACGCCTTGAAACAGTGCGGATAAGACATCGATATAGGAAGGAGGGACGCCAATGATTGTTTGTCAGACAAGAAACTTCTACGGTGGTGCTATAGCAGAAGGGGGAGTCAGTAGGGACTCAGAGTAATCTAATTTTCATTATTTGATTATAAAAGCTTTGTTTTTTATAATGTAGGAGCCATAGTGGTCTAGGTGACAAAGCGTCTAAAGACGTTCAAGTGTGCCATTTCTGCTTAGGTGACAAGCAAAAAAAATGTTAATACTACATATATACATAAATAAATATATATATAGAGAGAGAGAGCTAAGGAAAATATAGTAAAAGGTTTAGGTATAAGACTAAGAGAGATTATTGCATAGAGTTATATGGATATTTGTATATTATAATTGAATATGTGTATTATCGATGCATGTGTGTATACTTTTTATATGTAATCATGTATGTGGGGTTGTATATTTTGATAAAAGGATATAATCTTGATAAACTAAGTGTGAGGGAGAGAAAAAGCTGTTGAAAGAGAATGTTATGATTTTTAAGCTTATATTTATAATTAAAAATCGTAAACATATTTAATAGTGTAAGTGATGGTGAATGATTTTAATACGATTTCACTTTCATTAAATTGGATTGACTTGCGGGGTCAGTCAAGGGGTGCAGCATCCTTTGTGTGTGGGGGGAGGGGGTATTTTGGTTGGGTATTTTGGTGCTAAGTCATCGTAAGAATTTTTTTTAATCATGTTGAGGGGCCTGTGCCACCTAGGCAGACGCCTTGGCCTTACAAAGGCACCTAGTCGCTGCCTAGGTGTGTGCCTTGGCAACTATGCCAGGAGCTTCCTTTTTAAAGAGGATGGCTATTAAAAAGCACCTAGATAAAAGCTTCTTTTATTTGTAAACTATCCTTACAATGTCTGTCTAACATACTTCAATGGCTCTAGAAACTATAAAAGTACATATAAAATTAGTATAAATTGCCTTTCTCTGGATTGGACCTGACTAGTCACAGACTGTAAAAAACGCTACTCCCTCCTTGTCCTTTCAGTGTTGTAGATGCTTGTTCTGCCTCACTTTGTCTATTGCATGAAACCACCAACCACCTTGATCATTTCCTGAAGTGCCCTGTTCTCCTTGAGTGCTTCAAGTTCAAGCATGAACTCCTTTCTTTCTTCACGAGGGCTTCTCTATCTCATTCTTAGTCAATAAATAAGCCTTAGCAATATTCTATCTAGAACATCTAGATTAATGGGTTTTAAATGCTTGGGAGTGTACCCTTCCAGTTTCTGATTTGATGGGTGGTTCCCATTTTTTTATTATTTTGTTCTATTTTTAAATCTTATGTCATATGGATTTTTTATTTTTGTTTTTTTCCTGACCAGATGTAGAGCCACAGTATACGGGTGCAAGAATAGAAGGAGAAGTGGTAACATTAGAGTTTGTGAAGAAAATGATTGATGATTTTAAGAACCAGAAATGCTTGCATAAAAGGTTTCTAGTTGATCATGCAATTTCACAATTACTCCCCCCTCCCCCCCAAATTAAGAGGTTGTGCTAATTAGAAACTATGTTGCACAGATATGCGTACCAGATAGTCTTACAAGCACGTGAAATACTTCGAGCACTGCCTTCTCTTGTTGATATAACAGTTGCAGATGGGCATTATTTTACAGTCTGCGGTGATGTGCATGGACAGGTAGGTTCCAAGTACCAAAAAAAACTGTAATGGATTAAATCTTTTTGAGTCATCTCTGTCAAATGATGCCCAGAAATTTTCAGCTCGTTTGACAGAACAAGGAGAGATATTTCCATGTACCTACCTTGTGCTTCCTATAAATATTGGAATTGGGGCATGAAATTCTTTATTTTTTTTGAGAATGGTAGTTACCAGTTAAAATGACAGGATTCTGCAGAAATTTCTGGTTAAGCTTGTGGGTAAATAATCATTGGAATTTTCTGTTCATGAAGTTGGGAGTTAATGATTGAAATATTATAGGCAACTAGTTTAGGTTTTTGGGACCATAGAGACTGTTTTATTTTATTAGGCAACTTTTATATTTGACGATTTTTGTTTGGAGCATTAAAGTTGTGAACGGGAAGTTAAAGATTGCATGAAGCAAATTACTATGGCTATAAATGGGGTTGTTGCAAGAGGTCACGTGGCATTATTTTGGGAAAGGATATTAGCTAGGCACAAGGACTGATATGAACTTGAAACTTGGTAATTTGAGGGATGGTTAAGCAGAATTTAGCAAACAAGTTTCTTGTCATATTGGGTTTCAATCCCTATAAACAAAATACTTATCAAGGAAACTGTGTATTTCATATATTTACTGCTTGATCCCTGTATACCTTAAGAGATTATGTTTTGATCCGTGTTCGAGAATGTTTAACTTAAGAGGAAATACACTGTAGATATCAGGAACTTTTTCTATGAATTGTAACAGTGCCTTTTATTCAAGGGTTTAAAAATTTTTCTATATTCCAACCCAGTTTATTTAAAAAATATTTTTTATTGATTTATGTAATACTCTCAGGGCATCCACTCATTCATGATGGGGTAGGAAACATGCCCCACCTCTGCATATATAGTAAGTTTTTTATATTTTAACACTTATTTATACATATTTGCATATTATTAATTTTATCAATCAATAAAAATTTAATTACAAATTGAACTAGGTAATATTTATATATTATGAGTCTGGAAAATGTCTGAACTATAATATGCAATCCATATCTTTATCCGACGTAGACCAGATATAGATTATATGTTTAGTTAAATGGAGCGAACATAAAAATGTGATATCAGTTCTGTATCCATTCCATTTACAGCCCTAGCTGTACATTATTTTAGTAACTGTTGTTGAAAAAAAACTCACTGAAAATGGGCTACTGACGTCTGCTTTCAAGTTTTGCTTAATGCTACTCATTTTTTGCTTAAGAGTTGAGACTTTTAGATTATGCTTGGTCACTAAAATTGTTTTCTGAAATGCAGTTTTATGACTTACTAAATATATTTGAGCTTAATGGGCTTCCTTCAGAGGATAATCCATATCTTTTTAATGGGGATTTTGTTGATCGGGGTTCCTTCTCTTTAGAAGTTATTCTCACTTTGTTTGCCTTTCAGTGCATGTCTCCGCAAGGTAAGTATTCCCAAATCATATTGTGCTTTGTGCTTTATGGATTTCTTCCTGTCTACTTTTTCAATATTGTCTAGTGAATTGTGAGCCCATTGGCATACCAACCTTAGGATATTCTTGATATTTTTTTTTTCATCATCATCATTTGTGCTCCTAGTGAATCATGATGTCATTGATGTGAGAAGTAGAACATATTGCATGAGATGTACCAGGTAACATTGTTGGCACAGTTTAATGTGTCTTCCTAGAGCATCAACACGATGATATGTTTAAGCCAAAATCCTGAATATGGATCTGGAACTGGAAGTTGAGAAAAACCCTCTCGTAGTTTCCGAAGTTGAAGACTGATTACTTTTGACGGGCACAATAAGACTAGATTTTATATAATTCAGAAAAAATAGGGAGAATTACTTTGAAAAGAGAAAGAAAACCTTGATATGAAGTCCTTGCTGAGGAAATGGACTCATACTGAAAGAACTCAAGAGGCCAATATAAATATGGAAGTATCTACTCAAAATGCCAGAGGCCCAGAGCCTAGATAAAACACAAGAGTTCAACATCTCACTACCTTTCAAAGAAACATCACATTCTTAATGGAATGCAGGCACCTATATAGAAGAATACAATTAAATTGCTGTCAAAAAGTTCGTGTTTCTTTTCCTTCTAGTTCCAGATTGCCAATATGACAGTTTCTATACCGTAAAGGTCATCTCTGTAGGCACACATATTCGTCCAATTGGTCAGCGAAGAC
The DNA here is from genome assembly GCA_036172225.1 of Cryptocoryne crispatula var. balansae. NCBI lineage: Eukaryota > Viridiplantae > Streptophyta > Magnoliopsida > Alismatales > Araceae > Cryptocoryne > Cryptocoryne crispatula. The sequence goes on along the minus strand of CM069935.1, from coordinate 642,472 downwards.
ATTATATCAGCTTATTCAGCATGCATGGAACTATTGTTTTGCTCAATACTGATATTAGACTATTTAAAGTTGTTTATGCATTACATCAGCAAGGAAAAATCAACGAATTAGTAGGATAAGGTACAATATAAATGAAGTATGAGTGGTTAGTAACAGATTACCAGTTAATGATGTCCACTCATTTAAAAGCTATGTTGTTAGAGGTTTTGAAATTTTGAAGAAATGATTGTTCTATCACAAGGAAGAATCAATTTGGCTTAATGATTGAAGTCAACTTTCTCTATTTTTTTAAAGTTTGGACATGCATATTCACAAAAATTTTGTATTCTTCAAATATTTTTCTCATATCAAAGTATTTTAACATTACTTTAAAGAAAAATCAGCTTGGAAATGCCTATGCTATGGTAGTTGAACTGTTGAATATATATGGTAACATGCATTAACTGTGGTATTTTTGTACCTTTGTCTATTTAGATTTTATTTTACTATATATTTTTATGACAAGCATATAAAAAGTTATTGTGCTACCATACACCCTATTAATTTTTAGGATTTCATGCACTAATTCTGTCATTTTTACAGCAATGTATCTTGCTAGAGGTAATCATGAAAGCAAGAGCATGAACAAGATATATGGTTTTGAGGGGGAAGTGAAATCAAAGCTCAGCGAAACATTTGTGGACCTCTTCGCAGAAGTTTTTTGTTGCTTACCTCTGGCTCATGTCATAAATAGTAAAATCTTCGTTGTTCATGGTGGCCTATTTAGCATTGATGGAGTTAAATTATCTGACATCAAAGCAATAGATCGATTCTGTGAGCCTCCAGAAGAAGGTACTTGTATGCTTCAATTAAAAGCTTCACCTCTATGTAACATTGCATTTGAATTCTGCTTAACAAGTGCAACTTGCTAATATCTTGTCTAATTCTCATGGAATTGGTCATGTGAAACTTATTTGCCCCCTCGTAGGGATGTAAACAGATCCCAGATTCCAAATTTCTGATTAGGTCGATAAATATTAACGGATTCAGGACCTATTTCATAAAGTATTGAATTCTGTTCCAATTTTGATAGTATAATCCTAATCGGAATGAAATAGGAACATAGTGATTCCATGTTAGTTAGAATTGAATTCGGTATGTCTTAAACCCTTATCAGAATTAGAAATAGGTAATTTTGCTGCCAAACCCGACCCTTTTACTATTTCCTACTTTAATCTGGTATAGTTTGTCGCAGTCAGTTGTCCATCCCAAAACAATCTACATATTTTTGTGCGATCATATACCAAGGTGAATCTCCTCGCGGATCATCTTTCCACTAGATATTTAATACGAAATATAACATTGTAATCTGAAACTTGAACATTATACTACGTCATAGTCATTCTCGCTGATTCCTGTCTAATGACTTAGCTGCTTGTTCTTCATTCTTGTATTTGTCCATCTCCAAGGTATGCCATAGCACATTCCTTGTATATACATCTCATGATCTCGTTAGTCAAGACATAGTTTGTTGACTGTCCATTGATATCGAACAGGTTTTTTTGTGGTGATGACAAGTTGGACAAAGTAAATGTAGATCCTTTTTTGTAGATTTTGAGTTGTTCTACTTCTACCTGTCAATTTATAATCATCATTACCACTATTTTTACACTAACAACCTTCCAATGTGTTAAGAGTAAATATTCATTTTCTTTGTATGTATGAGCATTACATCTTGAAGGTTCTCTCATTTATTTTACCCAAGATTTGAGCCCTAGAGGCTCCTTTTGTCCATCTCTTTGTTCCGTCAATTATGTTAGACACACCATATTGTCTTTAATTGATGCATTTCAAGTCACCATTGAAGTTGGACAATATCAATGCATGAATAACTTTCTATTTTTATCCATATCTCCTGTAATTTCAACGCTAATCTTACGATCAGAAATTGCTATGTTGTTTCTCCCTCGATTCTTCATATGGATAACGGGACTTAGTTTTGTTGTTAGGATGTCACTGTAGATTGATCCTTGAAACATATATACCTTTCTTTTAGTTAGGTGTTTAAAACTATTTTTAGGAGAAGGATATTCTTGTATGTTTATGTTTGAGGCTGTTAGGGAGGGTGTATCAGCTTCTAATTGGCTATCCATCAGGTTTGATGTGTGAATTGCTTTGGAGTGACCCTCAACCCCTTCCTGGAAGGGGTCCAAGCAAACGAGGAGTGGGTCTTTCTTTTGGTGGAGATGTCACAAAAAGGTTTCTGAAGGACAATGGTTTGGGTAATTGTCCTCCTAAGCACGTGTCTGTTTATAACATTTCTCATGATTTACATTCTTCTTATAATTGTTCTTTGTGCAGAGTTGGTGGTTCGGTCACATGAGGTGAAGGATGAGGGTTACGAAATTGAGCATGATGGGAAACTTATCACTGTCTTTTCTGCTCCAAACTATTGTGATCAGGTAATGAATTCTTTTTTTAAAGGATTGAAAGAAATACTTACTACTTCTGATTATGGTTTTTAGGAATCTTACTCTATAACCATAAATTTTGGGAAAAAAAATGTGTAGGGGAAGCACTAAATGCGGATGAAACTATCTTAAAATTTATAATTTCACTCTTAGGAGAGTTGTGAAATTCAAAGAAGCAAAGGGGTGAGAGTTTTCCTTCATCTATGGATTACACAATTGAAAAACAGGGTCAACACCTTTTCCTCAGGAATTTAATGACTATATGAAACCTGTTAGATGTTGTTGGGCAACATTTAATTCCTTAGACAACATCAAGATTTGCATGTAGATGCAGGTATTGGCTTTGACATGGCGCAGACAACTCATTAGATTTAAGAATATATTTTTGACATGGGTGCAAGAGGCTTGGAGTTGCAGCCTCAGGATAACTATTTGAAGCTACGAGACATATGCACTAGTCACTGTTCCGCTACCCGTGGTATATGTCATGGGAAGTGATATATGCTTGCAGATGATAAACTATGCAATAATAGTAATTCTGTAACATCTTTTATAAATGGCTTTCTGATGGTTAGCACCAAAGTAGATTATAGTTTCTAGGCTGTATTCAGTGGTAGGTATCTTTGAGAATCATATCTGGCTATAAGAACTCACATGCACTTCTATGTAATGTTCCTATTTGCAAACTGATACATCAATTGGCCTGTTCCTATTAGTGTAACCTAACAAGGGATTGGGATAGATGGCTGGCACAGCTTGCAATTGCTGGATAGTTGTGTGCTCACGTAGGTGGTTGCTAATTATTGTTATACGTGAAGACTGAAGATAAAGCGTTAGTTGATAGTTTCTTTCTTCACTACTTGGAAATCTAAAATCTGCTCATAGAGCAATATTTTATTGGTCACCCATCTGCAGTGCTCTTACAAACCATTTGAACCAATCTAGGCCTGGAATGGTGGTTGCCAACTCTTCTTCACTACTTGGAAAATCGAAAACCTGCCCATTGAACTCCGGATCTTATCAGCCACCCATCTGCAGTTACTCATAAAAATCATTTGAGCCAATTTAGGCCTGCAATAGGTTGCCAACTCCAATGCAGATCTGTTGTTCTGCAGACCATAAACCTGATATTTAAGAGAATATCAACATGCTTCTTGGAACTGTTTTACGGTCTCATTCTTCAAATTAAGCTGGTTTTCTCTTTGGGATGTAATTACATATTTCAGGCCTCATCTTTGCTAGCCAATTTAAGTTTATTGTCTTTCCTTTTGATCATCTGTGGTTGAATCTTGTCAGGTTTTTGAGGTTGCCTCAGGAAAGTTCAACTTAGAAATCTTAAATGGTTCTCTTTGTTAACCTTTTATTAAAGCATCAAGTGTTCATCAAATTCATTAAGTCACTTTCTCTATAGTTGGATCATTTTCTTTTGTTGGTTGGGTGCCAATTTACCTAGTAGATCTCGTTAATTTTTTTATCTTCAAGGCTGTGTCAGTAGACGACTTATCTGGTACTTCCATGAGATAGTTTGCTGCTTTATTGATTTGTTATTCTGCTGAGACTAAAGCCATCTGCAACTCTTTTCATTCAGATGGGCAACAAGGGCGCATTTATACGATTTTGTGCTCCGGAGCTGAAACCCGATATTGTTTCCTTTTCATCAGTGGTAAGTAACTAAAGTTCTAAACTCCTTTACCCTTCTTGGGCAAAACATGGACTTATCTTATTTTTTGGCTATGGTATGTACTGCATTTGATCATAAATGGTCAATTACGAACACCACAAGAACAATAATAGTTTGTAGGATTGGCTGATCTGCACTGGCCTGACTGCGATTGGCAGCTGCTGACTGGATTCAAAGGGGGAACCTGATTCCCGGAAAAAGATTTCTGCTGCGATCTGGCTCCAGGCTGCCAGATCGGCCGATTCAAGTCCATTCTGACTCCGATTGTGGTCAGATCGGTGATGGAGGGGTGGTGGCACATGCATCTTGCACGCCATAACAGGCAGGTAATACAATCATATCCGGTCCCTGGGACCCGATATGAGTTATCATTTCCGCCCTTTAGGGCGAGGAAGATGCAGGTGGCAGTGCCACTGCCCTGCACTGCCAAACCGATAGTGTTCTCGTCCAAACCGGTTGCTGCTTCACTGAGGTTCGAACCATACTGGTTTTTTGTTTTCTTTTTATTGTTTTAATATTTGAAGGATCAATTTAGATGATTGCTGGGTCAGTTTATTTTCACCAAATTCAGCCCCTGCGATCTGGATCCTGATTAAGATTGGCCATGGTTGGTCGCAACCCTGACCCAACCTTGAGGACAATGAGTGCACGCTCTTTGTGTGTATATGGCCTCTGACAAATGTCCTTGTCCGAGTATCTTCTTGCCTATTTTTAACCATGTTGATGTATTCTTACCTTCCACACATCCTTTAACTTTTAGGGTGCATTTGATTGAGTTATTTGGAGAAGAACTTGTGGAATAATCTTTATCTTTCATTTTTCAAAAAATATGGATTTTATAATAATTAATAATATTTTTAATCTATCCCTTTATAGCTTTTAGAAGTTGAGAAAGAAGAGAAAATATGACTATTTCTCTCCTTAAAAATCACTTCAATCATTAAAATCTTAAAAAAATGGGACAAGGTTCACTAGTATTTCTCTTCTCCACCCCAACCAAATACCTACTTGATAATACATGGTGCCAACCACCTTAAATAAAAATTTATCCCGAAAAGTAGAAAACTACGATTCCTCTAAAATTTAGTCATTAAAGTAAATAAAAGATTAGCATCCAACCCTCACAAGGGGGCTGAGGTGACCTAGACAAGATAGTGATTTGACGCCTGTCAAATCACTGTCACCTCAGCCCCTTGTGAGAGGGGCTGAGGGACTCCCCTCAGGTGGGCACCTGAGGGGAGCCGGACTCTAAGCAAAAGCATGGAATGCAGGGTCGTGACCTGGGCCCGACCCGGTTTGTTTTTAGGTCGACCAACCTAGTCCTGACCCCGCGATCCCGACTCGATAGGTGTTTTAAAATTATTATTTTTTTATTTTTTTATCGTGACCCCGGCCGACCTTGACCCGACCTGGGTCTCGATCCCAGCTGACCCGGGTTGGTTTGAGCCCAACTGACTCGATCCTGACTCCCGACCCCACCTACCTTGAGCAAAAGAAAGAAATGAACAGACTAACCACACTGCAAGTCAAGTGTGTCTGACCCAAGAAATAATCTGGAGCATCAATAAATAGAACTTTAAACTAAGATCTTACTCTCCCACCGGATGACAAGGAGAGAATGTAGACAAGACTGAAATTGTGATTATTGAGCAGCACTTAGTTATTCATGCTCCCGGTTATGTTGACATTTGTTAGAAAGAGGGGCATTGATGTCATCTAACATCATGTAGTTAGCTACCTAGGTGTCTATTGCTGTACTTGGCTTAGGGGCGATCATTTTTGTAATGATTTACAACAGCTATTTGACAAGCTTATAGGTCTGAAGATAGCAACATCAAATGCTTCATACGCCAAATGAGGACTAAATAAGGAAAACGTTATGGTCTTCCATAGGTGACGGACTGATGAGTTCTGAATTTCTTCATTATATCAATAAGTACCTTCGTTGATAATGTGCAACAACCAGCATTATCAAAAATTCATCAGGACTAGGAGATCTATCAGCTCCACATGAACCCAGGAAGGCAGGGTTGGGATTGAATTCTAGATTGGCCAATCAATTGGATTGGCTGATCCAGCCAAAGTTAAGAATCAGGCAGATTTAGCCTTGGGCAGACTCAGTCTGAACCTGGCTAGAATCGGTTGAATCCAATTGGAATGCACTGGTCCAAGCTCTGGAATAGCGCATCTGGCAGATTCCAACTGGGATTGGCAGGGGGGACCATGCAAAAAAGGTGCATCCTTCATATCATTTGGATAAAGAAAGCATATTTTTTTATCTTATTATCCGACGAGTTAGTTACTGCCTGGAAGTCTCTTCTGACCCTTCCAAGTGAGTGCTCAAATTATGATCCTTTTGTTGCTCGAAGACATCTTCTTGGTGCTTGATTTGTTCAACTTCAATCCTGGCCTTTTCTCCTACCACTGACAGAATTATGGAAGATGGCTATGTTTTTATTACCTGCTTATAACTAGGGTTCCTTTTGTCTTCTATATTCCTTTTTAATATTCGTCAGGTCCGAGCTGCTTTCATCTGAATAAGCTTCCTTTTAGCTTTCATTCTTTCTGTACTTACTCCGTTCATTGCAAAAGATTCTGTGATTTTTCTCTGTGGTTCCTACAAGTCAATGTTATTTTATCAAAGGTGGTGAAGCGGCCGTTAACTGCCTTGCCTCGAAGCTTTCCAGGCCGTTGCAGGCCTTTTCTTTTTAATATAATTTTAATAAATCATAGTTTTACGATTATGCTGTACATGTTTGCCATGTTTATCACTGTCATGTGCACAATCTTACTATGTCGATGATTTACAAGTTTATGGTGCATCTTTTTTCATACATTTAGCATTTTACTTTTGTGATTCTTGCAGCCTCATCCAGATGTCAAGCCGATGGCATATGCAAATAACTTTCTGCGTATGTTCTCTTGACGCTGTTTTTTGCAAGGATTGCTTCTCTCTCATGGGTTTCCTGAAAGTAGACGCCGCGGGGCTCATCTCATCTCAGCTAATATTGTTGGAACTTGGAAGAATCTGGATTGCGTATGTGAGCCCGCCGGTTTTTCTTGTGTAGCATAGGATTTAACTGTTTAAGCCCATATCTCATTGATAGCCTACTCGACCCCCCCCCCCCCATAATTATCGTTCGGGGGTTGCATCCGTCCCATCTTTCGAAGCTGAGCCAACTACGTAGTCCGCGCTGTCATTCTTTCGTAGGCAGGCAGGTTTACCTTGACGGGTCATAATTCTTTGCCCCTGGAACCGTGCTTGCTTGGTAGGGATTGCATAACTCTGCTTCTCCTCTTTCTGTGACCCCCACAGCCGAGTCGCTTTTTGGAATGTACAAACAGGATAAAAGGTTAATTTTGGTTTAGAAATTCTATACCGACGACTTTCTTACTGCCCTTCGGCTCTGTTGTCTCGTTCGCATCGTCCCCCCACCCGTAACTTGTTTCTTTCGCGGAACTCGGCCTTTTTATTATGTTCTTGTGCCATTATTTGTGCATCCGATCCGGTCGCATGGCTGTCCAAGTTGTATGTATCTATCACGGTCTCGCGGATCCCCAACGACTTGCCAATGTGGTGGGTGGGCTGCACGTGGCTCTTGTCGATTACCGTCGAGGAAACTGCAGAGGGGGGGGGAGCGTGGACGGCTGGGGTAAAAACGAGCCAGGTACACTGCAACTATAAACACCGTCAGGTGGTTCTTCCGTCGTCCACTGATTTCTTCTTTCTTTATTGTAGTCATGCTATTAATTTCGTGTGCCACGAGATCCTGTCAGTTTTCCGAGCTACACGGTTTATAGATGATTTTGTGTCGCCTGTGTTCGTTATCTTGTTATTTTAATGCCCAAATGGTCGAATAGGTATTTTAAGAACTTCTGGAAGGTGAACATTGGAATGATGTTTTCGTTTGGCTCCGTTTCCGTGCCTTACTTATGCCTTTGATCAAACAACCGTGCTGTGAGGAGAACCATGCACTTCAACGGTTGCAAGAGCATTGGATTGGATCTTGCCATAGGAGAGAGGTGAAAACCGCACGCCAGGCAGGATGCCGTCATCCAATCCGATCCCCCAACAAAAAGCATCGGATTCGTTGCGCGTCCGACGGGTGGGTGCGGGGGGGGGGGGTGTGGGTCGAACTGTACATCAAGTTGACGTGGATCGGCCGCCGCCGCCGACTTTGTTTAAACAATCTCAAGACATGGGCTTTGAGGGAAAAAAAAACAGATGTTTACGGCATTTAGAAATGTTAAAATTTGTGGTGTGTCTCCGACAAACAAAATGAGCATTTATAACAGAAACGGGCACGAGACGACGGAAAACAAACCCAAGGAAATTTCCCAAACGGGAGACGAAGACGGAAACAAAAAAACATGTGGCCACACACCCGAGTTTACAAGCGGTCCACCCTACTCTACCTCACGATGAAAACAGCGCATGTATCAAAAAGGGAAACAAAAACAAAAGTAGTTATGATTAACACAAAAAGATTAAAAAAACAAATTAAAGGGCAATGGAAAGCAAATAAACCGCCAGGTCAGGTGATCTTCTTAACTTTCGGACCTCTTCCGGGAGGTGCCGAGCGTGAGCTCGAGGTCCTCGGAAGCACAGTCCTCGTGGTCGTGGATCCTCTCACCTTCCCACGCCCTCACGAGGCCCTTCCCCGCCGTGTTCCCGTTGCCGCCGCCGCTCCCGAAGGCGAACTCTTCCGAGACCGCATCTGCCATGGGCACGTCGGAGCCGCCGGGAACAGCCGGGGAGCAAGTCCCGCTCTGCCGCGGGGTCCACATCCTGGAGGACCCCCCACCGGCCACGGCCTCCTCCCTGAAGAAGCCAAATGGGTTCGATGAGACGAGGCTGAAGGTGGGGGAAGAAGGCCCGCCGGTGGGAAGCCGGAGAGCGGGGAGCCACCCGGAGTCGGGGACGATCTGCCGTCCGGGGCTGGGCGGCGTGGAGGACGTGGACGGCAGGAAGCCGTAGTGGGCGCCGGCCCAGGACGGCGGCGGGGCGCCGGAGTCGTCCCAGTTCGTCTTTATCCGCGGGGAGCGCGCGGTCGGGGAGCTTAGAGGCGGAGTGACGGGGGCGCTGATGGAGCCGCCGTGCAGGTAGAGGTGGTGGTGATAGGGCGCCTTGGAGGAGGACGCCGAGGAGAGATTCTTGAGGAACGGTATCAGGGAATTGACGTCCGGAGAGTTGTTAGCATTGTTGGCATAAGAGACGTAGGATGTGGTTGCCGGGCTGGGGAAGGACGAGGAAGCTGGGCTCGGGCAGTACGATGCGCAAGGGCTCGGCTGATACGACGAGCATGGTGTTGGTGATGCTGATCCACCCGTGAGCTCCACGTGCTCCGTTGGCAGCTTGCACCCCTGGTGAACACGAAAATGGTAAAATAATAATAATAATAATAATCAGAAGAGTACAATTACGTAATGCTGGGTCGGGTCAGGTGTGACCAAATAGAGGATTTAATACCGATTAATCTGACTTCATGTTGGATTGACCGATCTAGTCACCGGGTCGTTGTGGACCGGCTTGATCGCGGGGCCACCCGGCTTGACCCATTCCGAAACCGGATTCCAAATTCTATCTAGGCCAGATTGGAACTGGATCAAATCTGGGTCGGATTGACCCGTGTGGTCGAACCCACACCAGACTCTTGATCCTTAGCCATTTTGATATCAGTAACATATCGCCTCAGATAAAAGTAGTATCATGCATCTCCCTTGGTTTTAAATGAATGAATATGGTCTTGTTCTTGTTCAAAACAAAAAAAAAGTACGAACTAGACAGGCAAGTACAATTTGGTATCGGTCAATAATAGTTTATCTCCTCAGACATCAGGCCCCGGTTAGAAACAAGGCTCTAGCTGGCTTCGGGGGGGGGATGATAAAATTTTGTCCGAATCTGACAAAAACAAGTGTCCCCGTAGTTCAGCGGGAGTGACCATCCACATCGTTAAAGATAGGAAGCAACAAAAGAAGCACTCGCAGTTGCAGAATGAATGTACTCGGAACACCTCTAATCGGGCACCTGGCCACGCTAGATGTCCATTTCCACGAAACTAACATACGATAAATGTGGAAGAAGTGTGCTAGCTGGTCGTTGCGGCTTAATGTGTGCTAGCATGCGGGGAGGCACAGACTTTTCGAAGAACATGTCGCAACCATTCGCCAACGAGGGCAAACAAACTCCGAGTTCGAACCCGGGAACATCCTCCCGCCAGAGGAGAGAGTCTCCACCAAGGAAGGCGGTGCTCCACCGCCGCTCTGGAACATTGTATTTATCATATTTGTGGATCTCACTCGTATATGTCTAATCAGAGAGCATTATCTCCGGAATGTGGAGATCCTCCTCCACTCCACTCATAAATGGGTATGCATTCATGAACAACGCCCGATGGACGAACTAGGAAGCCGAAATTGCCGCCTTCCCTCGTTACTCAACGGACGGCATATATGCGATCCGCTTCTTAGTACAGTCGTCTCACGGGAAGAGGGTTTGTCGAAAGCGTCAGCTTCTGAGAGAACAACGGCCCAGGATGGACCGAAGCAGGAAGGGGGGAAGAGAAAGCAGGACACGAGTAGCACGGCGCCAGTCGGCGACGACCGCCACCGGGAGTGAGAAAGACAAGCGGGAAATGGAAAAGAAAGCATTAAAAGCGACCTCCCTCCGTTCTCCGTGGCCTCTCCCTCCGTTCAACGCGCTTTCCGCGCGCCCCGAGCGGAGCCCACATGCCCGTCCCTTTACCGAAATCATTTTCCAAACAGGCTTTGCCCCGGAGGTCCAAACAGGCTCACTCTGTGCAGGCTTTTTCTGCCAAAGCGATCCTTCAAATATCGGTGATCGAGACGACCGTCTAAGAACCCGGGCCCAAGAATCTGGTGAGCGGTAATTATCTGTTCCAGGAGGCGGATTGGAGCAAACGCCATGGATTTTTCAGTAAGAGCAGTATGGAGATAACAGGGATCGGTTAGGGAAAACTAATCAAGGGGATTGATTCGGGTTTACGATGTATAGGGACGTTGATGAGGAAAATTTTCGTTTCCTGAGAGTAGATGGATTTATTTAAAATTAGCGGTAGACTGTAATCTGGAATGCAAGAGGCGACCGGGAACCGTTTGCGATCCTCACTCGTAAGAGAATTTTCAATTAGCCGATCCAGATCACTGCTTAGATGAGGCAATGGATCTCAGCCTGCAATTCACTAACTAGGCGCAGTTGAACCTCGAAAGAAAAGCGCGTTTCGGTACGAAGATCTGACAAGATCGAAACGCTGAACCGTGAAGAACCGTCATCCGGAGCACCGTTCTGCGTGCAAAATTTTGTGCTGTAGAGTATAGCAATACGAGAATGGCGATGGACCTCGTTTTACCTTGCGGTATGTGGTGCCGTCCTCCTCGACGATCCAGCCGGCCTCCCTGCAGAGAGCCTTGAGAACCTCGTTGTTGTCACAGTGCTTGGGCAGGTTGTAGTTCCCGTACATTCGGAGTCCCGCATAGATCTTGGCGGCAATTGCTCGTCGGCGCCTCTCCCTGCGCTTGTTGTTCTCTCGCTCCTTCCACGTAGGAAGCCGCGTTCCCGACGTCATCCTTCCCTTCGGTCACGGTCCAGATCTCGATATCAGAGAACTTGCGCGACCTCGATGCCCAATGTTAAGCGGGAAGCATAGCCTGAGAAGCAGCTACCGCAGATCCTATCCCTCCGGACCTGGGGCCGGATAGCACCCGCGGTGTAGAAGCAGTCAGAGACTGATAGATCGGGCAGGCGACGACCTCCAGCAAGATGGATCAGGGCCATGAACGAGATCAGATTTCGGGAACCTACCGGAGACGGGGAGGGAGCGCTGCAGGCGAGGGGCCGATCCGGCACCGGCGGAGTGTGGCCAAAGCGACAATGCGAGCTATGCGGCAGTGAAGGAGGAAAGCCAGAGCGGACGACAGGAAACGAAGATGCTCCGGGACAGGGTATCTCGCATTAAATACAGCTCGTCCTCACGAAGACGCCCCCAGTTCCGGTACAAATAACATCTGTGCCACTGCATCGATGAATACAATAGAAGCCCGTGTATGAAACCCGAGCGCCGGCTACCGGCGAGCAAGCTGTTTGTTGAAATGCGTCGGCGGCCGCGAACCTGCAGAATTGGCCGCGAGACGACTCTGCGGAACAGATCTAGGAGACGACGCTGGTGGGCGCCGTTGGCAGCGTCTCCATCGTGTTCCCTATCGGCTTGTGGACGCGGCGGGGCACCCGTACGCTGCGCGCCGGGACCCGCGGGGGCGGCGCCGCTGGCGCCATTAAAAGACGGGGAGCCGGGGAGGGGAGATGGAGTCGTGGAGATGGGACCGGGAGGCGCAGAAGGTGGAGGAGGAGGGCGTGGGCTGGAGGGCAAATGCGTTATGGCAGAGAGATGGATCGGTCGGGCGGGGGGACGGTGACGGCCGCGTGCGGCCCCAGCATGCGCGGCGCCGGCATTGGCTTGGCTGGGGACGGCGGGACTAACACGCTCGCCGGGCCTGGGCTGCGAGGACACGGGGACGGCACGTGACGGTGTGGGCTTCCTTCGGCTTCGACGACCAGACGGTCGGCTAGCACGTGCGCACCGGATAAGGCTGGGCACCGGATGAAGGAGATAAGTTTGTTGATAAAATTAAGCACATACTATAGGGGTGGCAATGGGCCGGGCCGGCCCACGGGTTCGCGGGCCGGGCTGGCTGCGGGTCATTTGACGGGCCAAAGAATTTGGCCCACGAATTTTAGTCGGGTCGACATACGGGTCGAAGCGGGCCGACGCGGGTTAAAACGGGCCAAATAACTTTTAATTTTTTATGTCAAAAACATCATTTTTACTTATTAAAAATAATTTTTACTTAAATTATTATTAATTTTATAATGTTATCTTAAATAATTAAATTTATTATATTTAATAAATATTTATTTATAAAACATATAATTGGGCCGGGCCGGGCCGGGCCGGGTCGGGTCAAGTCAATAATTTTTGCGGGCCGGGCCAACAATATAGTGCGGGCCGGGTTGGGCCGGGTCAATATATTTTGGACCAAAAAATTAAAAAAATAAGGTCCCACCGAGATTTGAACTCGGGTTACTGGATTCAGACTCGGGCCGGGCCGGGTCGGGTCAAGTCAATAATTTTTGCGGGCCGGGCCAACAATATAGTGCGGGCCGGATTGGGCCGGGTCAATATATTTTGGACCGGACCCTAAGCAGGCCGATCTCGGGCCGGGCCGGGCCCGGCCCATTGACACCCCAAGATACTACCAGAGCATCAAACTATTTTGTAATTTTCTACTGTTCGGTGTAATATTTATTACGAGCTGGCGGCGCGCGCATAACTAATCTTTAAATATGAGCGGTGGCCAAAAAATTTAAAAAAAAGGTCCCACCGAGATTTGAACTCGGGTTTCTGGATTCAGAGTCCAATGTCCTAACCACTAGACCATGGGACCTCCTGTTGGTTGTTATGCATCTCTCTCTATTTCAGGTGTTTTTTTATTATGATGACAAAAAAAGTATATTTTATGTCTCATCAAAATACTAACCAACATAATTAATTATAATTAATTATTGAGGAGATATGCCCTCTTCAGTCCCTAATTGGTTTGCATTACAGCAACCGGTCCTCTATAAGTTGTTAGGTACCGCAATGGATCGGGTTGGTCGCTATGGGGCCCAATAGTTGAATCGAAACCTTGTGTGTACCCCCTTCTGGGCTGTACTGTGATAAGCCTGATTTATCGAGGTGCTCGTAACGGAGGGGTCTTCCTTGGGGAAGCCTCGCTCTCTCGCTTGTATCTTCGTACATGTTTAAGAACGTGGAGTAGTTACCGATAACGTTACCAGCAAATGTTAGCAGTGATCCAGTTGAACGGAGGATCTGTACAAATGTGCGTTGGGGGCGGAAGGTGACACCGCATACGGTGGGTGCCGGCCAGAGGAGAGAGCAGGAACATGGTCTGGAGCCTCGTTCTCGAATCAACAAATTTCGTACCAAACTATATATTCCAACAAAACAAATAAAGCTAACTTTTTAATTTGACTCGAATCAGCACACATCCTAAAAAAATTCTTGAATCCATTAATCCTGATATATAATCTTATTCATATCTGAGAAAGAAACTCAAGTCCTAATACAATACAATCCAACTTTTGTGTATTATTTATATAGAAAACTCACATGAAATCCTTATTTTTGCATGCATAATTCGAACTTTCCTATCTATATATTTCCCCCCAATTTTGGCTGCATCCCGATCGAACTTGAGATGAACTTTTAACAGGTAAATTGAACTTAATCAACACGACCGGTTGGATGCAAGACATTAGATGTTCGGTTTCTCTTTTATCGGTTAGTTAAATAAGTTTGTCCTCTCTCAGATCCGAACCAAACAGTTGACCCGAACCGTGCACGACAGCACCCGTCGGAGGGACGTCGATGGAGTAGTCAGCACCCACACACAAGCACCATGATGATCTCTTTCTCTCTTAATTAATATTATACGTATATATATTTAGCTAAGCACTTGGATGGTACGTGGTACTCAGCGCTCCACGGCAATACAATCCCAATCACCCTCAACAACGGATGGAAGAAGAAGGGTTTTCGTGTCCGCCGGAACCCTAAAGCAGCACGTAGTTTTCCGCAAGGTGGGCAGCCTATTCAACTGACGCGCCCACAGAAGCAGCATGCCCTCTCGAATCGATCACACCAGACTTGCGTACGTACGGAAAGAAATTAGAAAGAGATGATCGATCTCGGGATGTTTGGTAAAGGCAACTTCACTACCATCAGTTTTAAAATTGGTAATGGTGAATCGTCGAGAACTATTTGGTTTCAAACCCAAAGATAGAACGATAATCACTTATTATCTACCCGGATGTGCGCAGGCAAAGTACTCGCCTGATCAGCCTAAGAACTGGAGTTCACGTTTTCACGGGCACCCGTCGATCTGATGGTGGAAATTCTTTTATCCAAACGTAAATTTTTTTGATAAAATTCAAGATTTATCGTGAGATCTACACAATAAGATGGATTTCAAGGACTTTTTGTGAGTACGTACGGGTTCTCTTAAACGTCGCATGAGAGAACATTTTCTACTCAGACACAACAAATGTGAAACATATATAGAAATGAATTTCGTGTTCTTGTGTCTGAGATGAAGAGGATTACGAGAAAACTGGCATTCGTTCTATTGGACGGAGCCAGTGAATGGCCGGCAATCGAGCGGCGCTGGAATGGGTACGTACGTACGTATATATATATTTATATTTATATAGCCATATAGGAGGAGACTCGGACGCCGGCGGCGAAAGAAACATCCTTAACCTCTCAGACTGCCGCTTCCTGCAGAGCCCCCCCATGGAAAGAAATCAAGAATTACTCCTGACGACTTCTCCCACACAGACTTTGGACTGCATTTACGCGCACCTGCGTCGCCCGTCGGATATATATATATATATGTATATTCTGACTGCACCTCCCCCTCTCGTGTCAATAAAAGGGTAGCTGAGAGCTCGAACATTCTGGCTGCCCCGAACAGGCCACAAGGGTTTCCACCGGCGTTGCTACGTCCCGAAAGACGTCCACCCCCCTTCGCGACGATCGACTTCACCTTCAACAAGA
The DNA here is from genome assembly GCA_036172225.1 of Cryptocoryne crispatula var. balansae. Classification (NCBI taxonomy): domain Eukaryota; kingdom Viridiplantae; phylum Streptophyta; class Magnoliopsida; order Alismatales; family Araceae; genus Cryptocoryne; species Cryptocoryne crispatula. Next base: position 626,705 of record CM069935.1, on the reverse strand, counting down.
ACAGAAGAGGCCGAGAGATCAGAGAGAAGGGGATGGCGTCGTTGCCGCCGAGAAACACGAGGATGGCTTCCATAATCATCGTCTTCCTCCTCCAGGCGGCCTGCAGGCCCGTGTCCGCCACCGCGAGGACGACCTGGGGGAACACAGAGCAGACGCTGCTTACTCCGCCCTCCTCCACGATGGGCAGCGTAGCCTCTCCGACCCTGCTTTGGCCTCTGTTACCGGCCGCCTCCCCGGTGCGACTCGCCGAACGGAAGCTGGGATCGGTACCGAGCCCTGGCGTTGGACACTAGATCGAGCTCTGGACAATTCCGCCATATATGCAGCAGCTCGATCCTCCCTGAGTACCTGATCTCTTCTCGGCCTCCGGCAGATCCTGTTCCTGGCCGGCATTCCTCTCTTCTACCAGAGAGAAAAGATCTTCCTTTCATGCGCAGAGGGCATGCGCAGTTAGTTGTGTCTTCGTCTCCCTCGGGTAGCCAAAGAAGAGAGTGGATCTAATTTTTGAGAATTGATATATATATATATATGTTATTCAAAAAAAAGAAAGAATTGATATATATATATATGACTCTTTTTTGTGAGTTTTCTAAATATTGTTTGACATCGTTTAATAAAAAAACCAACCTCACTAAAACCCTTTCTAGTATTCATCTAAATTCTAACTCAACCATGATACATCTCTCTATTTCTCTCTCTCTTTCTCTCTCTCTCTCTATATATATATACTTGCCATCACTCTTAAAAATCAATCTATAAAAGTTAGCCAAAGATAATCAAATATTATGATAAAATCATTATTGTCATGCTCTACTATCCCTTACCAAACTCTAAAACTATGACATTGAGATTCAAACATTCTAACATTTTTCGCTGTCGTCAACATAAATCATGAAAATAGAAGTTAAGATAAACAAATATAATATATCACCACGCATCTTGATTACTTGTGTCACCTTACAAACTCCAAAATTAAGGATCAGTTGAAATTGAAAGACCCAAAACATGTAAAACAACTTAACTTTCCCACATAATTAGCATACCCCCACCGTTCTAACAATCACCCACATCTTCTTGTTTCACCTGAGCATCATAACTCGTTACGTAACATATATATACAGCCGATGATGCGCGCGACGATGACAAAACAGGGGGCCACTGCCTCACGCATGGCTGCCCGGCCCCCAGATTTGCAGAGCGCGCGCACGCACGCACGCACATACATACGTACACATACATATACATGCATATTTATATATATATAGTTCGCTAATTAACGAAATGTTGCTGAAAACGTTCTAAACATCAGGATAATATGAACGGTGTGATGTGCATGTCTTGGCCGGCTCCATATGTAAAAGAGGATTCGTAATGGTCCATAACAAATATTGATTTACCAGAAAATGGTTTCTCCACAGAGGACGATTAACACAAGACACACATGTATAGATCGAGTAATTAAGGCTCTAGTATTGTGTTTTGGGCACCTTATAATATCGATCACACCTGATCATCCGTCAAGGAAGCAGAATACCAAGTAACAACATATATCCTTAATTAATTAAGCAAGACTTTAACGAAGTATTTTGTAACTCCGTACGTGGGTTAATATTCGCCAAGTAGCTAGGATGAGGATCATATATACGCTGTTGATCCGGAAAGAGAGTTTGGTTAGGACCCTGAATAGGTACTAATTAAGGAAGAGATCAGTTATGTAGTAGATAGATAGATATATCTGCATCATTCTTTTTATAAAGAACTGTCTACAGTTTTATGGTAAAGATCATCCGTTTATTCACAATTACTTGCCTCATGTGATTAATAATGTACACAATATTATTTATGCATATAATTTCTGCAAGATCGGCTCCTATATATGTACTCTACATCACAACAGCAAAGAGAACTATATAGACTGTTCTCTCTTTGCCATGTTTCCAAACAAACGTAGTCGCGTGGCATTCATTTGGTGATTGAGAATCCTCTTTACTGTGCACGAGCCGTGCACGCAATTGTACCACAAGGCCTCCAAACATACGGGAAAACGACAATTACGAGGTGTTTGGTTGCATCCAAAAATAGGTTTGTTTTAAAAAATGATTTGTATAAGGAAACTTGTCGGTAAAATATTTGAAAATCATTATAAAAATATGGTTTATATACGATCCTTTGTTGGACAAAAAAATGTGAGACCAAATTATTTTTTTCCCCTTGTTGTCCCCCACTTTTTCTGTCATCATATCTTGCCAACACATGATAATTCTTTACCCCCCTTAGCTATTTTGGTTAGGAATATAAAGATAAAAATTTTATTTTATTTCAAATAAGAAGGTCAAACTTAAATTTGAATTCATCGACCAAATATGTTCAACACTTTCTCTAGCCGTTTGATCCTTTTATTAACTTTGGATCCGTTCGGTTGTGCCCTCTCCGTTTTCTTCTTATTCTGCTATACCAAACTAGCCCTTCTCAATATTGTTACGTTAACAACAAGTCCAAATAAACTTTACTTATTTTTCAAAATTATATTTGGATTTTATTTTAGGAAGATTTAATAGAAGACGACTATGTACAATATGATTGCATATATTTTGAAATTAAATTAAAATTAATGTATTAAAATCACTATCCAATGTCATCTTGTTAGATAAAAAAGAAGTTAGATATGTTCTATTCTACCTGTAAAGAGCATATATGTCTTTTTACAGTTTTTTCTTACTGACCTTTGGCGTCTCTCTCAATGAATGGAGCACAGTTAAGTTCTAAAATTCTTAATAACTGGACCTACTTGTTCTTAAAGTCGACATTCCTCTCGAAAGGATATGGGGTTAACTTCTCATACAAAAAAATGATATATACTAGATCAATTCTTATATTGATATTTGTAGGGAATAAAGTACGTACGTATGTATCATGTTTTTTATTTACACCAGCATAGAGTTTTACAATTGATGTGGATAGCCAAATGCTTATCGATCATTTATATTAATATCAATTAAAAATTGACAGAGATAGAGGTGTTCAATAGAGTCACCGAGCGTGGCCTTAGATTTTATTTTAGTACAGAATTTTATCACGAGAATGTATGTAAAAATATTGAGCAAACCGAACCAACAATTGGCGACAAAGAAATAAATTACCTCTCCAAAGTAATTATCATCTGTTTGTGATCGATGCATGTGTAAGGAATGTTGCTTATGGTGACACATTAGGGTCTGTTATGTTTGAATATTACCACACTAATATGGTCCAAAATTTGATATTTCCGTCGGAGGATAAGATATCAAGATATATAAAAATCGATACAAGTGGATGCTTATAATATATATCATGCACTATTTATACAAATTACAAGGATAAAAGTCAGATATTAGTAACCAAATATCTCTGGATGATTTATATATATGATCAACATTACTTTTAACGTTAATGGAGGTAGAAATATAAATGTTTAATATTCTTACTAAACATGCTATCAAATGTTGTGATTCTCAATCCTTTAAAGAGCTGCGCTGCGTGGGATTTTTTTTTTTTTTGTTTTTGTGGAGAAGTCGTGCCAAGCATTACCCGGGTTATTGGATTTCCGAGTCAGGGTCAACTATATACCCTTCTCCCCTTTTCATATTCAAGAGGCTTATCATGCATCGCCTTCGATCACTTTTATTTCAAATATATATATATATATATCTAAAGATCTGACGTACATATATATATAAATATATATTCATGCGCAGCCTGTTCTTGCGTACAGGGTGAGACATCCACCCCTTCCATCCCCGTTGGTCAAAAACGGCGCGTACCCCCATGCACGTTAACGTACGAGTAAAATTCGTGTTCGTGCACCTGTTTACGACGAAGGACCGCAGAAGTAACCGTCTTCATCGAGTAATATTATTATTAACCTTTTAATCAACAATAAAAACTTTACATACTTAACGACTTCAATGGTCGGAATCATAAATGTCAATGGTCAATCGTTAAATATGGTTACTTTTCCAATGTAATATATCAATTTTTTTTTAAATGATGACCTGTTGGAAAAGTACTACGGGAACCAGGATAAAACCGGTCCGGTTAGGCGTGGGCTCGTCGAGCTCGGGCTTTGACCTGACCCCACCCCCCACCATAGGATACTAGTAATAATAATAATAAGTCCCCCCCCCCACGGAACCACCTCATCCCCATCAAAAATTAATCCTATATGTTTAAATACTAGTTCCCGCGACAAATAAATGTCATGGTCGATTTAATATCGAAATTCACCGCGACATGTATGCAAGAAGTAGGTATGCAAAGAAGCTAATATACTCCACGAGTAGTTAAAAATTCGACTCGATTTGTTTATCATGTTAAATGATCGATTTTGAATTAAAAAAAATTTTTTTTGAACAAACTTTTATTCGACTCGATAAATTACATATTTTATTATATATTTGTTTTTAAAAATTAAATTATAGATATTAATAATCATATATTGTCATTTAAATATATTAAATAATTCAAAAATTTAGTTTAAACTTGATCGAATTCCATAAATATTTAAATTTAGAATTTTACGAATAATTTTTTATTAATTTTAAATTATATAAATGAGTTCATATATAATTTAAATTTAAATGTTAGTTAAATTTTAATTTAAGCTACTCGATTAATAAACGTGTTAAAGTCCGCTGCGTCCGGCCCATCCCGAAGAGCATGCAAAAGTTCCCGACGACCGGTCGAGCCGAGCGGCACCGAGCCTGCCATCCTCTCACGCGTCATGCGTGCCCGCGCAAGCGCACACGTCCACGGCGCGCTGGACAGACGGCATGACGTGGCGAGTACGCGCTGGCACGATTTGGAGCCCCGGCGGAAGTCCTGTAAATTATTTCGTTAAGTCAGTTATTAGTATATTGCTTGCTCGGATTTACCCCCCCGAACACGTAGGCACCGCGGGGAAGATGGCGTCGGGGATGGCGCCGGCGTGCCACGTCAGTTGGTCGTCCTCCTTATCCCCCTTCCAGAGGGAGGGCCAATCGGATCACTCCACGTGGTCGAGAAGAAACTCCCCGGCCTCGTCGCCGTCAAAGAAAGCGGCCTGTCGGTGAGACGAAGGCCGCCGCTCGGGACGGAAAGCGGCGGCTGTGAAGCGAAGACCGCTTTAATGGCCGCCCAGCGTATAAAGAAGGCGAAGGCACACACACACACATATATATATTGTTGTATAATTATTTATCCCAACAATCTGTTCCCTTCCACGCCGAGTCTGTTTTCGTTAAAAGATGGGGCTATATCTGTGATCCTGTTCATTCTCAGGGGTGCAACTGCAATTTACCTCGGCGGTCCTACGTGGCCGTCTCTCCTTGCAACGTACATCCACGGGTGCGTCCCGGCATGCGGGTGATGTGTGCGAGGCCTCCGGGCGCCAGCTGGCAACGCGGGGCGCGGGCGAGCCGAGGTGTTTCAGTCGGCTCCCCCAACCTTATCCTGTCTCTTCGTCCATCGGCAGGTCAGCAACCCACCCCCCCGTACGGACCCCCTATTTGTTCCGTTTCAATCGAATTCGGGAACTCCATTTCCAAACACCGCCCCCCCCCCATCCCTCCTTGATCCCCCATCTCCCGCGCCTCGACGCCATTCGCCGCGATCTCTCTTTCTCCTTCTCGGCAGATCCCAAGATATCCCGCGCACCGATCGCCAGAGCAGGGGACAGGTTTAGCGTTCCGGCGGCGCAGGAAGCGATCCAGGTAGGGTTTGCTCCGATCCCCGCCTCCTTTTCTGTCGGTTCTTGCGCGATTTTCGGTGGTTGCCTGCAATGGTGGGCGCTGTCCGCGGGTTTATCGGGCGCTGTATACATGTTTCGTCTCTCGATGATCTGTTCTTCCCGGATGACTGCTGGGAATATAATCTTTTGTCCGTGGGTTCTACGCAGCTTGCGGGTCGCTCTAGGGTTTTTGCTGCGGGGTCTTGCTGATCCGTGTCGAGATCGCTTCGGCGCCTGATTGCAGGAGGTTAGATCGGGGGAGGTGGCGGCCATCTTGGCACCATGATGTCGAGATCGTATACAAATCTTCAGGATCTGGCGTCGGGGAACTTTCCCGCGATAGGGGGCGGGGGAAGGGTGGGGAAGCGGCTACCGCGGGTGATGACGGTGCCGGGCATCGTCTCCGAGCTCGACGATGAGCAGGCCAACAGTGTCTCCTCCGACGTTCCCTCCTCCATCGCTCAGGACCGCATCATCATTGTGTCGAACCAGCTCCCCGTCCGAGCAAAGCGCCGACCGGACGGCCGGGGTTGGTCCTTCTCCTGGGACGAGGAATCGCTAGTTCTCCAACTCAAGGATGGGCTTCCCGACGATATGGAGGTCATCTATGTCGGATGTCTCCTCGTTGATGTCGAGGCCGGCGAACAAGATGACGTTTCTCAGGCACTTCTTGAAAGGTTCAAGTGTGTTCCTGCCTTCTTGCCCAGTGAAATCCTTACGAAGTTCTACCATGGATTTTGCAAGCAGCAGCTCTGGCCGCTTTTTCATTATATGCTGCCTTTCTCTGCCGACCATGGAGGGCGCTTCGATCGATCTCTTTGGGAGGCCTATGTGGCTGCTAACAGGATCTTCTCACAGAAGGTCATTGAGGTGATCAACCCGGAGGACGACTTTGTCTGGGTCCATGACTACCATCTCATGGTGGTGCCGACCTTCTTGAGGCGTCGCTTCAACAAGCTGAGGATGGGTTTCTTCCTTCACAGCCCATTTCCGTCGTCTGAGATCTATAGAACACTCCCTGTCCGCGAGGAGATCCTGAAGGCGCTGCTAAATTCGGACCTGATTGGCTTTCATACATATGATTATGCCCGCCATTTCTTATCCTGCTGCAGCCGGATGCTGGGACTTGAATACCAGTCCAAGAGAGGATATATTGGGCTGGAGTACTTTGGCAGGACGATTGGAATCAAGATCATGCCAGTCGGCATTCACATGGGACAGCTGGAGTCTGCCTTGAAACTTGCCGATGTGGATTGGAGGGTTGCAGAACTTAAGCAACAGTTTGCCGGGAAGGTGGTGCTTCTTGGCGTCGATGACATGGACATTTTCAAAGGTATCAATCTGAAACTCTTAGCTTTTGAGCAGATGTTGACGGTACACCCTAGTTGGTGCGGACGGGCAGTGATGGTGCAGATTGCAAACCCTCCACGAGGCAGAGGGAGAGACATCGACGAGATACAGGTGGAGATTCGTGAAACTTGTCAAAGGATAAATGAGGCATTTGCTCAGGACAATTACACGCCTGTTGTGTACATTGACCGTGCTGTTCCATTCAATGAGAGGATTGCATACTACACGGTTGCAGAATGTGTGGTTGTTACAGCAGTAAGGGATGGGATGAACCTAATACCATATGAGTATATTGTCTCGAGGCAGGGGTTTACTGGTTCTGAGTCAGTATCAGAGTCGAGTGGCTCAAAAAAGAGCATGCTAGTGGTTTCTGAATTCGTAGGATGCTCTCCTTCTCTAAGTGGGGCGATCAGGATAAACCCCTGGAATGTAGAAACAACTGCAGAGGCGATGAATGAGGCTATCTCAATGGATGAGGCAGAGAAACAGCTGCGGCATGAGAAGCATTACAGATATGTTAGCACCCATGATGTTTCTTACTGGTCAAAAAGTTTTATGCAGGATATGGAACGGTCGTGCAAGGACCATTTCAGGAGAACATGCTGGGGAATCGGTCTTGGTTTTGGTTTCAGAGTTGTAGCTATTGATCCTAATTTTAGGAAACTACACATAGATCTTATTGTTTCATCATATAATAGAACAAGAAGCCGAGTGATACTATTGGATTACGATGGAACATTAGTGCCTCAGAGCTCCATTAACAAGTTACCGGGGGTGGAGGTAATATCGATTATAAACGCACTCTGCAGAGATAAAAGGAATGCTGTTTTCATTGTAAGTGGAAGAGGGAGAGAGAGCTTGGGCAAATGGTTTTCTTCATGTGGAAAGCTTGGGATTGCTGCCGAGCATGGTTACTTCTTGAGGTATGTTGTCCTCTTTGTTATCAATATTATTTTAAATTGAATGTAACCTAAGCATGAAAGATCAAGGTGGGGTTCAATTGTTAGTTTCTATTTCAGCAGCTTAGCTGCATTTGGATTGTAGAGTTGGGCTTTTTTTTTTTGTAATTTGGAAGCCTGGTGCGGTTTAGGTTGCATTTATCTGCTGTGTTGTCCATTTGCCATGAGGGATATTTTAACACTGGACTGGTTTTGTTTTGTCTTGTGAACAGGTGGAACGGAGATGAAGAGTGGGAAACATGTGGGCAGACTACAGATTTCGGATGGTTACAAATTGCCGAACCTGTGATGAAACTGTACACCGAATCCACAGATGGTTCATCAATCGAACCCAAAGAGAGCGCTCTGGTTTGGCATCATCAGGATGCAGATCCGGGGTTTGGTTCTGCACAGGCGAAGGAGATGCTAGACCACCTCGAGAGTGTCCTAGCCAATGAACCTGTTGCCGTCAAGAGCGGCCAGTTCATAGTGGAAGTTAAACCTCAGGTACGTACACTCCCCTTCTGCCTTTATTCTGCAACTAGATATGTTAATCGAGTCTCCTATTATGTCATGTTTTGCTTTTAGCGTGTTTGTCTTTGCTCTCACTTGAGATAACCGGGCTCTTATTTTGTTGTGGATGGTGATCAGTATAGCGAGGAATCTACGTCTATTGAACACCATGTCGTTCTTGCATGCGCTGTGTTGATTTACATGTTAAATCTCTTTCGTCTTGGTTTATAGGGGGTCGGTAAGGGTATTGTGGCAGAGAAAATATTGTCGACTATGAAAGCAAAAGGGAAGAAGGCAGATTTCGTACTGTGTGTTGGTGACGATAGATCAGACGAAGACATGTTTGAAGGCCTTAGTACGGTCACAAGGGACTTGGTCGTTTCGACCACTTCTATTTTTGCCTGCACCGTCGGACAGAAACCAAGTAGAGCCAGGTACTACTTGGATGACACGAATGAAGTCATAAAGATGCTCAGAGCTTTAGCCGAAGCCTCCGAGGACCTGTCATCGCCATCCGAAACTGACGACGACGGAGAATCCTCCACGTCAGAGCCGTAGTCGCCCCGACCGATCCCCAGACGGGGGTTTTCGTCATTCGATACCTTACCAGACGGAGAACCAAGATTTGTGCTGATGGCAGAAATGCCGGAAGAAGATGCGGGGTTGTGTAACATACCTGATGGATGGATCTCCGGTCGGTACTCTACTGCAAAAAGGTCTTTGCGGATACAAACGAAGGCTGTCCCGTCGCTGGAAATTTCTCGTCGTTTTTGTCCTCGTTTTTGTTCCTTACCAAGCTAACACCTCTGTATCTGAAAAAATTGAGGTTCCTCGGAGCTAATAAAGCTCATAACGGTGGTACTTGTGAAGTGATAGGCCGCTCATTTCCGCCCCGAATGAAATTCAATTGCTTTTCCCCCAGTCCTCTGTCTAAGTTTCCTTTTTTTCCCCCCCTTCCTGTCTCCTCGCCGCAACCCACGTGTTAACTTGCGGGTGCGTGTAAATGTGGGGGATGTGCTAAGCGTGTCGAGCTCGGAATCGAGGGGTTGAACGGTCACCCTCCAGCCTGATTCGAATCTCATTTCGGGGGGCTGACACATTGACTCGAGCGGGTCGAGCTTTGGCCGCATCCTGTCGAAATCCGAGCAAACGCTACCAATCATGGGAGCGGTGTAGAAACGCCTCCAACTCCGGAGTTGCACCCCCCACCCCCCAATGGGTCTTGGAAGGGGAACGGCGCTGGTTACGTGTGGTCGTAGCGTTCGGGGGCAACATGATGGTGAGCGGAAGCATTCCCATCCTGGTATATCCGGCCGGCGGTACGTTGCCGGGTAGATGTGGTCCTCCTCTCCCTTCCCTGGACTGGTAGATACGCGACTCCCCGTCGTCCGAGCGCGGCTTGAATTGAGAACGCATGTTTTGGAGGGCACGTTTTTTTTATTGTTTTCGTGTGTCTGATTGCTTCGAGAATATAAGGTGTCTCTTTCTTCGCAGTAAAGTGTGTGTTCTTATTTTATTTGTCTCTGTATTTTCACAGCGGTTATGCGTGTTTGGTACAAGCTGTTTGGATGGTGTGGGGACAAAAAATAAAAAGCAGTCTCCTTGTGACTCTCTATTCTAGTTATGTTTAATTGAGTTAAGATAAATTTAGACTATAATTTTATCCTAGATAAAGATAAATTTGAGGATATTTTTTATATTTTTACTTTTGTCATCTTATATTAGTTTATGTTTTATTTTTCATGACGTATTCGTAAATATCTTCTGAACTAACTTACATAGTAATATAATAATAATTTTAAAATTATAAATAAGAATAAATTTGAAAATATAATTTTGAAGATAAAAATAAAGATACAATTAAAAATAGAATATGAACAAACCATTCTTTGTGCACCTAACTAATAAAACTGATACACGAATAGAAAGGATTGTGAATAATGGCCATACAAAATGAAATTGGATGGTAAATAAAAATTTAACTAATTTTATCCAAATTGATTGTCCCGTAGTATTCTAATGTAGGAATGTCTACAAATAATGCCTTCTGTCAAACAAACATTTTGTTAGAATAAGTATATTATAACTAATTTAACAAAATACAATTTTGGGTTGAAAGTAGGTTACAAAAAGTTTCAAAACAATCAAAATTCACATTCCACGAATTAAAAAAGAAATACCAATGTTGATGGTTCCGGACTTATTCCGATACATTGGCTCTTATATCCTGACCTCAGCTTCATGGATAAGCTTACATGACAGAAAAATGACCCATTACAATGTAGACATTACTACCTACCACAAATACAGATAGACTTCTTAGTTAGTAACAGAGAGAGAGAGAGAGAGAGAGAGAGAGAGAGAGAGAGAGAGAGAGAGAGAGAGAGAGAGAGAGAGAGAGAGAGAGCCCAGTAATGAGCTATTATACTAATTTGATTACCACGATTCTTCACTTTAAGTTAAGAACATGACACTTGGAGAAGGCGTAGGACCAAGAGCAGAAGATTGACTGCAATATGGCCGGAAAAGCATTATAAAAAAAAAAACCTTTTGAAGATTTTTCCTGGAGCTACGGGGACAAAAACAACAAAACTCGAGTGATTGACTTACTCATTGCCAGGTAGCTTATACCAACAATATGTTAATAAACAACATGGAAATAAAACCAAGATTATTGATGGCTATTTGTTCATTTAGTCATCTATAACTATACAAGAGATAGAAAAAGATGTTCAGCCATTGAATACTGCCAAGAATGCCTCTTAGATGAAATAAACATTAGTAAAAAGAAGAAATCAACAAGCTACAAAAAGAATGAAGATTACTACACATGCAATCTTTGACTGCCGATTTAATTTTGCATCTTCTGCTTGAGGCCATAAGGTGTTCTACAAGTAAAGCGAGCTTAGAAGAGGATTTTTCATTCTCCTCCTTTTTCTTACCCCCCCTTAAAAAGTTGGCCGATAATTTCCTCATCTTCCTCGCCTTCTTCTGCCTATGAATCAGGATATAAATAGGTAAAATGTTTCAGAAAGGGCAAAATACGAAGTCCACAAATAATCTGTATTACGAAACAAAAAGATCCACTATCAAAACCAAAAGAACAATTTCCAACTTCTCACATTAGACAACTTTCCATAATCACCAAATTTAATAGTACCCATGCTTATTTGTACGATCTGCTGCAATGATATAATCAAATAATATAAATGCAAAAATAAAATTAGATAAAGTATAGTTGAGGAAGCATATCAAGAGATGATTAACAGGTTGTAATATTGTATCAGGCTAGATATCGGCATATCTTATTCATATAAAATATGCCCGTGAAACACGGGAAGGAATGACTCAAACTTTGTCGTTTAGCACATAAAGTATGCATTTGAGGTTAATGATTCCGCATCCACAGATAATGTTGAAGCATGACTTTAAAGACAGAGATCTCCTCACAGCTCCTCTCAGTGCGCCCAACAGCATAAAATTTGAAACTTACGGGGTGTTTGGTTGCACGATAATTTTTTGTACATTTTCGTGATTAAAAATTATATTAAAATAAAAAGTGACCTATCTCATGACATAAAATTGTCATGTTTGGAGAGATGTGAAAATAAAAAGGAGTAACTACTATTCATGACCAAACGAAGCAGGAGATCACATGAAAAAAGAAAGAGGTGAGATCCTCTTTTTTGTCTAATAAGAAAATCACTTTCAAAATATAAAATTATAAAGGTTGTCAAACACCTATTTTAATAAGTTTTCTTATAATTTTTAAAAATTAAAATAAAAACTTTCATTATCATACAACCAAACACCCCATTAATTTTTAAATTAGACCTACAGGAGTTGTTCACTTCCTGTTCTCTTCACGGGTTCGAACCCGGGGGCACCTGATCATGGATGGGCACTATGTTGACTAGGGGGGCCAAGGGAGACAGGTCAAACACAAACCGATTCCTTACTTTGGTTGAATTTAGAGTATGTACAAGTAGCTCGAACAAAAATTAGTTACTCAAAAAAAAATTCATGACTATTAACAGCTATATCATATCTTCTTTTTCTTTTTTTTGATGGACCAGCGCAGTAGTGGTCGAGCGCCCTGCGCGATGTTCACGTCGCAACGGACGGTCTCGGGGTCGAACCCGAGAAGAGGCTCCTCACGGAGGAGCACGCGTCCCAAAGTAACAAAGTCGGTATACGGGAAAAAATCGGTGCGATGAAAAAATCTAACATAGTATAAAGATCGTAATTATTCGCAAAAACATCGGAAATAAAACGTTTAATATGATATATATTATCATAAAAAATATTATAAAATAGACTTAACTTCCAACATAAAAAATAAGTTTCACATTTGATCATTTATCTTATTATAAAATGAATACATTAATAAACAATGTTAATATGAACAAAATCAAGCTGCTAAAAAAAATGAACAAGAACAAACAATGCATACGGCACAAGGCCGTCACCTGGAGGCTGGAGCAGCACTCCTGCAACTGCAACCGTAGTCTCACGGCCCCAGTCACTTGGAGCAGGTCCCCCCTCCCCCGTCCTTGGCGTAGGCCTGCGGAGGCGCGGAGTTGCCTGGAGGAGGCTCCCCAGCCCTGCAACCGTTGGTCCCGTCCCGCGCGGTCCTGGGCCCTGGCAGAGTCTCCGAAGTCCGAACTACCCAGCCCTGCAACTGTTGGTCCCATCCAATGGCCAACCACCCAGCCCTTGCAGCCGTAGGCCGTAAGAAATAGAATCGGCTGACAACAGGCCAAGAAACGGAAGAGGCATTCGGAGTCTGGGACGGCCCCTGGCCCCCCTCGGCAGTCGGCACCCACCTGGACGCCGACGGCGGCGCCTGGAATCCAACCCGCAGCGGGGAAGCAAACTTCCGGGGGGAGTCCTGGCCTGGGCCGCCTGGCCAACCGCTTCCGGGGGGATTCTCCGCGCAACCGCAGGTCCGCGAGTGGTCCTCGCAAACTCGCAGCCGCCGCACGCCGTGGGGTCGTCGAACAGAAGGAGGGGGAAACGGCCGGACCGATGGCATTTGACCTATTTTTTTATTAAATCGGGAGATTTACATCGCGTATTCACGACTTAATCGCGTACCGTACGATTTTTTCAAAACAACGCTAAAAAACGTGGAAACGAGCGGTGACAAGAAAAAATCAGATTTTTAGAAGATTTTTTTAAAAAATCGCCGATTTCTGTTACATTGCGTCCACTCAGCCACAGGCAATGTTATACTATGTTAGATTTTTTCATCGCACCGATTTTTTCCCGACTTTGTTACTTTGGCCACAGGTGAGGGACAGCAGCTATGTCATATCATTCGAATACATAAAACAAATTAAAATAAAATTCGAGTTTCATAAGCTTGTTAGTTTGATTGAACTCTAGTTTTATGAACAACTTCACATCTAGCTTGATCTCTGAATTTAAAATGGCATGTTGTTGCTGGAGCTTGAACTGGAGGTCAGCTTGATCAAGCAACGAGACGAACTTGAACATTGCGTATACCGTGCTGGACCATTTTTGTTGGGTGGATAATACCAAATCAAACTAATAAGCTTTTGACCTGTTTATGAACCTAATGACTATAAATCTCCAAACGAAACCAACCATTCGGGTTCACTTCCATGTAATTTATCCATTGATAGTCCTTTTTTATTATATATTATTCTGAATCCCCTCGTGGGAAGATGTCCGAACCGAATCGAAGAAGCGGCCGGGTGCCTGCAGCTTGTTGTACAAGTTGTATCTTCTCGGTAATATTATTGAATTTGCCTACATATCCCACGTCTCCAGGTGGGCCCAATACATGCGCTACCCTCCTCCTCCTGCGCGCCACCATCAACCACCTCCACCGGTCACTAAAACGTCATTACCCCCGGTGGCACCCCATAATGACATACATACATACATACATACCTTATCACCGACGTGGCGCTCACCTGGCGAAATCCTTGCTACCACGACGACCATACGACCTAATTGCATTATACCCCCTCGTGAGAATAAAATTATAATCTTGGGACGGGCGATCCAAACTACACCTGCACAGTAGATGGGGCAGACGGTCCCCTCCTCCCTCTCCGGCTCCTCCCCCTCCTTCCATGGCGTGCACTCCTTCGTTTGTACTGCTGCTCTACGCTACATCGCCGCCGGGTAGATCCTGCACTGTATCACCGTCTTGCCCACCACGAACCCCGGCACCACGGTGAACCCCACCACGGGGCTCCACGTCTCGCCGTCGTCGACCACGCTCTCCATGTACACCTCGGAGAACCGGCAGCCCCGTTGAAGCTGGAAGATGCCCGTCCGCGCTTCCGGGTCGAAGGAGAAGAACAGCCGATGCAGCAGCCACACCCTTCTGGCTACCTCCGCGAAGCCCAGAAAGAACTCCGTTCCCGGGAAGCCCCTGCCGGAGTTGACCATGCCCCTCTGGTTTAGGTTCCCGAAGAAGGAGCCCTCCATCCTGGGGTGCACGAGATTTAGGTATTTGGCGCGGCAGAAGACGGCGAACGGGGACTCCCCCTTCTGATCACGGAGCATGTCCCCCAAATCTGCCGACTTCAGCCCCGAGAAGTCCTCGAAGAACCGCCGCCGATCGTGCAGGGGAGCACCTCCGCCGCCGACGCCGAAGTCGGGGCTCTGGAAGTCGGAGAACATCGCCCTGGCGACGTAGGACTGGAATGCGAACATCTGGTGCTGCGGCCTCACGTTGTCCTGCGCGATCGCCGCCGCCGCCGCACTGAGATCCCACCCGGCGCGCTCCATCTCCTTGGCCATCAGCGCCGCGAAGGCGCGGGCCGACCGCACCACGTACCGCAGCGCCACGAGGAAGTGGGTGGGATTGAGCGCCGAGAGGTGGAGGCCGTCGAAGACGCGGAGTGTTCTCCCGGGGTGGAGCTTCTCTTCCAGCCCCCTGGTCGCGGCATCCGCTCCGGCAAGCTGGTTCTTGAGGAGGAGCACGGCGGAATCTCGCCGGCGGAGCTCGGATTCGAGCTTCTTGGCGGTGATCTGGAAAGTCTTGAGGAGGTTCCTCTGCTCCTGTGCCTCGGCCAGCAGCTTTGCGTCGCCGGCGGACGCTTGCACGGGGACGCGCCTCTTCAGGTGGGGAGCTTTGAGTTGCGAGAGGCGCCGCAGTTCGGAGACCACGACGGCGTCTGCCGACTGTACAGCGTCCGGGTCGTACGGAGACTCGGCAACCTGGAGCTGTGCGTAGGCCGCCTTGATGGCAGATATCCTGGTGAAGAGCTCCGCGACGAGGGACTCCATCGTCTCCCTTCGCTGCCGCCGCCGCTGCTGCAGGCGCTTCTCCTCGTCGTCGGCGCCGTAACCCGATCGGGAGAGAACCGACTTTCCTTCCATGTATTGGGAAGATCCGATCTTTGCACCGGCGCCATCGTCCGGTAGCGTTGCAGCTCCAGATTCCACTCCGTCGTCCCTCCCCTTCGCCGTGGCGCGGCGGAAGCCCACGATCCTGGTGACGGTCCTCACGAACCCACCGACATCAAGCTGCTCCGCCTCCATCCTCTACATGGAGGCCACGAGATAGAGTTAGGAAATGAGACGCGGAGATGAGGGGGGGTAAAGAGGTTTCAAAGCTCGCTCTTTTCTTTCTCCCATCCTCGTTAACCGTAAAGCCGGCTGCCCGGCACGGTAAAAGAAAGGATTCGGAAACTGACACGGCAGATTTCAAACGACAGCGCGTCTGGGGTTTGACAAAAAGGGATGCCTCGCTGGGTCTAAGAAAAGAAAGAGAAGGAAAAGAAAAATATAAATTAAGAGCACGCCGACCAGGAGCCACGAATAATGAAGCCTTGAAAATCACAATTTGAACTATATTGCTTACGGAACAGCGCAAGAACAGATTTTTTTACTATTCGGGAAGACGGTTCCGGTGTAGAGAATACAAAGTGCAGGGATACTCTCTGTTGTTTTTTAACCACATTGCTTCATTCAGAAGCCACTGTGGTCGTTCGAGACGGATTCGCGGAATGATGCAGCTTAAACAAAGCGATCAAGCCGCCGCACCGGAATGATTCGCATCATGCCTGCCAGCCGCCCGTTCAGATGTCGTCTCATCCCTAAAACTCCCTCGTCTTGGACGTCAAGATGGTCTCGGCATTGAAGTAGAAGCGTTTATTGTTCAGCGCTTCCGTCAGTAAATGTCCGTAGGCGGACGATTACGAAGATTTGAATCGAACAGCGATGGAGAGAGACAGAGAGTTACCGTGGCAGCTGAGCCGCAGAGGACTGGATGGACCGCCGTGCCCGCTCCTCGTCCACGATCTTCTACCCGACGGAGGCCACCAAATCCTTTTAGGTGTTTGCTCTTCCGGTTCCTTCCAGCCAGAACTCCCTCTACCCAACGGGGGCGGAGGAGACGGCGAGACCAGCCTCCGACTCCTCCGCTCGGTGAGAAACCAAGAATGAAGGAAAGAAGGCGGCGGCGGCCGCACGAAGACGCCTCTCTCGCCGTGTCTCCCGCGCGAGAATTGCCCTCGCAGTAAGGAATGGATTTCCCCAGTCCGGAACCCGACGGGTAGTGTGTCAAAAATAACATAATGTTAATATTAATGTTTTTAAAAATTATATGCATAAAAATCTATATTACGTAACATATTTTACTTGTATTACAAATCTTAAAATTGATACTATAATAAAAATTTCGAAATTAATAATGATTAAAGATGTTTGATAATGTTACCGAGGACTTGGGTATTCCTTTTTTTCCGAATAAAAGTCTACGAGTACCTTGAGCTCGGAATTTCCAGTTTTCCGGTATTTTCCACGTTGTCTCTGTCTCCTTGATATCGACGAAATGGGTCGCCGCCACGTGGGCACCCCCAGATATCCGTGGGCCCGCTTTCCAGGACGGGCCGGCCCGTCGGGCCCAGGATTGGTCAAAGAAGGCGGTGAAAAGGGCAGAAAATTTATTTATTTATTTCGAGAAAAATTAATTCGAAAGTCTTCATCGATGTAAATAAAACACGTCCCACCCGCCGTGTTCTTCGGGCGGGGAGGGCACGTCGCCGTGGCCATTGCGGCACCTCTTTAAAATAATAATAAAAAAGTTTAAATAAAACATGCTTGAATTAAACCGTAAGAGGGGGGGGTGGAAAATAGGTGTTCTTTAGACTTGTAGACTTTGGCGGCGGTCCCCGTTCAGCCTGTGCTCGATCGAGATGCTCGAAGGTTGTTCCCCGCCGGCCGGTAGGCGGTTGGGGTTTGATTTTTGATGTTCTTTTTTTTTAAATTAAATACATCGCTCGAGTCAAATTAACTTAATCTAGTTTCTGTTTTATCAATTGCAGCATATATGTTTATAGATACTATTAGTTTTGACTGTTTAATAATTCTCAGAATAGTTATTTTTATATGAAAAATAGATACACACTATTAATGAATATAAAAGTTGGCACAGATACCTAACCTGTTTTAAGTTATTCGGGTT
This sequence comes from Cryptocoryne crispatula var. balansae, assembly GCA_036172225.1. Taxonomy (NCBI): domain Eukaryota; kingdom Viridiplantae; phylum Streptophyta; class Magnoliopsida; order Alismatales; family Araceae; genus Cryptocoryne; species Cryptocoryne crispatula. The sequence goes on along the minus strand of CM069935.1, from coordinate 608,710 downwards.
TAACGATTTGGTTTTGGTCGAAGAATTTTTGAAATCGAATTAAATCAAACCCAATTGAATCACTGATTTGGTTTAAATTTTCATATTGAAGAAGCAAGTAGCGAACATTCCTATCAGTGAGTCCCTGCACATTGCTAGTAGTACCGACTGCAAGTCCATGGTAAAATAGGAGTTCTAGACAAGGTAGGTGGGGCCGGTGGTTGGGATCGGGTCGGTTGGGCTCAAATTGACCCGGGTCAGTCGAGATCAAGACTTGGGTCGGATCAGAGTCGGTTGGGATCACAATAAAAAAATAAAATAATAATTTTAAACACATCCACCAGGTCATGGTCGCAGGGTCGGGACCAAGTCGGTCGGTCCAAAAATCAACCGAGTTGGGCCCGTGTCTCAACCCGGGTCGCAGCCCCACATTCTATGGTTCTAGAGGCTATGCATGTTCATAAGAGACTAGTTTAATTTTATGCCTTCCAAGATTTTCTTTTAAAGGAAAAAAAAGGATAAAAAGTTTATTTTGAGTGTTGTGGGACAAAATCACGCTGTGGTTGTGTTATAGAAAAAATAAGAAAAATTACTCATTGATGCAGCAGATCAAGATAATGCACATGGAGCCTTCTCAAAGTCTGCTCTAGCTTGAATAACTAAACTACAGTACTTTTTATAAGATAACAATCTAATAATGCTTACAATGAGAAGAAAATGCTTCCTCATAGTGACTACCAAGTGTACTATTTGAAACATTTACATATGTCAAACAATAATTTTTTTACTAATTTTCCGAGGATATTATGTAATATTCAGATTTTTTTTTGGAATAAATACTATTATATATATATTTCCCTTCCTATTTTACCCTCATCGGACCCCCCCCCCCCCAAATTCACCTTGCCCTAGCCGCCATTCACTCCACTTTCCATTTTTTTTTGTGTAAATGCACACTAGGTCCGTTTTAAGGAAATGACTTTACCACTGGGTCCGTTTTCAAAAACACCTTTCCATTAGGTCCGTTTTTTCAAAATATTGTCACTCCCACTCCAATTTAGATTTGAAATGTCGTTTTTGCCCCCCTCCGGCCCTCCCGCCCGCGGCGACGCTCTCCCCCGGCGGCGCTCCCCCCTCCCGCGGAAACCCCCCCCCCCGTGAGGCTCCCCCTCCCCCGGCGGCGCTTCCCCCTCCCGCGGAAACCCCCCCCCCGGCGAGGCTCTCCCTCCCCCCGGCGGGGACGATCCGGACTCTATTTTAAGACGCCGGGTCTGCACAAACTTGTCGGGGCGGAGGCTTCGGCCGCCGCGCCGCCGGAGAGCGGAGGGCGGGGCCGAGAGCAAATGGCCGCTCGGTGTTGAGGTCTCCGGCGGGACGCCCCGATAAGGGCTTCCTTGCCGCCGTGGCTTCAATGGGGAACTTCGCGGCGGGAGCGCAAAGGCGGTGAATGCTTCCCCTCTTCCTTCCGGTGGGTTCTCGCCGCCGCTCTCATCCCCCCCTTTTTCCCCGATCCGTTCGATTCTTGCCGTCGCCCGTCCATGAAATCCGAGGTGCAAGATGATGACCTCCTCCTCCTCCTTCCTTGCTTCTGCGGGGAGTCCCCCCCCCACTCTTCTCCTCCGGCGAGGCTCCTTTGAACGGGAGGAATTCTCGGCGCTCGACCGCCTCCGAAGAAGGGCCGCCGCCGGCTCGAAACCGCCTCGGCACCCGGCCGCTGCCCGCCGTCGGCTTGAAGTCGTTCACCCCGAACCCATCTCAAGGCCGCGACCCGGAACTTCGAGGTCGGACAGCTACACTCGGGGCGAGGGGGGTTCGGAGTGCGTCTTCGAGGGATGGATCGACGAGACCACGCACGCGCCGACCAAGCCCGGCGCCGGCATCGTCGTCGCCATCAAGAAGCCGACGAGCTTCCAAGGGCACAAGGAATGGCTTGTGAGAGCCCTTAATTCGCGAAGCCTCCCGGCGAGGCTCCCCGCCCGCGAAGCCTCCCCCGAAGCGGAAGATTGAACTCGGGAAGGGGGGTAAAAATGGGATTTAAAAATACCGGGATGAAGAAATGGACTGGGTGGTAAAGAAATTCAGTGTCAATGGACTAAACAGGAACGAAATGTGGTCAACGGAGTTTTTAGTAAAGTCATTTTCTTAAATGGACCTAAGAGTAATTTTCCCCTTTTTTTTTCTCCTCCGAAACCCCCCCCCCAGCTACAATGTCCGCCGTCCCCCCCCTCCTGCTCGCTCTCTCTCTCTCTCTCTCGGTTTCCCCCTGGCTCCCCCCCGGTTTGCCTCTTCGCGCCGCAGCGCACGGCGCCCCGGCCGCCCGGCTCCCAGCGTGCGGCGCCCGGCACCCCCCCTTGCCGCGGTGCGCGGGCGCACGCCGCGCTCGGTGCGCAGCGCCCCGCCCCCTCCGCCCTCGACCATCCCCCTTGCACGCGACCTGCGCACGCCCGCCCGCCGTGCTGCCTCCGTCCCTCCCTTTCTCTCTCTTGCGCGAAGCTCCCTCCCCCTCCCCGGGATTTCTCTCTCTCTCTGCCCCTCTTTCTTGGTTTCCCCCGCGGCTTCCCCAACCCCTCTCGGTCTCCGCCTCCACCGACCAACCGCGCAACGCCCAACCCCCCCCCCCCCCATCGGCGCCCCTGTGCGCCGAGCCTGCACGACAGCCTCCCCCCCCTCGGTTCTGCCCTCTGCCCTCTCTCCGACGCGCTCAGCCGCGGCACCCCACCCCCCGGCCCCGTGGCTCCCCCCCCCTCGGCGCCGCCGCCCGGCCCTCCAACCCCCTTGACCTCTTGCCTCCCCACTGTGCACCGCCCCTTCCTCCTGCACACCCGTGCCCGGCGCCCGGCGCGCCTCTAGGTGCCAATGCTGCACCTTCCCACCGTCCGAGAGTGCTACGGTAAGCATGATTTGCCCCTTTTATTTTATTTTTCACTCCCCACATCTATTCTCTTGTGCTCTAGCGATGCTATACCTATCTACATTTGTATGCTTGCAGCTAGCGTCGATTGAGGTAGAAATCCTTGCTTTGCCGATTCAAGCTTCGTATTAGCTCCGGATCGTTTTATCGACACCTTTCCGGTAGGCATCCCGGACATGTCTATTATCACTAAACTTTTATTGAAAATATTTACATGACTTGTGGATAATAGTGAAATAGATAGATGTGTGATTTAGAAGAGTGAAGTTATCTTCAGTTGCCTATTTTGATTTATTTAACATGTAATTGCAAGTCAATTAGTGATGATCATATAATTAGCTCTATCATAGTTAATTGATTATATTCTTGCACGATATGTGGTAAACCTTGATTATTAATTGTCAACCCTATGGATTATGATTAGTTCTCTTAGTCCTTGATTTATATCGTGCTTAATGTGGTAGGTTAATCAAATTAGAGAGAATCCGATTTAATTATTAAATCTGAATTTTCTTGCAACACCATCAATCTTTCATATTGTGGTTATTTTAGGGGTCTACGTCATGTCGATGTTGGCATAGCATGCTTATGTATAGAATGTCGTTTTGTTTAATCATGATAGATAGAGTGCTAGTAGCATGGGCGTTAAGTATCATGTCTATGTGTGTCTTTTGTTAGATTGTGAAAATGCATGGTTTACTAGCTTGTCTATTGGCTATCATGGTAGTAGGGTCTTCATTTTAAATGTGATAGTTTGTCATCGCAAATTTGTTTCATATTGTATGAGATTGATCATTGCATAGTATGAGATGCATTGTGATGCATGTGTGCATTAAAGAAATTTAATGAGACCGAGCTATACTGAACTAGTAGTCGTGTCCGTGGGCAGCGGAGCTTAGAACCGTCTGGTGCATCCTTCGATCCCAGATCCCGCGGGTTATCCTAAGTGCCACCCCTGCCTAGGTGCACTACGGGATTTAACTTAGCTATACAATTACTCTATATATGGTAGATCTGGTCATAGCTCGACGAGATCGCAAGACGATGTTTTCCTTGCGAAAATTGAAAATACTGATGTTTCATGTAGTGGATAGATGCATTGTAGAGTGGTATCGGTGTTAGTATTTATGTAGTGTTCATTAGTTCATTTAAGCATACATGTTTTGTATGATATGCATGGTATGTCTTTTAGTTAGTGTTGCATTGCATAACATCTTCCTCATACTTTATATATTTGTGAGAAGCCCTCTTTAGTCTTAGTTGTGGGTTGGTTATGGTTGTATGTCTAAAAATTTGTGGAATGCCAACTTTCATATATATATTGTTTAGTTTTATATGGTATATATCAAGTGCAGGTTGGGTAATGTATATGTATCATGTTAGGGTCTTTGGCTATCCAATTTGGTGGATGATGGGATGTCTACTGAGTCGTTATGACTCACTCCAATCCTCTATTATATTTTTTTCAGGATATCATGTTTAGCGCAGTAGAAGCTTGGTGGTATGGACTCTAATGAAGGATTTGAACGGTTATTATGCAATTTAGACCGGTATAGGATTACTTGGATTGAAATTTTATTACGTGATTTGAGATGATTGAATAGTGTTAGAATTATGAACTGGGACCCGTGTCTTCGAGTTTTTTTCCAAACCGATGTGCTTTTGGGGGTTGTTTCCCCGGTTACGTCGCCGGATTGTTTTCCGTTGTGCAGGTTGAAATCCGGGTCGTGACATATTACTTGTTGGAGCACTATGTCTTCTAAAAATGTTACCTAGCTCCAGTGAAATTAACGTTGAAATCAGAAGTCGTGGCATGCCTATAGGTGTTAGTTAACCACTCCCATTTGGTAGCAAAATTGTCAATATCCTATTCTAATTTTGATAAACGTTAATGGGGTGTTTGGTTGCATGGCAATGGAGGTTTTTATTTTAATTTTTTAAAAATTATAAAAAAACTTGTTAAAAGAGGTGTTTGACAACCATGACAATTTTATGTTTTGAAAGTAATTTTCTTCTTAAACAAAAAAAGAGGGTCTTACTTCATTCTTTTTTCTTGTGGTCCCCCACTTTGTTTGGTCATGTAATGGTGGTTACTCTTTTTTGTTATCACATCCCTCCAAACATGATAATTTTATGTCATGAGTTGGTTCACTTTTTACTTTAATATAATTTTTTATCATGAAAGTGTACAAAAAATTATCATGCAACCAAACACCTCATGAGGTGTTTCAATTTCGATTTCGATAAATTCGTAATCACTATATTCTAATTTTGATCTGATTTTAATTTTGTTATTAGAATATAAATTGAATATAATAGTTTTCGAAATACATATTAATTTTTATCTTTATTCAAAAATAAGTTAATAATTTACACATAATTACTACAATTTAATAAACTATTTTATATATATATTATATTCAGAGATTTATTCAACTTTATTTTAATTAATTTTACCCATGTATGTTGATTTTTTATTAGAATCGGATAAACATAAATGGAATCATCCAATTTCAATTTTGATTCCAACAATGTATAATATACAAAATCAAGTTTCAAATATGTTAATTTTTATCAGAAGCGAATCAAAAATTTTAAATATCAAGTTCTATTTATACCCTTAGGTGATATACAAATCAGTAAGGTAATGCACTTGGACATTCTCAATTTATGAATTGATATCTTATTTTAGATAAACTCCTACTTTTTCAATGTGAGAATATACGAAAACAATATGGTCGAAGAGAGAGAGAGAAAGAGAGAGCTGTTTTATAAAAAATGTTCTCTGAGGTGCTTGGTCATACACTTTACTACTGATGGAACAATAGATTCAATTACTTATATTTTTTGAGTCTTTCAACCTTAGCGCCTGTTTGGTTACGTGTAAAATGGGCCGTCTACACCGTCTTTTCCCGAAAATATCCCGCACCCTCTCATTTGGATGTCCAGAAAATAGTAGTCAACGTAAAATATGATTCGTTGACTCCCGTAAATGTTGAATTTTGCATCCGCAATCTCTAGTGTGATGCCATTTTCCGAAGCGGCCAGACAGTCGCAGGAGTTGGTGTACGGCGTAAATATTTGTGAGTTATGCTTTTTTAGTTATTACTAAATATTAGATTTTAAATAAAAATATTGTGAAAGTTTGAAATTTATTTTATTTAAAATTTATATTATTTTATAACTCTAGCTGAATTAAATTCTAAAAATAAAATTTATAAAATAGTTTTAAAATAACAAAATGATTAATGTACTTTTACAAAAATTAAAAGTGACCAGATAATAAATTAAATTGTGATTTTAATAAAAATAAATGCGCTTAACCAAATTGTGAATTAATTTATTTATTAAGAATAAGTATTTGTAAATTATAAAACTTTAGTTACAAGATTCAAAATATTTTTTAATGAGTTAAGCAATAAACATTCTGAAAATATTTTACAACAAAAGAAGTTAAAATATTTTTAAGAATAGGAACCAACTAGCATATTTGTTTTTCCTTTTACATGAAAAACTTACTACATGTAAATGAGTTTTTAAGTTTTTCCATGGATCGAAATAGAAAAAAAAAATAACGTAATAAATTAATAAAAATAATTAAATTAAATAATTTTCAATAAAAATAATTTATAAACATTTAAATAATAAATTATTTTGAAATTTTTAACAAAAAATGACTTTATGTCAATTATTTTACTTAATTTATTTTTTGCATTAATATTTTGTTATAAATAAATAATTTGATTATATGAATATTGATAAAATTACCTACAACTATTATGTTCTCGTTGAAGCGTTTTGCAAAATATATACAAAATTTTCTATGAAAATATTCTACCGGCGACCGACCGAATGTCAGCCAATGTCTTCCTTTTCCACGAAAAGCATATTCAACGGGCGACTTTTCCGTGGACTTCGATTTTACGGGGAACCAAATGGACCTTTAGCGTCATGATTTTGAAATTTGTAAGCTAATTTCAGAATAGATCTCGTCACAATTCTTGATTATCTTAACTCATACTTTACCACTCAACTTGACAGTGTTGAATATAGAAAGTACATTATATGGTACCGGCTAAATATTTAACACACCATAATATACCACAACAAAATACCACGTAGGCGCGGCAATTCCACACCCCCCCGCCCCCCAAAGGTATGTGAATGTATTGCCTACGAACAGAATACCGTTCGATCGTTCGGTTTGGTTCTATTTTAATTTGGGTGTCAATTCAATCAACTTGCTGAATATATATCTCTAAATTTCAGAGGACAGCTCTAAATTAGCATCAAAAATTGAGTAAATTTGATGTTGATATCACACACGTTAGTAGGATCAAATCAAGTTGACATTATCTAGTATTGGATTCCATATTAATAAAGGTACATCAAAAGCAAATTTGATTTTTGGCATAAAAAAACATTGACATTGAAATGGATACAATCTAGATGGTACGTACCAGAGGTATTTAAAACCCCCGTCATGTTTAGAAACTGTTATCTCCCCGGAATTCTAAGATTTAATGAATCAAACATAATCTTAAAAATATTACATGGTCATATCCCGTTAAATAAGTAGTGATTCAAGATCTTAATTTAGCTGACTTTCGATTTCGCTTAATGAATGTTTAAAATCTTAATTTCATCTATAATCTCTTTTGAGCAACACAAGACCTGATTCATCTTCTAAAAACAAAAAATTGTGGTAAAATCACTTAAAATCATGTTATTTTTAAAAGTATATTTAACTTTTTTTATCAAACAATTCATATATATACATACATAAAGAGGGAGGAGACTTTTTGTCATATCACCTGGTGTCATGATTGTCTTGAATATCAAATTTGATATCTTTTTTTTTTTTTGGACATGGCACAGCCGCCAGGTGTGCGCCGCACTGCGCACCGGCGAGGGTTCGAGTGCTCCGGCGAGCACTCGAACCCCACGGGATGACCCCCCCGCCCCTGCAGGGATGGCCCCGACTGGAACAGCCGGGATTCGAACCCCCGCCACTCGTGCCAACCGAGCCAAGCTGGGTCGGCATCAAATTTGACATCGTTACTGAATACATCGGTACCATATCTGATAAAGAACAGAAGTTTTGAAGATGATATAGCTTTTGACACGTCACCTTGCGCCCTGATTGGTTTGAATATCAATTTTTATGTTGTTTTTAAATACATCGGTATCAGATTTGATCAATACCAGAAGTGAATGTAATATTAATAATTAATATTGTATCCAAATAAATTCTTCGTCAAGAATACAACTGAAAGTTCACGACGATGACATAATTCAGAACAAGATTTAGATATTTATGATTATGCCCAACAAGACGACGGACGGCCAGGAGCCGGCGGACGAGATTGTTTATCCTGAATCATGATCTGGTCGGACGGTTGAGATGATCCCCGTCGATGTCACCACGTGAGAAGACCAGAAGAGACCAAGCCCCAAGAAAAGAAATAAAAATTAAAAGAGAGAGAGAGAGGGAGAGAGATAAAAGACCTCATCTGCTTGGCTGCTTCGAGGCTCGGACTCTCGCGCTCACAAAACCCCCCCGGCGTCTTTCCTCAACGACCGCACTTGGTCCCCTCAACGGCCGTTCCTCTCTCCGACGCCGCCCCCCCCGTCATCGGAATCCTTGCCGGGACGGGCGCCTTTGGGCCGTCGTTTAGCTGCCGCGCCCCGTCCGATGGTCTGCGGCCTCTCTGGGATCTGACGAGGTCGACGATGGGCTGCGTTGGATCGACTCAGAGCAAGGAAGGTCAAATCCTCGCTCTCTCACTTTTCTTTCTTTCTCTTTCTTAATTTGTTTCAATCTCCTCGACTTAGGCTTTGCCATCGCCTCCGTGTGCATGTGTTGCGAGTTGCGGGTGGCTGTGCAGGCCATGTTGTTTTATCGCATTCTCATTGTGGCGAAGGTGAACCGATCTAGTTCGCTTGACTGATATTTGTCGCTGTCTACCTTTTCATTTTCGTCGAATTTTCATACTACTTTTTTCTCGCTCTCTGTTTTTTACTAGTAACGATCGCCTATAACTTAGCTCTTTCGGATGTTATTTCCCATCAAGTTTTCTTGCAGCGACTTTTCATTCTCTTGTTTTCTTTCTGTGCTTTTCTGCGTGTACTTCTTTCTTGCTCTCCGGTTTTCACTGGTAAGGATCGCCTATAACTTGGCTCTTTCGGATGTTATTTGCCATCAAGTTTATTAGCGGCGACTTTTCATTCTCTTGTTTTCTTGCTGTGCTTTTCTGCGTATCCCCATGCTATTTTAGATATTTGAACATTGTTCTTTCAGAGGTTATTTGCCACCAAATTTTATTTGCGACGGCTTTTCTTGTTCTCGTTTTCTTGCTGTGTATATTCCCCATGCCATTTTAGATATTCGAACACAGCTTTCAAGGAAAATTTTCCAACCTGAATGTAGGTAATAATTTGGTTTCCTATTGAGAAAAACATCGGTTCCCTTTCTTCACGACTGTTTTAGAATTGGAGGCACTCCCTGACCTGTGGATGAGGCTTCTTTATAGGTTGCCGCATATTTATAGATATAAGCATATACAAGTTGAATATTAGGGAATTGGTTCACTTCTTTTGTTCTTGCACTTTTCTTTTCTTTTTTTCCTTTCCTTCTAATTTGTGGTTTTAGACCCTCTTCCCTTTCTTAATTGAGGATTAGATACACCACAAATGGTGTTGGTCCCCAGCAAAGCTACCTTGATCGCCATGTCTCCTGCAGACAAACAAGATGATTGTAGTTCTTGTCTGTGGGTCAGGGAGCCCATCAGCTGCTTGCCCAAATTTCATCAAGAGTAAAGGGGAGTACTCAGATTGGCAACTGTAGCTACCTTCTTGTCTCCAGTGTCTGCAGCTACTTTGCCATTGAGTACTTCATCAACGCAAAGCAGCAGCAAAACCCCCATAAGCCTGTCCCAGATTCCATTAAAGACATCCCTTTTCCTGCTTGGAGATGGGAAGAGTGAGGGACATGGCGACAGAGAGAACTGTTCCCCTGCACCAGTTTCCTATGTGGTGTCCCAGGCATACCAGAATGCACATATATTGCAACTGCCTGAGATGCTGTAATACATGTTATTGTGCACAACCCTCAAGCACTTCAAGAATACTGTACATGCCAATTACCATGCTGTCAAGGCCAATACAATTGGAGCTGTCAATAAGATATTTCATTACTGGAGAGTTCCCAACAATGTACGACTTAGTTACCATAAAAATATTATAGATAACATTTTGGACTGGAAGCTGATGATGCTACATTGTCTGGATAGAATTTCTTCTTTAGAAGTAACATGAGAGCAGGAGTTCAGTGAGTTTCTAAAAGTTCAGTAATTTTTCACATCATCTTGGAATCTGAACTTGTAAGGACTACATTTAGTTATGGGAGGGAAATTGTTTATTTTATGTCACGGCTTATAAGGTTCTATTTGTTGTAGATAGAAAGGCTAATTGGATAACTGTGTAGATGTTTTCCTGTTAAGATAAAAATCTTCTTGTGGGACCTTCTCTGTGGGAGGAAGCCAACTACTCTAGATAAATAAAACTATGTTTTTTCTGGGGCTGTTTTACTGGAAACATGAACAAAATTTCTTAATTACAGGGAAGTGAATATGATTTACTGACATCATCTTAAACCCAGAGAAGAATTGAATGCGATAATATATTGGTGCAGGCATGTGTCTCAGAACTCTTCTATGTACAATCTGGAAGGAGAAAAGCAAAATTATCTTATTTAACAAGAGATTCAGCAATTCTCAGTCACCATGAGCAGTGTTATTTCTCATGTTAAGGATTGCATTTTTCTAATAATTGGCGTGAACTTAGTAAATTTATAATGCTGTCTATGTTGTAAAACTTAAAATATTTCTTGATGACAAGGGTTCTTCCTTTTGTCATTTTCTTATTTTCTATCTTTTTTTATTTACGTATTATACCACCAAGCTACACCCTATTTTTATCTCCCCGTTACTTTTTACTAGTGTATTGTTGCTGTTATTGGGTCACTTGACTCACTTCACAAGAAACCGGTTCTTGGGGTGCAATTCGGTTACTGCATTTCCTGCTATACAACCTTAAGGCCATAACACCTTAAGCAACATGTGAACACACCATGCAGCCAAGCCACCTGGGAAGAAAGAATTCCTGGCAAAGACCATGCAACAAAATAATATGGCTGCCATTGGCTGGCCTGGTCCAGGGAATGACACATAAGGATGAAGGGTGCCTGGATGATACTTAAGCCAGGGGAATCCATGCCATCTGGCTTTAATGGTCCTTCATTCTTGAGACGGAGAAGATAACTGACAGAATAATAATTAGATGGAGTCTAAGAAGTCTGACTTTCTGGCTACACATGAATTAGCTTTTGTAATCAAGCAATTGTAATCTGTAACATCATGGATTTGCATATTATAGCAACTATCCATTACCTTACATCCATTATTTTGGTGCATTTTTGTATATTGTCTTGGTAACAAGTCTGGAAATACTTTTCTTATTTTTTTAATCAAGCCTATTTTACTGTTGATTTTGTCTTTATGAGTTTATACATACTTTTTTATAGTCTTTTACTTGTAAATGTCTATTTTTTATGGAACATCAGGTGATACTTTAAGCTATTAGAACTTACTCTACAAAGAAAAAAAATCTATTTTTGCAAGTTAAAAGCAAAGAATCTAGAAGATTAGCAATAAGGAAGCAAAACAACTCAATTGATATTGGCCATGTTACAGTATCAAAAGCACTCAAATGCACGAGGCTTCTGCAATTCCATATTTCAGAACCAAGTAGGTGAAACTGGGTAGGTCCTGGGAGTTGATGTTCCATGACCAAACGTGGGTTGGCATCATATTGGCCAAATTGTATTATGCAAACTTAATCTACGGTTGATATTCTAAGATTATTTGTCTCTCATCAGCAGTAGCAAGTATTAACGTTAGTTAGCAGAGCACTGATGTGTAATTGTTGTTCTTTATTTCTGCTTGAGTCTGAAGTTTTGCATGTTTTGTGAAACATATATTCTCCCACATTCTCTTTGAGCTTTGCTTCCTACTTTTGTCTACCATGTTGGTATTTAAGATAATGGTAGTATATATGTATATGAAGCTGTGTGACAATGCTTATTGCCAAGTAGATGGAGGATCCATCAATTTACTAAGTTGAATATCACAATGTCCAATGACAATTTACCAAGTTGAATATCACAGTGTCCAATTTACTAAAGAAAAGGATCTGTAATATATGGACCTATTGGATTGTCATTAGTTTTTATTTTTGTTGCATTGTGGCCAAGGTGCCAAATCATGGTTTATTTAGGTGTTTGGATAGAAAATCTTGACTTTTCTACTTTTGATGTATTGATGTTTTATAACAGCAACAAGTGAATGCATGGCGATGGAACTGACTAAAATGAGCATAGAATGTTACCTTAAAAATTAATTTAGAGAGTAAAAAAAATAAGAAAGAAGAAAAAAATTGAAAGGGAGATGACGTTGCTGAAGATTTTTGTGTTTGAGGGGGATGCTGAAGATTTTTGTTATAAAGATTTTCTGCATGATTCAATCGTGGTCTTCTATTACAGGTCTTTAATTATATGTATTCTTATTTTTTATTGTTTACTTGCAAATCAGTTAGTCAGGTTGCCTGAATAGTGCTATACTCTTGTGAATTTCTAAGAATATCCATGTGTCTTCATTTCTTGCAGATGCTCCGAAAAAACTGAAAAAACCAAAGCCTTGGAAGCATGGCCAACCTATAACAAGGGCAGAACTCAAACGGATGCGTGATGAGTTTTGGGATACTCAACCTCATTATGGTGGTCAGAAAGGTGGTTATTTCTCAAACAGTCGCTATTGACATTCAGTGTTGACCAGAATCTTGCATGGTTCTTGATATTTATTTCTCCATAAAAGAGTGAGGAGAAGTTTGACAGATGAACTCTTACCTCCCTTGCTTTTCATCAGGAAACTTTACAGTGATCACAAGTATTTTCTTGTTCCTTGGGTTATGGGTGAACAGCATTGTCTCTTTTTCTCCATGTTGAGGAGGGAATATTTGATTCTCATGTTTTTTAATTGGCAGCTTGAGCTATATACGATGATCTGTCTTATAATAAGATGGGTTGTAGAGAACATGTGAAGTCTGCTAGGTCACCTTTTTTCCATCTCTGCCATGGCTTATTTCTGATAATTGTATTTGCCATTCATCAATATTTAGTTATAATTTATTGTCTATATAATAATTGATTAAAAGCTGTCAAGTATACTTTTAATGGGTAGGTGGTGGTCTTGAGGAACTGGCATATTCTTCACCCTTTTTTCGTATATAAGGATCAGCATGCTCCCTTGCTGAATTTCAGTGTTGTAATTGGGTCTTAGGTTGAGCATAGCTGATTCTGATCCCATTTAGATGGATTGACCAAGGCAACCTGTGTATTTAAAGGTGCTTGATGCAAACACCAAGAGTATTATGGCCAGCGAGGCACTTTTGTCAACTGAATTTCTTGCTATTACCTTTAAAGCTGAATATTGTGAACAGCTTCTCAAATAGATATTATTGTATGATGATTGATGTCAGGAAACTAGGTTGCAGTGCGGGTGTGTCCTGAGACAAGCTTATTTAGACCTATTACTCGAGGGACTACATTACATGTTTCTTTGTAGCAAATGTTTTTTCATGAAAGCCTGTTTTCTCCGGTTTATAGTAAGTTTAGCTTCTCTATGGAGCAAAATTTCCAGAAGAAGCTTCTACCTGTTTCATCATTATTTCCTCTTTTAGTTATTATATTTTTTTATCGTCATCCTTGTTTCCTTCTGAACTCCTCAACTTTCCCCGTAAATAAAAATGTTTTAAACACTTTTTATTTTTTTTTGGGTTATATTAAGAGAATGCTAGTTGGATCATACTAAGACAGTAAGAGGAAAGAGAGAACTGGGTAGACAGATCAATCTCAAGGAGGATAATTAATATGACATGAAGGATTTTAGTCTCTCTGAACATGCAGGCAAAGCCATTTCACAATGGAGATAGATTTATGTAGCTGATTCCAAATAACTTGAGATTAAGACTTATTTAAGGTTTTTCTAGTTTATTGGTTTCTTTGTTCGTAAATCGGCTTTTGAAAGGTCATGCCACCCAGGGTAAGCTGACAGAGGCAGCCAGCTGGATCGGCCAATCTAGTTGGTAAACCTAGCCAATCTGCTTCTTTTGAACCTGCATTCCAGGCCATACCTTTTTTTTCCTATTTTGCAAGGCATAATCCTTATTCATTTGTTTTTTTATGGCTGTCCTAACTAAATATGTAAACTGGTTGGGATCAGGTTAGGTACACAGGAATCTGAACCCAGACTCGATAACAAGAACCCGGATCCTAACTAAGTACATTCATGGAATCGGATCCAAATCCGGATCCAGGTTTATTCGAAGAACACTGTTAACTGATGCATAAATATAGGATGAATAAAACTTGCAAAAATTCAGTTATATACAATATATGATGGCAATACAGTTGTTAATTCTTCAGCTTGTCCAGAATAACTCCAGCTTTTCTCTTTGGGGATTTTGTCACGTGAACAACTTCTATGCCTGACTTGATATCAAACTTCAATTCTTCTGGAATAACCTTCTTAATCATCTTAGATTTTTCTTTTAAATATTGGTTAGAGTTGAGTATCTTGTGTGATTTAGACACAAGTTTGTACTACAAAAAAAAATCATGAATAAGAAAGGGCGACAAATTTTAATGATTTGGACTGTGCATACTTCTCCTGTATTTATGAGTAGGGGTTGGAGAGGCCAGAAGAACTAGCTTACTTCCACAGTAATCTAATGATGGTGGTGAAACAAGATATTTTATTATATCCAAAATTACCAAAGAGGAGTATTGGATTACTTCTTGTTTTCGACAAGTTAAGCAAAGCCATCGTCCTTGACATATGAAGTACCACTGGCAAGCGAAGTGATGATTGGAAGTGGAGAGGGACAGATAGAAATGGAGCAAGCCATCATCCTTGACAGGCCTTGATCCCACTGCAGCGGCTGTGGCTGATAAGCACAGCATTCGGAGTAACAATGAGAACCTTAAGAGCGTTGCAATCTTGCATTTGCCATTGCAGCATTGCCTGTAGCTGCAGAAGTGGACATGGAACCCTAGACTGCTGAGGGGTTGAGAGTGCAAGAGTGGTGGGAGTGAGCTGTTGAATTGTCAATCTCAGTTTCAGATCTTTAGTAGAACTTGAGAATGTATTTCGTGTTTCATCTAAGTCAGGTGTGGTTTCAAACCCGATTGAATATATAGGGGTTATTGAACTGAAAGCCAAGTCTGATTATTCTGCATTGGGGGTCAGGTTATTGGTCCAATCCACTTACAGATCTAGTCTTAACATTTTGTCACTGGAAATTATGAGCTTAGTCAATGCTGTACAAAAGCATTAGTGGTCAAGTAACATATCATTGAACTGTTTTTACCTACTCCAAATGACTTGAGATTAAGACTGATTTGAATTATTTCTAGTTTATTGGGTTTCTTATTTGCAATTTAGTTTTTAGGAGGCCATGGTGATCCCGGGGTAAGCTGGCAGAGGCTGCCTGCTGGATCGGCCAATCTGGTTGGTAAACCTAGCCGATCTCCTTTTTTTGAATGTTGATTCCAGGCCACTCCCTTTTCCCTATGTTGCAAGGCATATTCCTTATTTATGTGTTTCTTTATGCCCGCTTAACATGTTATCACAAGAAATTATGAGCTTAATCGATGATGTCTAAAAGCATTAGGATGTTGACTAACAACTCATTGAATTGTTTTTGTCGCTCTATTAACTAATTCTATTTACATTTGTTTATAAATTATATAAAAAATCTCAAATTCTTAGTTCTCAGCTTAATATGTAGAATGGTCATGGTTAGGATGCAAATTGGTCAGGTACGATTAGATCCATGATGGAGCTTGTGAAAGGTCATCTCAGCTGGGGATATGAGCTGGATCAATGCCACCACCCATGCGCTCAATTTGTATGGGTGGAGTTCCATTGGGAACGCTTGGAATGGTGTTTGGACGAAGTGGCCAGCAGGGTGCTTGCCATGCTTGGGCTCCTACATCACAAAAGGTTTCCCTGTTTTAAGGATGTGGTGGCATTCTCTGCCCAACACACCGTTAATTTGGACTCCATCCATAAATCCATAATAACCATGATGAGTGTGGTGGTGCTATAGAATAGTGGTTGAAAGTGATGTTGGGTTTTGCTGTCAAGAGAACGAGGCTTATCTTTGTTTTAGCATGGTTAACCTGATAATCCCAATTGGATAACCCCCTCCTAGGCTGTGCTCTGAATCTCTCTTATTGCTAGAGCCCCACTTTGAAGTGCTTCCTCCCTCTGGTTGTTTAGTGGGACAGTTCTTCTCTTTCTCTTCCCTGCCTCTTTTACTCTCTTTAACTGTATTTCTTATTTCTTATTTCTCTACCTCGTCCACTCTTACCTCATGATATCTCAATATGCCCACTTTTAACTAAAAATGTTTTAGGTTTCTGTTTAATATGCCCAGACCATGATAATAGTATCGACGTTTGACGACTAGTTCTATGTAACTGTATTTTCCTTAGTTTATCTTTGTGTCTGTAATACTGCCTAGGAGACAAATAATTTCCAGTTCTTTTGGCATCGATTTATTTTCTATTATCTTTTCTCTAGGTTCTTTCTTGGTGGTTTCTAAATTCTAACTTCTAATATCTTCTATTTAATCAGAGATATGGGATGCACTTCAAGCCGCAGCAGAAGCTACTGATTTGGCTTTGGCACAAACCATAGTGGAGAGTGCTGGAATCATCGTCACCAATGCTGATTTGACCACCTGTTATGACGAGAGAGGTAGGCTCTTGGTAACTGCTTCTTAAGATTTCACCGTGCCCCCATCAGCGTATAGAAATAGAAGTTTTTGACTGATAATGTTTCAACCCTGGCGCAGGTGCGAAGTATGAATTGCCCAAGTATGTTTTGAGTGAACCCACCAATTTGATTCGCACAGTTGACTGAAGAACTGAGAAATACACAATAAAATGTGTAAAATGACCTTGTAAATCGTGTAAATGTTTCTGGATTTCTCTTTTGTCGCTGACGCTACGTTTGAACCTTGTCATTGAAACCGGATTGCCCGTCGGAGTCAGACTTACATCTTCTATTACATCTTCTTTTTCGTCTGTTTGGCATCTGGGAATCGAAAACCAGAAACACCGGTGGTTAGAAGATGGGTAATCTTTCTCCATGCACTGCCCCAGTAAAAAAAGAAAAATACTAGGAATTGAGGTAATTGGTCTCCGTAAGGAGAGGGCTTGTTGGATCCCCCGACCGTCAGAAGTAAAATTCAAAAATAATCACCTTCGTAACAATTGTATATATGTATATATATATATCCATATATGGTTGGAAGTTGGAACTTTCCAGGGTTGTTGCCGTCTTATTTAGCGGTTGCTTTTTCAGTGAACCTTTTTGTTTTACTGGTGTGATTCTGCGTCGTACGAATTTCTCCCTCCGGAAATTTAGAAACTTCACGTCATAATCATTACAATTTGTCATGCGATAAGAATTTGATTGAATGGATATCATGGATGATTCCCGGTACTAAACTTGGGCGTAGGGGTTGCTGTGCGCTTGCAAGAAACGGGCAGATGGAATCTCGGAATCTCCTAGTTTGGTAAGGGCATTATTCGCTATAAACATAGATTATTCTCAAAAATTTGGGGATAACTCAAATTTATCTACAAAATTTTATCTTACCAAACATGTCTCTAGCGAATAATGCAGAGCTCTTGAATTTTATGCCCGCTTTGTATGGAATATATAAAATAACGCAGTGTCAATTTTGACAGTGATATTTTCGGAAGATCGATGATAAATTGTTAATTACGATTCAGGCCTTGTTTATATTGCAAAATTCAAAATTTGTATTAATAATCAAAATTAATATTAATTTTGAAATTGAAAATGGTAGGGTTATTTGATACTGTTATCAAGCAGAGCCATACAATTTAAAATTAATATTATTATCCAAATTAATATTTTTTTGAAATAACAAATTAATATTTTATCAAACAGGAAGCCCCTAACGGACGATAGAATATTAATGCTTTTAGATTTTCCTTCTCCGTGTGTGGCCGCGATGCGGCCGAAGGCTTATCCTTCTTCGTTGATGTTCGTCTAGCCGAGCGGTTTTTGATTTTTGAGTCCCTTCTTAAGCCTCCTGACTGGGTGTTCCGTGCTCCTCTTCCTCGTTGCCCTCCGGCGGGAATGGACCGCTGCTGCTCAACCGGCCTTCTTCCCAGAGCAGCCGCTCCCTCCGCGCTTCTCCATTGCCAGGTGAGCCCCGAGGTGGAAACACGGAGAGAATTCTACCTGTCTGAATGCAGTACGCTTAACCGCTCATGATGTTTTTGGTAACATCTTATCGATTCTCTAACGCTTACCTCTCAGTGTATTTATGGAAGACAATCTGGGGTACCAACAAGCAGTCGCAGTTTTCCTTGGTACGATTGACAGCAGACTGCGGAAGCGTGATGCATCAGAGAAATTAATGAACCATGCTTTGCGGAAATATTATTAGGGTCATTCTTGCAATTTAGGGTTGAATGGCCTATATAACTTCATCACTAAACACACGAAGTTTTTCAGGGCTCTTCTCCAACCTATGCATGCTTGAGCTTTTCCGGGAGAATCTTACATCTCAAGGCGCACCCTATTGGGTCCAAAACGATACAACTTACAGACAGAGCTGAGGTGTTCCTTTTCCAAAGTGGGTTCTCTTCTGTACAAACGAGGACATCCAGGGGATATATACGTGCTGAATCTGGAAAACAGAATTGGGAACTTGGAAGATTCCTTAGAACGTTATACTTCTTTAATGGGCCTTTCCCCCCTGCAAAGGTCATTTATCTTTAGGCTGTAGTCATCAGTTTTGATAACATTGTATCTTACAGTTATCTACCTGACTAGTTATCTTTGTTTATGCAGTTCATTCAGTCTCTAATCGGAAAATTGTTTGGTGAACCATTACCTGTATCAGAAAAGAGAATGGAAACAACTGATATTATATTGGTGGCTGGAGCCACCGGTGGAGTTGGTCGAAGGGTTGTCAATGTTCTACACCAGAGAGGATATCCAGTTAGAGCACTGGTTCGTTGCAACCCAGATTGCCATTGTCAATGTCTAACTTCCTTTTGGCCATTACAGTTAGAAGCTAATTTATGTGGTCTAAACTTTGAAAGCCAGTAGCTTCTTCTATCTACCGTATACAGATTCATGTAACAGTATGAAAGATATTGATGTTTGTGTGTGTTGCATTCTTACTTATCTATGTTCCTATGTCAGGTACGGAATGAGGAGAAGGCAAGAACCATGCTAGGCAACGATATAGATTTGGTAAGTGTATACAACAACTTTTCTTAAATATCAAACAAAATAAGTTGTCATGGTATACAATTTTGTGTTCATAATTATCAGTCCATATGTTTGTTCTCATCTAGAGCATCACACAAATGATACCTATATTGGCTTTAGGTTAGCTTCTGGTAAACAATTGAAAATTTGAAATCACATGCTTTTCTTGCTTCTGTCCTATGTTGTTAACATGTTTGTTAATCCTTTTAATGAATGGTAACATGCTGTTCCGTGAAGTAGTGGATTGTTTACTGAAGTAGCTTCACTGATATCATATACTTTTGGATTCTTTCTATGTTTAGATTATCAAGCATTGCCTGTTCAATCCATGGTTTGGAGGATCAGCCTATCCGGATTGGGACTCACACCAGCAGTTCAAAGTATTCTGGATCAGGATAGGACCTTGGATCGCCTATGGGCCGATGGCTGATGCTGATATGGTTCTGATTTGTCAGAAGCTTGGGATTAGTTAAGAGTTGATCGATCCTGACCTTACTGGCCCAAGTTGGCCAAGACTTGGTCTGAGTTGGCCTGAACATGCTGGAATCAGCCGATCTGATCCAATATCTGTCTTGCTGAGCCAGTTAAACTGATCAGCTGATGATCCTGGCTGAAGATTAGATGACATTGGATAGGGTGGTACCAATCCCGATCCAGACAGCTGATCCCGGTCAATTCTGGTGAATTAAGGCTGAGCCTTGTTGAAGATCAGATGAGATCAAATTGGCTGGTGCCAATCCCAATCCAGATCTGCCTATGTTGTAGACCTTGAGCTGATCCAATCCCAAGACGTAGTCGATCACCATCTGGTGAGGACACCCGAGGCAAAGATAACTTTGGCAAAGTCTACCGGCGTAGACCATTGGGATCGATTTGGTTGGGTGATTATGTTTTCTGAGAATAATTGATGTTCAGAATATTTTCTTGAACATCTACGAATTTTCTGGAATTTTTGGAAGGCCGTAAACATTTTTTTAGCATTTTACTGATTTTCTGGTATTTTTTGAGTCATGTCCTGTAAATATGGCAATTTTTCTGTTTCGCCATGTCTTGTTTTCAATTTTCAGGGTTTTTACGGCATTTACAGTAATTTTCTCCTATAAATAGGAGCCCCCCATGTATACTTTAGAGGATGGTTGAATGAAATGAAGTGAATATTGATCGAGATTCCCATTTTGCCCCTGTTTGCGCTTCTTTACCTCTTCGCGAACCTTCCCGTGTTCCCATTTCACCCCCGGTCCCGCGTGACTTAACGTGTTGGCTTTCTCTCTCTCCGGCATTCGATGTCGACGGTCCCGCGAGCTCCTCTCTCCTCCTGGCGATGGCGAAACCCTAGCCACTTCTCCACCGTCCCGATCTCCTTTCTCTCGTGAGATTTTGAGCTGGTTCTTGAAGAGAAAAGTGTTCCCCTTCCCTAGATCTATATTTCTCCCTTCTGTCCGGTCTCCATCGGACGAGTGTTAGCTGGTTTTCTTGCTTCTACCACCACGGTTTCGACTTTCCCTACAACGGATCTACTACTTGGTCTTATCCGCTACACCGGATGGCAAGCTTTCGACTCGGGAGTTCAGTTCCGTGAGCGGACGAGTTGGTACTCGATTACGAGGCTGAAATCTCGTTGCTTCTTCGTTCGGTAACAATAGCTTCGTATCCGTGGATTTCAACGTGGTTCCGTTCATTCTAAGGCTTCCTCTCCTCTGTTTAGCTCAATCCGAGCCGGAGAACGGTAAACCCTAAACTACACTTGATTGCGCCAGAGTGCAGCCTTATGAAATGGATATGTTCCGCCAGATGGACATCCTCTGAGTTGGTTTTTCAGTCGATTCACATGTATTTCAGTCCGGCTCCACTGATATTGCTGGCTTCTGTGATGGTTTACTACCTCGGTAGTTATTTTCTGAGATCGATCTCCCGCTGGATTTGATTCCGTGGCTATTACAGCCCAAAGAAATAGTGAGACTGGTCCACTCCAGTCGGTGAATCCGATTTTTGCCTATCGGTCCAATCCGGTTCCGGTTACGCTGCCATCGTCCCGATTCTTTGGATGTCAATACGATTCTTGAATGTTGCTATACAACTTTGATTTTCAAACCTATGATGATCTTGATATTATACGGTTGAATAGACACCAGATCGATTGGTTTATTCAAGATCTGAATTCGATTGAGGGATATTTGTTGGCTGTTGATGGTTATTTGATGAATATGATGACGAGCCTGAATAGATCTCCCTGGCGACTTGATTTATCAAGATGCCGTTGATCTAAACTTGTCAGCAGTCCACTACTGACAGAATATTTCTTATTTGATAAATTCTGGCTCGACTGATTCCTAGGCTATGATGATGACTGAGCCTTCCATATTTTGATCATATTTGAAATTCAATTGGTCTCGTGGATCGATGTTGAGATTGCAAATTGGTTCAAGTTCCTGGATAATTGGAAATTCTCATTTCTGAAGGATCAAGAAAATCTGAAATAGAAATTAAATATAAAGCACCCAGGTACTTCTGTATTTTTCCATTCTCTGAAGTGACTGCCTGTTTGCTTATTATGCTTATCATGATGCCATGCTCCCTGAGTAGTAGGTTCTAGCTACTTTCTAAGTGTTGTTGGGAACTACTTCCATCTTGAGTTGCCTTAATCTTGTTAGCTTTAAAATCTGAAACTGTTAATTGTTTGCTATTTCTGACTGTGTGGTTAGTTAATCTGAACATTGGTTTTGTTCACAAATCTCCTTGTTCTGTTTTATGGAAATGCAATTCGGACTGATTTCTATTGATAACAATTTTACTTACCACAGTGATATTCTAATTCCCTATTGGTTAATCTTTACAGTTCTTAATTAGATTGTGGTTTTCAATAATCAATCAGTAAATTCCCTAGTCTAGATCATTTTGTCCCCCATCACCATCTGTGCTTCAGTTGGGATTGTCATGGATCTGGCTGCATTGGCCAATCTGGTTGAACTGGCTTGGGCAGGTTGAGATCAGCACAGATCAATGGATCCTTAGCCAGGATCGTTCAATCCTAGCTTGGAATTGGCTGGATTGTCAGATTCCAGCCTGACTCAGGCTGACCTGGAGCAAATCTCAGCTGTGTCAGGCTGCAGTCAGAGTCATGGCTGCCTCTTTATGTATCCTGGGCTTCTGGCAAATTGTCTGATTCAGCCAATCCAATGCTGATCCAGAGGCAGATCTGGACCCTGAATTCCTTGGGACTCCCATTAGTTGTTTGCATGAGCTTGGTGAGTTAGGTTTGAGGTGACTGTCTGAACACAGCTCCTCTAGAGATGTTCTTTTATGGCTCCTTTATATGTGAAACCATCATTCCCTTTTTATCTTTCTTTACTTAATTTCAATTGTTCTGCATTTTTTATTAATTTTAATATTATTTTTTTTAGATTTTTAAAGCAATATATGTGTACATCCTTAAAAGAAAGGTTCTTTTTTGATGGCTCAAAGCTGAGGCCATTAAGCTCTATGGCTTAGTCTAGGTTTTCCTTTACCTCAATGTAGAGTTCTGTTCGTTTGATGTTCGTTGTTATGTAGCATCATTTTAGGACCGTGAAGTGAAGCATTGCTATGTTTTCATTTTAGTTCTTGATTTCCCTCTGTCCATTCGATCAGATATGATATAAAATGTATGTATCTTTGTTTCTCTTGGTATTAGACAATCATTAACTGTTACTTTTACGGTTCAGATTGTAGCAGATATCACAAAAGAGGACACACTGGATCCTGAATGCTTTAAAGGAGTAAGGAAACTCATAAATGCAGTCTCTGTCATTGTAGGACCAAAGGAAGGAGACACACCTGACAGGGCAAAATACAGCCAAGTATGATTTGAATGCTATTTGTTTGACAAGTTTTCTCACTTTGATGTGAAGTGACATTATTTACATACCAAATGCCATCCAGGAAATGATTATGTTTTTGAACTTTAGGGACTTTTTTTTCATGTGATAACATACGTGTTTTGACATAAATAAATGTTTTCTTTCAGGGGATCAAGTTCTTCGAACCTGAGGTAGCAAAACAGTCCCTTTTATTTTTATGATTAGAGTTTGGTTTCCTTGAAATTTGCATCCTTCCTTTGCAAGTTCATGTGATTCCACTTTCATCTGGATGATTAGATAAAAGGAGATCCTCCGGAAAAGGTGGAGTATGTTGGGATGAAAAACCTGCTTAACGTTCTAAAGAGGACTCTGGCAATGCGAGAAGGAAAAGTGCTCTTTGGGTCTGAAGGTATGTCCTGTGTTGCTTCCAGTGAGGGATTCTTCATTCATTTATATAAACCATGGAAGTCTGGGTTGTCCGCGGGTTGCCCCGGGTCGCCCTACCTGGCCAGTTTCCCAGTAGACCGACCTGTCGCTGACCCGTCCGGGGCGACTCCGCGGCGGCCCAGTGTGGGGTCGCCCGACCCCCCGACCCAGTCGACAAGGTTGCCGGACCCAGTCCGACCGGGTCGCTATGTTTTTTTAACTTAGATTTTTTAAATTTTTTTTGGAGGGCATTTCCCTCTGATACCCCCCACAAGGAGTGCTACCCCCTTGACTCCTGCAACCTAACTGTGTAGATTGATCTGCGAATACTCCATGCCCCATTTATTAATAGTATAACAATATTTCATTATCACTTATACTATTACACATGGTTAAAATTTGTAATTATAAATATATGATACATAATTAAAATTTATAAAATTATTTCTTAACTATTTTTACTCTCTGACTTGGGATTAACTCTTTCCCAACATATACTAATATAATATAATCACAAAAAAATCATATTTACTTATATTCACAGATAAACACTCATATTTAATTATAACATAAAAATATAATTATATTTTTGTATACATATTTTATGTACATGTAAATATATAGTATACATATATATTTTTTCATGTAATTTTTATATACTTTTTATATTTTTTGAAAAATAAATCCGACCCCATCCGACCCGGTCCAACCCAGGTTGTGACCCGGTCCAACTAGGTCGGTTTTGGGGTCGACTGAACCCAGGCCGACCCTTGACCTGACCTTCCTTGATATAAACATCTATTGCCCAATTAGAGCACAAAAACTCCTGTTAACAGGGTGCTTGTGATGAGATTGAGGTCAGACCCGACATATAAAAAATTTGGAGACGATGCGGATTGGATTTGGAGAAGGCGACATATTCATATATTAATATGTATAATTTATGATTTATTTGTTGTATTTTTTTATACACAGGGTCAATATGTAATGAGAAATTTTAGGAGGTTAAAATGTAAATTTTCTGACGTGCAAGCTCCACTGCCGCTCATCCTCTTCCACTCCGGTAAATTTCACCACCCCCTTGTTAGAATTCTTCTCCTCACCTTCCATCCTCTTCCGACATCGTCCTTCTTCACCTCCGGTAACCTTCACCCTCTCTTGTCAGAGGCCTTCTCCTCCTTTCCATTATTCAGCTTCGCCTCCCGACATCTTCCCACTCTTGGTCTCCTTCTTCACCTTTGTTCGGAATCTACGGATTGCACTCTTCTTAATTCGTTAGTGTTGGTATTCCTTCAATGTGTAGTCTCTTTCCTCCTCACCCTGTCACCCTCTTGACCTCCATCCGGTGAGTTTGACGGGATTCAGTCCTCATGGCTCTTTTTCTTCATCCCTGACATATGTGAGGTAGGATCATTGGATATTGTAACTCTCAGAATAAATACCTGACTCTGATGGACGGAGTCAATCGTGAATATTGATTTGAGAATGGAGATAGAAGAATGAATAATCACACATAGTGAGAAGATAACAATTTAATGTGATTTGGCAGGACAATGTGCCTTCTTTCGTACATGGGCAATGACAATTGAAAACTTTACTAAGGATAGGAGAATATTATAAGGAATAGCTCTCCCCCAAGAAACAAATCTTCACCCCAAAGCTCTCAAATAAACAAGGATCTCTCTGTCTCTCTGTCCCTTTTTCTCTCTCTCTACACCCACCCAAAGGGATCTCACACTGCTCTCTTCTACAGTGCTCACGACGATGCACCATGCAGAGAATAAGAGCTCTATTTATAGAGCTGATGGGTGCCTCATGTCCATGCCCATGCCTCTATCCACGTCCTGGATATGCATGGATGGGGAGCAGGGTTTTCAAGGTGACCAAAGTGACAAAATACTACCTTGGCACCTGGGTGATGAGGCAACAGGCAAGACATTAAATGATGTCTTTTTATAGTGAAATTGATAAAATAACAAATATATGCATAATGAATAATATAAAATAGTTATGATGCTATGTAAATCAATTAATAATGTGTAAGTGCATAGTTACATAGTCTAAATAACTTGAATATAAGTTAATTTTAATATTTAATTTTTATTAACTATTTGTAAACATTTATTAAATTATTTAATTTTAGTTGTTATTTTATCAAAACATTTATTTATAATCAAATAAGCTGTCAAAACTAATTTTTTTACCAAAACTACTCAATTAAGTGATATTGATACTTAATTAGCATTATTTATTCTTAAATTAGCCAAAATAATCATAATTTGCTTTGCTTGCCTGGGTGCCCTTCGCCTTGATCGGCGAGAGGGCACTTTGTCGCCTAGGTGATGATTTGAAAACACTGATGGAGGGTCTTTAAGATGCATGTCTCCATGCGCCAATCACAAAGAGATAAGAGCCCGACATGCTTATCCACGTCTATGAGAGTCCTTTGCATGCATGTCCTTAGAGTTCGAAGCATGCACGTCCCACACTCCTGTGCACGTCTGCGTTGACGTGGGTATCCGAGCTTCTCGGATGTTTGAGCTCCTGCCACGAAGACGTTCCTACATGGGCATTTGAAGGCAAGACGTTCTTGCTAGGTAACATCTTGGTCTTCCTCTACTTCTTGGTAAACTTTCATCTCTTCTTCAGTTCTGCTTCTTTGCTCCTACCATCAGCCTCTCTTTCACCCTCATGATTATTCCTGTTTGCCCTCTGTCTTACGGTACGTTTGGGAACTTTGTGGAAGGCCTGTCACATCACCTCTGCTCCACAAGGAAGTGCTTCCAATTTTAATGATTGCATTTGGGAACTCAATTGTCTGCACTTTTGTTCCTTGGAGAAGAAGGATGGAAGAGGGAGAAGTTTTCTCCTTCTATAAATCGAAAAGCTCTCCTGATTTCAAAATACCCTGGTCTTCTCCCTGGTGGCTTCCTGTCTCAACATTCCTCACCTTTAGCACTCATTCCAGGTAGGGTTCTCGCCTCTAATGCGGTCGACGACGGTGTGGATCTTGGTGGAGGGATCAATCCAGGCGATGGCATAGGCCTTGAGGTGGCGAATGTTGGCAGTGACAGAGCTGGCGGATGGTGGCTTGAGCCTTGAGCGGTGATAACTGTGATCTCTAGGAGGTGGAACACCACTTCTTGGGGCTGTTCTTTGGTTGCCCGTGCTCCTCCCTGCAATCCCCCCCTGCGTGTACGAGTATGCTGCCGGGCAGGCCTGCTTGAAGTTCTGAACAGCACAACGGCGGGCACTTCCCTTGGGCGCTGTATGCGTTGCGGTACACAGATCATTGGTGCCATAGGCGGTGCACCTGCTTTTGCACGCCACCATGGCCCCGATCTCTCTCTGTCCTGCAGCAGCGCCGGGCAGCCCGACAAGAGGTCAGTGTGGCAGCCCACCACGGGGCACACCCCGGTGCCGTCATGTGGCATCATGGTTAGTGGGAGGTTGAAGCTGTCTACGAGGCTGATGTTGTAGACGGCCTTGTCAGTGTAGCCCCTGCTGTGGAGGGAGAGCTGTGCCAGGGTGGCTGGGACAGTGCCACCACAGGAACCTTTTGGACGAGCACCCAGCGACACCCCTCTTGACCCCTCTTCTTTACGAAGTGCTTTTCTTTTTAACAATATATACATATATAACCAAACAACTTGGATCTTGCCAAGTAAGAAGACTTGAAGTGCCTTTTGGAAGATGGAGTTTCAAAGAAAAGGACTTCACTCAAGTTGTCAAATGCACCCTTAGTTCCTCCTCCATCTCTTCTCTTCTTTACAAATCTTCTCCCTCCCGCACAGTTCCTCCCTTCCTTCTCCTCCTCCTCATGATTCTAGCCCTCCCAGATTCCTCATCAACAGTCTATCCCCTGTGACTGGCTGTAGCTGCGAGCCAGCACCGGTCATACAGGTTAGCCTACGTGAGCTTTCGTCTTTGCTGATCCGATCTTCCCACCATCTTCAGAAGCACTGTCCCAGCATCTTCCCAACCCCAACAAACTCTGGATTCCGAGTTGGCATCACCAGTCTCACTGATGCTGCTGAAGCCCCTATGTGCTGAGGCAGTTTCCAAATGTCCCCAATCGGAGGTCCTGCCGTGGTCTCCGGAGATCCTGCATCAGTTCTGTTATACGCTTCACTCTTCTACCCATGCCTTTGAGGCCTCCTACATTTCCAATTCCCAAGATGAAGCTACATTGTGCTCCATATCTCACCCGGTTCATGCACTGCACCTGCCTGTCAGTTCTCTCATTCCACGTGTTCATCAAATCCTTCTCGAAGCTTCAAGGAGCCCAACTTTATCATACTTCATCTCACAGCCCATCGGCTGGACGGATTCATCGGACTCGCTGCTAAGACAATGTGGCCAAACCACCCAGGCGTCTTTTTAATCTGGTTAATTCTGCCCACCATCGGTTCCGACAAATCTTCCCGAGTTCAGGTTTGGTTCAGTGTCTATCCATCCGGCTCAAGCTTATCTAGTCAGGTCTGGTTAATTAATTAAATTCAGTTCACTCAATTCCAACCAGCCAGATAGGTTGGAGACTGGATTGACCCGGTTTAATCGGCTTCATAACTGTTCAGTCGGTTAATTTGATTTGTTTACACGTATAAATGGTATATTTTGCTTCATCCCACATCAGTTTGCATGTACAGTTTTTTATGTTGAAGCACAAATAATCATGTTTAAGCCTTGTTAGAATTTAAGTTGTGCCGTAAATGTAGTAGTTAGCCTTACACTTATCCAACTAACTTAATTGCTAGCTGTCTTACATTGCCGAGTGGCTTATTGTTCTAGTTTTTTTGGCAAGTTGTTTTCTTGGCATAGATTGATTTTTCATAGGTATTTCTCTTTCCGGCTTACTGATTAAGTTTGCATATGTTGGCTTGATTAATGTAGGTGATCTGTCTGGACAAATGTCTTGGGGTGCTCTAGATGATGTTGTCATGGGAGGTGTTAGTGAAAGTATATTTCTGATTGATTCAAATGGTGGTGAAAATGGAGGTCGAACAGGGATTTTCAAAGGTCACTATTGTCTATCCTTTTATCTATTTATTTCATTATTCTCACTGCAATAAGTTCTGTATATCCTTTACACCTTTCATTATGTTCTCTTTGACAATTGCAGGAACTGTTTCCACTGCTAATAATGGAGGCTTTGCTAGTATACGGACAAAGGTACCAAGATATTGTTCGAACATTTTATTTTTTCTTATCTTTTGGGATTAATCATTTTTCTCCTTCGGAATTTTCAAATGGATCACAATTTGCTGATAAACAGATTGTTGTGCAGCTTGTCAAGAGGACTGCTTCTGGCGCAAGTTTTCTAGTGTTTCTGTAAATGAGTGTGAAACCTTATTTTTAATAGAACATAAATATGGGCATTTATGCGTGGTTTGAAAATTTATTTAATTTTCCTTCATTTAAGAAAATATTTTTGTATTATTTTTGGCTAATGTATATTACTATGAACACATATCATATTTCATAGGTGTGTTAGCCAAACTATATGGTATGCATAAAATATAAACATATCGAGATTTTTGGTTTATTAAAGATGTCTTTGGACCTCTCTCCATTGGAAGTTGTGATGTTTAGATGTTAATTACATCGAGATACTTAAATACCTTTGATTAACAGTCACAACAACTCATAGAAATGGAAAAATATACATTCATAAAACACTAAGATATGTGGGAGTTATAATCCCATAAACTCAATAGAATACAAAGTTAGTATATTAATTCAGTTTGAATTTTGTTTATGCATGTTGGAACCTCGAATTTTCCCCTCGTCGTCAGAATTCCTTTTTTTTTAAAAATTCTTTTGCTTTGGGCTAGCATTGACTACTATGAAAATATGTGGTATTCATAGGAGTATTAGCTAATTTGATGTGGTATTATTTTATAGGAACACCGATGGTTCCACAGATTTGCTAAGTGCCGACATGGGTATCACCCACCACTTAGATGATCTGAACCACGATTTAATTTATGAGGTTATCTGAGTTCTTTGAAAATAAATTTTGACCTCTCTCCACTGGACTTGCAATATTCCGGTGTTAATTACATCGAGCGAACACTCGAATACCCTTGATTGACCGTCACAAAGAACATATTGAACGGAAGTCATGCATTCACATAAACACAAAGCCGAAGACATATCCCCATGGCCTTATGAGATGGAATTTGGTTGAACTTAATTCAAACTTTTAAGTTTGAGTTCGTTGATTTTATTTTTTGATTTAGGATTTGATTTGATTTGTTTCGTTTATGTCTTTGGTCATTTGTTGACTTAGACAATTTTGAGTTTTTCTGCTTTTTTTAGTTGTTTGTAGGAATTAATTTCCATTTTTTAGTGTGTTCGTTAGCATTTTTTGCTTGATTTAAGTGAATTTCTTATTATTATTAAGATTTGTTCTTAATAATATTGATCACTTTAATTTTTCATGGTTGATTTTAGTCCAACATAACTTGTTTTTGTAGTCATTGGTTGACATTTTTATGCATTATTTAATGACATAATTTTGGTTGGATTATGTTAACATTTTATTAACGTTTTGATCATTTATTTAATTTGGATTTAGTTATGCATACTTATTTAATTAAGTAGCATTATCTATTTGGGTTGATTTAATTTTCCATGGTTAAGTCGGATTTAAACTTAACATGTTTTGTAACCATTTGTAGTCATTTTTTATGTATGATTTTATGGCATGAATTTGATTTGATTATGATGGCATTTTTGTTAATAAATAAGTAATTATTTGATTTAATTTAATTAAATTTACTTATTTGATTTGATTTAATCAGATTTAATTATTTGATTTGATTTAATCAAACTTAATTATTTGATTAAGTTTGGAAATTATTTAAATAATTTATTTAGTTTATTCCATCTTTTGGAGTCCATGGGGATTTGATGTCACTTTTGGAGTAACATAACACATCAATCGAACTTGAATTTCATTTCATGTCGATCTGAGTACATGGAAGTACAACGAATAAGAGGGCATTCCAGCCTCTCTCCTTAATACATGTCATGACTTGTGTTCGGTTTGACCGGCATTACGGCTTTACCGATCTGGGTTTTTATTTAGAATTCCCGTTCGGTTTGAGCGGTATTTCGGTTTGACCGATTTGGGTTTTCATTTAGAATTCTCGTTCGGTTTGACCGACATTTCGGTTTGACCGACTTGGGTTTTCTATTTGAATTCCCGTTCGGTTTGGCCGGCATTTCGGTTTGACCGACTTGGGTTTTCTATTTGAATTCCCGTTCGGTTTGACCGGCATTTCGGTTTGACCAACTTGGGTTTTCTATTTGAATTCCCGTTCGGTATGGCCGGCATTTCGGCTTGACCGACTTGGGTTTTTCTATTTGAATTTCCGTTCGGTTTGGCCGGCATTTCGGCTTGACCGACTTGGATTTTTCTATTTGAATTCCCGTTCGGTTTGGCCGGCATTTCGGCTTGACCGACTTGGGTTTTTCTATTTTTATCCAAAATAGCTAACTATTTTGGGCCCCTTTTAATGGAAAGGTAGCGCAAAACCACTTAATTTCGGCAGCATTTTGGCTAGACCGGAGTTGGGTTGGCTATTTTCTATCCAAAATAGTTTACTATTTTGGGCCCCTTTTTATGGAAATGTTGCGCAAAATCAGCCCCTTTTTATGGAAAGGTAGCACAAAATCAAGGTATTTCTTACCTTCTAAGGAGTGAGAATGTGGAGCTTCTCTCTCTTCTCAACTCTCTCTTTTCTCACCAAATGCCAACCCCTTTTTCCAACACTCTCCAACCCATGTACGTATGGCCATATGAGGGTATTTATAGAGGTTTTTGGAGGGGCATTCTGGTCATTTGGCAGGCCCCCACTAAGTCCATTTTCGCAATAGTGGGGTGGTGACCAGATCCAGGGTGAGATTACTCTCATTTCTCTCTCTTTTATGCTCCTGTTTGACTGGTGGTCAAACCAGCCAGGTAAGGGTACTCGGGGGTGACCGGATCCAAGGAGTGGGGCCACTTCTTTGGACGTGGGCGCACCCCCCACTTGCTGCCATGGTGGGGAGGCCGGTTCTGGTCTCCCCATTTCCTTTTTTTTTTTTTGAAATTCTTCCCCCGGTTTGACCGGGGGACACCTGGTTTGACCAGGTGAGGCGCGCGTTGCGCGCCTGCGTGCGTGCACGCCGCGTGGCCCTTTTTTTCTTTTTTCTCTTTTTTGGTTCAACAATGCATTATGAGGTGTGCATTTTAAGATTCCAACATCTTAAGGACACGTTCCTTAGTGGATTCTTAATGTATTTAACTCTTTTAATTGAAGGTCTTAATATTAAGACATGTTTTGAATCATTTGAATCCGAGGTCTAAAAAAGACATGATTCTAATCAATTTTTTATTAAGTATTATGTATTTTGATCGTATTTTTTATTCCAATTCTTTTTATTTTTTTATCTAAGTCATGATATCTTAGACTTAGTGAGATTTGCTTGAATCTGATTTTTTATGATATTGGATTTTAAAGCATGTTCATGGTTATTTTATTAACATTGTTTTTGTTCCAAGTCTTAATATTAAGACCTTATATTCTTCTTCTCTTGGGATAATTTCCGTGATGTCTCCAGAGGGGAACAACATCATTACCTGACCAAAACAAGAAGACTGTTTTTGTTCCAAGTTTCTTTTCTTTTCAGGAATCTTGTTTTCCAGTTAAAAATGTTGATGACTTTTAAATTGATGTGATGAACCTATTAATGTGCTTATATTGTGGTTTACTTTGTCAGATTTTTTTGATAGCTTGCAAATAAAATCCTTGATGTTTAGTTAACCTGTACTTGCTTGCAAATAAAACATTTGACAGCATGTAAATGGAACCCTTCATATTCCATGCTTATACACAAGTAGGTTAGGGATCTAATGAGTGATCTACACAATTATAATAAAAGGATGCACTGAAAGGCATTGATACGGTAATGCTTACTCACAAGATTTAGACTAGATCCTCCTTGTAAGCCTGTACCCTGAACCTTCAACTACCCCTATGGCCCTATCCACATCCACCAACCCCTCACCAAGGAAATGAAAAGATGATTAGTGATTTTACCTGGAAAATAAAAAATAAAACAGTTCTATAGTTTACCAAATTTCTGTTTTTATTTTTTTCATTATGTGCTTTTTTTAGTTAGTCCTGACCTAAAG
Organism: Cryptocoryne crispatula var. balansae; assembly: GCA_036172225.1. Taxonomy (NCBI): domain Eukaryota; kingdom Viridiplantae; phylum Streptophyta; class Magnoliopsida; order Alismatales; family Araceae; genus Cryptocoryne; species Cryptocoryne crispatula. The sequence goes on along the minus strand of CM069935.1, from coordinate 575,932 downwards.
ACAGAAACAAGGAGGAAAAGACATGAAAAGACATGTCTTAATCTGAAAATAAAATCAAGCTCAGAGATTCAACACTTCCAATAATATATATATATATATGCATTTTCTACTGATGGTCTTGCTGCAGCCTATTTCAAAAGAATAATCACTCCCATGATAGATACTTTTGTTGCCTCTGTTCTACTCACATTGTCATATTTATGTGTACCTTCATTACGTGGCTATTTAAAAATTTTCAATTTTCTTATGAAAGTCAGAATTTTTCTATGCCGGAGGATCTTTCAGCATATGATGGTCTACAACTTCGAATTAAGGGTGATGGTTGCCGTTATAAACTTATCGTGCGTATAAGCCCTGGATGGGACACTGTTGGATACACTTGGAGCTTTGACACCGTAAAAGGGGAATGGCAGACAGTGAGTGTTCTCTTCCTCTCCTTCTAGCTTTTCAGCATCTTCCGGGCTGCATTTCACTTTGCCAGGCTATGACCTTTTACAGGTTAGGCTTCCTTTCTCTTCCTTAAGGCCTGTCTTTCGAGCACGTACGGTGATTGATGCACCACCATTTGATGCAAGCAAAATTTTATCACTACAGGTTTGTTTAACTTTACTGTCTTTTCTGTTAGAAAACATACAGTAAGAACTAACATCAGAGATTTCCTCCTGCAGCTAATGTTCAGTAAGTTTGAATATGATGGAAAGCTGAACCCAACTTTTGTAGAAGGAACATTTCAACTCCCACTCTCAAGTATTCGAGCATACATTAATGACCCCATTACTCCCAGGTTTGTGGTATGTGGAATAGTTGGAAATTGAAGTTCTCAATTCATCATCTAAAGGAACTGCATAATGACAAGCATAAGAAGGCACACCTGTTATTGATGACCTCTGCTTTCAGTTGTATTTGTCATTTCTTGATTAATTAGGTGATGAGTTTGCATATCTAAAAGAAATGCAGCCACTACGATAAAATTGCTCCATGATGTGAAGGATGTTCTTGACTTCTTTCTATACATAGAAGGAATCTTTCTGCAGATGTAGATCTGACCTCGGTACATGTCTGCATTAGGAAACTTGTGGCACCAACCTTTTATCTGCATGAAGTCTAACTTGAAGTTTTACCATTTTATTCTTTCTCCTCGATTGGTAAAAACATGCAACATGTCAGTACAAATGTATGGGTAGTATGTCTTAGATACTTGGTGAGTCTAGTATAAGACATTTTTTATATAAATCAAAGTGTATGCAAGGTTTCAAAGAGAGGAACCATGACTCTGTCATGGATTATAGAATCGGCCGGATCGGATCGGATCAGGATCGAGATTGGCCAATTCTGGGATTGGATTGGTCGGTCTCAATCTAATTATTCCTTGTTTGACTGGTTCTAACTGGATTCTCGGCAGAATCGGTTTGTATCAATGGAATCGATTTACAGAGATTGGATCAGATTCAACCAATTCTGTTGGGACAACTTAAGTCCCGGTCTTGGATCGATATAGGGCCTGATTTGGTTTCAATATCAATCCACTATCACCCTTATCAGGGTGATAAGGGTGATATTGGCCCCGATAGGCCAATTCTCCCCTCATTCTTCCTGAGCACTCTAGGGCACTAGCATTCTTCAAGTGATTTAATCTATCTGGCCATTCCTCTAGTGATCTCGAGTGATCCCAAGCTGTGGAGGGCGATTCCCCCCAATCCAGGCACAGTTTTAGTGATTGAGTTTTGTGGGGTGGCAGTTCCCCTTCTCTCGGCGTCGATCCACCCCCTCCGGTAAATTCTCTCCCTTCAAAATCTTCTATGGAGATGTTCTTGCCCCCCTGCCCTACTCCCCACAATCACCAAAGGTGAAGAACAACTTTGGTTCTTCCCCTCACCCTGTCCTACCCCCTTACTACCTCCCGCCCCCTTCTTCCAACGTTGATCTACCCCCTGGTAAGTCCTTCTCCTTCAGAACCCCCTATGGAGGGCTTCTTGCTTCTTGCTTCTTGCCCCCTGGACCCCTGGCCCCCCTTAAACAATCACCTGAGGTGAAGAACAACTTCGGTTCTTCTCCTCGCCTTGTCTTTCCCTGCCCTCTTACTACCCCCCCCCCTTTAACCTCTTAAACAGTCACCCCTCTTAACTCTTGGAACACTCACCCAAAGGTGACTCTTTAAGGGCGAACAATAGCCTCTTCCCCCTCCCTCTTAACCCCTGAAACAGTCACTGTCAGGTGACTGTTTGAGGTGACAGTCAGCACACTAGCCCCTTCCCCTTGCTATGCCCCTGCCACCCCTCAAACAGTCACCTAAGCTCAGCTGACTGTTTGCAGCCTCTTAAGGGGTTGTTCACCCCTCTCGGTCCCCCTTTTAATCGGTTAATTATGTGTTAAATTTTTTAATGTGTTAATGTTACAGATTAATGAGCAATGGCCAAGCAAGGAAGCAATGATGTATCTGCTCTTCGTGATATCGGTTGGGAACATAGCCATTTGGTGGATGCCGATAAGAATATGGTACAATGTAAATGGTATGGAAACAAATGAATGGGAGAGTATTCCTTTTTAAATAACACAGGTGGGGTGGGTGGAAATGTGAAGAAATGTACAAGATACCAGGGAGAGTAGTGAATCTATGGGGGGGAATGTGTTCAGTCGCTCAAGGAGAACAGTGAAGTTATCAGGGTGTACCTCACATGAAGAGCTCACAGAGAAATTCATATTGAACAAAAAGAAAACATGCATAAGGTGTTTTTAGAAAGAAGAGATGACAGGCTGAACAAAAAGGTAAAGGGAAAGTAAGAGATGAACTTGAGTCATTTTCAAGTTGATGAGAGTTTGGCATGCTAGCAAACGATCACAAGAGAAGATGAAAAGAGAAGAAAGCTCTAGAGTTGGGGAGCTAACATATTGCCAGTCATAGTCAATCTGACCCACATCCACTGAGGATGTCGAAGTAAGAGAGAGGGCATTTCGTCAATTTGTTTCAACACAACCTCAGAGGATGCTCATATATTCAGGAGATAATAACTTGCAAAGAATAATCAAACAAACATTTAAATATATCAATGCAACCACTTCAACTGCAAAGCGAGTAATGAAGCATATTTGCAAGTGATTTTTACATGAAAGTAACAATATTAAATTGATAATCTCATACATGTGTATTATATATATTTCTTCAATGGGATATAACTTTTTTTTCATATTAATTAAATATAGGCATTCCAACACATACTACCATTAACCTCTACTTCTATACGATGGTTGATACAATTAAGGAGGTTGGATTGGGATTACAAGTCCCTACCAATCGGTATATTTACACAGCCAGTTTAGATGAAGTAGTGGATGAGTAGAAGACCTAGATAGATGGATTTTGATTAGTCTGGAGGGAGAAATGGTGCATAGTGATGTGTGATGAGTGGACATGCATAACAAAGAGATCAGTGATAAATTTTCTTGTTTGCTGTTTAGAGGGCACATCATTTTTAAAATCCATTGATACTTTAGGTCAAATAAAGAATGCATCTTGTCACTTATGGATGTTGTTGTAGAAGAAATTGTGGAGAACAACATTGTATAGTTTGTCATAGATAATGAACTCTCCTACAAGGCAGTGAGAAAGAAGTTGATAGAGAAGATACATCATCTTTTCTGAGTTTTATGTGTAGCACACTCTATGGACCTCATGTTAGAGATTTTAGGCAAAGAGCCATCAGTTTCGATACTTGTGAGCCAAGCATAGTTGTTCTTTTCATTTATCTATTCACATCCATGCTTGTTCTATGTAATGAGAGATCATACTTAGGGACATAATCTAATTAAGTTTGGTCCAACTTTATTTGCTATACTCTTTATTGTCTTGGAGAGCTTGTATCGACATAAACATGCACTTATCTGTTTTATAGCATCAGAAGAGGATACTTACTATATGATTGACCTGCACAACAGAATATATCAATTGAAAATCATTGCATGGATGGAGCGTCTAATAATGAACAAGTGTTTTAGGAAGAAAATTATGTATTATTTGTCAATCATTGAGTCACTTGTACACTTATTTTGATTAGTTGATATAGACGAGAGAAATCAGATGGGATACCTCTATGTTACCATGGATAAAGCAATGATCCGGCAATCATTGCTTCCATTCACTTTTTTTTTTAAAACAAATCATGACTAGAGTTTGGGGAGAACCATGACTTTCCGTTCACGTTTTCTTTTTCTTTTTTTATTTTAAAAAGATCATGACTTGAGTTTGTGAAGAACCATGTAATGGGTGGTATGAAGAAAAAGAATACCATTTGCCATCTTAGGATTCACAAGGGAGCATTTTTTTTGAACCCTTCAACACCTTTACCATTAATATTCTGTAATTGCTCTAATAGGTTTTCTATACCTGAATAAAATTCAATTTGAACTCTCCTGAGACCATCCATGTGTGCATGGATACAGAGAAGATAAAAAAATATTCTCACTGTATCTTGTACATCCTATGTGCATCTTTTATTGTCCTTGCAAGTTCTTTTTTAACTTTGCTATTTCCGATGTCTAACCATGTTCAATATGGTGATATACAGTTCATAAAACTTATAGATCCCAGGCGATGATCGTCACCAATATCATGACATCCTGAGAAAATTTGTCTTTAAAGTGGATGATGTATGAATCACCTTAGACACGTTTATTCTAGAAAAACATTATTCATAAGTCTTGATAGTTAACCTTAAGAGTTAGTCAATATTGCTTTATAGCATGAGTTCATGAAATGTAATGTTTCCATGGGATTTGACAACTGGTACTTTCCCTTCTTTTGGTGCCTTGTGGGATGAATCTTTTAAGAATACTTCCAAATTTGTGTTTGACGTTATTTCTCCTATCACAGGATTGTACATGTGAGCTCTGCAGGAGTCACCAGGCCTGATAGACCAGATCTTGATTTAAGCAAGCAACCGCCTGCTGTGCGCTTAAACAAGGAGTTGGGTTCTATTCTTACATTTAAATTGAAGGTATCCAACAATATTTAATCATGATTTTATTTCTAATTTGAAAATATTTATTTTTATTTCAAGAGATATGAAATAAGTTGTGTTAACTGAAAGTTTTTTGTACTCTAAATAATTTAAACACAGATAAAGTATGTATTGAAGTTAGTCTATACTCTATAGTGAATGAGATTTTGTTTATGCATCTATCTAGAAGATGATGTATGTACCCTACATCTACATTAAGCATGTTACTTGTGGCAGTCATCTAGGATATACTGGTCTGCACCTGCAGCTGCATGAAGCTTGTTTTTTATTGCATCAACTATTGCAGCCACAATATCAGAGTTATCAAGGCATCATCTAGATGCCTAAGTCCTTTTACAGGGCCAAGGCACAAGAGTGTCTTGCTGAGAGCCAAAAAGGCACGCAAGGAGCCCACCTAGGTGCCTCTGTGCCCAGACGTGAGACGACCCAAACCCTTCTACGTGAGTAATATAAACAAAAGTATATAGAATTTTTAGCACTTGTACTATCATATGTTAAAGATTTTTTAATCATAAATATATACCTAAAATTTATGGAGTTCTCTCTCAACTCTTTTTTCTTTTTGTCTCACTTAGTTTAACAAGATTATCTACTTGCCCACTATGTACATACACATACATAATTACATATATAAAGCACATATGTAAATGCATGCAACTCATACAAATGTGTATATACTTGTTTATAAAACTCTTTGACCTCTATAATTTTCTCCCCCTCTCTCTATATATATTTATTTATCTATATGTGTATCTGTATATATTATGTATATATGTTATTATGTATGTATATATGTAGTATTAACATCAACTTCTACCATTTAGACAATGATTGAGTGACTACCTTGTCACTAAAGTGAAAATGACACCTTTAAATGTCTTGGTGCCTTGTTGCCTTGAGAACTATGCACAATATGCGCATAATGATGATTATATCGTAGGTGTTGAACTAAGATGATTTTTGATTTGTCTTACTTGATATATCTAAGCTGTTATTTGATTTGACTTATTGGAATGTCTAAAATCTTAATTTCATCTCTAATCTCTCTCTTGTGAAACACAAAATCTTAGTTATCCACCTTCGAAAATAAATTAACTACAATGAACTACTTAAGGTTAAGTGGTTTTACTATTATATTCAAAAGTTTTATCAAAGTTTTCAATGTCTAACCTTTGACCGATTCAAAGGTTAGACAATCAATTAGGTGATGTTTTTATTGTTTTGATTTAAATGTCTAGTCTTAAAATTTACCTTTAATCTATTGCTCCATGAAAAAAAAATCTATGGCAAATCCCAACTCAAATCAACTTGAGTAATAGCCCCAAATTGGCCATATGGGTTATCTTTCTCCACTCATGTCAATTTTGTGTTACTTCTTTGAAGATATTTAAATTATATAAATCATATTGAATTACCATTCTTTAAGTTAACGTACTGATGTCATTTTTTGTTTCTATTATTTTAATATTTTTTTACCTTTCTAACTAAAAACTTACTGATGTTGATATGTCCAAACCATCTCAATTTTCGTTCTTTTAATCTGTCCACAATTGTTGTTTGTTTTCTCTTATATATTCATGTGTGACTTATGAGTTTGGTATTTTATGAACACGTTCATCATGAGGGCAAGGGCAATAGGTGGTTGTGCATAGATGTCTACATACACCCTTTGAAGACACATCCACCTAAGAGATTCATTCCTAATTTAATTAATCCCACTCTGGGTTCATTAAATAGCCCACCTGGGAGGGATCACCTAGAACATCTCTTAAGCTCCCAACAATGGATTAAAGTTTATTTTGTATGCCCATCAAATATCTATTTGTAAGAACCCAAACCAACAAGGATGTTGGCTACCATCAGCCCATCAACAGCTCGTTGGAAGCCCGGCTTTTAGCCTACAAATGGCAACACAAATGGTTGTTAAAAGAGCTACAAACAGCTCACATAGGAGTTAAGTCATAGGTTCCTTTTTTAAGACACATCATGGGGTTGTTTTTGGCCCAACATGGCTATCCTTATTTATATGCTCACATATGAATATGTGTACGAAAGCATGTATTTACAAATTTTACACGTCTTTCACTCGTGTGGTTAAGGCAATGACCTTTTAGAAGCCTGATCTTGAGGGGATAAATCACGGTAAAATCCCTCAAGGGACGACAATCTCTTCGTTTGCGCAGTCAAGGCAATGACCTTCTAGAGGTCTAATTTTGAAGGGATAAACCCCTGTTGAGTCTCTCAAGGGACGACAATCTCTTCGCTTACATGGTCAAGACAATGACCTTCTAGAGGCCAAATCACAGGGGGATGAATCTACGTTGAGTCTCTCAAGGGACAACAATGAAATCTTGACGAATTCTTGCAAATAAAAAAAATTGAACATGCAAGCACTAAGAGAAAACATCAACAAATTTACCCGAAAAGCGGTCAAGAAAATTAGCCATCAATGCCATCAGAAAGGAAGAGGGAGGATCGGTGCCATGACCACTTTTTGGAGTTGTTGCCGCACCTTCGTCAGACAAGGCAGAGGGATGCACATAACTCCCTGCACTATTGTTACCGGCTATAGGAGAAGCAGCTCCAAAAGCTTTTTCTGCTGGAAGGTGCTGGTGTGCTGCCAAAAAGAGCCTATGTACAAGGATAATGTGTTCGCTGCATGGGTAAAAAAGGAACGTGGAAGAGAGAAAAAGGATCCCACGTTCTCCCCCCTGCAACATTGTTAGAGATGCTATTGAAAGAGCTGATTAGAGAGTTCTCACTGCGATGACCTCTGGGTGGAGTTTCTTTATGTGCACACCATGCTAGAGGGTGAGCCCACAAGGGTCTCCTAGTGCTGTTGCCGTTGCCTCTACGGGCCTCCATCGCCACCTTAAACTCCTCTGCAAGCTGCCACCGGGAGAAACTGAAAGCGGACCATGCAAGTTCCTGTGTGACTGTACCAAAGAGAGAGAGAGAAGGGAGAGGAGGAGGATCCTTCGCTGTTGATGCCAACCACCATCGTTGTCAAAAGCACTACTGTGATTTGTCGCCGTTGCTGTGTGAAGGAGCCACCAGACAAGGAGCCTCGACAGGTTCCCGTTATGCATGCGAAGTCAAGGAAGAACCTCCAAGACCTCCACTGTTGTCATCTCCAGCTAGCACCGACACTAGAAACCCCACCAGGAAGACCACTGTTGGAGAAAAGAGCCCTTGTTGGGCTCCTCCATGCGTCGCCACAGATGCCATCTCCAATTGTAGCCGCTACCAAAAGACCTCATTGGATAGGCCCTTGTCGCGAAGCCCCCCTGTGTAGGGGTCCTTCCTGTGTATGGAGCCATCGGGAGTGAGAGACTGCGGTCAAGAAGTCAACAAAAAGAGGATTGGGTCAAACCTGGATATGATTTTGTTCTACCTTTTTTCCAAAACAGGGGACCGAATAGTTTGCACTTATGCAAATTATGCTATTTTGGATATATATATATAGAGAGAGAGACACCTCATTCAGTCCAACCAAAGTGTTATCGAATTTTAGTTTTACTTCTCCTTTTCAACAAAAAAGGGTTGAACAAAATAGATATATTTCATATGCAACCAAATCTATTTTGACATCTATATAGTCATTCAAGCTCGGTTCAATTGGAATGCCATCAAAATTTGATGGGCCCAACATAACTACATATTACATGTAAATAAAGTTATCTTTGGATAAATAAAGCCAATCTAGTTCAATCCATCTAAAATGCTGCCGAAATTTGATAGGCTCAAAATAGTTGTATGCATGGATTGTAGAATCGGCCGATCTGGATCAAGATCGGCTGATTCTTGTATGGGATCGGCCCGAGCCGATCCGATTCTGAGCGGAACCAGTAATGCAAACCCTTCTAGCTGGATTGGTCAAAATTGACAGGATCACCTAGGATTGGTCTCATCCAGTTGGATCGGACCGTGGATCTCGAGCGATCCACTGGACTTTGGAATCGGGTCGATTCGGGACCCGTATCCGGACCGATTCCTGGATCAATTCCGCCCAATAAGGGGGAGATCGACCCCATTCGCCCCCCACCCCGATTCTCATTCCCCCCTCCTTCAAGCCCTTGCGGTCCCCCTTCCCTCGGCGATCCTCCTTGGTGACCTTCGATCCCCCCTAAAACTAGTGGTTTTCAGTCCCCCCCCTCGGCCCTTCTAGCTCCGCGATTCCCAATCATCGGTTTGTGATAATATAAACATATCAACATATTTCATTGTCACTTATACTATCATATATTTATATAAGATTCATAATCATAAATATGTTCTATGCTTAAATTTTATAATGATATGCTTTAACTCTTTTCTCTTTCTTACATGATAGTTTGTACTTATACGATTGTTTCTTGAAATGAACTTATTTTGTATGGCATTGTTTGGTAGAACGTCATCCACATTTTTTTTCCATTTTTTAAAATGTTTACTTATTCTTATGATTTTCCTGATTTTTTCTGATGATTTGAGACTTTTTATGATTTAAAAAAAAAATTAAAAAATTAGCCAATCTGGGATCGTCTGTTGTCCGGAGGATCAGCCGATCCAGATCGGATTGGTGGTCACCGATCCTGATCCCACGATTCTTGTTGTATGCCACATGCAAATTAACTGTTTACACATGCATAATTAATCAGCTGAAATGTCTAAAATATGTCTGCATATTAAGACAATTTATTGATCGAGTATGCAATGAAGTAGAATAATTCATAACAAAGCATTTCATGAATGGAAGGTAATTCCAATTTTGAGGAACAAAACTTTTATGCCTCCTCATTCATTATTTACACCCTTGTACTCAATTTTCAAGTTGAAATGGAATAAATTCAACTTCACTTGACATGATGTGTTGTTAGAAAAGTGACATCAAATCCCTATATAGTATATACTTTAAAAATATTGATGAAAATAAATTAGTCATATAAATGACTTAAAATTTATCTAAATAAATAATTACTTAATCATTAATAAAATGTTAAGATAATCAATTCAATTTCACTTCATAAAATAATATATAAAAATGACCATAAATGATTACAAAACATGTTACTTTGGATCAAACTTAACCATAAAATTAAGGTCATAATGTTAATAAGAACAAATCTTAATAGCAAATTTCACTTAGATCATAACAAAATAACAACAAAACATATAAAAATAGAAAATTAATTTTTATAAAAAACAAACAAATGAAGAATCTGATAGCTCATAAAAAGCTAGCAGATGAAAGAAAAATGTTAACAAAACACCATATAATCACAAAATTCTCATTGCAAATTGTCTAAGTCAAATGAATGGCAAAAGACACAAAAAATCTAATGAAATCAACAAATCAAACAACCTCTTGACATCTTAAGAATTCAACTAAGATTATTTCTAAACTCAAAACAAATTAAGTCACAAAATTAAATCCATGAATTTAAAAACAAACCAAATTAAACAAAAACCAATCTCATAAGACTACAGAGATGTCTTCCAATTTTTGTGTTTTATGTAGATAAATAACTTCCAATTAATGTATTGTTGTGACGGTTAATCAAAGGTGTTCGAGTAATTGCTCGATGTAATTAACATCAGAATATTGGAAGTCCAACGAGAAGAGGTCAAAATTTAATTTTCAAAGAACTTGGATAATCTCAACTTATGAATAAGGTGCTTCAGATTGTCTAAGTGATGGGGCAATTTTTATGTCAACACTTGGAAGATTTGAGAGAACTCTGCATTCCTATATATGAATATCACACAAAATTAGTTAATATTTGTATGAATATCATATATTTTCATAGATGTCATTGCTAAAATCAAAATCAAAACAAAAAAACCTTTTTTTGTAAAAAGTTTTCTTTTAAAAGAAATGAGGTTTCTAACAATTCATTTTTTATTTTATCTAATGTAGTATTACCACTCATCTATCTTAACATTCTTATTTTAGTAGCACTTAATTTCGAAATATATTTTTCTTTTATTGTCTAATGTTCACTACCTTATAACATTGAAGGTCTTATACTTGTACGATAAATTTTTTTTTTCAATTTTAGTGGAATCTTACGATCACATATAACTCATGTAATCAATCTCTACTTCATCCAACCTACTTTAATCTTATGATTAACATCTTTAAGATGGAGCCACTTAAAATTAAGTGCTTCTTTATGAGTTAAGTGTCACATTCAGAAGTTCGTTTCGGACTTCTTGCTAAACAGGCTAAAAATCTGAACCTCTGAAAAATTTAATCACTTTACCAAATGGGCTGAAATGTCTAACCTCCAACCAAAACACAGGCTCGATGTTGGTTCAGCCCAATGAAAGGAGAAGGGGTGTCCTTAAGTTCACCTTTTATCTCTTATGTAGTAGAAAATTCTTAATTGTCCTTGCTTAGTAAAAAAATTAGGCTTTAGCAAGCACTTAAAATCAAGTGATTCTTGAGAGTTAAGTGTCATGTTCAGACGCTACTTTAATCAGTTTAGCAAATAGTTTAATCATTTTTACTGAATGGAATGGGCTGAAATGCCAAAATTCTGCCCGATTGAAAGGTTAGTGTGTGAACCTCTTTTTTCTGCGTCTGTTCTTTAGAAAGAAAGACATCTCCGGACTTTTCTAGAAAAATAGGTGATATCCTAAAAATACTAGGTAGTCCGGTGATAGTTTTAAAAATATTAGAACCGAGGTTCGGATTCTTTGAAAATTTCATTTTTTGACCCTTCTCCGCCGGATGGTGCGAGTATCCAGCGTTAACTTACATCGAGCAATGGCTCGAATGCCTTTGATTAACCGTCGCGGCAACCTGTTTTTTTGGAGACGTGCACATCCACAAAAAGTAAAGAACTTAAAAGGGCAGCGGCCTTTTGGGTCCGATCAGATGCAAACCGATTTGTTCGAATTTGTTTTATTTGTTTGTTTGTTGACTTTGAAAGTTGATTTTGAGGGGCTTGATTTGGGATTCCGCCGAGCCACAAAGGGGCTGGAGTGAATGGATTAAGATGGGCCAAAATGGGCCTGCGCAAAGGGGCTGATTTGGAATCGGTTCTAGGACCTGAACGTGGGCTGAGCAAGGGCAGCTTCGGACCTGCTTAAGGGGTCTGTTCAGATGGCTTTGAATGGACCGATCGGGGGCTGTGTAGGGGTGTTCTGGATGGGGCCGCAGAGGGGCTGTTCACTGCAGGTTTTAGGAGCAGGTTTTTTGGGTCTGCTTAGGGGGGCTTATAGGTGTGTCAAATTGGGTCTCAAAGGGACCTGTTATGGGCCTGGATGGAGACCAGGGAATGGGCCTGTTTGTGGGCCTGGTTGTAGGCTGAACCCAGACCGGTTGTAGGATGTCTGCATGTGGACCGAACAGGGCCTGGCCAGACCTGGATTGGAGACCGGCTATGGGCGCCTGTAGGTGGACCAAATAGGGAGTGAGAGAAAGGCCTGCGTGAAGGCCCGCAAGTGTGGCAGGGGAATCCCATTTCAGAACCTGATCTGCCCTTTTTTTATTTCCATATTGCCTGAAGACTGACTTTGCTGTTTGAATTACAGATTTCTGATTTTTTGTTTTGGTTTTCATTATTTTAGTTTGGCGGTTTGCATCACCTCCGATCTATCGGGCCACCTTTGAATGCCCAGCTTCATGCATCGAGATGAACATCAAAGCTTCATTCATTGAAGATTGGAGTACATGGAGTACAATGAGTGGTGATCCTTCCCCCAACTTAGGCTCTTCATCTGTTTAGAAAAATTTCGGCATTACGACGGCATGCCGACAAGTTTCTAACTTGGTGAAGTTTACCCGTCCAATAAGGCTAGTCGGTGACTTAGCCAAAATTGGGGGAAGGATCAACGGCTACGGGAGCTTGCCCGCGCCCTCGTCCGGATCGACGGCTACGGGAGCTTGCCCGCGCCCTCGTCCGGATCGACGGCTACGGTACATGCCCGCGCCCTCGTCCAAGGTGGAGTTCCTTAATTTAGGTATTGCTTTCGCATTCTGATTTTTATTTATTTATTTTTTGAAGGCCACTTCGGGCCAGTCTAAGTTCCATTGGCGTTCAAAGCCGGGCTTCAATTTGTAGGGCTCAGGATGCCCATCTTGGTCTTCTTGGGCCGGATGGGCCTGCTGGACTTGTGTTTGCACCTCCAATGCCTTGATTTTAGGGTAGGGAGAGTGCCCCGGGCGGACGATCGGCCCCGCCACACGAGTTCCGAAAGGACCCGGGACATCCACTACTACCCACCATTGCTGGAAGTTGGCAGGTTCTGCCCTTTGGTTGAGTGTCACGGTGCTGTCCGCCTCTGGAGCTTCTTGGGCTGCTGGGCCTGCTGTCTTCTCGGTAAGGTAGGGAGAGTGCCCCGGGCAGACGATCGGCCCCGCCACACGAGTTCCGAAAGGGCCCGGGACATCCACCACTACCCACCATTGCTGGAAGTTGGCAGGTTCTGCCCCCTGGTTGAGTGCCACGGTGCTGCCCACTTCTGGCGCTTCTTGGATTGGTCCTTCTTCTCGGAAAAGCCACAAAGGGGCTGCTGGAAGGGACCTCGAGTTTGCTTCTTTTTGTTTGAGTGAACAGGACCTGTTAGAGGTCTGTCCGACTATGCCACAAGGGGGCTGTTTGGGACCTGTTTTGGGGTCGTTTTTGTTGTGCCATAAGGGGCTGGAGTAGGGGCTGAACAGGGTTTGATTTGGAACCGAATCTGGGTCCTGAACAGGGGCTGGACAAAGGCAGCTTCGGTCCTGTTTGAAGGGGTCTGTTCAGGCGGTTTCAAGTGCCTGGTTCGGTTACTGGACAGGGACCAGATTGGAAGCCGTTCAGGTGGACCCAGATGGGCCGAAATGGGCCTGCACAGGGGCATTTCAAGGGCCTGGTTCGGGTGCTGGGCAGGGACCAGATTGGGGTCTGATTTGGGGACCGGTTGAGGCCTGTGTAGGGGTCTGATTTGGAGACCGGGCAGGGGCCTGCTGAGGTCCGGTTTTAGAGGACTGAACAGGCCCTGTAATAGCTCTGTTCAGCGGGCCAACAATGGGGCAGAAATGGGTTTTTAGGTGGTCCGAACAGGGGCTGATAGGAACCAATTTGTTTGGGCCATGGGTTGCCAATGACGATGAAGGCCGGCTTAGGTCATTGGAGGGGTTGAGAAGAGAATTTAGAAGAGGAGGAAGAGGTGCCCTTAAAGGGCTACATAGTTAATATGTGTATGTCCCTACCTTTTCTTCTCCTCTTCTTCTTTCCTTCTTCTTTGGCCGCTGGCAGGTATGCACGTGGGCAGGAGGAGAGCAGCAGCTCTCTTCTTCTTCTCTTCTTCTTTGGCCGCTGGCAGGTATACACGTGGGCAGGAGGAGAGCAGCAGCAGCTTTGTTCTTCTCTTGGCTGCTGGCAGGTGCGTACAGCAGGTGTGCACAGGAGCAGCAAAGGTGAGCAGCAAATCCAGCAGCCTGTCGGCCCTCTCTCCCTCTCTCCCTGGCCTTGGGCGCATATGGTCTTCTTATAGGGATGAGAGGGGAGGCCAAGGGACTGGTCATTCACGTAAGATGGCCATTGGCTTCTCCAATACTGTTTTAATTGGCCTTGACCAGACCTTTGAGTTTTCCCATAGAAGGCTTAATGGCCATGCATTAATCCTTGAGTTCTCCCATGTTGACCTGTCTTTTGGGTTTCCCCATGCAATTAATGGGTCAAAGATGAGGTGGCAGCTGAGGTGGACAGGGCGGTGGGACCTGCTGAGGTGGCGGCTGAGCTGGACAGGTCAGCTGGGCCTGTTGACTGGGCCAATTGCCCTTGACCACAGCCCACTTCTCTCTTCCCCTGGGCTGTACGTAGGTGGGTTTCAAGGAGGGCCAGAAAATAATTATTTAAATGAAAACAAAGGCTGGTCAGCTAGAATTTGGGCCGATGGGCCCATGGAGTGCCTGGTTTGCCCAATTGAGGGCCAGACCAGCCCATTTTTTTCCTTTGCTGATTTTCTTTTAAGAAAAAAAATGACGCCAACAGTTAGACGTTAGTTCAGCCCAATCAAATGGGGACCCTAAGAGAATGTCTGCTCTTCAATTTTTGTGGTGCAGTGGGCTTACTATTTATACCTGAGAATCAGCTGGAGGAAGTTCTATTGCATCTTATTATACATTTTACTCTGTTCAGGGAGAAGATTTGATTCGGGGAAGTGGGATTCCATATGCAATTGTAAGGCCGTGTGCCCTAACAGAAGAGCCTGCTGGAGCTGATCTCATTTTTGACCAGGGAGACAATATTACGGTAATCTGTACTCAAAACTGTAGCATCTGTTGATTAATTTTTCCACTCTCCACTGTTCCATGTTTCTTTAAACTCTTGGAGACGTCAGTTGTTTCTTTTATCCTCATTAGTTTATGTGGCTTTTGAAATGATTGTATTCTTCTTCTTTTCTGTTCGTCCAGGGAAAAGTTTCGAGGGAAGAGGTTGCTCGGATATGTGTTGCTGCTCTTGAAAGCCCATATGCTTGTGATAAGACATTTGAGGTAATTGTTTGTGCAACGTTTGTCATACATGCTGTCATAAAGATTTTTCTTGTTCACTGGTAGTCTGGTACTCGGTTGATACTGAAGACTGATGTAGCAGGTCTCCAAGGCATTTGTGTTCTGACCATAATAATATACGGCAGTTTTGTGGGTTATCCATGCATGCGAACTTTGGTCATGGTAAAGGCCTGCCAAGAATAAAAGAAACAGACAAAGGCAATGTTCCTGTAAATGGAACATTTATTATTTTTTACTGGCTTTTCCAAGTTTCTAGAAACATAATATTGTGTCGACAAACAAACTTTACTGCTTATCTTATTGCTATTTAGTTTTGAAAATTAGACTAAGTACCTTTTAATAATTTCATCTCCAGTGGCATTGAGAGAAAAGTCTAGGTGGATTAGCCAAACAGATATCTAGAATAGGATGCTGAACAAAATTTAGAGCGAAACAATGTTAGACCTGAATGAGCGTAGTAATTGGCTTATTTAGGGACTCAGTTGTGGGGTAAAATGGAACGTCCATGCATCAACTGTGGCCTTGGAAGTTGGAAATCAGAATGCTGTGTGATCTGAATGGTTTCATGCTCCTGTTATTTTGATTTCTACTATAGTGTTTAGCTCTGGAGATTTGTGAAAATTAGATTAAATGATTAAGGATATAGAACAACAGCAAAATTAATGGTGTAGCCTGTAATGGATGAAATCATCAGTTTTTAAGTTGAGTATGACATGAAAAACAAAATCCAATAAGTGATCTAGGTTCAGTTAACCTTGGCCAGAATATTACTGCACAATCTGATTTAAACCATTGGCACGATGGACGTAGTTTTCACCTGAAAATAACTGAGGACAAAATTCTAATCTTCAAGGTTCAGACAAGGGTGTCTTGCTTTCAAAAATATAACCTACAGAGAAATGGGTGGAGCAACTATAGTATTTGAAAGTTGGTATTGTAAAGACTAAAGACCAAAAGTTGTTCAAGATGCAGAATATCCATGGAATTCAACTATTTTTCTTCTAGAATCTCTGACATCTTACCTTTATTGTTGAGTAAATTTAGTGCCATGTTTGGTTAGAGTAGAAGAAATGATACTATATCAAAATTGATACCTGTGGATGCTTGTATTACAAATCATGCGTTGTTTGTACTAAGAGTTTGAATATCGATATTGATAGCCAAACACTGATTGACGATTTCTATAACTATCAATTCAAAATTGATTGTAATAGAGTTGTTCAATACAGTTATCTCAAACAAGGTCTAACCTATTTCTCGTCAACCATTGGGGCGTTAGATTTTCCAGTTCTTTTTGTGTTCATGTCCGTACACTAAATTGGAGCTACTGCAGAGGGAACAGGTGCACCTGCTTCTAACTTGGTGTTTTTGGTGTTCTTTGCATATTTTAGATTGTCAAAGATTGTTGACATTGTTGTGTTACCTTATTCCTTACATTAAGCAAAGAAACTGAGAAGGAAGATCCTTTTTCTTTCTTTTATTCTATTGGTGTGTCATGTACATCTTACAAATTAGGACACAGAAATAGTTTCATCGTTTACGACTCCTAGCAACTCAAAAATGGTGTCTTCTCGACTATAGATCAATCGTAAATAAGTTATACAAATAAATAATTCAGCAATATAACAAGTTCATGAGTGGGATACTTTACTCATTTCAATAGTTTGGATAAATGGCTGCAGGTTAAGAGTACAGTTCCATTTAGTGAGCCATACACTGTGGACCCATCAAACCCCCCTCCAGAGAAGGATTACAATACGTACTTCATGACATTGAAGGATGGAATCACCGGAAAGGAGGCCTTGAAGGAGAACCCGGTGCCAGTATAAAGTTCTATACAAAATCAATAGAACCTATCATAATTGTAGGGATGAGGGGTTATAAAGTAAGGACCATGTCCTTCGGAAACAGATGAAATCACATGGAGTTTCAAACTCCCCTGATACGGTTCTTACATCCCTTTGTATGTGTGGTGGGAGAGATGAAACTACCGTATATATTACTTGTATCGCATCTTTTAGTTGCCTAAAATTGAAGATTTTGTATTTATTCTGACCACTGTTTTTGAAAAATAATAGTAGTAGTCAATGCTCAGGTTTGTATAGCAACGATCCACTTGTATTTTTTATCGAACGTGTATTCATCTGTCCTGAAACCCCAGGACGATCACCTGCCAGCTCAAGCTTGTTGGAAATAAGTATCTGTATGGACGCTTGTGCATGTCTCCAGCTTCAATCTTTTCCCCTTTAAGGATCATGCGTCTTTCAGAGTCAATTTTTAACATTCTGACCAATTAAATGTTCCCCAGAAGACCATTACCATCTCCTCTGTATTTCTTATCGAAGTTTTAGCATCATTTCCCCTCACCTACTGCGGTGAACCGAAACCTATAGGATATGATAATTATGGAATCCATAATTTCATTCACCGTGGGTACAAAGTGCACGAGGGTACCACAAAAAGAACATGGAGTGGGGCTACATGCTACTTTATAACCACGCCAGGCGTTTTGCTGGTGCTTGTGGACTCTCAATTGAGTCACGGTTGATTCGGTAGGGAGCTTGAATCTTAATTAGTTTTTTTATTGTTGAAGGCTATGCTTCCATACCTCTAGTCATCGTTAACAGAATGCAGCTTTTATGGGCAAACCAATGATTTGTAGGGGTGTTCATGGTTTGGTTTGGTTTGGTTTTTGAGTATTTTTTCTCAAACTAAACCAAATCAAATTATCTTCCAAACCAAACCGAACTGAACCAAATTAGTTCGGTTTGGTTTGGTTTGGTTCGGTTCGAACCATATTTTACTAAGGTGTAGTAGATATATCAATATATAATTTTGTTTTGTTTGTTTTAAATCATATTCTATTAAGATCTTGTGTATATGTTTATACATTACATTAATTTTACCTTAAAAACTCTTGAAACAAATTTAGTTTTATAAGAAAAGATGCATAAATACTATCTTATATATAACTTAAACTAAAATATTTAATCCAATTCGGGTTATTCGGTTTATCGGTTTGGTTTGGTTCGAAGGGTCATAGAAACCAAACCAAACCGATCTGTAATTTAAACCAAACCAAATCGAACCAAAGTACTGATTTGGTTTGGTTTTTCGGGTTGAACCGAACAGTGAACAGCTCTAATGATTTGGAGCCAAATATGATCTCCGAGTGGACCAAGATCAATATTTCCGAGTACCAGCTATCCAGAGGGGAAGACACTATTCAAATCATGGAACATCGTTTGGATCAACCATCTTGCATTCAGACGGGAGTTTCTCCGATCCGTGGGGGGGAGAAAAGAACAAACTTCCGTGGGATCTTGCCTCGCTTACTTTTCATTGGGCCGTTTGGAGAGCAAAGAAGAAGAGAGTTTTCGAAGGCCTCTTTATCTTCCCCAAGTTGTCTACGATCCCGCCTCTCACGGCGGAGTCCATTAAGCATTTGGGTGTTTTTGCCCGCCGAAGGGGTGGTTCCGGTCGCCAACTTATTTTTTTAGTAGGTTCTCCGGGAGGGTTCGAAAGAAGTAATTTGTTGGTAGTTTCTCCTTTTGCTCCTTTCGTCGACCTTCTCGGTAGATGTTTTCTTGTTCCTCCCCTCCTCTGCTCTTGTTTCGACTTTTATTACCTGTAATCTTCCTCTTTTATCTCAGACATTAATGGAATTGTGGCTCTCTGCCACCCTCTAAAACCAGCTATCCCGAGGTCCTCCTCCCCGCTCTATAACGGAAGCCTCCCGTCGAGTCTTGTCTAAGACGCCCCCGAGACCTCCGCCCAACCCCGGCCCTCCTCCCTGCTAATTCCCCCCCCGAAATCCCATACTCCCTCCGCTCCCAATCCGCCGCCGTTGCCGGCGAGATGCCTCCGATCGTCGGCGGGAGCGGAACGGAGGAGGTGTCGCCGCCGCGGAGGGTGATCCAGGTCGTCACGCGGCGCGTCTCGGACGGGCTACTGCGGAAGTTTCCCGACGCCGCCGAGCTGGGCGTGGGGTACGGGGAGAGCCAGCTTTGGTCGCCGCCGGTGCCCCGCAGCGCGTTCCTGAGCTCCTCGGGCCGCGTGTGCTGGCGGGGGGAGATGATGCTCCGGTCCCGACGCCGTGCGCCCTGGAGGAGGTGGTGGCCTCGGCTGCTGCGATGCTTCTTCCGGTGCGAGTAGTGAGAGGTGGGTGCATCTCGGTGTCTTCTCCTGTCTTGGTTCGAATAGTGCTTGGAGGAGGCAGATGCGAAGATGGACACCGTCTGGCTGGCTGGCTGGCTTTCATGGGTTTGAATGCTTGAAGTAAAGATGCTGCTGCATGAATGAACCTCGCTCCAGCACTCCTGGAGCGCTGGGATTCTTCGTAGTTGGCACGGATCTATAACTTTCTTGATGTGTGTAGCCAGCTTTATGACGACACCCAAGACTGATATATATTGCCTACGATGGACAAGGAGATGAGACGTGATCGTCGAACATATTTTTTCACATTAGACGTGATCGTTGAAATGTTCTTCGAGATTTCTGAAGCAGCTGGCAACCTGAACCTCCCTCCGTGTGTAGGATCCTGTAGCAGTCACGAGCATGGAGACCGAACTCGGCGATAATTGATTGCCCCGAATCCCGTCCCCGTGTACTTTGCTCCATCGTCGAGCATAAGACCGTACGGAGTAGTTCAACGTATATGCGGGGGCAAGTAACATGCCACGACTCCATCTCTTCTGACAGAGAGAGAGAGAGACGCATGAGTCTCTCTTTCGTCTCATCTTTTTTTTCTTCCTGCCAAAGAATCTTCCTCCTAAAGAAGGCTGTTTCCGCTTGCCTTTCTGTCAGACTTGGCAGGAAGACGTAGAAACTAGAAAGCCATCTATTACTATGACGCGTGAAACCGTACGTCCTGTCCCGTCCCATACGAGCTGATCTGCTCCCCTGGTCAAATTAGCAGGACTTTTCTTTTTTTTGAAATATCGAAATACAAATTAGCAGAACTCACCGGACATATGGCTCATTTTGTTGGGCTCTTGGAATAAATGCCACTCATTAAATTCTGTGATTTACAATAATTCTAACTAAATGAGTCTCGTCAGCGAAGAGACCCAACACACGGAGAGAAAAAAAAATAGTTTGACTGGAATCACCGAGAGCTCGCAAGAGTTTGACAGATCTTGCTCTTGCATGTAACACTCAAATGCAATTCTGTGATGTACGGTAGGCTCTATACATTTTGTGATCATGTTACCTAAAAGACGACAAAAGACGCTGGGATCATGTAGTGTGACCGGAAAAAGGTTGGAGATCTCTCAAGGAAAACGGAATAGGAACTCTCTACGAATCAGATTTTTATCATGATCGACAAACACTCTGTACAACAAATTTTGTCACGAAATTACAGTTTATGGAGGAAATCTATGCTGCCGTGCAAGCAAACACCCCATCAGAGTCCAATAGCCTTTTGCCAGACGGATACCACTTTACCCGTCCACGAGGCCGGGGTTATTAACCATCCCATTGCCTTAAGATTGAAGCAATATTGCATGATGGCCGGCACCAAAAAAAATAAAAATAAAAATGACTAAAGATGTTGACAAGAATTAATGGTGGTCGACGGAGCGTTAGGGCTAACATTTAACTAACTAAAAAAACTGAATCCCTTTTTTTATTCTTACGGTCAATCTGAGCCTGGTCATGCATGTCAACTGAACCCCAGAATCGAAGAACAGACACCACCTGATCCTCTCGGATGATGCCAGACCAACCACGTAACATGGTCCGTGCTCCACACCGATCTGGCCAAATCATTAATAAACTGATCCAAGGTAGGGTAGGGAATCATTCCTCAAAAAAAAATCTGGGGAAATCCAGATTGCACTCCAAACAACGGTCGATTCCGGATTCCCGCCCGGGGCAGACCGCCCCCCGGCAGATATCTCGTGACGAACGGAACTCTCTCATCTGCATGCGGACCCCACCGCCGATTTCTTCCTTTATCGCCGGCTTCGGACCACCGTCCGATCGCTCCAGCTGTCGCGTTACCTACGCCTTCCCTCGGAGTCGGGGCCCACCCAGCTCGCGCCACATCCCCCCCTAGCTGGCCGTCGCTGTCAGCAGCGGAGCCTCCGTTTGGTTGACCTCCCGCCACGTCGGCACGCCCCCCATCGCAGGGGACTCCGCCGCCACGTGGCAGAAGGAAAACGTCGGCGCCTCGGCCGCCGTTGCCCTGAAGAGAAGCGGCGACGTCGGTAGCCCGCCTCAAATATTGGGCGGGCTTGTGTTTCCACCGCCCTCCGCCAGGGCGATGATGGAGGCCAAGAGCGGCGGCGGCAGCAGCAGCAGCAGCCAGAGCGATGGCGCAGGCCTGCGAGGGAGGCCGCAGCGGGCGCGGGGTCTGCTGCTCGGGCGCTACGAGCTTGGGAAGCTGCTCGGCCACGGTACGTTTGCCAAGGTCTATCACGCGCGCAACGCGCAGACCGGCGAGGGCGTCGCGATCAAGGTGCTCGACAAGGAGAAGATCCTCAAGGGCGGTCTCGTCGCGCACATCAAGCGGGAGATCGCGATTCTCCGACGGGTGAGGCACCCCAACATCGTGCAGCTCTTCGAGGTCATGGCCACCAAGACAAAGATCTACTTCGTGATGGAGTACGTTCGTGGTGGGGAATTGTTCGCGCGCGTTGCCAAGGGGAGGCTGCGAGAGGAGACCGCGCGCACGTATTTCCAGCAGCTGGTGTCCGCGGTGGCCTTCTGCCACGCGCGCGGCGTCTATCACCGCGATCTAAAGCCGGAAAACCTGCTGCTAGACGAGAATGGGGACCTGAAGGTGTCCGACTTCGGTCTCAGCGCCGTGGCAGAGCAGATGCGCCAGGATGGGCTCTTCCACACCTTCTGTGGCACGCCTGCCTACGTTGCCCCCGAAGTGCTCGCCCGCAAGGGGTATGATGCCGCCAAGGTCGACATCTGGTCCTGTGGGGTGATATTGTTCGTGCTCATGGCGGGGTACCTTCCGTTCCACGATCAGAACGTCATGGTCATGTACAGGAAGATCTACAAGGGCGAATTTCGCTGCCCGCGCTGGTTTTCCCCCGAGCTTATCCGCCTTCTGTCCCGTCTCCTTGATATAAATCCAGAGACGCGCATCACCATTGCGCAGATCATGGAGAATCGTTGGTTCAAGAAGGGGTTCCGACACATCCGCTTCTACGTTGAGAACGATCGGTTGCATAACGTCGACGAGACCGACGCCGCCGAGGAAGCCAATTCCTCCGCCGCCGCCTCCGATAGATCCGAATCAGAGGCAGAGTCCGAAGCGGAATCAGACTGTTCCACTTCTTCCCTCCCGTATGCGTCTAGACCGAGGCCCGGAGGTCTGGGGTTGCCACGGCCGGCGAGCCTGAACGCCTTTGATATCATTTCCTTCTCACGCGGCTTTGATCTCTCGGGATTGTTTGAGGAGGGAGGGGAAGAGTCTAGGTTTGTCTCCGGTGAACCGGTGTCCAATATCATATCGAAGTTGGAGGAAATTGCGAAGGTTGTAAGATTCACGGTGAGGAAGAGGGATTGCCAGGTGAGCCTTGAAGGAACTAGGGAAGGGGTGAAAGGGCCCTTGACAATAGGAGCAGAGATATTCGAATTAACGCCGTCATTGGTAATGGTGGAGGTCAAAAAGAAGGCAGGAGACAAGGAAGAGTACGAGGAATTCTACAACAGGGAGCTCAAGCCGGGGCTGCGAAATCTCGTGTACGACAACAGATCTGCGGTTGAGGCTGGCAACATCGCGTCGGATACAGAGTAGAAAGAAAGAACGCAAACTTTTTCCTTATTATTTTATGTTTTCTCGAATTCCACAGTATATTCTACCAGTTCTTACGTCAATTTCTTGTTAATCGCCCATCCCTCTTCCCTTAATTTCCATTTCTTACTTGCTATTTCTGTATGATGTGTAGCTTGTTCTTCATGGCTCTGTTATTATTAACTACATGTAGTTTGTGCGGTTAAACAGCAGTCTAGTACAAGTATGCTGATGATCATTTGTAGGCATGCTTTGCACTTTGGTTGGAGCCTTGGCGGAGGGTGATCCTCCTTAGTTCATGTGCTTTCAAGTTAGTTATCTCGTGCTTTCACCTTCTTCCATTGAGAATGGTGGTGGCACTGTGCATGTGCTGATTAAAAGCACTAATTGTAATGGGTATGAGAGATCTTGGTAGCATGGTTGTTAAGGCGACAAAGCGACAACCAAAGGTTCATTTACCGCTTAAGTGGTAAGATTAGTTGGGGTTGAGGGGCTTGGTTGGCCCACCAAATTAAACAAAAAATTCTAACAATAAGACATATATAAACATAAATTAATTTATCATTTCACTCAAACAATAAATCGGGCCTCAATAAAATCTTCAAAATCAGTAAAAGCAGAGAAAAATAAGTTGAAAATAGGACAGGAGGATTTCACAAGCAACCCAGTCCTATTCCATCCTTGTTGGGTCGAATTGGGGCTAGAATTGACCTCCCGGCAGGCTGCCAGTTGGAAGTCCGATGCTGGTAGCGTTGGCTGTCTTCCCCACCTTATTGGGTGGGGAAGACAGGCATTACCAGGTCAGATCTGATGACTTAAAGTGACTGGATCTTGTTGACCCTAGACAACTATCTTCCCAGCCCGATAAGGTGGGAAAGATGGTCCGACGCTCGCAGCATCAGACTTTCGACTGGGACCATCATCTTCCAGCAGAATTGGCCAAGGATCGATTGATTTCACTTGAATAACCTCCAATAAATGAGATTCCGGCATTGTCCAGTTGACTGAAGCCAAAGTTCAATTCTTTTGACTAAGAAGGGAGGGTGCAAGGGAGAGTAGAAGAACAATGGTGCATGAGAGGAAATGAGAGCACATACCTCAGCTAGACTTGCACCACAAACTTCCCGGCAGCAAATGGCGGCGCAGGACCTCCGAACAGCGGCGGATGGCAGTGCGCAGGACCTCCAACTTCTGAAACAAAACGGGGTGGGAGTGGAGGACCGGGGTATAAGAATTTATGGCGTGGGGAGGGGAGGGTTTAGTGTATGGTAAATAACACATAGGTCTGGATCCAATTGTTCGGTCTTTTGGATCCGGACCCTGCTTTAAGCGGACAAAGTGTCCACTTTGACAACATTGCTTGGTAGTCACATTTTAATTGTCAATAGCTTCTTATGAATGATTTCTTCTCTCTTTTTTGCTAACAATGCTTCTAACATTTAGAAGTGAAACAGAACTTAGGACTACCGGAGCTCATTTTTGTTGTATCATGATGTTCATATTTTGTTATCGTGCAAGCTCGTCCTCCGCATCTCTTGCATGAAGTCATTATGTTGTGAAAGAAAATTTTCTGGGACACACCGCACGCAGATTTTCTGAACTATATTTGTTTCAACGGTTGAAGAAATAAGGGTACATATACAACTTATTTTGAAGGATCTTGATTTTATGCCAGAAATTGAAGATACTTCCTTCTTGTCAAGTATGCCTGCATACCGCCTAACTTAATATTGTGTGGTTTCATGCCAGAAATGGAAGACCAGACCACTTTGAATTGGGATATCAATGTATCTCGGAATCATGCTCTTCGAGAGGACTGTATATGCTAATTTACCTGATTAGGTTGTACAATAGCCTATAGGAAGTGAATCCTCGTGGTTGTCATTCAACGAGGATGGATCATGCCACCCCTACTTTAACATCCTCAGATCCGCACTTGGCTTGAAGCTATTAGTTTCAACAGTGGCTTTAATATGATGAGTAATCATGCCTTCAAAGGTCGACTAGAACATCTGTTCACTAGCTGATGCGGGACAAACCGGCTAGACCGGGCTAAACAGACCGAAAACAAGATGAACCGGCTCTAATCACCGCTAAACGACCTAAACGAACCCAAAATAGAGCAAACCGGCCTCAAACCAGTCGAAACAGACCCGGAACAGGTCGAACGAGGCTCAAAACAATCTGAACCGGTCCAAACCGGCTCAAATTACCTTGAACCGGCCTGAACCGGCCGGTTCAGGTGTTGAACCGGACCGAACCAGCGTGAACCGGCCTTGAACCCGGTTGGACCGGTCTGGTGGCCGGTCTGGGCCGTGAACCGGCCGGTCACGGCCGCGCGCTACGGAGGGGAAGGGGGGTCGTGGTGCATTCCGCGGGTGCTCGCGGTGGTCGCGTGGCCATTCCAGCGACCGTCGATCACTGTCGCCGTGGCGGCATCGCGGCGGTCCCGCGAGGCCGCGGGCCGCGACAAAAAGGCCGAGGCAGGCGGGCGAGGGCGGGCGGTGCGCAGGTGGAGAAAGTAGGGCAGGCGACGGCTTCAGCTCCTCCGGCGATGTCCGGCCGTCGACCTCGCGGACGACGGAGAAGGGGACGGCGCCGGGAGGACCGCAGGGGAAGGAGCCGCGGAGGAAGGGGGATCCGGGGATCGCCGGATCCTCTCCCTCCTTCACCGTCTTCTTCTTCCGCTTCTTCTTCTCCTTCACAGTTCTTTCTCGACGACCCCGATGGTGGACGGGGAGGAAGCCGAGGCTGGGGATTTGTCCGCCGTGGAGGGAGTGACCGAAGGACGTCAGCGATGGCCGCCTGGGGTTCGGTGGGAGAAGTTTTCCGGAGTAGAAAGACCCGGGGATCGCCGGGAAGTCCACCTCGGATTGTGGTAACTGCCGATGTAAAACCGAGAAGGGAAAGGGAGGAGGAATGGCACGGAGGCCAGAGGATGAGGAGGAGGAGAGGAACGGCCACCTGCCGGAGGGTGGAAGGAGAAAGGGGATATCGCCATAGGGGGGGTGGAGAGGAAGAAAACGGGACAGAGCCCCTACGCAGGACACCAGGCCGAAGCCGATTCTAAAAATTCCAATCGATTACTGTTCGTATGTACATGGCTCCTTTTTATATAGAAGGAGAGAAGAAAATTTAAGGAAAAGGACTTTCTAAGAATACTATTTACAGACTATTCCATTTAAGGACTCAATTTAAAAGATGCTCAAAAAATGTCCCCATCACTAGCTCTTCCAGATCTGTTGTTGAGAGGGCGGAGTCGTGCAATTGAAGGTTACTTGCCTTGGAAAGTTGGAATATCTTGGAGTAAGCGAGCTTCCCACATCATTAGAAGAATATGCTTTTCTTATTCCTTCTTTCCTCTTTTATCCGAGGTGACTGGAAAGCCATACATTTCATCAGGGTTTATGAAAAGGTCACTTTATGGACCAGATGTGAATTAGAGGCGGCGAGAAATAAGATCCCTGACTCATGGTGTAAAGCTAGAAGAACAGTATTCAAAACGAATTTCCTCCTCTTACCCAGATACCACCCAGTCTAGAGGGCGCCTTTGTAAAATTGGGGCATTTGATGGGCAAATGGTACATCTTTCCCACTTCGATGGAGAGATCATCTGAGCTATTTTTATCAGATGGTTATATTCCTTTATGTTCCCTCTGAGCATAAAAGAATGTCGTCTTTGGAGTGGGCTTCCATGTTTTCTACTAAACCATCGCATTGAAGGTTGGCTCTAAATTGTTTAACAGCTAAATTTTATGCAGAATTGATCTGGCCTTCTCCTTGGTTATTGTTGTTTTCTTGTGCCGTCTTTTCTTTTACCTGGTCCTCCTGTTGTTGGGTTCCGTTCTTTCTTTTGTATAGTAATATCTTCCAGTACCTTCTAATATGTGAGCCGCCGTGGTTTCTTATCTATTTGCACCTTAACGGCTTACCGAAGCAGAAAGTAACAAATCCCGTATTTTCAGATAACGTTGAGATCTGACAATATGTTTCATAGAAACATTAATGATTAATATTATTTGTTAAATTGACTTATGAGTGTGTTTGGTTGATATTATAAAATTATTTTGATCATTAAAATAGCTAACATGTAATCCTATCTAAAGTTTTTGTTTTTTTCATTTTTTAAATTGTAATTGTTGAGTTTAGATTTTCAAGGAAGAGGGGTAGATTCAAATATTATATTCTCTCTCAAGATTTTGAAGTTATCACTATTATTAGAAATATTCTGAGATATTTAAGCATAACTGTTAATCTGTGATATTTTGACTTGGTCAAATCTTAAGAGTTGTTTGGCCTTTTTCTATTTATCTTTTACCCCTTTTTTGTTTGTCACGTTAATACGTGATGGGGTGTTTTATGTGTTTACCGCAACAGCAGCCAGCACGTTCTTGTGAGGTGTGTGGTCGCCGCGAGGGTGAGAAAAATAGAAGAGAGAGGGTTGCTCGGAGATTTTGACGTCGTATTCGATTTTCTTTGATTTTTTTTATCTTCTACGTTCTCTTCTATCGTGGAGATCGTAGTGTTCGTGAAAACGTTTATTCGATGCTCTACGGAGTTATTTAAAGACGTATCATCAGGAAAGAGATTGGGTATTCAGGATTGTTCCGTCCTGGAAAAGATCACTCCGTGTCGGTGTAAGAGTATTTTTACACTTTGTATTCTTTTATATCTAGTGGATTCTCTCTGATCTCCCCGTGGACGTAGGAAGACGCATCATCTTTTTGAACTACGTAAATATGATGTCTGTGTGGTTTGCTTGTTTGTATTCTTTTCGATTCGTATTTAATCTTTGCTACACGAGTCGCTTACTGGGTTGCACGTTTGTTCCGCTATGGGAGCGTTTTGACGCTCCGACGTCTAACATTAATCACTATTATTATAAACATGCTTGGCGATGAACTTAAAAAGTTGTTATCCATATTCATTAATCAATATATAATCTAATCCATTGACTCTTTTAGACATATGTATATGTATTATTGTGAAAATTTTATTATCTCCAATTTTTCGTTTCCTCTCTTCTCTTTGACCTCGGCACTTGACAAAACTTGTTATAGTTTCGGTTGGTCACGTTTTCTAAGTGTTGATGATATAGTTCGCATATATGACAATAGCGTGTTTCTCTTTAGTTCAACTATCATCGAGTTTGTTATGTCGCAAAGCTTATCATACTAGAGGTGTCTATCGACTACGTGATTCGTTAGATAGTCAATAGCAACACACAACAGGAGCGGACGTTGTTGTGCTGCCGCACTTAGGTTGCGTCACCACAACTTTCTCGTCAATTTATCTATTTTATGTTCTTTATAGAATTTGCAAAATTTGTTCTCAAGCGAAGAATTTTATCCATCTAATTACTTATGAATTTATGTATTTGTATTGTCTATTAACCAAATGTAAATCATGATTCGTCGGGTCGCATCTCGGGTCGTAACTCGGGTCCGACTCGATCGTTTTTGGGGCCGACTGACTCAGTCCTGACCTCAAGACCTCGATCTCAAAATTAATATATTATTATTATTATTAGCGATCTCGGCCGACCCCGACCGACTCGGGTCACGACCCCGACCGATTGGACCCAACCAACCCAGTCCCGACTTCCAACCCCACTTTTGTAAATTATTTTCAGGTGGATGTTACAATGCGGTATTTGGTATCTATTCCTGATAGTTAATGAACAGTACGTGGCTACATATTTTTCTTATAAGATATACATATGGATAATGACATTCTCCCATTCTTATTCGGTCCATTGACATCTCTATTAGCCCGAGATTAGATATTATACCATTCCTTTATCAAACGGTCTAATATCTAATTCGGTCAAAGATTCCATGAGAGGATAGATAATTCGAATCATTTGATAAAATATCTGAACTAATATTTAAATATGTTAATAATTATTTAATTTTAAGTGATTCATTATAATTTATTTCAAAGACAAATAAATAAGATTTTATGTTTGAGGACATAAAAGGTTAGGTTAGGTTAGAGATGAATTTAAGAATTTAAATTTTTGTGCTAAACTAAAGCAAAAGCCACCGGAGTTATTCTTTTTAGATCTTATCACAAAACAATTAAGAAATAATCTGAATAATCACAAGTCTGACTGATTCAGACTTCAGAGGCAGTTTAGTCCAAACGAACACCTTACTCTGACGATGTCAAAGATCATGATATGGACGACAATGGCGGAACGGAAAATCTGTGAAGTAACAATTATTTTCTCCTTTGAAAACACACAAACATATCTA
Organism: Cryptocoryne crispatula var. balansae; assembly: GCA_036172225.1. Classification (NCBI taxonomy): domain Eukaryota; kingdom Viridiplantae; phylum Streptophyta; class Magnoliopsida; order Alismatales; family Araceae; genus Cryptocoryne; species Cryptocoryne crispatula. Next base: position 546,415 of record CM069935.1, on the reverse strand, counting down.
CGTTTTTTTTTTTTCCCCTTCCCTCTGAGAAGGCCCGTTTTATACAGGTTTCATTTGGGAATAATCTTGATATACCGTACTACAAGGGGTCTACGAGGAATTATATATGTTATTTCCAGCTGTGGGGGAACAGGAGTTGAAGTTGAAGATGGTCGGATTCCGGTGTCCGTCATATTTTTGTTCCATCTTCTGCGAGTTCGGATCGCCTCAGAACGCCTCCTGAGACTACTCCCTCAGTCGCGTATCCGCTCGCGCCACATACGCGTCGGGACCGCTGCGCCAAACGTCCGACGCCGGCTCGTCTGCGAACTCATCTTCTGCACATCTGTGGGAGATGCACGTACGGACTTGATGCCCAGCCGTGTTTTTCTGAAGTTTCCGTGCACCCTCCCTCTGCCTGTGGGTATAAAAGCAGCGGTGTCGAGATCAACCGAATAATACGATGTTCAAACTTCGAAACTAGACTTCCTTGTATCGGACAAGTTCGAGTTCAATTCCAAACTTTTGCGTGTATGTTCGGATCTTGTCCTAATTTTATTCGTTATTTAATCGAGTCGAACTTGAACTTAAGATCAAATAGTAATTCAACTCAGAAGTTTATACCATATTCAAGTTTAATATCAATATGAATTCATACAATTCAAAACTAATCTAAACTCGAAATAAGTTTAACTTGTTTTTGAAATTTGTTCTTAAATTAAATTAAATTATTTTTTATTTTAACTTATTTTATATATTTAAGTGATAATATATAATCATTAATACTCATAAAAATAAATATTCAATCGAATATTTAATTTAGTTATTCACAAATTTTATCGATTTTTTGAACACATGACACAACTGCTAGGTGTGCGCCGCACTGCGCGCAGGCGAGAGATCGAGTGCCTCCCCACAGAATCCACCCCCCTCGGGGTGGCCCGGCATCAGCCGGGATCGATCCGGCACCTTACTCCTGATCCCGCACCTTGCTCCCCCAGGAGCAGGGCATCGCGCCAATCGAGCTAAGCTCGGAGCTCGGTCGGCCACAAATTTTATCGAGTTGGACCGATGTTTGCTCAAGTTTCGAATTTTATTTTATTTATTCAAATTTGATCAAGTTACCAACGATTGTATTTGGTGTGTCCTTTTGCTTAAACTGACTCCTTGCGAGGACGCTCGAGTGCGGTTGGTGTTTGACCTTCTTTCGGCGTCCACCGCGTGTTTGATTATTGGTTTGTCCAACTGATTTGAGTCTGCGTTGGAGTATGATTAAAGAAACCTTGACTCGCCGATGTATGGTGTTCTGCATGGTGGGCCTGGCTCCTTCCGTCTGCCATCAAGCTTTCTTTCGTCTTTGCCGAATGCCAACTACCAGAATGGCACCGGCGACAGCTGCTGCAACCTAACATATATACCCTCCTCCTCCTCCTCCTGGTCGGGTGCTACAAGACTACATAACTTATTATTGAGGGGAGCGTATCTATCTGCGTACCTCCTCGATCTCCTGCTGCTGCTAATTAATGAGATGATTACAACAAGAAGAATAACTATATGTGTGTGTGTGTGTATAGTGGTTAGTTATGCTGATAGGGTTAATTGGAATAGGCTATGAAGACGGTGTTAATTAATTAGCAATATCTTAATTGTCATGGAAATGGTTTTGTTAACACGGACAACAGAAGATTAAGGAAAAAATACGACCATACATACATACATACATATATACCTTGAAGATGAGCATCCGATATGTCCTTAACAAACGTACCATCATCAGAAGGTGTCATATCGTCAACTGGACTGCATTCCTAGCAACTCCACTGTTCTCGGAAGGAAACGTTACTTTATTTCCAGTTGATCTCAATCGTTGAGAAAAGTTGGGGACCATCGAGCGTCTGATGAGGAGATGTCTGCCCTGAAATTCCATCCCGAAGTCTTTTGGCGAAGTAAACCTCTCTTGCAATTTCGTCGGCAGGGTTCCCAGAATAATTATACGTTGACGACTAGTTTTCCCGAGTGCATCTTTCCATAATTTAAAAAAATAAAATAAAACGCTTCTTGTTTGGTCGTCTACCAAATAAATTAATACAACAACAACAACAAAATTAAAGAGAGAAAACAACGAGTAAGGGAATGGGTTGTTGAAACTAGAAGCTTAGCTTCCCACAATTATTAGCAAACAATCCTGAGTTCTTTTTTTTTTTCAACGGAAAACAGCATAAACGGGCCGGGTTCTACAACCGCAGGAAATTAGCCAGAGAAGGTGCCTGCAGAACTTGTTAAACTTGCTTCAATCGAGAGGAACTTATCTCCAATTCCGCTCACCAAAGTAGGGAAGAAAAGCCGTGGCGTTGTTGATTCGGGGGGTGAAAAAGGTATGTGGTAGATTGATGCAGGACCAGCCAAGGGGCGGAGGAACGTTCATGTCATAAATATTACCGTGATAGTCTGTTAACATGGGAGATAATTATTCCAGCATAAATAACCTGATTTGTGGAAAATAAAGGCCAAATCTCATTAACACGCGGATCCTTGCGACTGTCAAGCTCTTCCTTTTTGAAGGCTTCTGCGAAGGAAGGATACCTCTTCTCAACGGGACTCCTCTCAGAGAAAGACCAGAAAAACATAAGCTAATACCAAAAATCTGTTCTTGCTGCACACCTTCGAAGTTGAGAGATTATGGGGTGTTTGGTTGCATGATAATGGAAGTTTTTTTTTTAATTTTTAAAGATTGTAAGAAAACTTGTTAAAAGAGGTGTTTGGTAACCATGACAATTTTATGTTTTAAAAGTGATTTTCTTCTTAAACAAAAAAAGAGGGTCTCACCTCTTTCTTTTTTCTTGTGGTCCCCCCCACTTTGTTTGGTCATGTGGGGTAGTTACTCTTTTTTGTAATCACATCCCTCCAAACATGATAATTTTATGTCATGAGTTTGTTCACTTTTTATTTTAATATAATTTTTTATCATGAAAATGTATAAAAAATTATTGTGCAACCAAACACCCCGTTAACATCCATCAGATGGCATATAAAGCATCAAAACGATCCACAAATGCCTATATCTTCAAATGCCTAAACTTTAGGCATTTGGGCATTCTTGGTATTTCTATCATATGGCAGATATGGAAAAATAGGTGCACTACGTCTATAAATTACCAGAATAAGGACCCTGTGTGGATCCTTACCATGGCAAAAAAAGATGCTGCCTATTTTTTGTCTCAAACCAAGCTGATCCAATGCGATACAATTGATAAATGGGTTCCTCCGCCGTCTACTCATGTCAAAATAAATGTTGATGCTGCAACTGACAATACTCTGGGCGCTATTGGCATTCTTATCAGAGATTTTCAGGGCAGGTTACTAGCTTGGAAGGTGAGGATATCTACTTACACAGATGCACAAATACTGGAGGCTGAAGCTCTTCTTGAAGCATGTTCTTGGAAATACCTGAGACAGAGTCCTTCCTTCATTGAAAGTGATTCTCAGGTGGTGGTGAACGCCGTAAATGAAGTAGGTCCGATGGTTTGGAAAGCTTCTTCCTTCATCCGGCGGTGTCGCGAACGTCTTGCAGAAGCGCCCTCTTCGGTTGTCTTCAGCCCTAGGCAAACGAACGAGGCTGCTCACCGCCTCGCCAGGTGGGCACTGCAGAACAGGCTGTGTAGACAGTGGTCGTCGTCTTATATAGGTACCCCAAACGAACTAATGGCCCAGATTTTTGAGGACGCGCCGGGTGTACGTCGGAGATTGCTCCACGATTTTGTTTAGTTAATATAATTATCTCTGTGAACAAAAAAAAAAAAAAAAAGACTACAAACCCCACGGTCAAACTGGCTCGATGGGGTCAGCACACCATCGGAGCGCGGACCGGACCACATCGTAGATTTGTAGCGGTCCGAAGACGTAGAAAGGTCAATCCCGCAACTCTCCGCTTCCTCCGCGTTTCTTCACCCCCCATCCGGAGCTGAACAGTTCCCACCGCCGCCGCCGCCGTTCTTCGCCCCCGGCGCCGACGAGAATCGCGTCCTAGACACCCCTCGGGCTGAACATCTGCCAAAGAGATGTGCTAGAGGAGGCCGCTGCGTCCTGCGGCAACCTCCTCTTCGCCCTTGATTGTCCGCTTCCGCAACCTTGGATCCCCTTTGTTCTCTCCCCCACCCCCGCCCCCCTTTTTCTTCCGGAGCATGGCCTCCTCGCGCCGCCGCGAGGAAGTGCGCGATGTCCCACGACAAGGCCGCGGCGAGCAGCGGAGCGTCGGGCGGGAAGGAGAAGAGAAGGAGGGAGAGGACCGATGGTCCGAGATGATTCCCGACGTGCTGGGGGAGATCATCGGCAGGGTGGAGGCAAGCGAGGAGCGGTGGCCGCTGAGGAGTAGCGTTGTGTCGTGCGCGTGCGTCTGCAGGAGGTGGAGGGAGGTGGCGATCGGAATCGTTAGGCCGCCCTGGGAATCCGGCAGGATCACCTTCCCTTCCTCCCTCAAGCAGGTCGAATCGATCTCGTCGTGGCGGAGCTTCTGTTTCATCCTACTAGCGATTTAAAACCGTGAACGCAGACTTAACTGTTCCAATTTTGCGTGCGCGATGCAGCCGGGACCGGGAGACTCCCCTCTTCAGTGCTTCATCAAAAGGAACAAGAAGAATTCCACCTTCTACCTTTACCTTGGCTTGACTCGGAGTAAGTACTTGTCGAACAGAATATATAAGAGGGTTGCTATAGATGTGATCTTGGCGTTTTGTTATGCTTCTGCTTGATTGGCTAGACGAGTTGTTCCTGGTTCTAGATCTTCAAGGTTGACTGGCTGTTGAACTAGTTGAGCATTTTGGGCTGTTGGATCCTACCCTTATGTGCTTTATTCTTTCTCAAATGAAGATGAAGCATATAAGCCTGCTCTAAGATATCTAGGTACATGCATTTAGTGGCATTATATGGGTTTCTGAGTAATGCCTTCTGGCTCTTGAAGGCATTTTTCTCTTTAGTACAGGCTCAAGTTCCTAGGCCCTGTTTGGTAACTGTATGAACACCTCCATCGCCATCAATTTCGAAATGGATACTGATATAAATCATAAATAGGTGTTTGACTATCAATATTGAAGAAACATGATACGTAATACAAGATATGTAATACAAGTGTCGAGCTGTGTCAGTTTTGATATTAATACTCTATCCTTTATAAAAAAATATCAATATCAAAATAGATATGGTCATTTTTCATACTCATGACATTGGCATTTTTGTTCTCTCAATTCCAGCCTCCTTTCTCTGCTTTGGAACACTTTCTTCATCGATATCCATATTCAGCCGAGTGGATATGGAAGTGTCTGCCTCCCACTTTCTCGCACTAGAAGGGTGTCCCTTGTTCCAATTTACTGTATCAACTTCTATGGGTTGCAAGTTTTGCCCCATTTGAACAGTCTCTGTTGGTAGTTGTGCATCAATGATACCCTGCGATCATCAATCCAATCTCTTGCTTCTGTGACTTGTATTTCTTTTTTTCATTTTTATGTTGTCTTCTTTCAGTGGGGTTAACCAGCATGGATTTGCACGTCCCCTGGTCGATTCTTCAATCAATGCATTTGTTTTGTAGCTCATCCTATTGCAAATGGCATCATCGTCCATGAACATAGTTTACTATCTGTCTCGTGTACAAGTCCTGATTGTACTCATCTCATCATGTGCTTGTTTCTTTTCCTTTTTTTTCAGCATTCATGGACAAAGGGAAGTTCCTCTCGGCTGCTCGGAGGTTTAGGCGTGGTACTCACACAGAGTACATCATCTCCCTGGATGCCGACGACCTGTCTCAGGGTAGCAAGGCATATATGGGAAAATTGAGGTACATACCTCCTCCTGATATTAGGATCCGTACAGTTTGCCGACCCTGTGCAAGTCCTGTTCTACCTCTTGACAAATGATGACAATACAAGCAAGATTTTCTTCGGCTTGTACACGTAAACGCCACATTTGGTGCTTGAAGCCTGTTTCGGTAACAGTATTACACACCACCATCATTATTAATGCGCCAGATTGATATTAACATACATGGTACATCATCACAAGGTGTTTGGTTATTGATATCAATTTTGAAATTTGTGGCACAGACACGTCGAAAATTATAATACGAGTGCTCGCTCGAATCAATTTTGTTAGTGATATCTTTATTCTCTAGAAATAGCTATATCAAGATTAGGGGTGGCAGCGGACCGGAATGAACTGCGTTGGAGTATGATTAAAGAAACCTTGACTCGCCGATGTATGGTTTTCTGCATGGTGGTCCTGGCTCCTTCCGTCTGCCATCAAGCTTTCTTTCGTCTTTGCCGAATGCCAACTACCAGAATGGCACCGGCGACAGCTGCTGCAACCTAACAATACCCTCCTCCTCCTCCTTCTGGTCGGGTGCTACAAGACTACATAACTTATTATTGAGGGGAGCGTATCTATCTGCGTACCTCTTCGATCTCCTGCTGCTGCTAATTAATGAGATGATTACAACAAGAAGAATAACTATATATGTGTGTGTGTGTGTGTATAATGGTTAGTTATGCTGATAGGGTTAATTGGAATAGGATATGAAGACGGTGATAATTAATTAGCAATATCTTAATTGTCATGGAGATGGTTTTGTTAACACGGACAACAGAAGATTAAGGAAAAAAGACGACCATACATACATACAACAAAAAAATTGTTAACACGGACTAGTTTTCCCGAGTGCATCTTTCCATAATTTTTTAAAAAAAATAAAACGCTTCTTGTTTGGTCGTCTACCAAATAAATTAATACAACAACAACAAAAAAATTAAAGAGAGAAAACAACGAGTAAGGGAATGGGTTGTTGAAACTAGAAGCTTAGCTTCCCACAATTATTAGCAAACAATCCTGAGTTCTTTTTTTTTTTCAACGGAAAACAGCATAAACGGGGTTCTACAACCGCAGGAAATTAGCCAGAGAAGGTGCCTGCAGAACTTGTTAAACTTGCTTCAATCGAGAGGAACTTATCTCCAATTCCGCTCACCAAAGTAGGGAAGAAAAGCCGTGGCGTTGTTGATTCGGGGGGTGAAAAAGGTATGTGGTAGATGATGCAGGACCAGCCAAGGGGCGGAGGAGCGTTCATGTCATAAATATTACCGTGATACTCTGTTAACATGGGAGATAATTATTCCAGCATAAATAACCTGATTTGTGGAAAATAAAGGCCAAATCTCATTAACACGCGGATCCTTGCGACTGTCAAGCTCTTCCTTTTTGAAGGCTTCTGCGAAGGAAGGATACCTCTTCTCAACGGGACTCCTCTCAGAGAAAGACCAGAAAAACATAAGCTAATACCAAAAATCTGTTCTTGCTGCACACCTTCGAAGTTGAGAGATTATGGGGTGTTTGGTTGCATGATAATGGAAGTTTTTTTTTTAATTTTTAAAGATTGTAAGAAAACTGGTTAAAAGAGGTGTTTGGTAACCATGACAATTTTATGTTTTAAAAGTGATTTTCTTCTTAAACAAAAAAAGAAGGTCTCACCTCTTTCTTTTTTCTTGTGGTCCCCCCCCACTTTGTTTGGTCATGTGGGGTAGTTACTCTTTTTTGTAATCACATCCCTCCAAACATGATAATTTTATGTCATGAGTTTGTTCACTTTTTATTTTAATATAATTTTTTATCATGAAAGTGTACAAAAAATTATCATGCAACCAAACACCCCATTAGCATCCATCAGATGGCATATAAAGCATCAAAACGATCCACAAATGCCTATATCTTCAAATGCCTAAACTTTAGGCATTTGGGCATTCTTGGTATTTCTATCATATGGCAGATATGGAAAAATAGGTGCATTACGTCTATAAATTACCAGAATAAGGACCCTGTGTGGATCCTTACCATGGCAAAAAAAGATGCTTCCTATTTTTTGTCTCAAACCAAGCTGATCCAATGCGATACAATTGATAAATGGGTTCCTCCGCCGTCTACTCATGTCAAAATAAATGTTGATGCTGCAACTGACAATACTCTGGGCGCTATTGGCATTCTTATCAGAGATTTTCAGGGCAGGTTACTAGCTTGGAAGGTGAGGACATCTACTTACACAGATGCACAAATACTGGAGGCTGAAGCTCTTCTTGAAGCATGTTCTTGGAAATACCTGAGACAGAGTCCTTCCTTCATTGAAAGTGATTCTCAGGTGGTGGTGAACGCCGTAAATGAAGTAGGTCCGATGGTTTGGAAAGCTTCTTCCTTCATCCGGTGGTGTCGCGAACGTCTTGCAGAAGCGCCCTCTTCGGTTGTCTTCAGCCCTAGGCAAACGAACGAGGCTGCTCACCGCCTCGCCAGGTGGGCACTGCAGAACAGGCTATCTAGACAGTGGTCGTCGTCTTATATGGGTACCCCAAACGAACTAATGGCCCAGATTTTTGAGGACGCGCCGGGTGTACGTTGGAGATTGCTCCACGATTTTGTTTAGTTAATATAATTATCTCTGTGAACAAAAAAAAAAGGGAGAATTACTCTTAGGTCCATTTAAGAAAATGACTTTAGTAAAAACTCCGTTGACCACATTTCGTTACTGTTTAATCCGTTGACACTGAATTTCATTATCACCCAGTCCATTTCTTCATCCCATTATTTTTAAATCCCACTTTTACCCCCGGCGGGGGAGCGCCGCGGGTGGAAGCCTCGCCGGGGGCGGGGGGGTGTTCCGCGGGGGCTTCCGCAGGCGGCGGCGCCTCGCCGGGGGGGGGGGGGAGCGCCAAGGGGGTAGGCTACCCCTTTTCCTCTCCTTCGAAACTAAGGTTCTCCGTGCGAACGGCGATGGCGGGCTTGCCGTCGGTTGTTTCTCTTCTGTTTATGTGGCCGCGCAGGGTTCCTGCCGGCGCTGGACAAGGTGGGGAGGACGTGCCATGTCTACCTGACCCGGGACCACGCCATGTTTCTCCACAACCTCCTTGCCAGCGACGGCGTGCAGTGCGTCGCCCAGTTCGGCCGCGACGTCCTCTTTCGCGACTACCGCATCTCCAGCCAGAACGACGACCGCATTGCGTTTTCGCTCGATCTCGCCCTCCTCCACCGAGCCCTCCGCAGCGCGCTCTCCATCCTTCATAGCCAGGGCGGCGGCGGTGCGGGTGAACCCGTCCAAATCCAGATCAAGCTCCTGAAGAAGATACCCGCCGGTTCCCAGCAGCCTACCCCTTTCCTCTCCTTCGCAGGCGGTGGGAGCGCCGCGGGGGGCGGGGGGAGCGCCAAGGGGGGGGGGGGGGGGGCTTCCGCAGGCGGCGGCGCCTCGCCTGGGGGCGGGGGAGCGCCGGGGGGGGGGGCTTCCGCAGGCGGTGGGAGCGCCGCGGGGGGCGGGGGGAGCGCCGGGGGGGGGGGGGGGGGCTTCCGCAGGCGGCGGCGCCTCGCCGGGGGGCGGGGGGAGCGCCGGGGGGGCTTCCGCAGGCGGTGGGAGCGCCGCGGGGGGCGGGGGAGCGCCAAGGGGGGGGGGGGGCTTCCGCAGCGGCGGCGCCTCGCCGGGGGGCGGGGGAGGGGGGCGGCGGGGGGGCATTTACGATATTTCAAATCTAAATTGGAGTGGGGTGACGATATTTTGAAAAAACGGACCTAATAATAAGGTGTTTTTGAAAACGGACCTAGTGGTAAAGTGGTTTCTTTAAAACGGACCTAATGTGCATTTACACAAAAAAAAAGATTACAAACCCCACGGTCAAACTGGCTCGATGGGGTCAGCACACCATCGGAGCGCGGACCGGACCACATCGTAGATTTGTAGCGGTCCGAAGACGTAGAAAGGTCAATCCCGCAACTCTCCGCTTCCTCCGCGTTTCTTCACCCCCCATCCGGAGCTGAACAGTTCCCACCGCCGCCGCCGCCGTTCTTCGCCCCCGGCGCCGACGAGAATCGCGTCTTAGACACCCCTCGGGCTGAACATCTGCCAAAGAGATGTGCTAGAGGAGGCCGCTGCGTCCTGCGGCAACCTCCTCTTCGCCCTTGATTGTCCGCTTCCGCAACCTTGGATCCCCTTTGTTCTCTCCCCCACCCCCGCCCCCCTTTTTTCTTCCGGAGCATGGCCTCCTCGCGCCGCCGCGAGGAAGTGCGCGATGTCCCACGACAAGGCCGCGGCGAGCAGCGGAGCGTCGGGCGGGAAGGAGAAGAGAAGGAGGGAGAGGACCGATGGTCCGAGATGATTCCCGACGTGCTGGGGGAGATCATCGGCAGGGTGGAGGCAAGCGAGGAGCGGTGGCCGCTGAGGAGTAGCGTTGTGTCGTGCGCGTGCGTCTGCAGGAGGTGGAGGGAGGTGGCGATCGGAATCGTTAGGCCGCCCTGGGAATCCGGCAGGATCACCTTCCCTTCCTCCCTCAAGCAGGTCGAATCGATCTCGTCGTGGCGGAGCTTCTGTTTCATCCTACTAGCGATTTAAAACCGTGAACGCAGACTTAACTGTTCCAATTTTGCGTGCGCGATGCAGCCGGGACCGGGAGACTCCCCTCTTCAGTGCTTCATCAAAAGGAACAAGAAGAACTCCACCTTCTACCTTTACCTTGGCTTGACTCGGAGTAAGTACTTGTCGAACAGAATATATAAGAGGGTTGCTATATATGTGATCTTGGCGTTTTGTTATGCTTCTGCTTGATTGGCTAGACGAGTTGTTCCTTCTCCTGTTGAACTAGTTGAGCATTTTGGGCTGTTGGATCCTACCCTTATGTGTTTTATTCTTTCTCAAATGAAGATGAAGCATATAAGCCTGCTCTAAGATATCTAGGTACATGCATTTAGTGGCATTATATGGGTTTCTGAGTAATGCCTTCTGGCTCTTGAAGGCATTTTTCTCTTTAGTACAGGCTCAAGTTCCTAGGCCCTGTTTGGTAACTGTATGAACACCTCCATCGCCATCAATTTCGAAATGGATACTGATATAAATCATAAATAGGTGTTTGACTATCAATATCAATATTGAAGAAACATGATACGTAATACAAGATATGTAATACAAGTGTCGAGCTGTGTCAGTCTTGATATTAATACTCTATCCTTTATAAAAAAATATCAATATCAAAATAGATATGGTCATTTTTCATACTCATGACATTGGCATTTTTTTTTTCTCTCAATTCCAGCCTCCTTTCTCTGCTTTGGAACACTTTCTTCATCGATATCCATATTCAGCTGAGTGGATATGGAAGTGTCTGCCTCCCACTTTCTCGCACTAGAAGGGTGTCCCTCGTTCCAATTTACTGTATCAACTTCTATGGGTTGCAAGTTTTGCCCCATTTGAACAGTCTCTGTTGGTAGTTGTGCATCAATGATACCCTGCGATCATCAATCCAATCTCTTGCTTCTGTGACTTGTATTTCTTTTTTTCATTTTTATGTTGTCTTCTTTCAGTGGGGTTAACCAGCATGGATTTGCACGTCCCCTGGTCGATTCTTCAATCAATGCATTTGTTTTGTAGCTCATCCTATTGCAAATGGCATCATCGTCCATGAACATAGTTTACTATCTGTCTCGTGTACAAGTCCTGATTGTACTCATCTCATCATGTGCTTGTTTCTTTTCCCTTTTTTTTTCAGCATTCATGGACAAAGGGAAGTTCCTCTCGGCTGCTCGGAGGTTTAGGCGTGGTACTCACACAGAGTACATCATCTCCCTGGATGCCGACGACCTGTCTCAGGGTAGCAAGGCATATATGGGAAAATTGAGGTACATACCTCCTCCTGATATTAGGATCCGTACAGTTTGCCGACCCTGTGCAAGTCCTGTTCTACCTCTTGACAAATGATGACAATACAAGCAAGATTTTCTTCGGCTTGTACACGTAAACGCCACATTTGGTGCTTGAAGCCTGTTTCGGTAACAGTATTACACACCACCATCATTATTAATGCGCCAGATTGATATTAACATACATGGTACATCATCAAAAGGTGTTTGGTTATTGATATCAATTTTGAAATTTGTGGCACAGACACGTCGAAAATTATAATACGAGTGCTCGCTCGAATCAATTTTGTTAGTGATATCTTATTCTCTAGAAATAGCTATATCAAGATTAGGGGTGGCAGCGGACCGGGATTGCCCGGTGTCTTGTGGGTCTAGCCTTTTAGGCATTTGCCATATAAACGTTCCACAAGCTAATTGTGGAGGGGGGGTGTGTGTGTGTTTCACTCTCCCTCCCCTCCCTTCGCAGCTCGGACTTCCTGGGAACGAAATTCACGATATATGACAGCCAGCCGCCATTCGATGGTGCCAAGGCATCGAACAGCAGATCCAGCCGTCGATTTGCCAGCAAGCAGATCAGCCCCCAGGTGCCTTCGGGGAACTTCGAGACCGGGCAAGCTTCCTACAAGTTCAACCTGCTCAGATCGAGGGGTCCGAGGAGAGTGGCGTGCACCCTGCGCTGCCCTTCGGAGGAGCAGGCCAAGTCCGAGGGCACCACTCCCTCGGGCGCCGCCGCCCAACGCTTGGTCCTCCTCAAGAACAAGGCTCCGAGGTGGCACGAGCACCTCCAGTGCTGGTGCTTGAATTTTCACGGGCGCGTCACGGTTGCTTCCGTCAAGAACTTCCAGCTGGTGGCGGCGGCGGCGGGTGACGAAGAGACGGTGGTTCTGCAGTTCGGGAAGGTCGGCGACGACACGTTCACCATGGATTACCGCCGGCCGCTGTCGGCCTTCCAGGCATTTGCCATATGCCTAACGAGCTTCGGGACGAAGCTCGCATGTGAGTGAGGTAATAAGGATGCGTACGTAGTAACCTTGATTTACTGGTGATTGGGACTCTTTGATCTGTAACCGAGAGCTCAGATGTATTACTATTAATCGTCCTGTCCCGTGTGACTGTGTCGTAAGTTCGTAACATAACATGTATCCCTTCGGTCTTGAGGACATCTATACATGTTCCATCCGAAAGGAAATGTGCTCAACTTAGTTCATCTGCACACGGGTGCCTTGTGTCATAAACTCATAATAGCTACTAGTTCGCTAGACAGCGTGCCGTTGCTCCTTAGTACTCTGCTTTCGAGGAGGGCCGCCGGGCGGCGCCGTCGTCGAGGAAGAGGCGGATCCTCGAGACGTAGAGGACGCCGCGTAGACTGCGCGGTTGCCCGGTGTCCCGATCGTTCTCCACGACCATGCCGCCGAAGACGAGCCTCCGGCTGGTGCGGCACCGGGAAGCCGCGGCGCCTGTTACATCTCTTTCGTCTCGAGGACGGTGCCGACGAACTAGACTGCCATCGTGAATGCCCTCCCTGACGGTTGTTCTCCGCTCGAACGTACGTCGTATCAGCGCAGTTATATCAGTCACGCGAAGTCCGGTTAAGGCTCTGACAACCGTATCAATTACCTCAATCACAAAAGACTAGGTTTTTGGTGTTTTGTAGGACTAATCTATCAGCGCAGTTATGTCAGTCCAGCGAACTCAATTAAGGTCCTGTTATCACCAGAAACCAAGTCTTATGTGAAGTCCGGTTAAGGCTCTGACAACAGTACCAATCACCTCATTCACATAAGACTTGGTTTCTGGTGTTTGTAGGACTAATCTCCGCGATAATCGTCTATCATCGACGACTGAGCACCTGGTTAGTCATTTGCGAGGAGGAACAATGATTTAGACTTCGACACACACACACACGTCAAGTTTGAGAATGAATAAACAAGTAGTGTACGCGCGGACGTTTCTGTGTTAATTAATAAGTTGAGACAGTTGAACAGACCTCGGTGGCTTGAAAAGGATATGTATCAATCATATAATACACTATCCAGACATCTTCAACTAAATTTTGAGCATTGAGATAAAGATTTCTAGACGTCCAACATTCTACCCGGTCTTCTCCTAACTAAATCTTAAGCTTTTCGTATTTTGCCAAGCGCCAAGCAAAGAACATCTCAAAAAAAGTTGATATTCACCCAAAGACCGATGTATTCATTCAACACCCAGTTGCTCCGACGGACACCGTTCCCACAGTGTCAACATAAGCCCGTTCTGGAAGTGAGGGCATGGAAATTGCTTTCACTCGTATGCTCACTCAGCAGGAATCAACGGGTCGATCACAGGAGCTGCACAGATGCAAGGCAGATTAGTGAACTGGCAAACAAGGATTTAAACTATTTCAAGCGAGATGGCAAGCAGGCGAAGCAAGCATTTTGGTCCTCGTAGTCAAAGACAGGCAGCATTTTTAGCCTTCCCTCCACCATGGCCATATTGGTAAAAAAAACCCACATGAATGGCTTCTACAGTCGCCCCGACTACTCTTCGGTCATGAAAAGAAGTATGTGGATAAATTTACTACCAGTAAAGGAAACGCAGAAAACAAAATTCAAATGTTCTCTCTCCACATTTGAGATCCTGAGTAGTCAGGAAAATGTACGGCACTGGAGCAAATATTCTGTGTTTGGAGCTCTCTGTGCACTCTATCTTACCGCAGAGAAATAAATGAACTTTTTTTTTTTGAACAACAACAACACAAATACATTTATACTATAGCAAAGGAGTACAGACAAACCGAGACACCATTACATGAAAGCAAAGATATGATTAACAAAGCGATAAACAGAGTTCCGTTGAAGACCATCTTGTCCAACAACTTAACACATAGCCACATAATGGCCAAAGATCGGCCAACAAAGTTAAGGACTCCTTTCAAGGAGTTTGATAGCTGCTTCGAGACCGGAAACTCACACCAGAGAGGTGTGGATTTTGCCCAGATTAACGGTCTCTGAAGAGAAAACATGACTATGAAAAAGTCATAGAAGGACAGCAAGATAGACCCCAACAGCAACACACCGACTATAAACAAGAGGAAACAAAAGATAAACAAACTAAGGCAAACTAAACCTGAACTCCATAACCGTAGTGCATGAAGAGGAGACAAAATGCCTAAATGAAAATTTAGGCAAAGCACTACATTCGGAACAACACTACTAGGCCTAGACATTTTTGTTTGGGAGGGAGGATTATCCTCCCTCCCAAACCAAAAAGAACCTCAAAATAGTCGAAATAAATGACCAGAAAATCACCCAGAGTCGCCTTGGAGCGGACGAGAACACCGCTGTACGAGAAGCCGCCGGAGGGGGAACCGATGAAGGTTCTGCCGAAGAAGAGGCCGCCCGACCGCCCGACGAGGTCTAACAGCGCCTAGCACTCACCGCCCGCTCGAAATCGGTCCAGAGGAGGGGGTCCGGCGAATGATCCGCCAAAGAAGGGCTCCGGCGAGGGATAGGGGCTCCGGCGAGGGTTCCGCCGGAAGGGGCGCCGGCGAGGGGGCTCCGGAGAGGGTTCCGCCGGAGGGTGCTCCGACGAGGGAGAAGGGGTTCCGCTGGAGGGGGCTCCGGCGAGGGTTCCGCCGGAAGGGGCGCCGGCGAGGGGGCTCCGGAGAGGGTTCCGCCGGAGAGAGCCAGAAAGTCACGAGTCGCGGTTCTATTCAATAAATGAACTTGTACGCTGCAAATAAGGTGAAGATTCTAAATTTACAGAATTCACCAGAGTTAATATTTACATGCTTACGCACTTCACTTGCTCCTTCTATGTAATGACATCAATTTCTTCTTCGTTTTACCCTTTCCTGTTTGTGTCTCAGTTTTTTTATCCCGACGACAAGATTACTTTAACCATGATTCTGAGCTTTAAGATTGCTTCACGAACCTTCTTTCTTTTCCAAATTCTCCCACTTCTCTCGCAACACTAGTACCAATGGTAAAAGAAATAGAAGTTTGGTATTCAAGATGATGAAATACAAGCAGAGAAAGTATTTACCATTAATTTGCCTTCTCACCTTCTTCTGAACAATTGTTATGGTGTTCACAATCAGCTGCACCAGCCTGAGGAACGTCCAGTAAGATATAATTATTCTGCTCGAGCATGTGATCCTGAATGATAAAATGGAAACGACACTCGGTGTGAATTTTTATTGAACCATCTCCATGTAAAATTTCAAGTATTCCCGAACATAATTAAAAGGCTTCAAAGGTTTTGATTGAGGCGGGAAGCAAAGAGTACCTGAGGTTCAATTATCATTACGGAAGTCTCTTCTATTAGCTCTCTCGCGTCAGAGACAACGCTTGGAAGCATTGCGGGATCCCAACTTAGAATATGGCAGATAGCACTTACATATGCCCTGTGAGCTTCATTCCTCTCAGTCCTTTTAGTAGAATTCGAATGCTGAACAAGTGAGGAACAACCATTGTAACTCTTTCCCAATTGTTCCCTGGTTCCTTCACATACAAGGCAGAAAAAAATCCCCTTCTCCCAGTTCTTCTCATAGTAAGCTCTCAGGTTCACATCGTCTGCAAACAGACCCAAGAAGAAATAAAAAAATATTGACCCTTCTTGTTTTACACTTTTTCCATTGCTGTCACTGCCAATCTTACCATCCACATCTTCATCCATCAAAATGTCTGTCTTATGACCTTCCTTCTCAAAGTCAGAGAGTTTTTCCCCCAAAAATATGTTCCGGCAAACACCCACTGCTTTCTGGTGGACCTTCACTATAGCTGTCATGCACTGATCCTCCTTAGAGATTGATGAGCACTGCAAAGAGGTCGGTGGTTTCTGATACAAATCACATCCAACCTCTGATGGGGAAACATGCAAGGACTTGCATGTCCACGTGGCATCAGAAGAAGGTATCCGTCAGAAACAGACAAGTTATTCTATGACACTCATAAAACCTATCAAATTTTCCATGCTTACGGACCTTATTTACCAGATGATAAATCATATAGAATCAAAACAACCTTGAAAACTAAAATAATAAAAATAAAATGTAAAAGATATCTTACCATTATCCTCTTTACATTATCTGCTTCAAGACCACGACACTCATCACCACGATGTACACCATCTTGATGAGTTTCCACTGAAACCTGATCACTTTGTGCAGGAATCCCATCTTTCTGCAACTCTTTTCCAGTTAGAGGAATGAATGCAAGTACAAAAGATAGTACAAAATGATACACAGACCACTTGAGCTCATAAAAAAAAAGAAAACTGCGAAGCTTATGGGGTGTTCGGTTGCATGATAGATTGTGTTTTGTTACAATTTTATGTTTTCGTAACAAAACTTGTTAAAAGAGGTGTTTGGCAACCGTTACAATTTTAAGTTTTTAAAGAGTTATTATTCTTGAACAAAAAAGAGGGTGTTACCTCTTTCTTTTATCTTGTGGTCCCCCACCTTGTTTAGTCACATATGGTAACAACTTTTTTTGTTATCATATATTTCCAAACATGATAATTTTATGTCATTTCACGGTTTATTTTAAAACAACTTTTTATCATGAAAGTGTATAAAAATTTATTGTTCAACCAAACAACCTATTACTTCATTTTCCTCTGGAGTCTGTATTGAACACTTCACCTTTACGATTTAAACTCTCAGACACTGGTTTTTTCCTTTTAGGATGATCGATCAAACAAATAAATCTACTCCAAGTTATCTTGATTTTACATATTCTAGAAGCAGTTAGTCATTCACACAAGCATTTTCTGTGCGCCAACCATGCACAGATTTTGCTGGAAATGGCTCTATATTTCTGTTAGACCAATTAAGGTTTATAGCAAAACTCGATCTGCCGACTATGCACTAACCTAAACAAAAATGCATTCAAGCTTAACATCTTTATGTTATTTGTGTTCATGACTACACTAACAGTCTGCATCCGTAGAGGGCAACATTTTGTATCGTCACGGCAGGTTGGTCGCAGATTGGATCAAAACCAATGACCAGTTTGGTTAGAGTATTGAATTTAATACAGTATTACTTTGATATTTCTAGTAGATGTATCGACATTGAATTTCATAATATCTAATATCTAAAGTAGTATGACATTTGTAGTTAATACTCTATCCAAACAGAACCTAATGCCATGTTTGATTAGATTATCAAAAATGATACCATATCAAATTTGATATTGATATTTCAAGAGGTAGAGTATCGACATCAAAATTAATTAAGGCAAGGCGAAGCCTTGTATTACACGGCATGCATTGTTTGTGCTACAAGTTTCAAAATTTATATTAATAGCCAAATACATATTTATGATTTATAATTTTATACCAATATCAATTTCAAATCTAGTGGTGAGAGGGGTGTCTAATATTGTTACCAAACAATGCACAATGAATGAGAAATACCTGAGAATCAGTATCGTTTGCCATATCAGCAATCGTCTTTCCCATGTCCAGAACAATGCTGGGTAGTCTTGCGATGTCCCAACCAAGTACCCGACAGATAGCCCTCCCGAAGGACCTATGCGCTTTCCTCCTCTTGGTCTTCGCAATAGAATTAGAATGCTGAACAAGCGCAACACAATCCAGGAACTTCTTCCCCACCTTCACTCCGATTCCCTCGCAGACAAGGCAGAAAAACTCTCCCTTTTCCCAGCTCTTCTCGTAATAAGACCTGAGCTCTCCATCTTCCTCGAACAGGCTCACAAAAAAGTTGAAATAATCGGAGATTTCCCAATGTTTACCGTTCATGTCCTCATCCATTCGATCGTCTTCCTCTTCCTCGTCGTCCTCTGAAATGCCCTCGCGAGAAAGGAAACCCTGGAACGTCCGTACTGCCTTCTTCTGCATACGCACTGCGGCGGCCCTCGCTTGCTCCTCCTGAGACACCGAAGGGGCCGGAGACGAAGACGGCTGCAGCTTCTTGCTCGAGATCTCCCACCCATCCCACCCAGCCTCCGGAATTGGAACCGGCAGAGGCTCGCACGGCCATTCCGTCTCGTGGGGAGGCGCCTCTTCGGTCCAATGGGACGCCTCTGACCTCTCTTCGCTGCACAACCTCAGCTGCTCTTCCAGCCTCTTGGCTGCCCTCCTCTGCATCTTCTCCGCCTTTTTCTTCCTCCTCCCCTCGGCTCTCTTGAAGCGGGTTGAGCTCGCCGGACCAAGACCCGCGGAGACTACGGCACCGGACTTATGGATGGGAGACGTGCTGTCGGTGCCCCGAGGCGGGCCAAGGTGCCAGAGGGCGTGCAGACGACGGACCTCCGCCGCCCACAGGCCCTCCATAGCAGAGTCGTTAGGGTGTCTGTGGGGTTGCATCGGAGGTGGCGTTCGCCCGTGAAGAGAGCACGCACGGCGTAGCAAGACGAGCAGTCTCAAGCTCGGCGGAGGTCGAACCAACTCTTCCGCTGCTTCGCTCGGAAGGCGGGAGCAGCGCTGGGTGGGAAAGGGGACCGCTGGACGCCGCCGCCGCCGGCGAAGGGTTTTCAGAGGAGAAGGCCACGACGCTATTATTTTATGAATTCTTTTAGTTATATTTGTTAAGTTTTTTTTTTAAAGAAACTGCAGTTCAAAAATGTTTTATCCTTTTTAGTTATTACAAATGTTATAAAAAAAGAGTAGAGCATTGTTCAGTCTTAATAGGATGTTGGGTGGCTCGATAGATTTTTATGATAAAATTTGTATTAAAATAAAGTCTAACCAAGTCAATGACGGAAGAGTATCATGTTTGGATTTGGAGAGATGTCATAACAAAAAAAAAATAGTGAAAACCATATATGATCAAAAGGAGTGAGGGGATCGGGAGATTAAATAAAAGGATCTCACCTCTTTCTTTGTCCAAGAAAGATTATTTTTTAAAATATATATGTATTGATTGTCAATTATCTATTTTAATTTTTTTACAAAAATATATGTTTTATAATAAAAACTCAATTTGTCAATCAGCCAACCTGTAAGTCTTTTTGGACCAGTTAAATTTTTTAGATCGTTGTGTACAATTTCTGTTTATCGATCTGCTCACACATTAATTATACTTTGTTCTGTCATCTTTTACCGCGAAAATAAAGCCTTAGTTGGTTGAATAATAAAATATCAGTTACCAAAAGAATATATTCTGTGGTAAATTCTGTTAAAAGAGACATTTATAAAAAATTTCTAAGATAAAAGAAGAAGCAAGAGCTCTTTTTTCTTATGGTCTCCCCTCCTTTTTTGTTATATATGGTTTTCACCATTTCTGGTACCATATTTCACCAAATATAACAAATTTATTCTAACATGATAATTATATTTACTATCTTACAATTTCCTTTAATAAACAAAATTTTCGCAAAAGTGTTTAGAAAAATATTTTACAACAAACACTCGGTGCGCAGGTAAACAATACTCTTCCAAAAAAAAAAGAAAAAAAGTGAATGTATAAACAACTTACTTTGGCCTCTTAAATCTTAATTGCGGGTATGCTTTTAGCCGCATACTTTACACCGATCCAGAAGTAAAAATGGAAACGATATATATACGTATATATAATTTGAAAAAAAAATAAAAAGGATCCATGCCATGGAACACCACGGAGAGAGAGCTGATACCTTTCTGAAAATTATCGATGAAGTGTCTCATTATATGACAAATTGTTTTTGTAACTAACATAGTCAAAAATAATTATTCCTCAGTCCTTTTTGCTATCATATCTCATCAAATTAATAATTTATTATTTTTAAAATTAAATTTTTTATTTTAATATAAAGTAAACCTTTTATTATAAATATATATAAAAAATTAAGTGTTTGGTTTGCGCTACTTCTTATACACTTCATGCTAAATTTTATATTAAAATAAAATATATGGTGGTTAAAGAATGACAATTATCACGTTTGGTGATATCATGGTAAAAGGTGTTGAGACCTTGTAGGCCTACAAAAGATTGGGTGCTCAGAACAAAGCAAAAGGTGCCATCTCTTTGTTTTTTCTAACAAGAAATTTTCTGTAAAAATATATTTTTATATTAAAATATAAAATATAGGGTGGTTAAAGAATAACAATTATCACGTTTGGTGATATCATGGTAAAAAGTGTTGAGACCTTGTATGCCTACAAAAGATTGGGAGCTCACAACAATGCAAAAGGTGCCATATCTTTCTTTTTTTGGTCTAACAAGAAATTTTCTGTAAAAATATATTTTTAATGAAATATAAAACATCTGGTGGTTAAAGATACACAATTATCACATTTGGTGATATCATGGTAAAAAGTGTTGAGACCTTGTATGCCTACAAAAGATTGGGGGGAGCTCGCAACAAAGCAAAAGGCGCCATCTCTTTTTTTTTTGGTCTAACAAGAAATTTTCTGTAAAAATATTTTTATAATGATTGTCAAATATTTTTTTAATAAATTTTACTTTGAGAAAATATATTGTAATCAAAACTCAATTTATTGTATAACCAAACACCCAATAAATACCACAATCTACTCTAAAAAACACCGGGGCACGGCCAACCATTCCCCTTTGAAACAGCAAGGAACCTCCAAATTCATCGAAGTTCCTTCTGGCACGGGTCGGTGTCAGTAAGCTGCTGTTGCTTTCCTACACTTCTATTATCGACCATTCGTATTCTAGAGCTACCAAGAATCTCTCTCTCTCTCTCTCTCTCTCTCTCTCTCTCTCTCTCGGTTGTTAAGAGAGCCTCATTTGGGTCCAACCAGCTGGAGCACCCATGAGTGTCGCCCGAATATCTCCCGCGTCAGCATGCTAAGTAGATTAGATTCCTTTTGTTTCGGAAAAACAGGGACCAATAGCCTCATGTCCATTCCTCCTTTATCCCGAACAGTTGTCTTCTGGGAGTTCATAAATGATTTTTAAAGACCCAAACACTTGTTTTTCTTCCGGTCTTTAATCGAAAACGGATATATATATATATCATGGAACAATGGCTGTCTACAGTAAGGCAACGAACAACCCAACCAATAATGATGCTCACAGAATAATCAATCTCTCTAGTGCTTGTCTTTCATTTGAACCTGACGTTGGCACTGGTTTTGCAAACTGACAATATTCGGCTATGCTTACTCCAACGCATGAAAGATTCAACAGACAATTCTCATAATCAACTTCTTTAACTGTTTACAACACAAGTTCAAAGCATTAAACATTCAGAGTTACACATCTTTCATCACAACACTTCCTAACTCTTAATCACACAGTTAGGAAGCCAGCCAATAACGACCAAGGATAGGAAAATTACAAAGATACAAGCTGGCAGGACTTGAATATTCTACAGTGATGATGAAACCAGGTATCCACGTAGTACAACAAGAAATTATGAAATAGATCCCCCTGCACAGAGAGCATTCACAAAGGAGCAAATAGCAAGAAGCACACAAACTTGATAGCTAGAGATGAGAAATAACAACACCAGAACCATCACTGGCGCTAGCTAAAATCCAAAGGTCTTTGCGCACATGGTAGGCCTGGATCATATTCAGCAATGCCCTCCAATTTCCCACTACTACCTTGAATTACATCCACATCAGTTTTGATCCATTAATATGCAACGTTGGGTGGTATCAAACGGAAGGTTGAACACAATAAATGTGCCACACAAAACATTGCCGGCTGCCCGAACCAAGACTGATGGAATTGACTTTAGCCACCTTACTCCCTATAATCCTTTAGTGAACTGAATCAATAAATGGAGTGTGGAAGTTTACAGCGCAGGGGACAAACAATATGTTTATCAAGTTCCACAAGGAAGTGCTTTGGACATACACACGATTAAGATCAGGTGTTTTTAAAAAATAGTTACTCTTACCGAGCGTCTTTAGCAGCTAAGTAGTGGGGTACAGAGCCATCCCTAAAAGTTGATCATGATTATTTGTAGACAACCAAAGGCAGGAAAATGACTGGAAAGATGATAAATAAGGCAAGAACATCGTAAAGACTCCCTTGTCAATTCTCATTTCCCTTCCAAAAGGATGTAATTCCACCTGGCAATGCAAACACCGTTGATCAAACAAACATGTTAGCATCAGAGTGCACAGTTTTACTCTGCGAAGCAAGAAGTCTACTGGAGCCATTGTTGGTAGATAAACAAAGGAAATTCTTTATTGGATCAGCTGAAGGATAGAATATTTACAAAGGAAGCTGAAAATAGCCAGCATTTATCATGTAGCAGTTTATTTTCCTTCATCTTACAATATAATCATGATGTATGGTGAAATGGCAAAGGCTCAGGCTTTCGTGAAGCAATGACTTATGTCAACACAACACCTGTATGACTCTAACTATCCAGATATGCCAGACAGCAATGGTCGCATAGTGTGCTTTAGGACTTTTGGGGAAAAGACTAGAAGATTTTACTATCAGCTATAAGATGAAACTGAAACGCCACTGAAGGTGTCACAGAAAAATTAAAAAACTATCAACTGAGTTTAAATGAAATAATCTACCATTTATGAAGGCAGAGGCACAACAGAGATGGCAGATGCCAAGAAATAGTCAAGACCTCTTCAATCCACGTTTGCAGGCTTCGGTGAGACCTGAAACACAGGAATTTCATTAGAATATCTTCTCACTCCCGGAACATCCAAAACGCAAGGAGATAAAACAAGTGCGTTGGACACTTACATGTGCAAAAGGGAGATGTCCTTTGCTTGACACGGATGTTTTAACAATATTTTCCATCTTAGGGTCTGTAGGTGGTCGTCGGTTAATCTGTTTCTTGGGACGGAAGGGAAGGCCCATGAAGGATCGTGAAGTTGAATTCTTTGATGAGACGGAAGGCAAGGTACGCCAAAGCCAGGACTCCGAAGGTGATTTAGGCAAAGGAGGGGTGAGAAGAGCTTGGAATGCATTGTTGTCATCATCCTTTCCTTTCCCTTCGGCCTCCAAAGGCCGCGGGCAATCCAAAGCATGATTTTGCCCACTGTCCGCCGTGCCGTCCATCTGTCCCCGACATGACCGATCGGCTGCTTGCGGTTCATCGGCATCTACTACTCCATCATATGGTTTCTGCTGTAGAACATTACCAGGACTTGCTTCAATCCCTCGACACTTGCATCCAGTGTCAAAACCAGTATTTTCGTCAGGCACCACTTGCACAGGATCCACATGAACAGTTTCCTCGATCACAGGGCTCTGGCATCCGGATGCAATCTCCCAGCATTCTCCTCCATCCTCACATTTCGGAGTGCCAAGAAAACCTTTGCCTTCGCGGAAGGGCGACGGCGGCGCATCGTTTCGGTATGGGGAAACACCGCCGGCAATGGAGCGCCTGTAGGGGGAGGACCCATCGGCCGTCTGAGAATCGCTCCAGTATGAAAGGCGGTTGGACTCGCTGGTGACCTTACTCCCTTCTTCACCGTACGGCTGACGCTGACGCGACAGGTAAACATCCTCCCAAGAATGCTGCTTGACAACCCAAAGAAGGTCAGACAACAAGGTCATGAACACGAGAGAAGAAATGAATCATCATTCGCAAGAACACGGCAGAAGGAGATGAGATGGTGATCATAGTTCGCAGTCCCCACCTCAGAGTCTGCATCTCCTCCGACAGATTCATGGCGTGAAGGTCTGAGCTTGGGATTCGGCCGGCGGGCTGCCGGCGGCGGCCCGCGGGTCCTCGTCTTCATGGCCGGGAGGGGGTTCATCAGGCCAAAAGAACTCCTGAAAAGGAACCCGGGGAGCAAGCCACAACCTTTCGTTGGCAGGTGGCCGGAGTCGTCGTAATCGGCTTCCTCCCCCTCGTCGTCCGCTTCCTCCTCTCCACTCCGACCGCTTCCGACGTCGAATTGGCGAACCAGCCGAGGATAGGAGGAAGCAAGAATAGGCCTCCGCTGAGACGGCGGGGTAATGGCGGGGCATCGGAGCTCCGCTCCGTCTCCTAGCAACCTCCTGGGAGGGACCCGGCCGAGCGCCGTCGCCGCCGCCTTCCTGGGGGGATACGGCGGTGACTCCGCCGCCACAGCTTGAGCAGCAGGGAGGAACCTCCCCATCATGAAGTCGCGGGCCTGTGGATCGGCGAAGAATCTTCCGGAATGTTCCCATGCTTCCATCGCACCGGTCATCCCGCTTACGCTACAGTTCAGGAAGAAGGATTCGGTCCTTGAGAGTGTGTCCAGGGCATCCGAGAAGGCGTCTTCTTCTTCGTTTTCCTCCCGGATGCCGCTGCTGCGCTGCTGATCCCTTGAGACCGGCGATTCCGTCTTCAAAACGGCCTCACCCGTTCGCTCTTCTATGGAGATTTCAAGAGCTCCATTGCCAGCGGAAGAAGGCGAAGAAGTCGTCTTCTTAGTCATGGTGGCAAGCGTGGAGATGGACGAGGTGATTGAGGAAGATTTGCTGAGGACGGCACCATTTATCGACGAATCGGACGCGTCCGGAAGGATGTGCTCTTCCCTTTTGTCAGGAGGGCGCCCGCGGATTCGTCCTGGCGGGGGCTTCGGTGCTACGACTGGCGGGGGAGCAGAGGCGACGGGGGAACCACCGGCAAAGGCGCTACCTTTGGGCTGCCCCGGTGCCTGCTCCCACACGAACGGCACCACGCCGGGATTCCTCACCGGTCCAGACTTCAAGTCCGACTTGTAGAAAGGAAGGAGAGACCTTCGTGGCCTTTCCCGCGCAGCTTCACCCCGGGCAACTTCTGCTCTAGGAAGGCCGGAGCCGATCTCGGTGGAGGAGGGCGGATGGGGAGGAGTCGCGGCGGCAAAGCGGCGGACGGAGAGAAGGGGCGCATTGAAATCGAGCTGCTTCTCCTCCGTCGACATCTGCGGCAACTCCCTCGGCGGCGGAGATCCCGAACTGACGCCGGAGAACGAGACGGGCAGGGCAGCCGAACCGGCGGCAAATTAAAGGAGTGAGCTTTACCCCCCGCGAAGCAGGGCGAGGGCAGTGGGCGGTCAACGACTCAACTGGGCGAGCGGAAGAAAAGCGCCCGCAACGAAGCTATGCACGAATTACTAAAAGGGGGAGCCGACGGAGGGGAGGTGAAGATCGGATCGGGAATCTGCTGTGGCGTATGAGTGCGGAGAAAGGGAATATGGTAGGTTGCCGAGCACAGAGTGAAAAGAACTCTACAGGGGTAGCGTCAGGGTTCTGCCGAACAGAGGGAAGGAGGGACCGGGAGAGAGAGCAGGTGTCGCTTGAGAGAGGGACGGCGGAGGAGGAAGTGTAGTGGGCGGTGGCCGACTGCTGCTGCTGCTCCGGCCGCCGCACGATTGCCGCCCGTGAGAGAAGACCGACCGGCGAGGCGCAGAGCAGACGTAGACGGCCCCCCTCGCGGCACATCTGCAATAAGATATTTTGGTTGACCCCCGGGACGCCACCCCGCGGGGGGGGGTGGCGGGGGTTCGAACCCGGCTGTGAACAGTCGAGACCACCTCCCCAGAGGGGATGTGGTACCTAGTGGGGCAGCGCTCGATCCCTCACCGGCGCTGAACTGCGCCCCAAAAAAATGCAAGGTTGAAAAGGTACGATTTTGATGACGGTGGAAGCTCGGAATGTAATTATTTGTTCCCACATCACATGGGTTCACGGTGTCCTCGTTCTACGGGTCAACGCTAGTTGTTTTGCACGGCTTGAGGTGTAAATTGAACTATTAAGGGTCACGGTGGCCACACTGGTCAACGCAGATGGCCAGAGTGTTCCCTCCCAAGACTCGTTTTTCTTCGGCATATTCTTTTCTTTTTCACGTATACTCTAAGACTGAATGTATTTACGTACATTTGTAAAAATGGGTAATCCGTAAGATGTTGTTTGGTACGAGAATAATTTGATTTATCTCTTAAATTTTAAAAATAATTAAATTTATCTACGAATTATTGTGATACTAAACAAATTTTAACTTAAAATTATCCTCGAAATCTTATGGTACCAAATATGTTTTAAAGGCCTATTAACAAAATCTCGGAGTAATCTCAATTCGATAAACATAGTTGCTCGGGTCATCACGAACAATTCCTTCTTTTTTCTGGGGGTTCACATCATCAGGATGGAAAATCTGCAAACCTACAATTCCTTCTATTATAATGAATGTGTAACATCCGAGAGAAATTAAATCAAGTAAAATTGTTTGTCTACTTAAAAATACACGAATGATCTTATGTCGCTATAATCTCGAAAAACTCGTTGTAATGTGCTTCTTGAATAATCGAATGATTGCATACCGAATATCACCTTTAGTCAACAACCATTAAGTTAATCAATCAATACTTATGCATGCACGGCAGTTTATGCGGTGTTTGGTTGGTTGTACGATAAATTTAATTTTTATTATAATTGTATATTTTTATAATAAAATTTGTTAAAAAAGATAATTAGTAACTATTACAAATTTATATTTTTAAAGCGATTTTTTTCGTAGACAAAAAAATCTCATCTTTTTTATCTAGTGATCCCTCACTTTGTTGGTTTATACGTGATACCTACTTTTTGTTTGTTATCACATTGCTCCACATATTACAATTTTTTGTGTTGATTCACATTTTATTTTGATGCAAATTTTTATCATAAAAATGTACAAATCTCTATTGGCTCATATGGTAGGTACTATTTATACATATAAACTCGTCAATATTCAAAGTTTAATGCCAAGGATTTGCAATAAAAATTGAAAGTCGCGTCCGGTTTTGTTATCAGGGTCAAAGATCATATATTGTCGGGCAACTTAACAAAATTTGGATTTCTTGTAAAAATAAATAAATGAGTAGAAAAGGGGTGAACACATTAACATCGTGTTAGAAAAAAACTCTCACAAATAAAAAAAAACTCGAAGCTAGTAATGAGTTTGACTAAAATTTTGATAAGTAGACGATGCTTGACATCTCAACAAAAACAACTATAAAAAGTTTTATTGAAGCGCGTACGATCGTCGATGCAGCCACTACTCCTTTTCTTTTCAAGGCCAAACAGCCCCAAGAAGTGAACTTAACACGAATCGGAGCGCGCCGGTCGCATGCGCGGGTTGCTGCATCCCTTTTTAATTAACGGCGTAAGGACACCACCGGCGGTGCACCATAAAAATCGGCAGACGCATGCCCTGTGGTGGTTTCGGGTGTATTACGGTGGTTTTAGTTTGATTCAGGGTGCGTTTGGTACAGATCTCATGTTAGAGATTTCTCCCAAAAATCTGTGTCTATACAATTCTCAAAATCTTCTTTAAATGTGGAAGTCTGTACAAATCCATTGTCTTTGATTGCAAATTTAAGTTGTCGGAGATTCTGGATAAGAATCTCTCTTCCAGAATCCTCATCGAACGGCGCCTTAAAATCTGTGATTTTTTTTAATACCAGAACCAAACTAAACCGTATCCAAAATTAAATTAAGTTGATTTGATTTAAGTTATGTTAAGATCATATTTTTTTAAGATATAATATATGCGTAAAGTAATGCCGAAACAGAGGATTAGATATAACTCCCGGATGTCCCCGATCATCCAAATACCAAACATCACCTTTTCATGCTAAAAATAAAAAATCTCGCACGTTCGACGGTCCGTTATGGACACCACCTTTACCTCGGCGATCCACTAAAATAATATTTTTTTCTAAAAAAATGTGATTCTCATTATCACAAGAGAATAAATTTTATATTTCGGCCCCAAAAGGTCGTGGAGCTAACTTCAGCCGATCATATTAAAACAATCATTATAAAAGAATAGTTACACGGGCGGTTCTAATAATCGTAAAATATTTTATGTTAAATTTACAAATAAGTATTTACCGTTGCGTTTTCTTTAATCCACATCCTCATCGGAAAAATCCTAAATTTTCCGAGTCCGAGAGTGTCTGGGGGGATTTATTTATTTATTTTTGGAAGAGTGTCTGCGGGATTGTTAATACGCAAAGCAAATTGCAAATTCGTTGAGAGTTGAAATTAAAATATGGCTGGCAATTAAACCAAAAACAAGCGCACTGCGAAGCGAACGGACCAGAAAAAGAAGTAAATAAAATTCCAGGGATCGAACGGTTAATCGAGCTTCTGCTCCCGCCACGTGTCTCATTTCATCGATTTTCACCCCTTCACACGACGCTGCTTCTGCTCCCGCCAGCTTAAAAGAGAGAGGGAGAGAGAGGGAGAGAGGGGCGGGGGGCACGAAACGGTGAGAGAGAAATCAGATCTGGAAGGAAGCAGAGCGGTCATGGCGTCCCAGCGGGAGCGCGAGAACTTTGTCTGCATCACCAAGCTCGCCGAGCAGGCGGAGGAGGAGGCGGAGCGCCAAGAAGGTGGTTACCTCTCTCCACTAAACCCTGATCTGGAGTCTTGGCTGTTTAATGTTCTTGTAGTTTGACGGATTGCGGTAATCTGCTTCACGTTCTTGGTTTTTTCCTGAGCAGAGATGGTGGATGCGATGAAGAAGGTGGCGAAGCTGGAAGTAGAACTGACAGTGGAGGAGAGGAACCTGTTGTCCGTCGGTTACAAGAACGTCAGGTGCGAGGAGGGCGACATCAGGTGCGAGGAGGGCGACACGGAGGATCCTGTCGTCGATCCAGCAGCACGCTTAGAGGATCCAGGAATACCGCCAATAGGGGGAGGCGGAGTTGTCTAACACATGCAACGACGTCATGTCCGTCATCGACTAGGATCTCATCCCGTATTCGTCCTCCGGCTTCTACTACAAAATGTGAGCTAATGTCATGTGTTTTTATTTCCTGTATCATCTTTTGGTTCACGAAAACTTTGATCTCTTTTTAATCTACAACTTTGCATTGCAAACTACTGCAGATCTTGCGGAGATTTAGTCCGGTAACGAGAGAAAGCATGTTGCAGATCAGTCACTGCAACCTCATTAGGTTCGACTTTTCCCCCCTTTGGTGGTTCTTTTCTACATGAGAAAGAAAAGCACCTGTGGTCGTTGATCCTTGCAGCAATCTTGAACGATTTGGTTTCTACTGGAAAGAATGTTTAGATTCCGTCAATCGTACAATCTCGTAGAATGGGTGAGATTCCTCCATTATAGTAATAATAATCATCACCTTAAGTTTACAGATCAAATTGCAAGGGTCGATAATGTCCCCCAAAGACATCTAACTTCAAATGAGTAGACTAATATATGCTCAAATGACCCACGGCCTTGAGCTGTCCTACAGCATATTTCTCTATCAGCTTATCTTGCACATCATATCTTTTAAGGCACTAGACCGAAGATAACATTATTGTAAACAGCAGAAAGAGAATCGGTGAGACTCCAAGAATCATATCACATTTATTAGTAAGCTATGAGAATAAAAGCTGTAGCTGAAATATATGACGAGCACTCATGTAGTACCATGAAAGAGAAATATATGACGGGCACTATTGTCATACCATGAAAGAGAAATATATATACACGCATATCATCATCATCATCATCATCTTGATGTTTTGTATGATGATGATATAAACAAACTCTCATTGATATCTTTAAAACCACAAAGTGACCTATGCAGCCTAGCTGGCACTAAACGAGCTAGGGAACCTAAAACGAGCAAGGTGACTAGGTGAGTACTTATATGCTTCTTACCCAGGCACTTTCTTTTTTAGCATGATGAGGAGCACTTTGTCACCTAGGTGACACCTTAGAAACTATGTTCCAGATGGTATCCACATTAGAGTGTCCTGCTAATTAATGATTGTTTTCTTATGGAACCCTTTTCTTGATTCTTCTTACCAAGAATTTACAGTAGTCTTTTTAGTGAAACTATGATTTTTTGTCTGGCTGTTGCTATACACAATGCCTTGTATCTTCAAGATTGTCAGTACGATGCTAGCGAAGGGGGGGGGGGTAAGGATGATTGTGTTCACAGGGTCTGGAACAGGAGGATCTCATAAAGCACAATCTTTTATTTCTGGAAAGTGCTATGGGGTAGATTGCCAATAGCTTTTGTGAATGTTGGAGGTCAACGGGTTTTCTGGAATACTCATAAAAAAATCAAAATCATGTATTCATGGAGTGTGGCATACTTCAGGTGATATGGCAGACTTTTCAAGGATATTTGTATTTGACATTCAACTGGGAAATGAGCCAGATTCAGGATTCTCTAATGGAGGAAGAAATCTATGCTTGTCAGCTGGACTGACTGGGATGCTCTTCTACGTGTCGAAATGGGCAGCGTAGTGTAGAGGACCAGGATTCACTAGCTCTTCAGGGAGGAATATGGCCTATCTCCTCTTGTAGACTGCCAACTTCCTTCGCAAGCGGGCATTTGTGAGGTACTAGATTGTCAAGAAAGTTTGCAACTGTGCATGTTTTGACGGTTGGAGCCAGATTGCTGATGTGCCCACTGGTTGCCTTTGGTCTTTCCTTTGGGCCTTGTGGGTCTGTAGTGTTGTTAATCTTCTTGTTCTTGATGCAGGATGAAAACTTATAACCGGAAGTTACCAAAACGGAATCAAAATGCTGTAAAAAACGTGAGGACCGGCCTGGACCTGTAGGTTGTAGAATCGGCCGATTCTCGGATCGGATCGGCAGGTGCCCATCCGATTTCAGCCTCAAGGAATTGGCCCGGATTGGCAGGATTGGATTGGGAGTTGGCCGGGCTGATCCAGCCGATTTCCCGGGACCTGGAAGATTTGTCATTAAAAGGGCCCTAAAAAAAGAGCTTAGATCTGATTCTTATCCCTGCACTGTAGCTGACGTTGTAGCTCCGGCATTGGCCTTTGAAAACCCTATTTGTGGCTCACTGTTCAGTATCTTTATGTGGAAACAGAGGCGATCGGAAATGCAGCGTTGACAGAAGCTTCCTGGCAGATCCTGAGAGTAGTCAATAAGGAAGGGCCTCCGGGCGCTTGGGGGTTGTGGTGGTAAGAGACGGAAGGCCACGAATCTGTGGATCCGGAGTAACCAGAGCTGCGTAGAAGCTGATGTTGATGGAGTTGCGAACTGAACTGTCCATGGATCACTAGACAGCTCTGTTAAGAAGAACTCCACAGTTTGCTGCCGATGGCTCTGGGGATCCAATATCGTACGACGGCATTGAAAGCACTCCTGGGATCATTGGAGGTTGCTGTAGGTGTGCCATGCCATTGAAGATGGAAATAGCTGTAGAAATCCTGTCCAATTGTCGTGCAAGCTTGTGAATTCCCAGGTCTTCCCTGCCAGAAGCTGCCGAGGACGACAAAGATGTTGTCGGAACTGAATATGTCAGTAGAAGAATTGAACCCGTATTGAAGGGGTAGGGATAGGATAGGAGAAGGCTCGGAGGCTCAGGGTGAGAAGAATGGCACACCACTGGAGGGTGGAGAACTATGAACGGCTGTCTTTGCTGGAGTAGGGGTAAGACAGAACTGAGGGCCACACCCCTTACGCACCAAGCGCTCTGAAAGTTTCACCATATTTACATATATTCTTTCGGTCTACATGGTTCTTTATGTAGAGCGTTGTTTGTTCACAAAAAGGACCCTTAAAACTGAGTATTATGTACAGATTTGGACAAAACAGTAAAAAAAATCTGAAGTTTATTAAAACTCATTAAAATTGTTCTCCATCAGTTTCTTTTATTTCTTGTTTTTATCTATTCAATAGAGACAGCTCCTTTTATGTTGTGTTTTTCATCTCTGTTATTCACGAAATCACGAAATGCTCTCTTTTGTGTTGCCTTTCAAAAAAATTGCCTGCTATTTTCTCACCTGTCAACTTCTTAGGTCAACCTGTATGCAAATAGTAGTAGAACCGTCACTAGGCAGGCTAACTGTTCAGCTTAATTTGCTTTTGTGTTTTTTTGTTTTTTGTTTTTGTAGTATTCTCTTGGTCATTCTTGGCCGACTCAGAATAATTTGGAATTAAGACTAGAGTTGAGTTATTGAGTTAATGTTTTGGTCATTCTGGAGTTTTTCCTCATGTGTATGCAAGGACATCGTGGTGAGTGGGGGACATTGGTGGCACATATGGAGCTTTGATTCCTTTCCAGTGATAAAAGTTCATAGTTTCAATTCCTTGTCTCAACTTGTATGGAACTATAGACCATCATGAACATCATTCTTGAATGCAAAGAGCTGATGGAGAGGTTTCCATGTTTTCTTCCTACCTAGGTAGGGTAGTTTCCGATGGTTTGCATTCAGCTAAATTTGCTCTTAGTTCTATAGTAACCTGATCATTTCAGAGTTCCTTTCGAATAAGACACTTCGGACAAAATTAAAGACAGTTAGGACCCTTTGCCTTTCTTAATGATCATAGTAGAGCAACTCCAAATGTGATCAATTCTGCCAATCACATACCTGCATGGATGGGAAATCAGAATTGATTCAGTAGGTACCAATTTGGAATCGGCTGATTTTTTGGGAAGAAAACTGATTCGGAAGAGGTTGACTATGTTGGCAACACTGTTTGACCAGGGAAGTTGAGGTGGTGCTGGCCAAGAATTTGGCTTTGGTTCACATGAAGAGTATGAGAGGAAGATAGGCTACTGTACTGAGGCTTTTGGTGTCAGCCTGCAAGGGAGGAAAAGAAAACATAGTGCGAGTGCAGACACTTGGAGTTGGCCTATTTTCAAGCTGATGATGCACCAAGGCTGCAAGCTCTTGGACAGCTGCCAAACTAGGGGTGCTAGGGGTGTGTATTGAATGGTACCAATGGTCAAGCGGAACCAGGTAAGGCTATTGGGCCCATGCTGATAGGAGATAAGGAAGGAAATCTTGCTCCTGTGAAGGGATGCATTGTCGTTTTCGTGTGAATGAAGAGGAAGAGATTGCGCTGTACCATCACCATGAGCAGGGAGGAAGCTGCAGACTGCAGTGATGTCATTGTGATGAGTGAGAGGATAGCAAGTGGAGCATCGGTCGAAACTCTGAATCATGTAGATGAAGGGGATTGGGGACATGTTGGAATAGTGGGTACTCCCCCCACATCGATGGTTCATAAGAATGTTCAATTGCTTATAGATTTTGGCCCTTCAACCTCAACTTCATGATTTCGAGATTTGTAAGATGGTTTCAGAGGGGGGGCACTGACCTTATTACAATCTTTGATCATTTTAACTCCTATTCCCACTACCCATCCTGATAGTAAGGAGTGTTGGAACTGTGGACGTTGTCTCACATTGATGGTTCATAAAAATGTTCAGTTGTTTATAGATTATGGGCCTTAAAATCTTAACACCATAGTTTTGGGGTTTGCAGGAGGACAGCGTGCGTGATTGTTTTTCTTTTCCCAAAGTAGGGGGTACAAGATTCAATGGTCGCCATTCACTTAATGTTATGCAGATCAGTGGATCGCTGTTTCCACTTCTGCTCTGTTTGAAAACTAGGTGATACTTGTATCCGACTGTAGATAGATCCTCAGGATATCAGTTAAACATATACCAGAAGAATTTGGAATCAAACTATCCAGATCCATTTGCAGCCCTAAATATTTGTGGAGTACTTGTCATACTTATTTGTGCTTTTCACATAATTTCGCTGCTGGATGCTTGAGTTTCAAATCAAGCGGATGGAACAAAACAGGCTCAAGACTTCGCCAGTTACAGTAACTGGCTCTACGTGAGCCCACTGATCATGAACAATAAGCAGTAAACTTATGAAACAGCAACTCCGTACTCTACACAGGCTGAGTCATCACATAACGACCGTCATTTTACGTGATGGTGTTTTAGTTGATCTTCTAAATTCTAATAATGGTTTTCGTCATGATGCATTTTAGAGTGGTCTGCTAGAGTCGTTACAAGTGCTAGTGCTTCCTCCATAGGAGGAAGGGTTGGCACGCTGCAGCCTGCTTGGGCCTTGCAGACAATTAATGCCTTAGACCCTGTTACGTCATACTGTTACACACCTTTCTTTCTCTTTCTATCAACTTTAGAATTGATATCGATAGAAATCATTCTAATAGTGTCAATTTTGAAATTTGTAATATAAATTTTGTCTTCTAGTCATTGAACATTTTATAACTCAAGGTCACAAGAGGATCTGCTGAGCAACATTCAATTCTCTTGTCAGATCCGTTAGATATTTTGAATAATTTTATTTTTAAAGTTAGTATGTAAAAATCAGACCGAATTGGCCCTAAAATAATACCTATACAATTTTAATTAATACGCTGAAAAAATCTAAGATATATAGTTTGTCATCCAAAGTATGTGTAGACTATTAATTCTAGCATTATAACATATTGTTTGCATATTTTGGTTCCCCATTGAATGGAGATGGCAATGGAGATTTTGAATTACGCCGTACTTTTTGATTACAGGATTAGTTGTGGAGCGTTGATGCTAAGAAAGCACTTGACGAGAGCAAACAAGCATGAGATGTGACCGAGGAACAAATGCCTTCTGCTTCTTTCTCATTCATACTTTCGCTAACATAAATATGTTGCCCTGCTTATTTTCGGTATACCCCCCCCCCCCTCTTCCGGCGGAAACCGGACTTGCAACCGACAGCACTGATCAGACTGGTGCCGTTGAAGATGCTGAGGTACGTTTCTAACAGCATTTCGACTCATTTTGGCATTTTGATCGCATTTTGGCTCGTAACTGGAGCAAGTTTCGAAGCGTAACCTTGGGCAGGTATAATATATGATATGTTGAATATCGAATATGTATAATTTATACTAACGAACGTTTTGAGTTCAGACTGTTTTCTTCCCCTACCTTTTGGGGAGTCTTAA
This sequence comes from Cryptocoryne crispatula var. balansae, assembly GCA_036172225.1. Lineage (NCBI taxonomy): Eukaryota > Viridiplantae > Streptophyta > Magnoliopsida > Alismatales > Araceae > Cryptocoryne > Cryptocoryne crispatula. The sequence goes on along the minus strand of CM069935.1, from coordinate 511,178 downwards.
TGGATTCGTTTGGTTTCTGCTGATTTTATTTTCAAAACCAAACAAACAAAAAATATTGGTTTAGTTCGGTTCAAATCGTACAAGGTACGATATGTCTGCATTTAACGTTATTCGATTTCATTTAAACTCTATTTAACAATATATAACATATAATTATATATGACTAATTTTTCTTGAGAATTTATAAAACATTTGCTTTTATTTATCTCATCGATTTCATTTTCTGGGATCCGAACGTCACTATGACTGAGCCCGGATTTTGTTGAGGACCCGGCCAAAAGCATGCTTATTAAAAATAGGGGTGTTACAAAAGCTATTTTTAGCAGAATATTTGTTTAAAAGATGCTTGACGGATGTCACGGAATTTATAAATTATTTAGTGTTTAGAATTTTTCAGAATGTTTTAATAGAATAATATTTGATTATTAAATTGATATTGAATGTGTAAATAGAAATGAATAAATTTAAGTTTTTAATTAATTGTATCTCAATTTAGTTCAGTTTTGTTTGATGTAAGTTTTATTAAAATAAAAATAAAAAATACTGAACTGTGCGATCCAAGTAAATAGATTCATTTTAATGGACTCGAAATTCATAACCATTTAGGATAAATACAATATTTTTTAACTAGTAATCATTTTGTAATACTATAATATTATAAACATGTAAAAATACAATATTATTTACTATATATATTATATAAATTGAGTTTATTGTTACCCATTGTCCTCTACATTGTAAAATGTGAAAAATATAATGTTTTTGTAAAGTAATTTATTACCTACTTGAATTAAGTTATTAAAAATCTTTTTTTTGAACAACCATGGCCCAACGGCCGAGAGGGCCTGCTGCACAGCAGGCAGCGGAGGTTTGAAGCCCCGCTTGAATCTCACCCGTCACCCCCCGCATGGGGGTGCCTGGCACTGACGTCGCCCGGAAGTGAACCTCCGCCCTGCGCCCCCAGTCGACCCGCAAGTTATTAAAGATCAGCAAGTTATTAAAGATCAAACATCACGTTTTTAAAATTTGTCATATGTAAATTTAAAAGCAATTAAACGACACGTATCATATGAATATATATAGTATCTAAAATGTATAAAGTATTTACCTTAATCTCATCACGTTTACAAAATGTAATTTATAAAGCTGAAACTTAATACAAATCGTTGTATGTCAATACTATGATACTTAATGCTATCAGCAAAAACTATTATATTAGTTTTATGATGTTTTTTGCGATGTATAATATATAAGATAATCGAATATCAATAAAATCGGATGTGGCATTTCCAGTAGATAATTCGGTCCTAAACATATTGAATACGTAAAACGTTAGTTATTTGTTAAACGAACTTGCCTGGATTCCGCAACAGCTTCAATTTTCCGATTTGAAAATGGCAACACAAGGGCATGTAAAGAAGACTACCGGTAAAAACTATTATATTATTTTTATCATGATTTTTGCGATGTATAATATATAGCATAATCGAATATCAATGAAATTCTATGTGGCATTCCCAGTAGATAACTCGGTGCTAAACATATTGTATACGTAAAACGTTAGTTATTAGTTAAACGAACTTGCCTGGAGTCCGCAACAGCTTCAATTTTCCGATTTGAAAAATGGCAACACAAGGGTATGGAAAGAAGAAACAGAAGTAAAATGGTTCGGATCTGCAGCACGAAGGTGAAGTGGCGACCGCCAAAAAGGGGGAACCGTCGGCGGAAAACGTAGCCAAACCAAACAATGGAAAAGCGGATCCCGGAAGTCGCATGGATCATCAAACGAATAAAATCACAACCCATGGCCCTTCACGCACAACACAGGTGTCTTTAACATACCAGAAGTTGTTGCTCCTTGGGAACCTTTTCAATTAAATCCCTTCAATCGTGCAGATATTCCACCACACCGTCGTCCCTGTCAAGTCAACCTCAAGGCTCAAGATACCTGAGCTGGTGAATTCTACCTCTTGACGGACGTGGAGTACGAACTGTCGTCGCAACCGAAGGGCGACGGTGGCTGATCTCGGCAAATAAGCACCAAACGTTGACAGAAGCGGAACCGAGACACACGGGCAAATAAAAGAAGCTAACTGAGATGCAATTGTCAAAAGGCAAATAATAGGAGCTACTTAAGCAAAACCAAAAGAAGACACACAATAGGAGATGCCATCGGTAAAGAAAAACCAAAAGAAGACACAATTTTCCCTAACAAAGGTTAGAAGAATCTAGAAAGGGATACATGAAGATCAATCAGCTTTGTGCATAAGGAAGCAAAATTAAGGTACTTAAGCAATCTTTGATGTGTTAATTTATAGAAAAAGTTAACATAGATATTGCCTCTACCCTCTAGGCGTTAAACTTGGATGCAGAGCTAACACTTGATGCATAAACTTGACAGAACAGTAGACTTCAATCGCCTGGCATTAGGCTGGTCTTGTGCGATGCGGTCGCATAAGGTCCAACCTTAGGGCATCTAAATACGGACCTACGAGATAGGGCATCTAAATACGGAGCTCGAGCTCAACATATCTAATTTTGTGCTGATGGCAAAGTGGATATGGAAATTAACTTGCTGCACCTCTAAAATTTTGCTGATGGCAAAGTGTTCTCTTTTTATTCTCAGTCACGTAAGGTCCAACCCTCCAGAATTTCCTTCGGTGTGGAAAGAGTCCCAATTAGGTAGGGGTGTAAACGGAATCCGATATTTCGATATTCCGATTCGATTTCGATAAAAATTAACGGGTTTGGAACTTGTTTTTGTATCCTATAAGCTATCGGAATCGGAATCGGATATTCCGGTAACTTATCGGAATCGGAATCGGAATCAGTTAGTTCCGTTTCCGTTAATCTGATCTCGATAAAAAATAATTATATATAAATAAAATTAAATAAAACAAAGTTAAATAAATTATAAAATATAAAATATAAATTGATAAAATAATAAAAATAAAATTTTAAGAAGATTATATCAAAATTTATTAATTATATGTAAATTATTGACTCACTTTTGAATAAAAATTAATATTTAATATGCATTTCGGATTTTATCGGATTCGGTTCCAATTTCGATAACAGAATGGGAATCGGATCGAAATCGGAACATAATGATTCCGAAATTATCGGAATCGGAACCCCTTAACCCTTATCGGAATCGGAATCGGATTCTGGTGAATTCGCTACCGAATCCGACCCGTTTACGGCCCTGGTCCCAATGATGGTTGATTTTAGAAGGAAGAACCTTCATGTTAGAGGATGGGAGAGATAAATTTCTAGAAGAATGTTTGGTTGGCCACGTTTGACAACAAGTTGTTTTAGCTGCTCTTCAGCCTTTCTGAGGCAGAACCTGCTAGCGGCAGATTACTGGCATGATACACCATAGTGCCCTCAATTAAGAAAAAAAATTCAGGAAAAAAATATTACTGACAATAGTACAAAATTACACAATAATGACCAATAAGTGAAACTAAAGTTTTTGTCAAATTTAGGTTGTATTTAGGGCAAGGCTTTCCAAAGAAGCAAGACATTTCTACCTCCCGCTTACAAAACTAATCTAACGTGGAACAGAAGAATATGTAATGACTTCATAACCCCATTTCAAAAACCCGCCAAAAAGTTAATTATGAAATAATCCACTACATCACTATAGGTATCTATATTCTGAAGACATACTTATTTATTTACCCTACCAATTGTACCTTTATGAGTGAGAGCTGAGGCACTAAGATCAGATTGATTCACATGAATCCACAGGTGCCAATCCCAGATTCTCAATCCAATCAGCTGATTCCGCAATGCCTGTTTACCATATACATTTTGAAAGTTGTTGGACCCATAAATTCATAAAAACACATGTATATAATTTTGGACTACAAAATTACGCAATGAATAGGTATCGCAACTTCAGAAAGAGTAAGTCTATGAAAAAAAATCTCTGGCAATAAGAGTGCAATTAAACAAGAGAGACACATTGAAAGGCCTGCAAGTTCTTGCTGTTTTCTTAGTAATAATCTGTGAGCGTGACAGAATACCAACAAGAAAATAGACATAACTGGCACGCACATAATTAACATCCTCATTTGCACAAATATCCTCTAGTTTGGAAGCACCATGACATAAGCACAACGGAGATTTTCACTTGGTTGAATAAGTAATGTCATAAATGCCATCCATGGCATTCAGTAAAATCCAGTAACCATGTCCATGAGTTACAACTTACAAGTCAAGAAAAAAAGCATGATAATAAGATCACTAGTGATATCACAAACCATATTCTTCTACCAAGATTCACATAATCTCATGGTCCCAAAAGATGCTCCGTGCACCAAAAAGATGATTAAAGATGTACTTCAGCTTTTATCAGGATGAATACCAAGTATTGCATCACCACCAAAGAAAACATACAAAATAGTTACAAGGGAAGTAAAAGATCCACACACCTAGTCAGGTGAGATCTAGGAGTAGATCATTAGGGACGAGGTAACAAAAGAAGAGAAGAAAGGGAAGGAAGGAGAGAGGGATCTATAGGAGGTGATAGATCCACCCAAAAAATCCACAGAATTATACGAAGTACATCAAACATCTCTCAAAAGTTTGAAGAAATCCCATGACTCCTCCGGCAGGTGAGCTGCCATTAACCACTAACTAATCAGCATCCTTGGCTACCCCAAAATGATCCTAGGTGGAGTTGAATGATTTTTAAAGCACCTAGTATTCCTTTCCTTCCATACCAACCAGAGAATGACCGGGATGAATGCCTTCCAAAAAGTATCTTTCACTACCTGCGGAGCCACTTTTCCCCAACACCACAACAGTTACTCCAATGAAGTTGGAATAGTTGTCCACACTCGTAAAGCCCTTGCACCAACTGTCAAAGTTAAAGGACAGATCACTCCGCACGTTAGAAATAAGTAGTCTTGGTCTTCTATGAAGGTCCCACAAAATTGACATAAATTGTCAGGACCTTTTAGCCATGTTTTTCAGCCATGATATTTTCCACACAAAAAATATGCAAAAAAACAAAAAATCTTCAAATGAACCCTCAAATGCCATGAATTGTGTCAATATACATTGCGCCCCTCTGGAAGCAGTTACTTAAGCTATCGATTTGACCGAGAAACTATTGGCTTTAAACCAATTTCAAACTCTCCTGTCTTCCCTTTCCTAGTCCAGCGACCACAGGTTGATCATGTTAAACTTTTCAAGGAACCTTCTACTCTCGCTTATTGTCAAGTCCTTTGATGGGCACCGCCAAGACTTTGATTGAATGGACTAGTTGTCCACCACGTAACTATCCGGATCTAGGGCAAGTCAGAATAAGTCCGAGAAGCTGACTTCCAGGGGGACATTGCATAGCTATTTATCCTTCGAGAATCTGGTTCTCTTCTCATTATCAATTCCTATCTCCGAGCCATTGCTTATGATGTCCATACTCTTCAATATGCCACACACCAAGTATCAATCCCTTGCATCTATTGCATTCTTACCACCCTCGACCATTGATTCCGTGGCCCACAACCTCGCACCCAGATCCATTTGACGAGAAGAGTCTGATTAAAGGTGTCCAAAGGAAAACAACCTATACCACCCTCATTTATCAGGGTGTATACATTGCTCCACCCATAGGTACCCCCGCCCCCCATCAATCCTTTTTGCCTCCAGAAATTTGCATCTCAGAAAACATCAAAACAGACACGAGAAAACATCAAAACTGAGAAAATTGCAACCGCAAGAATATAAAATCAAAAGCAAAGGATGGACACTTTTCGAGCAGAAAGTGCAGTAGACATGAAAAATATAAAGCAACTCTCGATGAGATGATACTGGATCATAAGTGCATACAGTTCACGCCTAACAATACAATGCGGTTTTTGAATCTACGAGGTTATGAAATAAAAAAAAGAGAGATACTCAAAAGACTGGTGTATTGTTAATATGCAGAAACCCCCTCCGTGAGCTCTTGCTGATTAGGTATGACGCGCTGCTACCACGCCTTTCTGAAACCGGACTTGAACTGGAAACCGTGCATAGGCGCAACATATTTGTATGTAAGACATTTATGCTTGATTCTAGAAAAGTACAATAGTAGTATAGTTATGATCACATAATCACGAATATTGATCTTGGTAGATTTAAATGATTTAAGACTCCATTCTGTCTTGTATAGACCGTAACTAGAAGTCAAAACATAGTCTATTTATTTGACTACTTTCAGAGTTATGATCTCTAATGCGAGTTGTTTACAGTTACAACATGGATTCTTTGACTAGCGAAAGAAACATCATAAGAAAGTATGTTTTAGTCTTCGAGAGAGAAGAACAACCGAATAAATCAAACAGCTCAAGAACGAAAACTGTTTCACTCACTAGAAAGAAGATGATCAGGTTCGGAGATCAAACAGACACAGGGAAACAAGAACTCTCGCTCCATCGCCAGTGCGCGGCATCAAAGAAGTTTCAAAACGAGATGAAACTTGCGTCTGACAAAGAAGATGAGATAGAAAGAGATCAGGTTCGGAGATCGTATAAATCACGAATAAGATGAAATCCAGCCGTCTGACGAAGAAGATGAGAAAGAAAGAGAGTCCAGCAGACTCACCCTGGGAATGCACCGAAGCTACTGCAAGAGACAGGCAAGGAAAGGCGGGGGAATGGCGATCTCGGAGTGGAGCTTAGGGTTTTCTTCCAACCACCGCGACCTCCCGAAAAGCATACGGCAAAGAGAGAAGCTCGCGGAGAGGGGGTTTCGTCTGCGACTGCGGGGGGTGTGAAGACCTCGTGGGCGATGCACACAGCAGCAGAGTGGCGGGAAAGTAAAGCCCCTCGGCCCTTCAAAGACCCACCTGCCGTACAGGGGGGGAAGGTCATAGGCCGCTAACCCAATGGCAAGCTACCACGTGGACGTTGTGGAAAGTTAATTTATTTATTTTATCTCGGTGCCCTCCAGAATCAAACTTTGCGTGCTTGCCCCGGAAATCTTTACCGGATTAAGAATATATATTATTTGGGAGGCGCAAGCGGCCTTGTACCACCTTGACCCTGTACATTCCTGGTTTAAAATCCCACTTTTTAGTCCACGAGATGAGAATAACACAATGTTGTGCAAAGCCTCCTTATTTATTCCGGTTTCAAACGAGGTCTCTGCGTCCGACGTGTTGCGTATTTATTTATGATTATAAAACCATTGTATTGCAATTTTCATTTTCAGACTGTATTTCCCGAGATCAAGAAAACAGAGGAAATAAAATACCAATCTCGTAGGACCTGCGACGTCGTGTTGGTCTGGTCGAATGACAGGCACACACCAAATCGCGCAGCCTCCGAACTATTTTTCATGGACTATCGTGCAAAATTCCCGAAGGTGTCGGGGGGGAGTCATGGGCCCCACAGGAAGGATCTTGCCCGTCCACGTATTCTAAAGCAGAAGTAGAAACCCGCCCATGCCTGATCCGACGGATGCGAATGCATAACGCTGCAGCTGCATGGCCCCGGGTTTTGATGTTTTCCTTTCAAGAACCGACGACTGAGAGTGTCCGTCGTGCCCTCGTCTAGACTCTGTCAGTGTTGCCGATGTTTCTTTTAGAAGAAGCTAATTTGGACATCGATCTACAACATGGGGAGACAATGACACCAATACAGGAAAAAAAATTAGCTTGTTCTAATTCTAGGAAACATCGGCAACACGGAAAAATATCTCGAACTACAACATTGCTGCTGTTTCTCAAAACAATGACATCGATACAGGAAAAATATTACAAAAACATTTCTTGCGGTGCTCCAAGAACAGTCAATATCTGAACATCTCGTAGACGGCTAATCAGCCAAACAACAGTAAGTATACAAAACGCCATGGACAGATTACATGCGAACCTCCGTACCGAAAAGAACGCTACATCTTGCTTTGTTGGGGTTATTAGGTGGAGACAATATACACAGTGAACCAGCAAGATTGTCTTCCCAACCTTTTCATCCTCTAATCTACAAGGATCTAATTTCTGACCTTCAGACGTCCATTAGAGGAGAGAACTCTTTTCCTGTATCCACAGGAAGTATGCTCTTTCAACAATTCTGAAAGTAAATTCTCCAAGAGGGCTTCAAGCGTCGTTTGCACGCAATTGGCTCTCTCCCTGCCCAAAAGAGTCTTCATCTTTTGCAACCATCCAGTCAAGTTTAGGCCCCTGCCAGTGAAACCATTTTAACTGATGAGTAAATGCCACAGCCAAAAAACATGTGATGCCTGAAAGACTGGCATCAATAATTTCCTTGAGTCAGTAGTACTCAGTAAGCCTATATAGTTGAATCATCGAATGACTGCAAGATTGCAATAAGTAACTCCAAATCCTTGCAACCAACCAAATGAATAACCAAGCGAAGATAGTAGTTCAAGAAATACTCGAGGGAAAGGAGATTCAAAGCTCTACAATGAAAAACAGAGCGAAAATCAAAATGGCCTAAAGCTCCAGAAAAACTGGTTGATGACTGTAACTGATTACTTAGGAGAGATCAAGGCGTTTAGATGGCATACTGTGTGTTACCGCCAAACCTTGAAATCGAATTACAAGTTTGACATGAATGTTTGAAATAGACATCAAATATATATCACTTGCCTGCTATGATAAAAAACATACACAAACTAAAATCATCACAAAGCACGATGATTCATGTATCAAAAGCTCAGATGGATATCCACTCACTTCAGAGATGCACAGAAGTGACATTCCACCAAGGCTACAAAAGCATATTTGAGTATGTACCATTGATTGCAGAATCAGCCAGATTGGATCAGGATTGACCAATTCCGGGATCGGATCAGTTGGTCTCGATCCGATTTTCACATGGACAGCCAATTCAACCCTATCACCCACCGGAATCGACCGAAATCAGTTGAATCAGAGCTGGAATCTGTCAAATCAGCCAATTCCAAACTGATTTGTCACCAGAATCGCTCCCTCCGTTGCCACCCTCTTGTATATGACATATTGGGTCCGTCGGGACCTGATATGACTGGATCCAGTGACTTAAGCCTCACCGGGTCCCAATGGCCTATATGGACCCATGTTGGAGCCGAAATGGGCCCCACAGGGCATAAGATTGGATTAGAATCCAATTTAGGTCCATATTTTGTGCCTTTTTTCATTTTTAGGGTTATTGGGGGAACCAATCCAGACCAATTCTGGATCAGATCCTCGCAAAAATCAGCAGGAATCAGCCGATCTGGTCCCACCGATCCTGGTACCGATTCCAATCAAGTGATCATTGGTATACAGCTGAGAGACAGCAAGATCCACTATCGAGGAGTTTGAAAATGTTTATAATTCATTCTTCACTTGTTAACTCACCGGCTCCCTTCCCTACAGCCGAAAAAAGTGTTGTAGGCTATGAGAATCTTGAATGTACATGATAAGTGGGTGTTACCACAGTTCATCAAGTATAAAGAATTACCATTCACCGAGTACCCTTTTTACCAGCTCATTGGCCTTATTACTGAACATCGATAATACTACAGATCTACAAGAAATTAAATACAAATATGACCATGGAATATTTTGGTTTTCAATATGCAATAGGATCTTTGTCAGGCAGACAAGCTTAACGATAAACATGTTTAGTCACAAGACAACCCATGCTTTCAAGAAGTTTCATTGCTTTCAGCCACATTATTAATGGAACTTAGAACTAGGTCATAGACTGAATCAGTGAGGAAATGGTCCTTGGTAGAAGATATGGTTGAAGAGATCTTGCGATAGGTACTGTTGATTAAAGTTAAGCGGATTACATTTTGAAACAAGTCGATGGTACATGTAGAGAGACAGATGGATTACAAAAGGGGATAAACAATCAACTTAAAAGCATGCAGATATGGACACCCTTAAAACCATATTCGTTAGGCAACCAAAAATAAAAAACAAGAACTCACTACTTATGGAGCAAATCTGAAGAAAACAGTAATGGAGAAAAGCCAATAGTTTGCGAACACTCCGTGAAACAGGGTACTTTTGCAGTTAATGTACACCTGATGCCTGATGGGTAAGATATTAAACGAGACATGATACCTTCCCTTGACGGATAACTGTAGGAGTTCCACTTGTCATATCAACCACAGTGGAAGGATCAGCCACTCTACTACCGCCATCAACAACAAAATCAATTCCCTGGGAAGATAAAAAAATAATGTAAAATTGGCATGGTTTGATAAAGATATGACATAAAATTGATAATAAGGAATAAAATTCAAAATATTCAAAGCATCTTTGTTAACTTTAGTACCTAACAACAGAGTACAGACTGACTATGCACAAGCAACTTTTTCTGATGTGCAGCAGAATATCAAAACAATTTTTTTCATATAACGGCTACAAAATTTGCAGAGAAATATGGCGTCTACAAATGTCATATTTCAATCAGGGTGAATGAAGAAAAACTTTGAATAACTTAAGCTTCAAAATCTTGATTGCAGCTTCCCAACAGAAGACTCAAGGCCTCAATGATTTCTGACCGAGGTAATAAAAGAGATGAGACAATTCAATGAGAAAAACAAGTACTTATATTTTTTTTAATTTCTGATTTTAGGTTTTACAGAAATCAGTTAAAAACAAGAAAGAAATAGACTGCAGATATGACAATCTAATATCAATCTATACCTCTGGTTCATAGAGATCACCGATGATGGCAGCATCCAGTATCCACTGGTCCTGTGATGGCCACTTTACACTGTAAAAAGCCAATACTGGCTATGTCTTAGCATCTCTGCAACGCATCGGTTTTACCTAGACCTTCCCAAGTTAAAAATCACTGTTTCTGACAGAAAAAAAACTTCACAAGAACCTTGTGCATATCAAAGGTGCATCCAGCATATTCAGAATAGCTTGACAAATGGCATCATTTGGCATGCGAACACCAACATGTTTTCTCCATAAATATTTGGTTGCAGTGCCATGCCTTATACACTGTTTTGGCAATTGCTTGCTTGCAGGCAGAATGAAAGTATACTGTTAAAGAAATGATTCATTACAAGTACAGTTATTTCTGCTGGAAAGCTCGTAGTTTACAATGGAACAACTTAGCTTTCATAAGCTTCTCACCGGTCCAGGTAAACAATGCTTAACAGCACGAAAGATATTTGTTTGACCATGATCATTGCCACGGGGAAAACCCAATGTGTAGGTATCTATGTCCTTCAGAGAATGACATAGGATACTCAAAGGCTGCACATGGAGTGAGAGTGACAGTGTATAAAGAACAATAGACCAAATTAAGCAGAATAACCTCTTTGTTATGTGCCTGGACGCATATGTGCAAAGCTCAAAATATGCTGCTTTTAATGTAAACTATGAATCTTGCCTTTGAATCTTCAATGCCTTTAATTCTGCAAATGCAAAATCACAATGAGTGTCAAAAAGTTGGGTTGTTTGCTAAGTTCAAGTAGTTGCCCTAGATATACATATAATTTCCTATAAATAAACAGAAAATGATAAAATTACCTGCGTAAGCGCTCAATGGATGAAGGACTTCTGACATCACAGACAATTGAGTATCTAACGAGCCAAAAAAAAGTAAACGAGTTCAATGATGTGGACGTATGACCTAATACATGGATGGCAAAGAAACATTTGAAACACTGATCAGATCTACTTAATATAAAAAGACTGTCATCACTAATGCCCTGTCTGGTTAGAGTTTCATTTTTGATACTATATCAATATTGATATTAATATTTTCAAATGTTGGAGTACCAATATCAAAAGAAATACAAGTTGAAACTTGTATTACATAATATGCTTTGTTTGCACTACAAATTTTAAAATTGATACAATTAACCAAACACCTCTTAATGGTTTCTATCAATATCAATTTTAAAATTGATAATGATAGAGGTACCTAATAGTGTTACCAAACAGGGCGTAAGGTATTGAAAGTGTAAAATAACATCTAACTAGCAAAACAATCATCAATCAAAGTTAGTATCTGAACATCATAATTTTTCTCTGAAAGTGATGAAAATTATCACTTATTGTTATCCGAGGATCAGGATACAACATCTAATATAGGGTGATAGCCTCCGGTAACACATGACTAAGCATGTTGAAACTTGATCCAAATCTCCTTGACGATATCATGATTTTTGTTGGAAACAAGTTTACCTAAATAGGAACCAGAAACATGATCTAATACTCAACTCTAGCCTTAATCCCAAGTTATTTGGGGTTGACCATATAAATTTTGTTTCTCCACTAGAGTCGATTTTGAGTTAGGTGCTAAGATTCTTCTGGCACAAAAGACTACCTATTCATGCTCCTAAAGTCAATTTACATCGTCCAAGGGAGTTAGAACTTGTGATTGGAGAAAGGTCAGACCCAAAACCTAGATGGATTGGCCAATCCTAAAATGAATTTGAGTTAAAAACTGAGCACATTTCTTAGATAATTGGATAAAAGACAATATACAGACTGGCCATATTCATATATGGCCAATATCCAATCAGGATATGGAGTAGATAGTTCAAACCTTGCATCCTTCCCTCTATATGCACAGTGAGAAGTAGCAATGCTATGGAACAACTGTGGTGTGCATATATATCAGCCCTGTCTATGACTCTATGTCAACGCAGAAGTTTGCTGTTTATGGAACTCTGCTTTTAATAATATATGTGAAAGAAACAATGCAAAAGGTGGCTGATTAAACTATCAATAAGCTAAAAGAGCCGTTGTGTGTACAAGAGTACCACAAGAGTACCCTTAATTTTAGCAGACATGATACATAGATCACAACATCCATTTTTTCTGTTGGTGCATAATCTTGAACCATGTTGTCCATAAGCAGCTGTAAGGATAACTTGTCCTGCAATTTTATTTTCTTTACTCGGATGGGTAGTCATTTATCTACCCTAAAACTGGTAGAATATTTTGTCATATTTTTTCAAGAAGAAGGCTATCGGAAAAGCACTCAACTTATCCAGGGAATGGCAGATTCATCTGATATAAAGTGTAAACAATAATAAACTAAAGATATATAAGAAAGGTACAACCTTGAAAATTGAGCTTTAACCATGAGACAGCTGGTAATACCACAAAAGAACAAATAATCAAGTACATGGAGTCGTTAAAAGTTGTGGTCCATCAAAGAGGTACACAAATTCTACACCAGTAACTTGATAGGGATATCACAGCCCCTGCAAACTCTACCCATGTCCTTCAATCGGAGGTTTAAAAGTTTTACACCGAGAATTACTCATAACTCTAAAACAGTTGTCCTAACACAGAAGTTCGACCTCATACAACCCATTGCTATCCTACACCAACACCACATGGCGATGTATGTTCCCTGACTACTTACCCGGCCCACCTTTAACCGCCTATCACAGAGAAAAAGCCGTGACATCTGTTGGATACCGTTCATCCATTATGTACATCCTCTCAGTAAGACAGCAAGATTTCCCAAAAGTAACAGCTCTCAACAACCAGAGGAGATCGTATGTTTGTTATTGGAGCGTTGTGGAATGATAAAAGAAAGACGATCGTAGATAAAATCGTCCGGAATCGACGTAAAAAAAAAAGTATACAACTCAACCGAATGGCACTTGAACCTGACACTCAAGGTCAAATGCCCACTTAACTATACGGTTCAGTAAATGAAAGTAAGAACGCGTGTGAAAGGTACAAGATTATAAGGACCGGACAGTGATTTTGTAAAGCATACACGGTATCCGTCGGTATGACCCCTACGGCGCCTTCCTTTATCAACTTAGCCACGGGCTCAAGCTTCCAGCTGTCTGCCCCCGACGGGTCAACCTCCACATAGAGCATCGGCTCTCCCTTCTTCAGCGCTCTCACGAGCATCCCCGCGGAAACGACCATCAATATCAGATGAGCAGAAAGGGTATCGCTCCAGCGAAGAACTCGGGAACCTATGAGTTATACATACAGAGCAACCTCACCTTAGAAATGCGCTGAGAGGAGTATTTCAGACGCTTAGGGCTGCGTTTGACGAAAGCCACCGTAGTGCGTGGAAGCCGGAGCCGAAGAGCTTGGCGGGATAAATTATGAGGTGAGGGGAAGTTGAGGAGCGTAGGGGGAACGCCGGCGACGGACCTCCGGAAGGAGAGGAGCGGCAGCGCCGCGGCGCCGCCGCCGCCGCACGCAACCGCCTGGTACCTCATCGCTGGCAGTGCAGGATCCACGAGGAGGGGCGCGAAGGATCGTCTCCGAGAAGAGATTCGCTCTGCGGTGCGGCCTGCGGAAGAAAAACGGTGTCAAATCTATTGAAAATTTTGTTATTAGAATGATAATAATTTAAATTAGAGTGATATATCGCAATTAATATCTCCTATTACTCTAGCTCAATTTTAGTTGCTAATAGTCTAAAATGATGTGAACTTGGACCTTTGAGAGAATATGGATTCTCGTAAAATCTAGTTGAGAGATTTTCTTACGACTTTGATCCCGAAAAAAGAAAAGCTTACGACTTATCATGATTGTTACACGGGAAAGAAGAAGAACGAGGACATTCTATTGCGGAAAATTTTGATTTCCATCCCTCTAAAATTTGGTGAATAGTATGTTTGCCGTTAAAAGTATATATTTTTTTATTTCTGTTTTTTTTTCCTAAGATTCGATATTGCTATCCAATAAAACAGAAAGGTGTGCATGTATATAAATATATAGCTATAACAAATTTCGGGAGTAGCGGGTCGTTGGGAGGCCCGGCCCGATAAGAGCCTCCCCTCTTCTTTCTGGCTGTCCTGAGGGGATAACACTATCACATTGCCGAGGGCAGCATCGGTAATTTTGCACGAAAGAGGGGCGCATGGCGGCGGCGGCGGCGGCGATCTCCTTACCCGCTCTTCTCCCGTCATCGTCGCTTTCCCGGCAGCAGCGGCAGCGGCAGCCGCACCGCCCCCTTCTCTCGATCCCCCGTCAGCCGCCTGCGCTCCTTCCTCCTGTCTTATCACTACCCCATGCTCCCCTCCTCCGCCGTCACCGATTACCCTGCCTGATCCGGTTCCGCGCATCCGCGCAAGGCGGCGGGAGAGACAGCGGCGAGGAGCTCGATGTGCCCGAGGCTTCACCGGAGAGTGCGACCTCCGCGGCGGGGAGGGAGAACGCGGAGGCGGCGGAGGCTGCAGAGGCGGCGGCGAGGAGGATACTGAGCGAGAGGAGAGGGGGCGGCGGGGGGGATGGGCTGTGGAGCGGGGTGGCCGAGGAGGTGCAGGAGATCGAGTGGCCGGCGTTGGGGAAGGTCCTGGGAACGACGGGAGTGGTGCTGGCGGTGATCGCCGGATCCAGCGTGGCGCTGCTGACCGTGAACGCTGTGCTCGCCGAGCTCTCCGACCGCGCATTCGCCGGCCGGGGCGTCCAGGATCTCTTCTCAGGGTAAGGGCTCCTCCCTCCGCCACCCGTGCGGAACATCTCTCCTTGTCCCATTTTTGTAATTACCGACTTCTGCTTGAAAACGAGCCAAGCCGAGCTCTTGCTCATAACTTGTTGGGGGTTCTTGTAAGGGATGGTGGGCATGTCATTTCGAATTTTCAAGAACTTCAGTTGCCCGTAGAGATTTTTAAATCCTATGGATCTGAGCCTATCAGAATCCTTGTTCCTCCTCCTCCTTGCGTCTTAAACATGAAACCGCTGGTTGTTCTTGGGGATCATCTTTTATTGTCAGCATTCGCATCAGAACACAACTTCTAAACGCCTCAGAATTTTGATGAGGGGGATTACTCACCCTCTCGCTCTTTCAGTGTAACCAAGCAAACAGTGGCTATAGATAGTTCAGACTTCAGAGTTCACTAACGTGCAAACTAAAAATAAATGAATAAATAAAAAGGAGTGTACCAGAATTACAGCGGGCAGTCCGGGGG
This sequence comes from Cryptocoryne crispatula var. balansae, assembly GCA_036172225.1. NCBI lineage: Eukaryota > Viridiplantae > Streptophyta > Magnoliopsida > Alismatales > Araceae > Cryptocoryne > Cryptocoryne crispatula. Next base: position 495,326 of record CM069935.1, on the reverse strand, counting down.
ACATATAGCTCCCCAAGTAAAAGGAATAAAAGAAAAGGCGGGCTTTTCCCAAGAACATGACGAAGGGCAGAAAGGGTATATATATATATGCAAATACCGTATACAAAAGGGAAACCCTCCAGCCCCTGATACCAGATAATTAATCTGGTTATTGTTCGTCCCAACTCCCATGATCAGGGAAGACCGCAGATGTGTAGGATGATTGTAGAATGCTTAATAATAGACAACACAATAGTTCGATCAATCTTCCTTGAAACGCCTGCCAATGTATTGCTGGTCGACATGCTTCCAGATGTTCCTATACTAGAGGTCTTGTCAGGGTAAATACTGATTACTGACCCGGTGTTATACGAGCAGATGGTTTAAACCGTCCCGGTGAATTTCACCGAGAGAAGCTGCCCCACCTCCACAATGTCGCATTCGAAAGTAAAACATGTAAGCTGTTTAATTGGTAAAATAGACTAGCCATTGATGTAAAGACGAGGGTATATACAACATTTGGACATCATAAACAACAGATGATCACACGCTTTTGTAATCTGTTGATTGGTAATAGACTAGCCATTGATGTAAAGATGAGAGTATGTACAACTTTTGGACATCATAACCAGATGATCACACGCTTATGTAATCTGTTAATTGGCAATAGACTAGCCATTGATGTAAAGATGAGACTTGTGATATACAACTTTTCTGGTAGATGGAGAAACTAAGGGCATGTTTGGTATGAGGATAACTCGGGGATAATCTAAGTTTATCCCCTAAATTTTGGGGATAAATCTGGTTTATCCCTAAAAAATTTGGGTGCCAAACAGGTTATAAAGGTATATTTGGTACCACAAAATTTTGGAGATAACTCAAGTTTATCCCCTAGTTATCCCCGTATCAAACAGACCGCTGTCATCGTGAAGTATCCAAATCTCGGCAGCTCCCTCTGGCGTAAGTTAAGGCCTGTTTGGGTATGGATCGAATATTACTCAGATTATATTACTTCGACCTTAGATTCTAATACTATACAATCTAAATAATGTCTATTAAATCACGAAGTAGGGGGAACGACACGCTGTTGGCGTCACATTCAGTAGTCCGTCTTGGAAATTTGGAATAATTCTGCAAAACTAATACGCCAAATTAAGGTTCTATTTTTTGGGTGCATATATAACCAAGTAGGGGTGGTAAGTTTCTCGTAATCTGAGAATTAGCTATTACATTATTTCAATGTACGTAGGGAAAAAAATCTTGTACCAGCTGATAAATTAATCTTGTACGTAATCTTTTGGGAATTTGACTATCTTGTAACCCATCGATCACTTCGATTAACTCTCGACTTGGCTGCATGAAGTTCACGAGCCTATTCATTCTGGGCTAGTTGGTGTCAGGATAACTCGAAGATAAATTTGATTTATCCACAAATTTTATGGTGTCAAACAGACTTGTAAAATACTGACTTTTTCTAAATATCGTTTGATTTGACCAAACATGGATGCCAAAACATGAGTTATGTCTCCTAAGTAAGTTCCTGTTTAAAGAGAACTACTAATTCTTGGAAAAAAAAAGAAGAAGAAAACAACGCGACAAATATTTTCAAAGATTTTGTTTGTTTTTTTTTTCTCGGGTGGTCGAGCCGGAATTTATATTCTATTTCCTACCGTGTTATTTACTTGAGAGTCCAAAATACATTATTCTGTAAAAGTATAAAACTGGTCGACGGCACGTAGTCTATATAGATACAAGTCGAGGGCAATTATATTCTTAAAATATATCCTATTAAATGTGGACGGCTGACGTCGTTACCGGTGGCCCCGCGGCGGCCACGACATCATGCGCTCGACTCGTGTGCATCATGCACCCCATTCCCGTTTACGGGGGGCGTTCTCGAAGAAAAATATACTTTTGTGATAAAATTTATCGAAGGAAATGTTTGACAGGACGCTAAAAATATGATTTTATAAAATTTATTTTTTAATAAAAAGAAACAAGTCCTGTTTTTTTTTTGCTTTTTCCGGGGTCTCTATCATTTTAATTTATTATACCCATTCTGCATCTCACAAGATAATATTTTCCAGCCAGATATAATTATTTTAAGTTTATTTATCTATTTTCGATCATTTTTTATGCATCGTTTTGCGACACAAATACACTATAAACAAAAAGTTGTTGGAAGACGGTGAGGTTGAGGATATTTGCCTTGGGCAGCGATAGATATTTTCGGTACCTGTCTACTACTACAGGCCACGATGCATGGCGATGCGCACGCGGACCGGTAAGTGGCCAACCAACGGCAGTCGCGCGCAAGGCTAAAACCACATTTCCTCGGAAAAACCTTCAAAGACAAAAGCTTCCTTCCTCTTAATTAAAGGATACGTTAGAATTCGATCATCAGATGTCAAAAGCCAAGCCGGTGACTGATTTACTATATGAATTGAATATAACTATATAAGGAAGTCAAAACGGCAAATTTGTATGCATGTTGTATACATATGAATTATATTTGCCAAGAGAAGAGGGAGGCGTGCGTGCCGCGTACGTGCTTCGGAGTCACCGAAGTGGCTCGCATTTTGGAGGGAGATTTTTTTTTTGTGAAGAAGACCCCGTCAAGATGTTTATAAATGCAATACCCTCACCGTCACCCACTCATCTCTCTCTCTAACAGAATCGGACGTTGCTGGCCGGCCGCGGGCAAGGAGAGGGCAGCCTCTCCTCTCCATCTCTCTCGTTCTCTTGCGCAATTAGCTTCCATCGCAGGCCGGTCCGCCTCACTCTCTCTCTCTCTCTCCCCCTCTATCCCCGTTCTCGGCGAATTCTGCTGGAGCTGGCCCTTTCTAGTGGTGAGGGGAAGGATGAAATTCAGCTTGATCACCCGGAATTTCTCCTGCGTTTCATGCATTATCCGGATACTACGTTCTGGTTCTAATTAATGATTTCATCGTGTTATGGAGAAATGTTTGGAGCTTAATTACTTTCACGGGGGTGCACGATGCAATCTGGTTCAATCGCGTGGAGAATAATATTGCAGCTGCATGCTGTCGTCTCTCTCTCTCTCGAACGTAGAAAGTCGATCGTACGTCCACATGTTTGCGCTCGGTTTCCCGCCGTCGCCGTTTTAGAATATATATCCCGATCGAGATGGGTCAATATATATGTTATGCTGATGGGTCGACGTTGTTTCAGCTGGTAGTATTATTAATCTTGCATGTCTCCGACACCGATCAACGTTTCTGATTCCGGTATGATCTGTTTTGCTGCCAGCTGCAGAGAGGCTGACGCATAAAGATTTGGCCGCGTTATAGAGGCTCTGTTCTTGCTTACATAATTTGGTCGTGTTTGCCTTTCTTTTCGCCACCATGCATGGCAAAGAACGTTCCACCACGTTCTCTCTAATATTTATTTTAGCTCAAGTTCAGTATCACGAAAAAGCTATCTTAGTTGATCTGTGGTTTTTAAAACGTTTCTTTTTTATGAACGAGTTCTAGAATCTGAAATTTTCATGTTGTTAACGACAGCTTGCCGACTTGAAGGATGACGGACGTCATGCCGTCGGGGCCGAATGATCGATTCTCCATACCTGGTAATTAATCAGCCGATTGAAAGCTCCGGTAAGAGTGTCATGAAGAAGTAGATTCATTGCCTTTTTCCAGTTAGGGCCCTTTACGGCAGCCTTATCGCATTCCATCTAGCTAGCTCTGTAATATATTAATCTTGACTCCAAATGATGGATAAATTAAACGCAGTGATAAATTCCGGTTCACTTGGATCGACCGTCGTCACAGTTGCCTGTTACTCTCTTTAGAGAGATTTACGAGGTCTGATGATATTGAAGGATTCACTGTGTACGACAATATCCGTGTGATGACAAAAAATGGTCTCTTTAAGATCTGGAGTGGATCAGGAATGTGATATATTATTAGAAGTCGAGCCTTGTTAATTTATACAGCATCATTCTAAATCTCCATCGATAAGCTCTGGTGGACGGTAACCGAAAGTTTTGCATGTAAAAACGCTACATTTATATAATTTTTAAGTTTCATATGGTATCGGAATTATCTAAGAATTAACTCGAAACTACTTAAAATCACACAACATACATTTCTTCCATCTTTTCATTTTTGACCTTAAGATCCGCTCCCGGAATATAGTTGAAAAGGAAGAGCTAGCTGAAGGGAGCACTTCGATAGTTATCTACCGTGACCCCAGAAGTACTGACCGAGATGAGGGTTCTGCTGTGTTCTCTCCTATTATTCCCAGGTCCCGAGGGACACTTCTTCCAGGAGAGAAAATCTGATTTTGAGAATTCGGAGGATGAAAAGAAGACCAGGATTGGGTCCTTGAAGAAGAAGGCCATCGGTGCCTCCACAAAATTTAGGCACTCCTTGACAAGGAGGAGCAGAAGGCACAGCAGGGTCTTCTCTGTTTCTGTCGACGATGTGTATGATCCCGAAGAGCTAAAGGCGGTCGACGCATTTCGTCAAACACTGATCTTGGACGAGCTTCTGACCGCAAGGCACGACGATTATCACATGATGCTCAGGTCATTTCTTCTCTCTTATGGGTGGATCTCCATGTTGGGAAAGGGCGACTGAACTTCTTTTACTCTGTGGTGGCTCTCTGTAGTTAGCTATTTGATGGTTATAATCGGCACCCCTGTAGGTTTCTCAAGGCAAGAAAATTTGATATCGAGAAAACGAAGCAAATGTGGGCCGATATGTTGCAGTGGAGGAAGGATTTCGGTGCCGACACGATTTTGGAGGTAATAAAGATACTAATACCACATCTTCTTTACGAGTATTCCTTCTTCTTCTTTTTCAGATATATATTGTTCCATATATATACATGCTGTTACGAATGTCTGGCCGAAAATTGTCCTCCGAGCTCGTACGTACGTACGTAGTTGTGGGCATTTACTGATCATCTTTCTTTTTTCCCCCCGTTTCCTCCGATCATAAAAGGATTTCGAATTCAAAGAAGTCGATGAGGTGCTGGAGTACTACCCACACGGTCATCATGGGGTCGATAAGGACGGAAGGCCTGTTTATATCGAAAGACTGGGAAAAGTGGACGCCACCAAGCTGATGCAGGCTACGACGATGGATCGCTATGTGAAGTACCACGTCAAGGAATTTGAACGGACGTTTGCCGTCAAGTTCCCGGCTTGCTCAATCGCAGCGAAGCGACACATTGACCAAAGTACAACTATTCTTGACGTGCAAGGGGTGGTATGTGATCAATTATTCTGATTTCTTATTCCTCCCTTCTTCTTCATTATTCTTTTCGTAAGAAACACATTTCTTTGGCAATTTCTGGAGGAGTTTTTTTAACTGACACGCTATTTTTTTATCTTTAAAACTAACACATTAATAATATAAATAACAACTTCAACGCAGACCAAAGTCAAGTTTTTAAAACTCGACTTTAAAAAACACCAATAAAGGAACGCAACAACGATATGTAATTATATGAAAGTCGAGTTTTTATATTAAATAAGTTGGGTTGCTCGATTTCAAAATTTTTAAAATAAAGTAGAACTATTAAAACTCGATTTGACCCAAGTGTTAGATTTGCAAATAAAATTTTTAGTGTGTTAATTTTAAATTTTTTTTAAAAAATAATGTGTTACTTAAAGAAAACTCCGATTTCTGGATGGCTGAAGCCTTCTGCATCAGTGCGCCTTTATGTGAATCTGTGCTACACCATCATCTGGGCACCTTCATATATAGTTTGTGGTAAATAGTATATATCCTCGGTGAGTGTGTGTATATATATACATATTTCATTTCTCTGTTCCACATGATCATATTTAAGATACGTTGCTTCTTAGGGCCTCAAAAACTTCAACAAGTCTGCAAGGGAACTGATCACATGCCTCCAAAAAATAGATGGCGATAATTATCCAGAGGTACGCTAGCTATTTGCCGCGGTGCGTGAAGATGAGGGCTGAGCGGCACATTTCTTCCATCTTACGGGAGATTTTTCACTGCAGACACTATGCCGCATGTTCATCATTAACGCGGGACCTGGGTTCAGAATGCTGTGGAGCACGGTGAAGACCTTCCTCGACCCAAGAACCACGGCAAAGATCCACGTAATGAAATATATATATGTTTCTCAGCTTGCAGTTTCTTTCTTTATGTCACACACCACACGTTGGGATTTGAGGCTGAGAGAGGAAATATATAATCTGCTTTTGCCTTGCCGGTCAGGTTCTAGGGAACAAGTTCCAGGCTAAGTTGCTCGAAGTCGTCGACGCCAGGTAAGGGTTTCAGTACCGATCGAATCACAGTCCCTTCGTCATCAAATTGGATAAGATCGATAATCTGTTGGATCGGTTCATTAATCATACGAAAGTCGTCGAAGTAATTAAGATCCGGGGTCGCGTCAAGTTAATTAGGGGGGATTTTTTAACAAATAGCTTACGTACTGTGTCCGAATGATGAATATCCCTGCCTGTAAATATATATATATATGTCTCCTTCCTCCCAGTGAATTGCCGGAGTTCCTTGGTGGCACCTGCACATGTGCTGATGCAGGTGGGTGTCTCAGATCGGATAAGGGCCCATGGAAAGACCCCGAGATCCTTAAGGTGCATATCATTATAATTTATTTAGCGCCCTTGAACAGTTCGTGCACCCGTTCCTTTCCTTATAATTACGTAGTCTTTCTGTGTGTATATCCAGATGGTTCAGGATGGTTGCGCAAGACCCCGGAAGCCGGCGGCGGGGCTTCCTGTTGTCGACAAGGCGGTGTCGACCGAGGATGAGAAAACGTGCAGTAAGGTGGTGGAAGTCACAAGCGTACGTAACATATATATCCCCACTCTGCTTAATTTCTTTCATCCTACAAAACTATGTCAATATATATATATATAGCTGTGGCATGAAGCAGCCATGCACACGAGTGGTGAATAAACACATATATATTTTTTCGTATCTTCCAGACGAAGAAATATGATTCTTTCCGCGGCGAATCGCCTCTGGATGCTGACGAGAAGCGGAATCGTCCTTCAAGGATGTCACGGGATTGCATAGAGCATCCGCAGTTGTCTCCCGTGCACGAGGTGATCTAGAATCTAGATGATTAGATTTAAGAGATAAGCGAGTACGTCTTGCCGGCCGGGTGGTTTTGCATTTATTATAAAAAGTTGTTAGATCTAGTGCAAGACTAATTAGTTGCCATAATATTAAGTCCAACCCTTGTCAAAGCGATAAACACGACGAATGAATTTGTGGACTTCAGTGCAAGAGTTAATTTCGACTTCTCATTCTAAACATTCTACCGTCTCCGATTGCATTTTGTCCATTGTTGTGTACTAATTAAAATTGTTCTAACATTAGATACATTTATATATATATATATATCTGCATACATAATAATTAGTACATATTCGATCTCCATGGATGCATGGACTCTGTTGATCAGAGGCCAATTAAGTTCCTCTTCGGTTTTTGCTGTTGAGATTGTTTGCAGGAGCGACGTGGTCGAGGAATGGCCGATTACTTCCCTCCAGCGGATCACATTAATGCTGCGGACGCCCGATGGAAGAAGGAAATAATGGATGACAAGTTTGCCATCAAGAGTACGTTCTCCAAACATACATATATACATATTTATATCCCTCGACACACACCATGGTTTTTTTAGTCAGAACGCAGCAATTTCTTAGTCCAACAGGGGACACAAGCGATGCCATTTCCAAAATTGGAAGCATATCAATTGATTACTTCCTAATTAACGTGGGTGCAAATGAAACATTAATGGTGCCGTAATAAAGTAGTTTTTATTTTTCTGATGCGTCGTATGTGTAAAATACACGTGCGTTGCAGGGGCGGCATATACGACCACGAGAGATGCTAATTGCAAGATGCACGACGGTCTCAGAACGCAGGTTGTTTCCGGCGTCGTGAGCTTTGTCGTGGGCATTTGTGCCGTGCTTCGTCTGACCGCCAAGATGCCGAGTCGAAAGATCATGGATATTGCGGACGTCGTCGACTTATACGCCGGCAGCTTTTGTTCGGCTGGTGGCGGCTGCACGGCCAAAGGTTCGTCAAATTATAAGCCTCCGACTGTTTCCGCCGTCGAGCATGCCGCTGCTCTGAAGCGGCTGAGCGAGCTGGAAGAGAGAGTGAGGGTTCTTGGCGACAAACCCGTTGAGCTGCCTTCAGAGAAAGAGGAGATCTTGCGCGCTGCGGTCAGGCGTGTTGACACTCTAGAGGCAGAACTCATGGCAACAAACAAGGTTAAGCTCCCCCCATATTGTTTGATTCTGTGGCAATTATTAATTCGATCTGCTTGCGTGCCAGCTTAATTATCGACCGTAAAAAAAAACACTTATGAATGTTTTAATTAGCAATGTTCGACGTCGATATTGTGACCCAGCACTGCTTCAAATTAATTATATGGTCTGTGATTTGCTTTTGTTTATGCACGCGGCTACGTACACAGGCTCTGCAGGAGGCTCTGGCGCGCCAAGAAGAGCTCCTCGCCTACGTAGAAAAGAAGAAGAAGAAGAAGAGAAGCAGACTGGTAAGCATGCACGCTGGAACCAACAGTCTACCATAGCATTTTTTTTTTTTTGGCAATAATCCCTCGTCGAGCGAGAGCTATTGGCATTGCAGATACTTTTTGCTATGACTACAAGGCGTGTTACTTTACTTTAAAAGGCTCATTAATCGAGCCATCTCGACATCAGTGTGTTTCGTCGAGGGTTAAAGGTCTCGTGTGAAACAATGAAAATATTAACTGCGCTCCTTCTTATTGCAGAACCCGTTCCACTGGTGACCGCCGAGAGACGTGACCTGATGAGGATGGCAACAGAAGCTGTGTATAAAGGCCGACCGACGAGCCCCCCTCTTTATCGACAAGTTAAACCGCGTTGTGTGCTAGCTAGCTTATTCGGTCTGTAACATAACACTATCGCGAAGGCTGGTTTGTAATCAACATATAAATTAGTTGTTCGAGGTTTTCGAACGGGTGGATTTCTACGACTTTCTCTCACCAACCGAACCAGCGCTCCAAGAAGTAGGTTTCGCTTGGTAGTTCTGGATTTCGAACACCGTTCGTGGGAAAAGGTTCCGTCGTCTCGTCTGGCTAGCTAAACAGCACCAGGAAAAGCCTACTCTTGAAGCTGAAGCAGACATACGCCGAAGACAGGCCGGTGATCCGCTTGGCTTGTCTCTCACCAGAAAGAGGCGGCCTGGTTCTGGTCGGAGTGTCGTGATTAATTGATTTTAAAATCATTTGTTACTCCACAGCCGCTGTTTTTTAGTTTTCAGTAGTCTGTCTGGGGGTGAAAAAACTACCATCCATGTCAAACTTGTTGCCACGTACATAATCTGATTTCAAAATGCATATACTTGCCCCATCGCCCCAAACATGAGAAGAAAAATTAAAACCTACATGGCTACATATATTTTTTACCTTGTTTCACAGCGCACCGACAGTTTTATTTGATAATTATATCGAGCATCCCTATGGCTATCGATTTTGAAATTTATATTAATATAATCATCACATTTCGAACCACTGAAATGTTTGTCTATCAATGTCAAAAAACAAGAATATCAGAGCTCGGCCCTCCTAGCTACAAATATCAAGATCAAACGTGATCTAGCATCATCTGTCGATACTCTAATGTAACCAAACAAGACATAAGACAACAGTGACCTAAGACATTAAAAAGTCAGAGGGTGAGTTCAGATAACGTAGCTCTACAAGAAATTTGTGATTATTCACATTTTGAAGAATTTCGGTTGCGCCGGAAACAAATAACGTTATTTCGCTTGATCACTATTAATAGGTGCACAATCCACTCTTCTAGAGCAAGTGCTTTAACAATGAAGGGGCTTCCCGACGAGAGCCAACAACAACGCGTACTTTTCTCGAACACATCCAGTCGTTAATCCTTCCTTTATGAGAACTAGGACACATACAAAAGTCATTACACACGGTGTTAAACTTAACCGGATCACCCGGCATGAGGCGTACGAACACAAGCGTCACACAAATTCAGCTCTTCTCAACGTCCACAAATATATCATTGGTTACTACGTTTCCCATGCACCCAAGGCTGTCATCACCAGCAGAATTTCTTCTTCTTCTTCTTCTGCATATTGGTTTAGACGCATCGGTAAGAAAGTTCACATCCAAGATATAAGAAACGAAAATAGATGGTAGAAGGGATGACGCTTACCATGAACTTCGCCTGCTCTTGGCTATCGATGTATGCTAGCAGGTCCTCCTGCCTCATCAGAGCTTCATAAAGAGCCTAACAAATGTACAACAGAAAATCACGGTAAACACATGATAAACACAGCAGATAAAAGATGCCACACGGATATAAGGTGCTTGGTTGCAGGATAAAATGAGTTTTCATTACCAAATTATATTTTGTAACAGAACTTGTTAAATATGGTGTTTGGCAATCATTAAAAAATGCTTTACATAGAATTTCTTCTAGAACAAAAAAAGGGTAAGACATCTTTTCTTTTTGCGCCCCCTCCCCCTTGTTACCATATCTCACCAAACATGATAATACTGTCTTTACCTATCTTATATTTTAATTTATAATTTTATTATAAAAGTGTACAAAAAATTATCTTGGAACCAAACAACCTATAAAAGCTTGGGAATTAGATCCGGATGTTAACGGCATGCTATCAGATGCAAGTTTGATGAAGGTTAGTGCTCCGTTCATAAATTGTTGGGATATTCGGCAATAGTTTTAAAGTAGTTCCCGTAATAGTATTCTCCAGAAAAGAGTGGTTATTTCGCATTTCCTGCAATATTATGTTAACAAATTCACAAGTGCACTTCAGAGATAAAATCTCTCACAGAAAATGTGCTAATAAAGATTCAGAGCTAGGTAGCGCGTTAACATATTCAAAAACATGTTTTATCAACAGAAATGATGCACGGGAGTACCTTTTTCGTGGCAATAAGTTCAGCTTCTAGTGCATCCACTCGGCAGACTGCGGCATTAAGCAGCTCCTCCTTCTCAGAAGGCATTTTACACGGCTTTGCCTGGAGAGAATCAACTTTTTCTTCAAGCTCCCCAATCCTTCTCAGGAGAGTGGAGAGAAGATTTGATTCACCGAATCCAGGAATAGGAGAGGAAGGGCGGAATTCCTCATTAGCCAATGGATCAAACGCACAATTGGGATCATGGGTGGCCAGTTGAAAGCTATCAGAGATCCTGCTTGGAAGTCTCCTTGATACATTGCTTGCAAAGCAACGAAGATATACAGTAATGGTCACGATGAAGGTCATCAGAATTGAAGTCATTTTCTGCCAAACATTGACAGGACTGTGCACACCTGGTAGTGAATAAGAGTGTGAAATTTAAAAGGCTAACAGCAAATTAAGATATCAATCACGCCAATAAAATGATGAGTACTAATATTCAAATTAATAGTTGCAAAACTTAATAAGCAAAAGCATGAAAAAATCAAAACAAATCCAAGTGAACAGTAAAGCATGATTTTGATTAGAAAAATAAGCTATCTTGAGCCTCCTTACAGCACACCCTACGTACATGATTTCACCCTCCTTAACAACCCCAAACCTCCTTCCTTAGACTGCAATCATGTTTCCATCTGATAATATGACCTCTAACAGGAGGCTTTCTTTCCTGAATAAAGCAGCTATATAGGCCTCCAATTTGTCGTGGATCCCCTGGGAACCTTGAAGATGGAGAAAAGAATAAAGCAGAATGCTGGACAGAACAAAGCTGGATAAAGCCGATCTATCAGCCGCCAAAATGAGATTTGCGTTACAACCGTGAAGCCTACCATCCACCTTCCGGATCACTAGGTCCCAATCAGCAGTGGTTTGAAATTTGTCAGAAGGAGAGCACCAAATATATGATAGGAAAATGTCCTTCAGAAATGTTCAAGTATTCTGAAATCCTAGGAACTTCTTCAGTCGATACGTTGTTTCTCATGACCTCACTCTTCTTGAAGTTGACGTGACCTTCAATTCTACAGTTGCCTGAAGCAGAAGGATAAGGACCTTGAGGTTGAGAAGTTTGTTGTAGTCTGTAGAGAGAAGGGTGGTGACGTGGAGGTTCTCTCTTTCAACCTTTGCTTCCGCAATGACTTCACGCTTGCAGCCTGCTTCCAAAACATGCTAAGAATTTGACGGACCAACATAAAGAGGTAGGGTGATAAAGAAATGCCTTGTCTCACTCCACTAGATGACCATTAATAAGCAGAGTTTTGCTGTCTCAAGTCAAGGCATGCTTTGCCCAACTTGATCTAATTAACAACAAAGCCCATAAGATAGAGGTCCCTATACAAGCAATTCTAGTTAATTTTGAAGTTATCAAAGTCCAGTTTAATTACTTCTCTAAGTCGTAATTTTTGCCTTCCAGAAAGGCTGTATGATCCTTGTCTACTTCGTTGCCTGTGACTACTACCTCATCCCCCTCTCCTGCTCCCCATTTAAAACATTTTGCATCTCTCTCTCTAGCCTCTTCCCTCCTCACCTAGAATGCTTCTTGCATTTGAATGCACTGTTTCAAGTACAAAAAAAAGTTAACAGTCTGAACATGAAGATTTGCACCATTCATCATCTATAAAGAGAATTTGCATGCACTATACAGTTGTTCCTATAGGGAAGTTGTAAGCATGGAATGTGGGGTCAGGACCTGGGTTAGGACCTGGGTCGCAACCTGGGCCTGACCCGGTCGGTTTTTGGGCCAACCAACTAGGTCTCGACTCCCCATATGTTTTTAAATTATTTTTTATTCTAACCCCGGCCGACTCAAGTCCTGACCCGGATCATGACCCCAACCAACCCGCTCCCAACCCCTGACCCCACCTACCTTGGTTGTAAGAGGTATTAAAAGGACTTCTCAGCATTCATTGATGTACCTTTGCTAGATTATTTGCTCACCAGGCAAGAAACTTCTCCCTGAACCCTACATTTTCTGCTTAGCTACAGAAAGTACAAAAATATGCCTGGAACTCAGTGCTCATTATCAACAACCTTAAAAGGACACCTAAATAAGAAATATACAATTCTACTTGTAACGGAAGATCACAGCAAATGCTATTTCACTTGTAACAAAATTTGTTCCTACATGTTGAATGCCACCCTATTTGACACTATTCGCCTCCCAGAAAAGTAAGCCAGTAATTTATGACACTGAGAACAGCAGGAACATGACATAAAATTTCTACACGGTTATACTCACCTCTGAGAGACAATAGTTGTTGGCTTGAAGCTTCTTTTTCCCATCCTGAATCAACTGCCTTATCCACTACAGGGACATCAAAATCAGAAAATTCACTCCCCATATTTGCTTTAGCAATGATTCTAGCCTGCATTTTGCCAAGCAAAGACATCATGTCATATCAAATATGCAACATATAATAGCAACTGAGTATAATGGGATACATGCATACGTGTATACAGATCTAAACCATAACAAGCGTGTTTGTGATGGCAAAAAATGTAAACTAAACACAAGAAAGATTGCATAAAATGACCGTGTTGGATGAACAATTTGATTTCCCACAAATTTCCCCATTGATAAGCAGCAAGTGATAAGTAAAAGGACCAAAGTGCACGCTTTAGAAAGTACAAGTTACAAGGACCAAGGTTTAAAAAGTCAAGTGCATGGAATGCCATCTCGCGAGATCTCGATCTCGCCAAGGGGGCCGAGAAACGAGATTGCCGAGATCTCGCCCCAAGTAGCCTGGTTCGAAAAAAAATTCGGAGGGATTTGCCCCCTGATACCATAGTTGTCAAGGCAGGCACCTAGGCAACAAGGCACTACTTGACCAGCGCCTTTTGGGAAGTCCCCCAAAATTTATACATAATATCAAAAAATTCCTTTCGGGGGGCTTTGCCCCCCCTGACAACCCCTCACAAAGGGGCACTGCCCCCTTGACCCCCGCGACCTGACCGCGCAGGTCGATCCACGACTACTCTGTGCCCCCCATTTACGATAGTGTAAACATATTAATATATCTCACTATCACTTATACTATCACGGATAAAAATGTGCTACAAGTTTAATACCATGTTAGTATTTAAATAAGATTGTATACAAGATTAAATCTTTTAGAAGCACAAAGAACATTTTTTTTGGTATTGAGAGTACTTTGTAATTGTTCATTCATACAATTGATGTATAAATGTGTTATATATTTTCATGTAAATTCATTGATGTACTCCTATCTTTATAATATATTATGTTATGTTTCATACATATATATATTTTGATCCGAGAATCCGAGAACCGATCTCCCGAGATTTTTTCGAGATCTCTCCGAGATCTCTTCTCTTTCACCCTCCCGAGACGAAGCCGAGATCCAAGATGGCAAACCTTGGTCAAGTGACAAGTTGCAGCCACCTTTACTTAATATTTTGGCTATATATTTATGAAAAAAGTCCCTCCAAATCCAAATCATGCAGTCATCCATATTACACCAGAGATTTACTATCCCACCCTCAAAAGGTTAAAATTTTCCAGTACTTAACTCTGCAAAATTTCTTTAAGGCTGAAATCTCCATCTGGGGGCATTGGAATTGTCAAAATAATCAGAAACAGTGCAAGTGTCTTCAATAATAAGGCATAACGACAGGAAACAAGCCTTACACAGGTCTGTGATCCAGCCGATTATCCTCCCAAAAGAGGTCATCCTACTTAATTTCCTACAAATGCCTACAGCAATAGAAGATGTATACTTTATTGTATTTGTATCATTCAGGTTGAAAATATATCTTCCAAACATATGTGATGACAAGCAGAAGAAAGCTGACCCGTCCGTTATCATGACGAAAATATTTGTTCTTTACTGTGTGTGCATACCAACCCATATGGAAGAATCTTCCTGGTGAATCCTCCATCCACTTACAAAATAAAGCAGAATTTATCACCTCAAGATAGAGGATCAATACCATCCTCTAGTCTCACATATTGCTCAATTTAATCAAATGACCTCTGTCAAAAAAATGCTTCAAAAAAAAGATCCAATTTTCTCATATATGTTGTCTAGCACCCACAGGTCATTTGAACAAAGAAAGGTAATGGTTTTCATCGAAAAGTAGCACTTTATCCATATAAAAGGAATAAATAAACATGATATTCATATTAGGGTGTGCTATCTCTGAAAAGCATTAACCTCATTAGTTTACTACTATGAATTCATCTAAAAGTATATGAAGAAAGCTATACCAACACTTCGTTTCAAAAGATGATGACCACAAATGTAGTTGAGACACACCATGAAGGAGAGGAGGCACCAGGCATCCATGTTGTGCCGAGCAGGATAGCATCTTTAACTGTTGGATAAGATGATTAACATTTTTTGTTCACATTTTATTTTATGTCAATATTAATAAAAATGTTTCTTACTTAAATATGAGTTATCTTGTTTTCTACTATTTGTCATGATTTATTCCTTAGTCTTTGTTCCCTTGTTGCATAAGCAAAGTAAAGGTTCATACTGGAGAATAATCAAATAGTTGAAGAAATAATCTAAATGACTACCGCTATAATAATTTTCTTGTATCTGATAAAATGGAGGCATCCCCTGATGCCTTGCCTTATCACCTAAGTGGCAAGCATCATACCATCTTGATTGAGTTTGTCTTGAAAATTATAGATTCACACCATGTTATAAAAGCACTTGCACTTGAGGCAGCCACCTAGATGATGAGGCTAGGTGCCTCACCTCCTTGAGTGTGACCCGAGCAATTAACAGGCATGTTTCCATCCAAACAATCAGAATAATTAACTGATAATTTTCTCCATAAAATTAATCTAGTAAACTCCACCTGAGTACAACTTTACTTATATTTATTTTTTGAAGATGGCCAAATGACCAAAATTTCTATTGAAATGGTAAAAAAAACTAGACCACAAGTTTACTTATATTTTGCCGGTCACAAGTCCTGATAAAAGAGGAGGGTTGTAGTAGATTACAGCCAACATAAAAATATTGTCAAATCTCATGATTGTAATTAATATTTAAGTGATTTAAGAGTATCAAATTGATAAATTAGTAATTTTCAGATATACCATGGGTCCCAAATCACAATTATATTTTTATAGGGTAAACTTTTATTTCCACCAGGATATATGGATTGCCGCAATCATCTAAGATTCTAAGGCACTGCCTCTCTTCACTGACTAAACTTTTAAGCACTCTATTAAATGCATCTATTTACATAATACAGATAGTTTTAATCAGTACAATACAGAATCTTTAACCAAAACAAGGAAAATTAAGCTATTTTTTGTGTGGAGTCCTCTTAGTTATTTTCCAGGGTATGCATGCCCATCCAAATCCAATTCCAAAATTTTTACCAAGATGTTACATACATCAGAACTTTCACCCAGACCCAACTCCCATAGCATCTCTACCAAAATCAACTTCGTAAAATATAAAAACTTAAATAACTATACAAAAAATAAATATTTTTCAATTAACGAACTTGCTAAGGTAATGGAAATATCCATGAAGCACCGTACGTTGAACAAAGATGAAAGTGAACAAAAATTCAGTGCCCTGGAGAAAAAATTAAGGGTGGATGGCAAAAACATTAGTCCATGAAGAAAAAATGGTGAGCTTTCTGTTTGAATTATTAGCCACTAAACGTAGAGGTGCTTACTGCTTATATAGTAATTCAAAGAATGTAGACATATGTTGAAAATGAAACGCCATTTATAGGCATAGAAATTTTTTCTTGTCCCGCATCCACCAATTCTAAGATCTCTTTTAGGCTGAATGAAGCTTGATTAATCATTTAGTGAAAACTAGGTGGAGATCTTATAGGTAGCACAGGCCATTGTGAATCTATGAACAAGGAATTCGAGTAAGGATTTGACTCTTCTCCTATGCGGAGCATGTGTGCAGATTGACATTGATTCAGAAATCTATTGCACTCCGAGTTCAGATGGCTTTCATTGCATTGGAGTACTTTAGGGCCCCACTATCTTGGTCCTTCTATTAAGGGACCTTTTGTCAGCTTAATTTTTCATGCGCCTGTAGGTTTATCTTTTTCTCATCAGCCACATGGACCTTTCTTTCTTGAATTTTTTATTACTATGCAGAAAATAGAAAGTTTCAACTAGAGACTATAAGTTCTTTTCCTTAAATGCTAAGCCTAGTATATTTTCTTGTAAGACTTTTTCCCTTTGTAATTCAGTTTCTCATGAAATTATTTAATTCTATAAAGTATGTTTCTAGTAAACAGCAGTTCATGTAACTCAGGGCAAGAATGGAGGTGCTGGTAGAGGGTAACTATGGCATACCTGACAGGACGGAGGTTCTATCCTTACCAAATGCCAACTCCACACACTCTAACTTAAGGTGAGAAGTGGTGTCTAGTGATTTTCAGATTAAGTGTTGTCCATCCCTTAATTTACAGCGGTCTGTGTTTGATCACATGTTTGCCTCGGCACACCACTCGTTCAGACCACACATGGTTGCATCCATCACTCAGGTGGAGGTCAAGTAAGGTGATGTGGGAAGTCCCTGATACTCAAAAAGAAAGTTAGATGCAGCTAGCTACGACCTACAACCAATTATCCTTCAAGGAACTATGACGTCTTGAGTTCAGGGGGACCTATGATTCACTGTACAATAAGGTAATGCTACCTAGAGGAGCCTAATTGGAAAGTGACATCATGCAGCCTTGGACCAGAACTATTCAATGAAACAAACATGTTACCTCTTCATGAACTGGAGCCAATTGAGAATGCAACATATAATTCTTGGCAGCTTTGGGTGAGGTAATGTCCTCAGCTTCAGAAGCTGATTCAGCGGTAGATGTATCACCACCCTTTATCTGGTAGATGGTGACGAAAAGTTTAGAAACTCAATGATACAAGAATAATAAACAGCAGAATAAAATTTGATTAATCTGTACCAAAGGGTAACATGGCTTAGCATAGGCAATAATTTTGCCTTCAGCATTTGAAACAGTCACAACTTGTCTTGCACATTGTGCTTCGCCACTAAGAACCATCTGGGTACCACAAATGAATTGCAATCATAAAAAAATAAAAGAAAACTCATGAAAAACCTTTAAAAAAATGGAAGCAAATTTCGGAGATGAGAAAACCTTCAATATATTAGGATCCATCCATGGACCTTTCTCAGCTCTGAGACAACCTCCCAGCTCAAAGCATGTACAGGTACCCCCAAGGAAATCTGGCAATTCACTTAAGAAAATAAAACATAAATAAAATTAAAATACTTAAAATTTAAAAGAGAAAATTATCAATTGTAAAGCACCCTAGAAAATGAGATAAAATGCTTGCCTTGGATCAATTATCTCAATCAATTTATTGTGGTACTTGGTTCCAAGAACCTGAAGGGATAAAAAGGGGAAAAAGTTAATAGCTAGGAGAGAAAAGCCAAAAGTATAATTAAGCTATATACTTACATGAATTTTTGAGGTGGTTCTGGGGTCAAGAAAGGACTTCACAGTGTTCCAGAGTAGCCTGAAACCTGGGCCGGCATTAATGATGTACATTCTGCACAATGTCTGACATTGTAAAGTTTTCATAAAAAAATTAGCATCCACTGAAAAAATGTAAAATGAACTAATAAACATTTTATTGGAGACTGAAAGCATACCTCGGGGTAATTGTCACCATCAATTTTCTGAAGACGCGTAATAAGTTCTCTTGCAGTCTTGCTGAAGTTTTTCATTCCCTATGTTATCACATATCCATTGATTGTATTTGGTAAGAATATAAAGATAACTTTAAAATACAAGACTTGAGAGGGAAAAAAGGGGGCAAGGCAGTATACCACGCCTTGAACATCCAGAATTGTTGTACTTGAATCAATGTGCTTTTTAGCAGCTATTGAGCAAGCTGGAAATTTAATCAAGAAGCTTCTCTCAAATTCCTTCACATGATACTTGATATAGCGATCCATTGTTGTCACTTGCATAAGTTTATTTGGGTCAACTTTCCCCAACCTTTCAATATAGATAGGTCTCCCTTCTTTGTCTACACCATGATAGCCATGAGGATAGTATTTTAAGACTTCATTTAGCTCACTGTACTCAAAATCCTGTCAACAGAATAAGGTGATTTATTGTACGAACACAACAGAGAGTATAAAATTTAAAAAAATAAAAAAACATTCTTTGATTTCTTGACTTCATTCAAAATAAAGTAACGAATGGACTGTCTACTTGCAAAATAATGGAGGCCTTCTCTAAAAAAATACTTTCTATTATAACATTTATAAAGTAAAAGAGATGTTGTAATCATGATTAGAATATATTTCTCAAGATAATTTCTTTAAAAAAAGAGGTTTTAACTTCTTTTTATCATCTTGTGCTCCCTGCTTTTATATGTTATATGGTCCCCACCTCATAATATGATATGATATTACTTCCCTACCAAGCAAGATAGTTATATCTTTCTAGTTGTTTCACACTTTGACGTATTATTTTTAATGTACAAGGGTGCAGAACTTTTACCACAAATAGAAATCCCATAATCAACCATCACATTGATCTCCTTGACTAGCACAATTTGTAATAAGGTAGGCAAATACTAACTAGGTACAAAAAAAGTAGTGTATTAAATCATCTAGAGAACTATCATTGCTAGCAGTCAATATGTAATTCCAATCACAAATGATATGATAGCACTATGATAAATGACACTAGGCTTATGCAGTTGCAGGTTGTATGACTGGAATATAATAAGCCAAATTAAGCAGGACTCAGTTGATTCTGTCCAATTCCAGACAGAGATCTACAGAACAGCAGATCCCAGCTGCTGATCCTGGGCGGGCCAAGCTGGTTCAGCTAAATTGTCGATCCTAGTTCGCATTGGCCGATCCCGGCTGATTCTGCCAACCCTAGAATTCCATGACAAGTCATGGCAAGGATTGCAGTTTTGCTTCTCGGCCTTTGTCTCGGAGAAGCTTGAGAGACAAGAGTACAAGGCCTCACCGAGATCTCACAAGATCAGGGCAAGACAGGTGCTGGAGGGGTGGTGGGAGGCTGCTGTACAGTGGCAGCTCAAAGCCGAAGCATGAAGCTGCACCTCCATCATGTCTTACCTGCCCTATTGAAAGAGGAAGACAGGCCGGATTCTCAGAACTGGCATGGCCTGTTAAGTGGGGAGTTGTAGATCCCATCTAAATGGGCCACGTGGGTTCCAGGCCCAGAATCCAGAACCTGAATAGCCCATCATCTTTCTTGCCTGGCTGGGAGAGGGAAATGGTGCCCTGCGTTGGCACCTCCTCCTCCGAGGCCCTCTGTTGCAGCCCACCGCCTCCTCTAGCATCCTCGTTTTGCCTCTCTTGGATCAGACAGCCCGGCAAGACTGATAATCTAGCAAGATCTCGACGAGATAGAAAATCATGAGTCATGCACAAACCATTTTCAAGAAGTTCACATTACCTCAACAATAGTGTCAACTCCAAAATCCTTTCTCCATTGAAGCATTTCAATCCACATGTGTCTTGCCTTTTCCATATCAAATTTCCGTGCCTTTAGGAACCTGAAAGTCCAGGGTTATGCACAAATAGGATCAATGTTATGATCTCGGTAAGGCAAATTACCTCCAAAAAAAGATATTAATAAAGCATAAACAAGATCTTGCTAATCATTCACCATGTGCATCGCCCATTCCTAGCCTCCTAAATATGCAAGGTGATGATTAGGGCCACCCATCATGGTGAAAACACCTCTAATCTTTTACAAGGATATATATATGCACATCGCTTAAAAAGCAAAAAATATTAAATTGCAGTTCATGCTGTGTCTTGGGAATTTTTTTATTTCTATCAGCAGTCTTTTCTACATTAAAATAATAACTACATACAGACAACTGGTGAACTATGTTCAAGAAAAATAACTGAAGGAGAAGATATGCACTTGAAGGTTCCTTTGTAAACCAGTGAAAAAAATTGCTAAAAGCCTAAGATCAAAAAGCAAATAAGAAAGTTAGATGGATAACCAGATATTTAGACTTCGCATGAGATAGATTCCTGCCAATACCCAGATGTGAATGGTGTATTCTTCACCGAACAAATAACAAGTCAAACAAGTAGCTCAGCATTTATTACATCCCACACACTGATGTCCAAAGAATAAAAGCTACTATAATTAACAAGGTAAAAGGTACAGAAACCCAAAATAACAACTCAGATAATGATTCACTATAAACAAAGAGCATGGATTAACACTAACGTAAAGCACCTTGGTACTTGAGGAACAGAAGATACTTGCTTAAGCCCAAATTAAAATTCTTTAAACATTTCTAACATTGATATGAGTAGCCTACCTATCTTTTCTCAAAATGGTTTTATTTCTTGGTTTGAAGTTCTCCTTTTTTTTGAAGATGGCTTTATTCCCCAAATGAATATACTTTTCTATTTTCTCTTGCAAAGCATGGTCATTATCACTCCAAAATAGGCATCACATGATGTGCATAAAAAATAACTATATTAAGACATGGAAGTTAAATGAAACAAACCTTGAAGGCCTCTATGATATTCAAATAAGGTGTTAATAATTCAGATAATTGGAATTATCAAAGTATTTGCCTAGATACAAGAATAAGTAGAACCAAGATAAGGGGCTTCATCCCCATTATTCCTGCTAAAACTCAATGATCCTAAGAGGTCAACTGGTCAAGTAAGTGTTCTAGCTAACAAAGCATGAATTACTAGACCACACTCAATGCAAACTTCATACTGGCGACCCTGGTGTCATGCCCACTCAGAGATTTTTTCATAATCTCCTTCAATGCTCCAACCCTTAAATAAGCTGTCAAAAACTACTGACCACAGACCAAGCAGCAGGACCACCACCTTATGCTGAATAGCTAACCTAGAGTAGAAGTCTGGCATGGCTGCAGCTTCTGGTGATTAGGCATAGAGAAAAGGAAAGATCTTCTTTTATTCTAAAAATTCCTTCATTCTTAAGCTTTCTATCTTCCAGGGTGAGTATTCAGGTGTTCCCACTCTAACTCCTCCATCATAGAAACACCATCAAGACAGACAGAGTTCCTTCACTGGAGATGGCAGACAGCTCAATCTCTAGTGATCACTGATACCACCAGAATGCCTACATAAATAGCTCACATCCAGGGGCATCCCAAGAATAGGAAAGCTTCATCATGCTAGACAGCAGGATTGAGACTCCAGCATTATTGGAGCTCTGTTTCACCAGGTCTGAACCTTCTGGTCCACCAACCAAGTATTCTATTGGTTCCTTCAACCACGACCAACTGTGAAACCACCAGAACGCTAACAGTTGACAGATTTTCCACAGTCTTGAGCCAGTGCCCCATCCAAAATATCTTAAGAAACAAAGCCACAAAGATTTTCTGGTTACTCTGATTTTCTCTTCTCTCTATTATCACCGAGATCAAACTTTACGCTTCACTACATGCAACCTTCTGCCTCTTCTCTCTGTCCATCCCCCCATCGATCACTGTGATAGCCCTTTAGATCACATACGGTATTAGTTAAAAGAAAAGAGATATAATGAAACAAGCCCAGAGTCACTTTTTCAACAAATTATGCAGAGCCTCTTTTTCAGTACATAATGCTTTCAAAGAAAGTGGTATCGATGCCAGCACCTTGAAGATTAAATAAATAAATAAATTCTTTATAGGTAAAGATAAATGCAAAAAAAGAACATAACAAACAAATATCAAGTTAACAATTCCAGCTGATGGGAGTCAGGAATGCTGCTTTTGTGATAGGAGATCCACTTATTCTTGAACCAATATGCAACAATGAAGTCTTATAGATGGCTTTACTTTCTTGAAAAGAAAAATACTTTAACCTGGACTATTGGAGGATATGTGAACTCATAGAGTGTGAACTTGGCAACTTAAAAATGTAAAAAGAAAATTCTTGTTACCTCAGCATCATGTGGTAGTCATCATGTCTGGCAGGCAACAGCTCATCCAATATCAATGTCTGTCGAAATGCATCGACTGCTTCCAGCTCCTTAATATCCCTGACATCCTCAATTGACACAGAACTAACACGACTATCACTCTTCCTTCTACTTCTTTTCTTCAAGGAACGTCTGAACTTCGAGGATGCATCAATCGCCTTTTTCTTAAGAGATCTAATCCCTGTTCTCCTTTCATCTTCTGAATTCTCGAAATCAGATTTTCTTTCTTTTCTCTCATCATTACCGGAGAAACCCTCAAAGCCTGTAAAAAAAAACATAAAATCATCAACTGAGATAACCCAATATTAAATGGCATGTAAACCAAAAATTATGATTGTCAAGACAACAAAGTGACCAAGGTGACCAAGAGGTCTTTGACTGCTAAAGCGACAAAACATTCGCTTAAGTACTCCTTAAGTGGTAAGTCTAGTGGGGTCATATAACAAAAAAATCTTAATAAAAGAAATATAAAATTAAAAATTATGTAATAACCATAAATTTAATGTGATATGTTGACAAATAAAATTGTATTTAAAAAAATGACATCAAATATTTTTGACAACCTTCAAAGAAGTTTGCAAAATATTTATTCTAAACATATAATGTGAAATCAAAATATTTCCAATATAAAAGTATATCAAGTAATTAAAATGATAATTAGCAAATTCAATAATAGATAAAAACATAAAAAGTGAGTGGCTAGAACAAAACAAGTCTAAGAGATAGATCCATTAAGTCCAAATAGGACAACAATAAACATATAAATAGGAGGCCAATACACATGTCAGGCCGCTGAAGTGACTAAGTGCTCACTTTGTAGTGCTTTGGTGCTTAAGCGCCTTGGGCGGGTGCTTTATATATGCAAAGAAAAGCAACCAGGCATTAAGCAGTGCCCAGACCACTTTGGCGCTTATGCGACCGCTTTGACAACACTGCCAAAAATGAAATGCTAATTCATAAATAAACTTAAAAGTATTCACCTTGTTACGACATTAAAGGTGATTTGTTAATACATACTAGACTAAAATCAAAATAAGGTATATTTTAGGGACTTAAGAGCTTAGATGGTAAATCACCAGCTTAGGCAACACTAAAGCGACATGTTAGTATAAGCAAAGAAAACAAAAGGCATAAATAAATGTTCGCGCATAAGGATTTATTCCTAAAAAGTAATATATAATACAAAACATGACATGACAAGATGGTATTCAAGCCAAATCAAATATAACATCAACCCAATTAGGTCTAATTGGGTGACTGGGCAGATGGCAACTATATCTGAGCCAGGCAGCTGATGGAATAAAGACAGTGCTATGCCATAAGTACAGAGAACCCTTAAGGTGACGATGAGAAGGATGTCTGTATCAGACCATGAGAACCATCTTTGCCCTTACTGCTTAGTGGCATTTACGTAGGCACCTTAGCTTAACAAAGTGAAGATGTAATAACTTGTACTTGTTAGAGATCATTCCTATGCCAACCCCAAACAATTTGAGATTAAGGCTAGAGTTGAGTTTAGTTGAGGACATTTTTTAAAACCGTCCGCTGGATAATAAGGTTAGTCACTCTGAGAGAGAGAGAGAGAGAGAAATGAAAACATGGATTGGCTTGAGATCCCAATATTCACATGCATAATTAGAAGTTACCAGTTAGTTTCTTGTGCTGTAAAAATCAAGATGAACATAACTATCATTAATTTATAGTGATGTAAAACAATTGTAAGTCATATGGCATACTATCATTAACGTGACATGATTGAGAAGGAAAGCATGGTTTATTAACCCCTTCCATGATTATTAAGATTAAAGTCGTATCCAAACAGACCCAGGTCAATTTTGAATGAGAATTTTGACCTTATTGCCAAATAGTAGCTACAATTAACAGTTAAAAATTAAACAGTTGAAGCACGTTATGATAGGGGAGGCAGTCTAAACAATGGTTTAGGGATTGTCTCTTTGGAGAATTAGAGGTGAACACGAGAACTAGCTGGACTTACTTTAATTAGAGGTGATCATCCAGAGTAACCAATCCCATACCAAACTGGCCCTTACACAATGAGAGAGACAGGATTTTCCAATATAGACATGGATGAAAGAAAGTAAACGCATTTCTCGAAGTTGAAGGGTATGCAAAGAAAATTGGTCCACTTTGACAATGTCCACGCTCGATTACACGAGGCTCGAGCTGCCAGGGAGCGTACAGACTAGCTGATAAAAAGTCAAATAAAACAAGGCTTCGGCGAAGCTTTTTCCTAAGCTGTGAGAACATGACAACTTTGTGGGGAGTGGGACGAGCTTCCGAGAGTCGACTGCAAGAAACACGTATAAGCACCATTATGGTTACCGGGAATTCGCCTGGTGGAATGCGGAGCTAATGTAAGGATGATCAGTTCGAGATTTTCAGAAGAGGCCGTTCGCATTCACCGCCGTTTCGAAACAAACATGCTCTCCCATTACAGAAAGCTGGTTGAAACGGCGGAAGGCCCTAAAAACTAGGGTTTAGCCTCGAAACAACCCGGAGCAACAAGAGCACAGAGATCGACTACCTTAGAGATCAAAAGAATAGCAGCCAAATCGGAAAATCTATTAGGTACCCCAGGAACCGTATCAAATGCAGATGAAGAAGACGTGTGCCAAGAGCAAAGGAGAAGGGGGAAAGAAGGTGGGAATCATTTGTCACGGTACTCACAGGGTCTGGCGAATCGGTCGAGTGAACCAGACATGTCGGCGGCAATAACCCACCGCAAGAGCGAAGCCTTCAGATTGTCCCGATTACGCCTTCATCGGCTAGAAACCGCAAGCCCTAGCTAGAACCCGGGGACCGGTCAGAACACAGGAGGATGGAGGAAGAAAAGCAGCGCAGCCCCCGTGGCGCGCGGCCGACCGCCTGGGTTGTTGGGGGGGGTTGATGGACCTCCGAGGAGCGGGCAGCGCGGGGGTTGCTCCCGCCTCCCGCGGAGGGGCGGAGACCACCGGCGCTGCGTCGATGCTGGCAGCAATCAAATCCTCCGCGCACTGAGTAACGGGGGGGGACGGCAGCAGGCGCAGGAAGACCGAGAGGATAAAAAGGGAGGAAAAGATGACCGAGTTAAATGCTCAGACTTTTCAAAACTGGTGGGACCCGCCGGCATCCTATGCGCTGCGACGACAGGATCGCTTCCTCTTCCTCCTCCTCCTCCTCCTCCTTCCTCTCCCAGCTGGGTCCGATGATCATTATCTCACCGTCGTGACCAGTTCTTCTCTCTCTGTTACTCGGTATGCTTCTTCCTTCGTGTTCATGTAATCCTTCCGAACAAAATAATTAATAAATAAAAAGAAAAAGTAGTTCTTCCGCCGGATACCCTCCGCGTCTCAATCTGAAACGTCCGTCGATATATTTTAGAATATTGACAAATAATAATACTAGCTACTAGTTAAATATATAACCAGGGCATATATATCGATCGAGTTGATTCTCGGATACGTGCCCGGCCAATCAATGTTCCGGATTTCAGAGCCGGAAACACCCCTGATCAACAAAAAGTTGATCGATTAATTTGCTGAATATGTTACGTATGTGAACTCAACTATAATCAGAGAAATTAATGCATGCTTACGTTTATGGTACATTTGGGTTCATTGCTTGGTTCTCTGTTCAATTTTCTTAATTAAAAAAAGAGTGTTTGGGTGCGATATATATAATCTTCTGCATATTTTATGACAAAATTATATGCTGAAGTACGTAAAAGGCAGCTGGGACACTCAAGGACATGCTTTGGAAGCGCCTAGCTATAAGTAACAATATTGTGTGAACATATTTTACTTCTACTTTGCAATAATAAAATACACACAAGGTTCGTACGTACAAAGTTGGTCCTGTTTAGTTGGTCATCTAGCTAGCTATCTTGCTAGCACAGGGTTAGCCGAACAACCTGTGACCGAGTCGTCGATCGGGAAAATCGAACAATATCATGTCAATTTTGATATCGATACGTCTGGAGGGTACGTAGAGAATCAAAATCAAAATTGATATATGTAAGCAAATATTTGTATTGTAATCTATCCCTTGCTTGCACTACAGGTTTTGAAATTTAATATTAACAGTACTCAAACACTTTGTTACAGATTATTTTAACTAATATCAATTTCAAAATTAATAGCCGTATAGATATTTAATATTATTATTGTCGAATAAAGTAGGTGCGCGTACGTACGTACATGTTCGGTAACACGTATGCACAGATAGTGCATACATGTATCATCTACGCAAGTTATATATATTGTGTGTACATACGTATGCATACTTCACTATGCATGTATTTAATTTATAGATGCAGCTGTTTTCTATAGGTACGTATATACGTACGCATACGGATACATAACTGCCTTCCAGGTCTCTTCGAACGTTGTGTGTGCTATTCATGCACATTTGAGTGAGAAAATCCAATATAATATTAAGATCTTGATTTTGGTGGCATTTTTGTTTTGAAATCGAATACTTGATCAATCAGACTTGAGAGTCCCGAGGGGGGTTAACAGCTGATTGAGTTTCTAATATCTGATTACATAGCATCTTTCAGAGAACGTGCCTTAATCATTCAGTAAATATTTCTCCTTTATCTTAAAAATCTTTTATAATCAAAATAAGTAGAAGGAAATAGGCTTCTTCTTTTCGGACGTTGAGAGAGCCCGATAATATATAGTCTTTACCTGCGGCCCAAATATTGCTTAACGGCAGACTTGTTCTCTCTTTTTATTGGGCTAACATCCTAATCAAATTAAATACTTATTCTAACACCAAAATTATAAAAGATAAAATGTGAAATTAAGAGTGCAGATTTTCACATTTAGCCAAACCAAATGTCACCTAACCAAGTACTTAATTTAACTAAGAAGTTTGCATATTTATGAAACTAATATTTATCTAAAGATGTGTTATACATATGTTAATTTTTTTCTCTTTGAAAGAATACCTCTAAAAGAGATAACCTTAAACCATATAACTTATTTTTAAGAGACTTATTAAAGTATAAGAATCATTTAGCTGCTAGTTAAGATGAAAAAAAAAAAGAAACACACTCTAAATCTATATCAATCTAGGAGAATGGAGATTGATTAAGTCAAATATAAAACAAAACTTCCGTGTAACTAATGTGCGTGCGCTTAAAGTTGAATGAGGGGACACCCTCCATCACACGCACATCCATCAATGAGGGCCGGTTTGATATCAAAATATTTTGGGGATAATCCTAATTTATTCCCTAAATTTTGGAGATGAACCAGGTTTATCCTCAATTTATCCCGGTACTAAACAACTCTTGAGGACATGTTTTTGGTATCATAAAATTTTAGAAATAAATCTGAGTTCTCTCCAAAATTTAAATTTTTTTAAAGATAATCTAAATTTATCGCCAAGTTATCCCGATACCAACATGAGAGTATCAAATGTCTATATGAATTTCGAGACAGAGAGTTTAATATGGTTAATGTGAGTGTGAAGAATATGATTGAGAAGATTCACACTATTCACACTAATATATATATTTATTTATTTATATATTGTGGCGTGCATGCATGTGGAGACAGCTTCACAGTTTTACGCACTAGCTAGCTTTCTTTCAAGTCAAGCTCGAGGGGAAAGAGGGGGGTGGGAGACATTTGAATTGCGGAGAACATAACCATATTTTCCTGCACATCTCTATCTATCTATCTAGCTATATATAGAGAGAGGGGGGGAGGGAGAACCTCTAGTCTTGATATTATATATATTGTGCTCTTAATTTAATGGCGCAATATATTCTCCTGAATGAGACAGAAGAAAAAGATGGGTTGATCTTTGAAGACTAGATAATCTTTGACCCGCGTCTGTTCAAAGAATCCGGAGCAGATGGCCATTAAATTAAGACAATTAAGAATTAGACAATTATTGTGTCAAAAAATTATTGTGTGTTAAAGATGTTCTTAATCTTAAAGATATTGCGTTCAACTTGAACGCCATGCATGTAACAGACCCGCGTGTTGAACTTTGAACAAATCGGGTTGTTGTGTTGTGGCCATCTGCTCCGGATTCTTTTATTGTGTGTCAAAAAATTCAATACTTGAAAAATCAGATCAAAACAATGATTTGGTATAGTTTGATTCTAGTTGAACTAGTAATCTGTTTGGTTTTATCTAGTTATTTTAACTGGACATACTGGAATAGCTTGAATCAGATTATTAAATAGTCATTTTAACTTGGGCATATATATATGAACAGTATGTGTACACATTTTTCATGTAAAAACACCTGTTCTTAATAATTCTTAAGGTAAAATTAATCACCTATATAAATCTTAATAAAATGTAATTTACATCAAAGCAAAAAAAAAAACTGAACCAAACAAAATTAAACCAAGCCGCTATTTTTTTTTCCAATTCGGTTGGAAGGTATGCCTGATTTGGTTGGGTTTAAAGTTTTTTTTTTAAAATCAGATCAAACCAAAACATGAATAATTTTGGATGATCTGTCTCGTTCCTTATTATTTGAGAAGTTTTGGAGTTAAAAGCCAATAACCTTTCGGATAGAAGAAGTAGTTGATTCCAGTGCTCGAAGTTGCCTGGCCTTTGACAATTAAATGGAAAAAACATGCATGAAGTAGGAAGTTAGTTATAAGGTTGGTGCGAGCAAGTCATTAATATGGAAGGTCCCGGTAGGCAGCAGCCCGTTTGACTAAATTGTATTTGTATCTTAAAAGGTTGCACGGACTCTCGGTATATGCTGGACTATGTTAATTTGCCAGAGTGACATTTTACTGGGTCAAGTGTGTGACACTTGAAAATAATATTGCATGATGCGATGGAGATTATTTATAAAATCAAGTCAAACCAAACTAATCTAATTCGGATTGGGTCCGTTAAAATATTTATTTTTACATGATAAAATACATAAATATTATTATTAATTTTAATTTGATATAACATTCAATCTAATTTAAGTTACTTGGTATGCCGATTTGATCCGGTTCGAAACACCTTTGAAACCAAAATCAAATCAAAGATTCTTTCAAGTCAAATCAAACCAAACCCACTCACCGGATCAACTCGTTTCAAGTTGAACCAAATACTGACCATCCTTAATTATTTACTCTTCACGCGCTATTATATAATCTTTGACAAGTAATTATGACCAAAGAAGGTGGGGTCGGGAGTCGGGACCGGGTCAATTTGGCCCCAAACCAACCCGGGTCGGCCGGGGTCGCGACCCGGGTCGGGACGGGGTCGGCCCGGGTCGCGAAAAATAATAATAAAAAATTAAAAATGAGGTCGGGGTCTTAGGGTCGCGACCGGGTCGGTCGGCCCCAAAACCGACCAGGTCGGGTTCGGGTCGCGACCCGGGTCACGACCCGACGAACCATGATTATGACAAAAGGACACTGTACGTACGTATATAGAAATAAAACATGCACATATATATTTCAATTCAAGTTATAAGTGAATTTAGGAAGTTGTCTACCATACATTTGTGGTGTCTTGCCAAGAAAGTTCACAAAAGCATGCATGTAAAAAGCATATCTAGACCTTATAATATGACAACATTATTGAAAGTATCAACAGGTATTTTATACGGAGTTCTGTGTATATATAGCCATATGACAGCTTCTCTCTGACGGTTGAAGACTTGGTAGTCCTCCTATTAAATGGAGACGGCTACTGAGAAAGTAAAAAGTCCCTACGTACACTTTGACTCTTTGGTTCATAACCGCCGACATATGGCCGAGGGAAATTTATCTATCTATCTGTATTATATATATATATATTTATATATCCGACCGCCACCCAGTCCGAAGGGTAGCAGGTTTATGTGTATTAAATAAAAAAAACAAGGTATGTGTGTATTATATTTATATACCGCGCGCCTTTTGGGCGTATGGTATGGGGTAGCTTCCTTTGCATCGAAGTCTAGAGCTAGAAGGCGTGCTGAATTGTCTCATAAGAAGTTCTAATTAAAATTTTATTTTTAGCGATTGGAAAACATTCTTTTAATCTCAGTTTTGTTGAAAAACATATTATATATATATATATATTTCATTCTGCAACCAAACAAGACCTATTGCTATGGGTTTTAATTCCAGAGATACTCACTTAATAACTTGATTGTTCACAAAAAAAAGAAAAAAAATCAAAGAAGAGAGAAATTCGACGGTAACTACATGCATGTTAATTACCTGCTTCTCTTTTTTCCCTTCTTTGAACTTAAAAATTCTTTCATACGTACGGTCCAATAGAAAATTGATTCTTATAGTTTAAGCCCTCATAAAAGAACTTTCAATGGTCCATCTTTAATTCCGGCTCATTAGGGGGGTGGTGCACCAATCAAAACTATTTCTCTTGCTTAAATGTAAATGATGATTTTCATATCGAGAGGAGGGATTTTGAGGTGTAAAACCATATATATATACATATATATTTCACTCGGCTAGTAGCTAGCCTAGTACATCTTTACATGGAGCTGCAAATGCTCATGGCTTTGTTTAATTAGTAACGCTGGAGCTTTTTATACACTTGGTGATAGAGTCAAATCAGAATAAATTATAGAACAGTTATAGATGTAAAATCATCATATGTGTTTGATTAGAAAACAATAATGATATCCAACGGAGTGGGGATCATATATAATAAAAAATATATGGGTTACATGACAATTTTAATCACGGGCATATTTTTTAGGGAAAATCTCTTCTTTGCCCTGTGAAACCAAACATTAATACTCCCCGCTGGCTGGCTGATCCAATCAGAATTAATTAATGCCAAGAAATGACACGGAGATTTTGCTTTATTTCTACGGAAGCCGAAGACTCTCTTTTTTTATATATTTTATTGACAAAATAACAAGCAGATCACACGGACGTACAGGGACAAAATGGTGAGAGGACGACACAACAAATTCTAAAACAAAGCGTTCTCAAAAAAAAAGGAAGAAAGAAAGAAAGAAAAAAGACACGATATATGTATGATATATAAAAAAGAGAGAGAGAATTAATTTAGCAGCAGGAAGAAGCAGAAAGGGGGCGTCTCTTAATTAATTAAAATGAAGCTGATGTCGATCAGTTGATCTTGCGGCAGTTGGTCCTGATCTCCCCTTTGGATCCGGTGAGGGGGGAGATGTTCCCCATCTTCACCATGGACTTGGCGAACTGCTCCAGGAAGAGGCCGTTGTTCTCGGCGTACTGCTTCACCAGCTGCACGGTGGCGCTGCCCACCGACGCGAAGAGCACCTGGTCGGAGCTGAGCAGGCCTCGGCCTCGCACCAGGTTCCCGAAGTAGAGATTGTCGAAGCCCGTCGGGGTGGCGAGGTCCAGCGGGAAGAGGTTGTTGTCCCCGCCGGAGGCCGGGCAGCGGCTCCTCAGCTGCGCCGCCAACGACTGCTCCAGGGTGTCGTCGGCGGGGCCGCCGCCGTTCTGGTTGTACAGCCGCTGCCGGAAGCTGGTGCAACGGGCCTGGCCGATGGTGTGGCTACCTGTACGGACGTTCGTTCAGTCAGTCGGCTAGCCAATTCTTCTCCTTCGTCATCGTCGTCGTCGCCGGCATGTCATTAATTAAGTTCGGCGAGAATAGATATATATATGAGTCCGGATCGCCTCAGGACGCCTCCTGAGGCGAGTCCCGCAGTCGCCTATCCGCGAGAGCCACGTAAGCGTCGGGACCGCTGCGCCAAACGTCCGACGCAGGAGAGGTTGACGCCGTTCGCTTAACGGCCCGTTTCACCCAACGAAACGGCGCCGTTTCGCCTGCCGGTGCGGACGCCGCCACCGTCTCTGCCTTACCATGCCATCATGACGTTGTCAAGTCCTCCTTAATGGTGACACGACGAAAATTGCGCGGGAAATGAATCGCCCTATGTCATATTCGTCTTCGTCCGCATGTTCATCGGAGCATTCCTCCTCCATTTTCCCGGTGCATTTGTGCGCGTGCAGAGGAAGAATCGAAGCAATGGACTCGTGATTTTAGTGACAAGAAGGAAAGCAGTGTTGAAGTTGTTGGCCCTCGTCAGAGATAAACACATCGCAGTATGTTTATTTACGTTAAAAGATATTGAATGTAGTGTATTTAATGTTCTCAAAACCACCGATGGACCGTGGTGTCCGTACGAGAAGTTACAATAGGTAGTTAGCACTAATTGTACACTAATAAGATCACGTTTCAGAGTCAATAGGTTGGAAAAAACATAATGAGTGATGTGCATGTGGTTAATAAGATATGTAAACGGTTAGTATTTAGTATTTGGTAACGTGTGAAATGAAGGCTGAACATCATATATAAAGGGTTAGTAAGTTATGTAAAGGGTTATTAACCTATGAAACATATGTGTTCAGGCGCATGTAAAGGGTTAGGAAGATATGTAAAGAATTTTTAACTTTTGAAAAATGGGTTCAGGGCGCCATGTAAAGGGTTAGTAACATAGGGAGAGGGTTAGTAAGTTCTGAAAATTGGTTTTAGGGGGCTCCGTATAGGGTTAGTAACATAAGGAGAGGGTTAGTAACTTCCGAAAATTGGTTTCGGGGGCCATGTAAAGGGTTAGTAACATAGGGAGAGTGTTAGTAACTTCGAAAAGGGTTTCAGGGGCCATGTAAAGGGTTAGTAACATATGGAGAGGGTTAAGTAACTTCGAAAATAGTTTCGGGGGCCATGTAAAGGGTTAGTAACATAGTAGAGGGTTAGTAACATAGGGAGAGTGTTAGTAACTTTTAAAAAATGGTTTCTGGGCCATGTAAAGGGTTAGTAACATAGGGAGAGGGTTAAGAACTTTCCGAAAAGGGTTTCTGGGGCCATGTAAAGGGTTAGTAACATATGGAGAGGGTTAGTAACATAGGGAGAGGGTTAGTAACTTCGAAACCTTCGGGGCCATGTAAAGGGTTAGAACATAGGGAGAGGGTTAGTAACTTCGAAAATCGGGTTTATGGGTTCCGTATAGGGTTAGTAACATAGGAGAGGGTTAGTAACTTCAAAAAGGGTTTCTGGGCCATGTAAAGGGTTAACATATGGAGAGGGTTACAACTTCGAAAGGGTTTTGGGGCCATGTAAAGGGTTAGTAACATAGGGAGAGGGTTAGTAACATAAGAGGGTTAGTAACTTCGAAAATTATTTTTGTGGGCCCGTGCATAGGCCAGTAACATAGAAAGGGTTGGGTGAACTTCGAAATACGTAAAGGGGCCAAGAACATACGGAGAGGGTTAGTAACTTCCGAAAAAGGGTTTCGGGGGGCCATGCAAAGGGTTAGTAACATAGAGAGGGCCAGTAACATGGAGAGGGTTAGTAACTCGAAAATGGCCTTTAGGCTCGTATGTGGCCAGTAACATGGGAGAGGGTTAGTAACTTCGAAAAGGGTTTCGTGGGGCCATGTAAAGGGTTAGTAACATATGGAGAGGGTTAGTAACTTCTGAAAAATGGTTTCGGGGGGCCATGTAAAGGGTTAGTAACATAGGGAGAGGGTTAGTAACATACCGGAATAAGGTTAGTAACATACGGAGAGGGTTAGTAACATACGGAGAGGGTTAGTAACATACAGGAATAAGGTTAGTAACATACGGAGAGGGTTAGTAACTTCTGAAAATTGGTTTTCGGGGGCAATGTATAGGGTTAGTAACCCTCTCCGTATGTTACTAACCCTTTACATACCCCCCTGAACCCATTTCTCAGAAGTTACTAACCCTCTCCCTATGTTACTAACCCTTTACATACCCCCCTGAACCCATTTCTCAGAACTTACTAACCCTCTCCCTATGTTACTAACCCTTTACATACCCTCCTGAACCCATTTTTCAGAAGTTACTAACCCTCTCCCTATGTTACTAACCCTCTACACAGCCCCCTGAAACCATTTTTCAGAACTTACTAACCCTCTCCCTATGTTACTAACCCTCTACACATCCCCCGAAACCACTTTTCGAAGTTACTAACCCTCTCCGTATGTTACTAACCCTTTACATACCCCCGAACCCATTTTTCGAAGTTACTAACCCTCTCCGTATGTTACTAACCCTTTACATACCCCACCGAACCCATTTCTCGTAACTTACTAACCCTCTCCCTATGTTACTAACCCTTTACATACCCCCTCGAACCCATTTCTAACTTACTAACCCTCTCCCTATGTTACTAACCCTCTACACACCGAAAACCACTTTTCGTAAGTTACTAACCCTCTCCGTATGTTACTAACCCTTTACATACCCCCGAACCCATTTTTCGAAGTTACTAACCCTCTCCGTATGTTACTAACCCTTACATACCCCTCGAACCCATTTCTCGAACTTACTAACCCTCTCCCTATGTTACTAACCCTTTACATACCCCCGAACCCATTTTTCGTAAGGTTACTAACCCTCTCCGTATGTTACTAACCCTTTACATACCCCCCTGAACCCATTTCTCAGAAGTTACTAACCCTCTCCCTATGTTACTAACCCTTTACATACCCCCCTGAACCCATTTCTCAGAACTTACTAACCCTCTCCCTATGTTACTAACCCTTTACATACCCTCCCCGAACCCATTTTTCGAAGTTACTAACCCTCTCCCCTATGTTACTAACCTCTACACACTCGAAACCATTTTTCGTAACTTACTAACCCTCTCCCTATGTTACTAACCCTCTACACATCCCCCGAAAACCACTTTTCGTAAGTTACTAACCCTCTCCGTATGTTACTAACCCTTTACATACCCCCGAACCCATTTTTCGTAAGTTACTAACCCTCTCCGTATGTTACTAACCCTTTACATACCCCCTCGAACCCATTTTTCGAAGTTACTAACCCTCTCCGTATGTTACTAACCCTTTACATACCCCCGAACCCATTTCTCGAACTTACTAACCCTCTCCCTATGTTACTAACCCTTTACATACCCCCGAACCCATTTCTCGTAACTTACTAACCCTCTCCCTATGTTACTAACCCTCTACACAGCCCCCCGAAACCACTTTTCGAAGTTACTAACCCTCTCCGTATGTTACTAACCCTTTACATACCCCCGAACCCATTTTTCGAAGTTACTAACCCTCTCCCTATGTTACTAACCCTTTACATACCCCCCGAACCCATTTTTCGAAGTTACCAACCCTCTCCCTATGTTACTAACCCTATACACAAATTTCCTCGAAACCATTTTTCTTAAGTTACTAACCCTCTCCCTATGTTACTAACCTCTACACAAATTTCCCTGAAACCATTTTTCGAACTTACTAACCCCCGTCCGTATGTTACTAACCCTTTACATACCCCCGAACCCATTTCTAACTTACTAACCCTCTCCCTATGTTACTAACCCTGTCCGTATGTTACTAACCCTTTACATACCCCCCTGAACCCATTTCTCAGAACTTACAAACCCTCTCCCTATGTTACTAACCCTCTCCATATGTTACTAACCCTCTTCACAGCCACCTAAAACCATTCTTCAGAACTTACTAACCCTCTCCCTATGTTACTAACCCTCTCCGTATGTTACTAACCCTTTACATACCCCCCGGAACCCATTTCTCAGAACTTACTAACCCTCTCCCTATGTTACTAACCCTCTCCGTATGTTACTAACCCTTTACATACCCCCCGGAACCCATTTCTCAGAACTTACTAAACCTCTCCGTATGTTACTAACCCTCTACGCAGCCCCCTAAAACCATTTCTCAGAACTTACTAACCCTCTCCCAATGTTACTAACTCTCTACACAAACCCTAGTCGACGCCATTAATATTCTAAATATGCAAATTAATATGTAAGCACGACGATACCTGTTAGATAGAACAATAGAAGTCGAAGACGACGATCAAACCTCCGGAACCAGGCACCGCCGACGGAGGGAACCGCGAGGCCAGGGGACCGCGAACGTCGGCGGAATGGAAGAAGACGATGAGGCAGAAACGGATCCGACCCCCGTGCGGGGAAGCATGCCTCTTCAAACCTTGATACCTCGCGCGCCCAAAAATTTTCATCTTGTCACCGCGAGGTTTAAACCCTCAAACGTCGCGAACGGCGTCAGACGTGCCGTTTCGTTCGCCGTTCCGCGAACGTCGTTTCCCAAACCGGCGACGGACGTTTGGCGCAGCGGTCCCGACGCTTACGTGGCTCTCGCGGATAGGCGACTGCGGGACTCGCCTCAGGAGGCGTCCTGAGGCGATCCGGACTCTATATATATATATATACGCATACCTGAGAGGGCGACGAGGTCGAGGAGGTCGAGGCCCTGACGCTTGAACTTGGTGATGATGGTGGGCAGAGTGTTGTTGGGGGCCGGGATGTTGTTGTTGGAGCCGCTCAAGCTGGCTGCCCTGCTGTCCCTCCTGCCTAACGGCACCTCCCAGCTTGGTCCACCAGCCTGTGTGTAATTCACAAGTGATATCATATATATATATACATACATATATATTACGTACATTATCTGCTGTGTGCACGCATATATGTATATATATATATATTAAAGATATAATTTCGTCATCACCGGTACGGTGGAGTCTCTTGCAGCGAGGGCGAGGATGTCGGCGCAGGACACCGTCTGGGGGCACTCCTTCTCCACGGCGAACTTAATCTGATCGATGACCTCGAAACCCCGAGCGGAGTTCCGGTTGGGGTTGGAGAGCTTCTCGCTGCCGCTGCCGTCCAGAAGCAGAGAGGCGTCGCAACCCTGCACACGAACACGGCCAGTTTGCGCGATGGGGTCGAGAGAGAAAGAGAGAGAGAGAGAGAGAGAGGGTCGATGGGGAGTTTTTGCCGACCGACTCAAGTATATATATAGGTGTTCGACGGAATGAATATATAGCGGAAGAACCTGGACGAAGCAGTCGTGGAAGTGGAGCCTGAGCAGGGACGCCGCCATTCTGGCCTCCCTGGCGACGGCCGTGGCGACTACGGACCTCACGATGTGCTGGGCTGCCGGGCAGGAGCGGTCGTAGAACTGGGGGTAGAGCAGCTGGTTGCCCGCCGTGCTGCCGTCGGGATGACTGAGGCAGACAGCGGCCAGCATTGTCAAGACTGCCGCAATGCTCTTCCAAGACTCCATCTCTCTCTCTCTCTCGATAAGGGGGGACGCGAAGGACTGTTGCTGTGTGTATACCAGTTTGTGTTGATGCAAGACTCTCGTTATCCCAGCTTGGTATTTATAGACGGAGGAGAGGAATCGTTTTTGAGGAGAAACGCAAATTGATATATAAATATATATGTATGTATGTATATATGGAGCAGGTGACTTCTCTTTTCCAACTACTCTACAAGAAAGAGAGAGAGATGATGATGTTGGTTGGCAAGTATATATGTCGCCGAAGGAAGCTTCTTGAATAGCTGAACGGGGCTTCTTTCGCAGCAGTTAGGATCGAGTCAAAATGGAAAAGATATATATATATATATATATATTCAACAAGGAAAACTTAAACCTCAAGTGTCTTAGTAGGGGGGCTCATCGTAACGGACCGATCAAAGGTTATGCCCTGTTAATTTGTTGGTTGGAGTCTTGGAGTACTAGTACTCTATAAACAATTAACGATACCATGCATATATCATTTTCATTATTGATTCGGGAGGATATGTACGATCGATATTTGCATCACATTTCATGGTATTCATAGTCGAACATGTCTTGATGATGATTTGTGTCGAAGTCACAATTTCGAATAATAACAAAGATATTTGACACTGAGAACCAAAAGGCTGCTTTAATTAGGTTATTATAACTCTCTTTCTCTCTACCTGTGTTGGATGTCCAAGTAAATATTCAACCAGTTTTTTCATTTGACATATATATATATATATATATATATATATATACGGCCATCCATCTTTCTTGTGCTGGATGTCCCGGTCATTATTCTTTCTGGGTGTTATATAGCTGTCTTAATTAATAAAGATGGGAAGGCGACATCTTAAAATTTGGGACTTGTTGACTAGTGAGTAACAGGCCGGCCCCACCTTGACATTTGTTTGACTTTTGGATCCTCCTCCTCCACCCCTCGGCATCGTTGAAATTTTCTCCTTCACACTGACTGACAACAGGTCATCCATATCTGTCGCCTTCAGATCCGCGCGACACATATACTGGGGATTGCGGTTTAAGACAGTGGTTAGGCTGATGAGCATCTAACAGGGTAATAATAATATATATATTTTGTATCTATCTATATATATATATAGGTACTAGTCAAGAGCCGCCATGCATTTAGGCAATTTTGTTATATGACCACCAAGAAAAAGCTTGAGCTCGGGTCCGCTGCAGATGATCGTTTTGGACCGCGATCTCCTTTTGAGCTGATGCAGTTCGGTCACCTGCTCCTCCAGATTTTGACCATATACATATATACATACATTATATATATATATAACTTCACCTTACCGAACGAAGACTTTCACTTTTTTGACTTCTTCCCCGACATACTGTTCACCTGCCTCCACGAAACATAGGCTTTATACGTTGAATAGTGAGAACCGTGCGTCGAGCTACTAATTCTCCCATGTGATATAATTAATAATATAACACTGGATGTAATCTGTCTCGCTTATATGATACTAATACATTTATTTGTAACA
Organism: Cryptocoryne crispatula var. balansae; assembly: GCA_036172225.1. Taxonomy (NCBI): domain Eukaryota; kingdom Viridiplantae; phylum Streptophyta; class Magnoliopsida; order Alismatales; family Araceae; genus Cryptocoryne; species Cryptocoryne crispatula. Next base: position 455,901 of record CM069935.1, on the reverse strand, counting down.
TCTCGGTAAACTTGGGCTAAATAAGACGAAGAGTACAGATGAATATATATATAGATACAATTGTTTACACGGTGGTATGCGTCCGATTCCCCAAGTTGGGATCCTCTCAAAGTTTAGACTTTCTCAACTCTAAACTCAATGAAGTGAGATCCATGCACGTACTTGATTTGGGTGAATCTCACGTTAATGTGATGTGTATGAGATCTATTTTATTGAGTCTAGACGAAGATAATATTGTCAGAGATGTCTATTTGAGGGGATCCTAATTCTCAATTCCCTGTACATGTTGTGCGTAAAGTCGTTCTGTGTGAAGACAACAAGCACCTGCCTCGCGGGGATTTGATCTTAGTACAAAACCGCCCATGAATAAATTCTCAGAGTGAGTAGCTAGTTAAATTTGAGAGATCAAGAATTAATACATGCGTGAATATATCGTAACTCTTTTAGCTAGCAGTGACCAAACGTGGTCAAATAGATCATCCCACCCTCTTGCGTACACAATGACGACAACCGTACCGATGGGTTGTTTAATTAATTGACTTGAAATTAAACGACGCAGCAATAACCATGCATTTCAATCTCACGAAGCAGAGACATTTCAATATTACCTCAAAAATGCGACTCTAGCTTCTTTCCAACGGGGAACCGGCTGCGCCTGCTGATCGACGGAGGTCGATCGATCGATATAAAACAATGATATAAATGCCAGCGCGTCGTCTCCTCTTGGCGGGATTTCATCGAGTAGACGAACTGTCCGAGACCTGCATCCCCGAGAGTCTTGGCTGGGACTGCTGGTGGTTTAATTTGATTGTACGTACGTATAGATGAACGATCCCGCTTGTACCTTGGCGCTCGCTTACCTCGGCATCCCCGAGAGTCTTGTTAAAATTAATGAGCTCGACTTACGGACATACGAGAAAATTCTCTTGGTCGGAGACACAAAATAATTGTGAAGTTTATTTTGTTGTACAGGACTCACAGGTAATACATGATGAATCATGAGTCTCATCAATATTTCCACAGATCCGGAGGAGTCGTCTTCAAACCTATATGGCAAGCCCAATACTTTTGGGCCTTTTGGTACATCTCAGAAAAGAGATGACGTCCCCAAGGAGCGGCAGAGAAGCCTGTCATTTGGCCTGAAACAAAAATTAGATAGACATACCATGCGTTTAATCATGTGTACAAATCTTAGGTTATCGTCTTCCTTGATCTCCAAATCTAAAAAGTGTTTATGCCACCACATTTCTGCAAAATTTATTCTCTTACGTAAAATAGGCAAGAGCACAGGCATTGTGGGGGTTTAACTGAGCAGCGTTAAACTGAGTGCGCGCTAGATCTAGATTTCTGGTTTTATGGTAAACATATGCTCAAAAATTCATGCCAGGTCAAATAAATAAATACCTTTTAGTCATTTTTTTGGCGTTCAATTAGTTTCTAGATCTGTCATACATAAATCTGTATAAAAATATCACCGTTGTCTGTTACGCACATGCTGATACAGTTTCTTTTCTTCGACTTGGTTTAAAAAGTACATAACCAAAGAAAATCAGTTTTATTTTTTATTGTTTTGCACCAAGAAGATAGACGTGAATTTTAACTTTCAGAAAGCAAACCACAGTAATAAATTGGATGCCCAAATAATGGTCCATGAATAGGATAGCAGAAGACGAAGAGTTACACATGGTAAATGACATCGATGAGGCTTGCCTAAGCCGCTTTAGGTGGTGGTGCCTTCCTCTTGGACACTTTGTATCTCACCATCCTGGCAATCTTGTAGAACCAGAATGCGCTCATCAGCTGCAGTCCCAGAGCCATCGCCTGCCAAAGAATAGAAGACCCAGACTATCGTTGAAGGACAAAAAAAAAAAATTTATTGAAGAGGATATGATCAGAAATTGTATCCTCGTACCTTTATAAGTAGTGGGTACTCAGCCAGCAAAGTGAGCGTAGTCAGATAAGGTCCACAGACCATTCTTGCAAATGAGAAAATAACTGCGAAGAGTATCTGCATTCGGGAGAAAAAAAGAGAGTAAACCAGAGCCATGCGAGGTGCTCTTCCTCATTCGGATTTTTTTTTTTTTGGAGATGTTCGCTGTTCGATTAAATTCCATTTCTGGTTAATATTTCGAAATCAAAATCAAACCAAAAGGCCAATCAAATCGAATCCAACCAGTTCGGCTGAATCTCAAACCATTGTTAACCAAATTGATTCATCAAATATTTATAAAAACTAATATTAACATTAATATTTTATTGATAAGAAAGAACCCTCTTTTTCATTACTCGACATATATGTATAACAATACATGTTTAAAAATAAGATAACATATAAATAAATTAGGCCAAATCAGAACAACGGGTTTACCAATTAGATTAGATTTAGAGGAGGACCGAGTCGAGCCAAATCAAGTGGATAAAATTATACCGGTTCAATTCGGTTGGACGAACGAACCAACCAGTCGAGTATCTGAACCGATTCAGTTCCATTGGGTTTGTTCGATTTGTCCGGTTCACGGGAAAACCGTAGATATCCGTTAGACCGTGAGGGGGGGGGAAAAGAGAGGCTTACGTCTACCGCCAGATTGAGGTCCGTGTCCTTGTAACCGAGCTCCTTGAGAAGCTCCCTCAGGTGCAGGAAGGGGCTGGAGATCTCCGTCACCCAGACGGTGGCAACCATCAGCGAGCCGCACTGCAGGAGGCAGAAGAAGACGGGAAGGGAGGTGGGCGATCCATTCAATTCCATGAGATTTCGAGTATCATCGCTCACCATTTCATAGGCAAGGCCGGCTCCGATGCCGACGATCGAAACAGCATGGTGAACCAGGTTCTCCACGTTGACCTTCTCGTCCAACAAGCTGCACACGAAGTCGTAGACGAGGTAGGACTGGGTGACCGACAAGATCTTCATCTGCCATTTCCCGCGGGGATCGAGAAGGCAAGCCAGAGGTCAGGACTGCAATCTCGAGATCTGAGGCTCGGCGATCCGAATGTCCGATCACAAATGCTCGGTGGCCGTTCAATCGAGAGAGCGAGAGAGAGGGAGGGAACATCGGCGGATCGGACTCCACGGAATTTAAATGTTGGGAGAGGGAAGAGGAAGAGCAAGCGGAGGAGGAGCAGCACCTGCAGCGGAGTAGACCGGGAGCCGAGGGGGCAAACCGGGCAGCGCCAGTCCTGCACGGAGAGCGAGGCGAGGCAGACGGCGGTGGCGGCGTGGACGGTGGAGATGAGGCGGTTGCAGAAGTCGAAGGAGCGACGAGGGAGCGCCCTCCTCACCAACAGGAAAGCCGCCGACCACAGCACGACGCCGGTGGCTATCCACTTCGCCACGAACGCCTGCATCTTCCACCGAGAGAGAAGAGAGAGGAGACGAACCTCCGCGGGACGCTCAGATCTGCATAATCTTCCACGAGACTGATCTTTCCCTCCCAATTCCAGCGAGGAGAAGGGGGTACGAACGAACTGTGAGGGCAGCAGGCACGACCCGGGAAGATCGCCGCCGTCAACGACGTGCAGCTTTGGGAAACTGGAGTTAAGACCGCCGTCCCCCTCCGGTCCGGCGGGGAGTTAAGGAGGTGCAATAACGGTGGACTGAGATCGATGCCTTCTTGCACGGCGATTACTTCGCGTGGCAGCTCGCGCTCCACGGATGGTGGGGACTGACTGGGGATCCGGTTAACTGCAGCTGCCTACCCCCAGCGGCGCCGGAATTTTCAAACGGGCGCTGTGTCGGAGCATCTAGGACTGCTTCTCAGCCCATCAAAAATACAAATTTTCTTTTGGACATCCTGAAAGACTAGTTCCCCCTTTTTCAAGAAGAAATGAAAATTCAAAGGAAGTGTTTGGCAAGACAAAACTTGTACACCATAAATTTGCACGAGCACTTGAAGAGCAGAGAAAAAGAGAGAAAAAAAAAAGATCCACACGGACTCAAAAAAAAGTGGACATGATAATTGAATCGAAGATAAGACAACTTATGCAACCCAATGACAACCAAACGACCAGTCTGAATGTGGGAACATCAAGACGGGTGAAGCTCGGCGGCACTGCTGCCATAAGCCCGTTGCATTTAGCCATTCAAAGAAGTGCCCGAGTACGATGATAAAAAGACTCCGCGCTACCTCTCGATATAGGACAAGGACATTCCTTCGAAAGAAGAACATGACGGCGGCAAACTCTCGTGTGACAACTTCAGAAATGTGGTCAGTTCTTCCGTTTGATGTGACATCATGTAGACTTCCTCGGCGTTGTTCTTGGTAATCCATCGTTGTGTTGCACTGCAGGTGAGACAAGGAGAAGCTCCGTGAAGACGAAGATCATGTGCGGCTGGAGACATGCACAGATGTAGATTTACAAGACAGTGGGCTCAATCCTTCGGATGTGCCCTAAAAGCAAGAGACTCCACAAAAGTACGATAGAGTGGAAATCAAGCAGAAGAATCTGAGATGCGATTTCCTCCCTTCACAGGCAGAAGGGGATAAACATGTTTGTAACCGTACACACATCGTGCAACGAGACAGATAATCCCCCAATCCCATCTGCCACCAAAAGAAGGCACTTCAGTCCAAATTTCTGACATCTAACTTAACGCTATTTGGCTATCTGATTGATGCAGCCTGAAGGCCTATAAACTCAAACTGAATGCGCTAATCAGTCGAGCGAGGAAGGATAAATCTAGTGGCAGAACACTAACAACGTGAAACTCTTAAGCTAACCCAATCAGAAGCCTAGCAAACAAAAGAGTCAAAACGGTGGTAGTGGAAAAAACTACCCCAACCCCAAATCTAGGGACGCTCTCATCTTAATAACCTGATCAAGAGACACCAAAGTGGGATCTACCCTGCAGCACCAAACCACCAACTATGTTAAGCCCCTTCTGACATGCAAAGCCAATGCAGGTCAGCCTGGAGCTTGAAGACATCCTGCCTTGACGTAAAACTGAATCCCCCTAGCCTGATCCAGCCTTCTTTAGTCCAATTCCAATCCTTTGGGATCCCCCCAACCCCAAAGGAAGGGATCAAATTGACACGTGACAACCATATCTGGGATTGGCCGATCTTATAAACCATGTAGTTAGGTGGTTGTTGGAACAATATAAGATTGGTCGTTCCTACAAACTATGTAGACGGTCCTGGCTGCCTTGGCAGTGGTATTTTCTAAAACTCTCTTTATTTGCCACATTTGGTCACTTCCATTATTTTGATATTTTTCACTTTTCGAACTAGAACTTCTTTAAATCTATATTTAAAATGTCTAAACTATGTAGACGGTCCTGGCTGCAGTGGTATTTTCTAAAACTCTCTTTATTTGCCACATTTGGTCACTTCCATTATTTTGATATTTTTCACTTTTCTAACTAGAACTTTCTTAAATCTATATTTAAAATGTCTAAACTATCTCAACCTCACTCCCTTCTATTTGTATAAAATCATCACTATTCTCACATTTTCTCTAATATGTTTATTGTACATTCTATCTAATCTAGTATGACCATGCATTTATCTTAATATTCTCATTTTAACAGCATTTGATTTGGAATTATTGTTTTCTTTTATTGTCTAACATTTACTACCATACATAGTACCTCTATAATCAATCTCTACATCGTCCATCATGTTTTGATTCTATAGTTAACATTCTCCGCACATTGTTCATCTTATTGAATCAATGAATCAAGATATTTGAACTAGGTACACCATAAATTTGCATGATAAAGTTGAGGAGGTGCAGTAATGGTGGAGTGAGATCAACCTTTTCTTGCTAGGTGATGACTTAGTGTGGTAGCTCGTGCTTCACAAATGGCGGGGATTGGGTTAACTGCTGTTGTCTACTTCACCGGCGCTCGAATATTCTAAGTTCCAAAGTAACTTTCTCTTCTTTTTCTATTTGGTTTTCATTAAATTTATAATATATATTATCTTCTAGTTCTACTTATCTTGAAACCGTTAAAATCTAAAATATTTTTCCATAGTTTTAGTTTCCTTTACCCTTTCTAGTAACTCATTTATCAGTGTAATATGGTGGGCAAACATCATACACCAATGTACCCCATCTTGTATATTTTTGTTAATTCATCCATAACTAATGCAAAAAGATAAAAATTGAATATAAGTCAAATGAAATAAGAAAACTGACGTCATCATCAATGTAAAAAGGTAATTTAACCAAACAAATTAAACTCATTAAATCAAAATAGAATAAAAATAATGCTACATATTTAATAAAAATGAAATTTATCCAATTTTCATGATAATATATTAATATTATTTCTAACTAAAAATCAGTATATATGCAAATAACTAATTATTTTAATATTTAATTAATTTTTTATCACAAACCAAACCAAACCAAACCAAATTGAACAAAAAAAAGGGTCCAAAACCAAACCAGCCGTCTACCTCTGATGAAAAGATTATGAAAAAAAGATGATGTATGGGAATAGAATAGCAATTAATAGGAGCAATGCGGAAACTCTAATCACCAATCTCAGAACAAAGATACAACTATGAGGAACTAGTGCAGGTGCTGTCCACCAAAAGGTTTTTGCTCAAGTTATCCGCATGGTTTGGCCCCTTAAACATCCCAAACAAAGTCTAATGGCAACAAAAAAACTGGTCCACGTCAAGCATCCAATTAACTCCAAACACAATAATTAGCAATATATTCAAGTATATAATAAATTAACAAGAACAGGAGAATAAAGCAGCTGTAGAGGTAATGATCAAATGGACTGAAGCTTCTTTCAAAGACATTGAACATAAGAATAATAAAAAAAATGAATTCATGTTGCATCCAAAGCTAAAGTACTGACCTTGAGCTGGCTCCTGATTCACTAAAGTCGGAAAAGAGCACCTTAACAACTGGTCGCATATTCAGTTTGGCAAAGCATCTGACAATCTCATTTTCAAAGCAACTACCAGTTATGCACCATGCTTTTGAGTTCAGAATAATTATCTGTAACATTGGTGATTTGGTCCTCAGATCCCTCACAATTGTGCGAAAGGAAAGCTCATAGGCAGCACTTTCTAACAACGAACCAACAAAGACCTTTTGGAATGTATACTTTCTGCTCAGAAGAAAAACTTCAAAAGATAAGCATTAAACAACATTGCTATGTACACCTGATCAATGACGACAACTGCATCATAAATATACGACCAAATGATCCTACCTTCGTAATGTTCTTAGTGTTCTTCAAGATCATCACTATCAAATTATTCAGCATGCGCATGTACTAATTCCTAAACAAGATCCATAAGGGGCCGGGAATAGTTTGAATCACAGAAAGTAACAGGCACTGTAATAGAAGTTTTCTCATGTGTCGAGAAAATTTTTTTATTGTATTTGACAATATAAGAGAAAATCAAGCAAAATAATAAACAAGAAGGAAAAATATATGTTGTAACGTTTTAGTAGTCAACACTCATCTCTACTTCAAAAATAGAGTTAAAACTTGGGTTGTCTTCTCAATAAATCTCTAGTATCACATATAATGTTTCCTAGATGGTTCACAGTTCAGCAAATATACAGAAACTGTAATCTGTCCAACATGATTTTAATGGTGCCACATGTTTTTTTACCTGAATACATCTTGAGGTCCACAAGGATCACTGCTAGTTGAGATGCAGCATTTGAATAATCGAACCCCACCATCCACTGGATTATTTATTCCATTGACTCTAGGATATGATCCAAGGAATGATGAGCATTGCTTACATAAAAATTCAACCCATTCCACATCATTTGACAAATTGGAAGCTTTAGTCAAAAAACCGCTCCCAAGAGAACCAATAATCGAACTAAGGTGACTTCTTTGCAAATCCAAATCATTCACTGGAAATTGTACCTTTGAGACATTGCATTTTTCTCCACAAGCATGACCCGAATGGTGATTTGCCTTATCAGTAACTATCTGCTTTATAGAAAATTGATTTTCAGATGAATCAAAAAATGCACCAGAACTTTTGTTCCAGTTCATTGACCTCTCTGTCTTGATGATAGCTTCTATATTATTTGAACTATGCACATATAGATCATCATTGAATTTGCTATCATTTTGAGGCAGACAACCAAGGGACTCAACACCATTGAAACTGCTATCAACAAAACCCGATTGTTGAATTTCACTTTTTGCCACAGGATCCAATATGTTGAAATTGACAGCATACTCTCCCGGATACTTCTGGAAAGCATAGCCATCAAGATCATCTTTGGAAATTACTACTGAAGGACCATCCAAAAGACACGTTGATTTTGAACAATTATAGACCCTAACATACTGATGCACCAATTTTTCACTTGCTCCTCCAAATGAACAGCAACATGTGCCAAACCAATTATCTGCTACATCACGCCAGTCAGCTGATGGCATTTCAATAAAATTCCTGGAAGAAATGTATCCATGAAGTAGCAAGAAAAATGAGGAAAAGTAAGAGCAGTAAGAATTAAGCACAGAATCCTAACACAAAACAAGTATCCATCATCTATAAACCCATGCATCTCTTATTTCCAGAACGACTATAAGGACCAAACAGCAGAAATAAACTGCAAACATCAAAATAAATTCCCAGAGTGAGTAGTTATAGAGGGAGAAACATGATAGACGAAAGCATCTGATGAATTTTTATGGAAATGGGAAAGCACTAAACTTTTCATTGTCCCTGGAATTCACATTGATATGACCAAGGAAGGAATAGTCGGGGGTCGGCCCCGGGTCGGTCGGCCCCAAAACCGACCCGGGTCGGTTGGGGTCGCGACCCGGGTCGGGTCGGGGTCGGGTCGGGGTCGGGGAAAAATATAATAAAAAATTCAATTTAAAATAATAGCCGGGTCGGGGGGTCAGGGCCGGGTCGGGGTCGGTCGGCCCAAAAAGCGACCGGGTCGGGCGACCCGGCCGACCGGGTCGCCGACCCAGCGAACCATGGATATGACTACACGTGCATCTTTTAGTGAATTCCACTAATATCATAAATAAAATCTGAAACTAAAACAGCAGAAGAGAGAGAAGAGGAAGGATTCACTATTACCAGCATGACAAAATATGAGATGAAAAAAGAACCAACTAAAAATGTTGCTGGTGAGGACACCCGATTTAAAAATCGGTATGGAAAAGTTTATAGCCGTCGGAAGGACAATTTATGGTTGGGAGATTTGGGAAATAACATTTAAGCTACGCAGTTTGGGCTTCTGGAATGGGCCAAACAGTGTGCCACTTGGGTTAGAAGCCACCTGCGCATGAGGGCTTGATGTTTGAGAATTTCGGGGTCCATTACGCCTTCAGCGTATTGGGCTTTAGTGTTGTTCGGGGTCCAATACGCTCTGCAGTTACTTTTTTTTTCTTATTACATGCTCCTATAAATGCCTTGTACATGGTTCACTTACGGATATGATGAAAAGAGATGAAATCATTTTTCTCCCGTTGGTTTTGTTTCCCTGCCTTGCCCTTAGTTCCGTAGCCTTTTATTTAGTCGCGACCGTAGTTCTCTCTCTCTCTCTCCATTCGCATTATCTGGTCACTCCGTCTCCGTCTCCGCGAGCGAACCCTACAGGAGCTCCTCCATTCGCCATGGTCGTCTGCATCGACCTCCACCCATCTCACCGTGGCATAGAGTGCTTCTTAGATCCATTTCAGTCCTTGAGTTTCTAGTCTAAAGTGCCTCGGACGATTACGTTCGTCTATCGGAGGTTCGCGCTCGTTCTCACATCGCCGGCCCCCGCCGCAGGTTCTGCACCTCACCGTCACTCGGCCGCGACGTCTTCTAGCTCTTGGCTCCTATGCGATGAATATGGTGGAGCTTGGTAAATACGGCGGCCTTTCTTGGACTTCTACGGAAGCTACTCCGAGTTCTTAGCTAAACGAGCCTTTACGTTCGTCGTTCGCGGTTCGATCTACCAACCGGAAGTAAGTCTCGATGATTCCGATGGCGAAGCCCAGTCCGGTTTCTATCTCTGGATCTCGGTATTTCTCTCATCCGGCACCGCGAGGGACCCTCGTTCGGATAAGTAGCAAAACTCGCCGACTTGTTAGAGTGATTACCGGCGCTTACTGTACCGGGTTCATCCGAAAGTCCTACTCCAGATCTATAGCTTCCAACCTCGACGTCATTCTATGTCGAAGGATAGCTAAATGGAACTGGTCCTAGTCTTCCTGGTTGGCACCGAGATTTCAGTGGCTACTCTAGTTCAGTGGATTGTCCGCCTTTGACACTGGGCTGGAGACGCATCCCGAACTAGTCCTGCAATCATTTGAAGTTAAATGTGGCGTCTCCGTCCGTTCTTTGATGAGCTCTTCGAGGTATGACATCAAGTAAATAAATGAGATCTAATGGATCAGTGATCTGAACGTTCCTCCCCTCTGTTTATGCTCTTTAGTCTCTCCCTGACCCGGGAAATGATGTTTGGTGTTGTTCAACATGAATCTTCTATGATTCTGGTTCGGATATGACGATGACAGATTTCTAGTATATTCTTCTACACTGGTCCTTCTCCGGTGGCTGCCCCTCGCTGAGGGCTAGTCCCCGAAAGCTGGTAGCGGTTTCGATAACCGTATATCTAGTGTTTTCACTACACCGGTCCTTCTCCGGTGGTCGCCCTTCGAGCCGTGGACTTAGTCCCCCGATTGCCGGGTAGCGATTTCTCGTCATTTTTGGTTTATCTCTCGACGATCTCGCGTGCCTCCTTGGGAGCCGCCGGTCGACGTCAAGTTCGGCCACCACCCCGGAAGTCGTGGTACCGATCCCAACCCGCTTAACCATCCGCCTGGCCGCCTCGTGCTATATGCGATCTTCTCTTGCTGTTGATTCATTTGAATTGGAATTTGGTTGACGGCAGCTCGTCAACCTGGCTGTGAACATCCACCACGTTTGCTTTGTTGATCCTATACCATCCTGCGAGACGTGGATCTTAGTTTTATTTGAGAATTTGTAAATCCTTTAATCCCTCTAAGTGTATAAGGTCGGGTGTTCATAGCCAGCCGAGCCGACACCCACGTTTCGACGTGGAGGTACATCTCTTACCTTAACCTTGGATGTTTACTTTTGTTCTCTTTTATGCGTTGAATGCCATGCTCAGTTGTGCGTAGGATCCTAGCCCGCTTATCTCAAAGAAGTTGGCGAAACGTGCGAGTACATTTGAGTTGACCTAATTTCTTTGAAAACTACTTAAATCAACTTCGTTAATTGAGGAATTGGTAACCACGTTGGTAGAGAGTAAACTTGTTTAAGATTTCTTTGGTTAATCTTTTTGGGAATAGCTACTGGTCCAATTTCTATTAATAACATTTTAAACCGATTTTGAACTCTAAAATTGACGATTAAACAGATTTGTTGGTAATTTTAGTGAGCTATAGTAATCGCAAGTCCTTTTCTCTCGATCCGTTGTCGTCCCGCATCAGTTGCATAAAAGGTAATCAATCAAGAACAAGAAAGCTCAAAGCCATGCAAATCCATAGTTCACTACTTTACAGTCAGTGTTAAACCAAGAAAACAAACTTCAAAGTTCAGACGGATATAAAGATGCTTTAAGTTAGTTTTCCAGACAACGAAAGGTAAACTTAGGTTTTCAGACAACCACCTTGTGCTCCTATTACACTTTGTCTTTTGACTGTTTAAAACACATTATCCTTATGGACAAGCAGATTTTTCAGCAAATTCTTTCCTAATATAACATTGGCATTACCTTCGAAAGAAGGTTTCCTATCCATGTGATGTCCTGATGTCCAGGGATCAAACTGGCTCGGTCATTGATATTTTTTCCTGTTTATTCCTGTTGAATCTTTTAATTTCATTATGTCATTTTGACCCAATATATGAAAGTCAACAATCTGCCAATCAAAATGACCAACTATCAAGAAGATGAAAAAGGTAAAAAAATACATAGTACCAACTAAATGAAGAGGTGAGCTAAATGAACCACAATAAAAATTATTCCATCATCTTGGACATACTCTAGAAGCCTGGTTGATGTAACATTCATAAAATGATAGAGATAGCATATGAAAAGGGCTACCTTGGAGGCCTCCTTGTCAATCTTGTTGAACATGTCCTACAATATAAATGTATATCTCCTGTAGATAGCCTCTTTAAATCTGATTTCAGAAACAATATTAGTAGTAAGAAGACAAGAAATAAACTCGAAATATTTAATAGGATACCATTGGCAAAAACAGACACCACACAATTCAATGAATAATTACTGCATAATTAAGATTAAGAACAGCAGGAAATGCTAACATGCAACGATTAGTTTTAAGCGTACAATGTTTAGAAGAAGCAGGTAAGCTAGCCCAACTCTCAAAATGAAGAACAAATTTTCTGTTCACCTTGATGCTATATCTAGTTAAAACGCATTATCATTTTTCTTGCAATTTAGGAATATGCAATAAATATAAGACTATTTCAGAAGTAAATATGATGCCAACGCATTTACCAAAGTATAAATCTATGATGCTCTGATGCACAAACTATTTTCCTTGGTTTGCAATTTTTGTCTGTTTTACAATTAGTCCGGTTTAAAACTAGAAAAAAGATCATTTCCTTGAGAATTTCCTCGCTAGTTATCATATAAAATGAATGTTTTCACAATTTTCACTATTTTGATTGATATAGTTAGTACAACAAATGCTTCCTTTAAGAATGTCACACTCTACTACATTACACATTTTCGCTTGAAAGTAAATTATACATTTACAAACTGTATATTGGGTAAGCAGATAAAATTTAAAAAAAAAAACTGTCATTATAAAAACGTTTACATATCACAACCTTTTTCATTAAACATTCATTTAATCATTTATTTTACATTATATCATAAAAAATCATATAGGCATGAGAAGACATTACACAAAGGGTGGAAATTAACCATGAGAATCTTGTGATGGTAAGATCCTTCTGAAGTTGAAAATAAAAATTCCTAAATAAAAAATAGGATACATAGTGTTATATGGTAAGGGATATTGTATTTTGGATGGAAAAACATGCTTTAAAAGTAAACACTGTCGAGAAGAGAATGTTAAGGTCGGTAGATTAGATTCGACAACGTTCATACCAGTAGGGTGAAGATAGCAGTATGAGAAACTGAAAAAAGAGAGATTGCATCTATCTATATTCAGGCATAGACATAGAGAGGCTCCAGCTCAAAGAGTAAAACACATTAAACAGTAAACGATAGGAGAGGACAGATACATGTGGATTAACTTGGAGGACGGATGATACAATATGCGCATAGGATAAAAACTGACCCCAAATACCATGGGAAAAAGACTTCTTCGAGTTGCGTAGAGTATTGTTCCTAATGCCTGTACCCGTAGTTATCTGTTACTATTTAACCTACCTCAGGTTCCAGAGTCAAGACCCGATCAATGAAGTTGCTTTTTCTGCGTCCCAACTACTTGTAGCCGCATCCATAGCCACTCCTACGACCTCTAGTACCCAAAGGCGCATAGTCACGAAATGTCACGGGTATCCACCTTCCACAGTAGATTGCGATTTTGCAATTTCTCAAAGCAGAATGACATTACAAAGAGAAAATTCTTCGGAGACTCGATTTTGCAGTTTACGAACAAGTAGACGCGCGCAAAACCCAAAAAAAAAAAATAAGGGTAGAGAACTCACCGGAATTCACGGAAAGCGGAAGCGTGCAGTCTGAGAACTCTCCTTCCTGCTCTAACCCAAGCAAAGCCCCAGAAAGATTCACTGACATGGGGTGGTCCAGCGGAAGAACCAGCGTCAGCTTGACCTCGATGTGGTCACCCCGGGGCACGCAATGGATGGCGGACACCGGGTCAATCAGAGCCTTAGGAAGGGGAACCCTCAGCGCCAACTCCCCCGCTCCTTGCTCCTCCCAGTTAACGAGGAGGAGAGACTCCTCCAGGCTGAGGGAGGCCCGGAGGTCGGCGTACTGGCTGGAGGGGTCGAGGTCGTCGCTGAAGAGGAAAAGGCGGAGAGCGGGCATGTGAGCTAGGGCTTCCCAGGTGAAGCGCCATAGCCGGGGGCTGCGGTGCGGCGCGGGCGGGACGGAGATCGTAGCCATGTTCTGCCCCGCTCCGTTACTCCGCAGGACCTCTGAAAAGCGACGCGGATGTGGATCGCGGCCCGTCCTCCATTCCATTCCAGCCCAATTTTTAAGGCCCAGGACCGGCCCATAAACTGAAGCATCGTGCAGCCCAAACATGTTTTATATTATCCATTCTGATGTTATGTAAGCAGTTAGGTCTGCTTCCACTGGCCTACTACTTCTTGAGTTCTTACAGCCTTTTGATTTGTGCATATGAAGCTTTTACTTCATTTTATTTTAATACAAGTTTTGATCGTGAAAGCCTACAAAAAATTATTGTGCAACCAAACACCCCATAAAGGTTTTGAGTTAGACGGACTGGCTACTAAATTCAACCTAATATTATAGTTCGTGGTTCAACCTGGGAGTAATTAATTAATTGTTGTTAGTGTCTGGATCTTCAGCCTAGCTAGCTAGCTAGCTCCTGAATACACATAACCACCTTGTGCCTACCTTTAAATATATCACAGCTCTCACAAATTAACAATAACCTCAAACTTCATGCCCTGTGGACACACACAAGTACTGCATATTTTTGCGTACAATACTTTTGGTACTTATATGATTATAGGTTCCAAAATTGATATTAATATAAGAGACCGGATCCCCTCAGGAGGTCTCCTGAGGGGGTCCGGTCAGGCCACACCCAGTTTTTTGACGTGACAGCTGATACGATGGGCATTAAATGTGATATGATGCATGTCCCATCAAAAAACTGGGTGTGGCCTGACCGGACCCCCTCAGGAGGCCTCCTGAGGGGATCCGGTCTCTTAATAGAATGGCAAAACATATATCTACTATAGAAAACATGATTCGTATGAATATCAATGGTTAAAATGAATAGTACTGATAGAGATATCTACTAGGCCTTGAGTTAGGATGGCTTTCCTGATAGGGAAGTTAAAATATATCGCCACTGGCCTGGTGTACACTTGTGGGGTGTTTGGTTGCATGATAATGAAGATTTTTGTTTTAATTTTTAAAAATTGTAAGAAAACTTGTTAAAAGAGGTGTTTGATATCCATGATAATTTTATGTTTTAAAAGTGATTTTCTTCTTAAACAAAAAAGAGGGTCTCACCTCTTTCTTTTTTCTTGTGGTCTCCCCACTTTGTTTGGTCATGTGTGGTAGTTACTCTTTTTTGTAATCACGCCCCTCCAAATATGATAATTTTATGTCATGAGTTGGTTCACTTTTTTATTTTAATACATTTTTTATCACGAGAGTGTACAAAAAATTATCATACAACCAAACACCCCATTAGGTACCCCTCGATCGTACGCACAATATATATATATATCAATGCTAATTAATATATATATATATGTATGGAAAAATCCGACCCATATTTGGGCATGCACTGTCTGCTTGACATCATCTTGCCTAATCAAGATCAACATTAATATGATGGCTTTTTCCCACCGGCCGCCAACGTCGTCACCGTGATCAGTCGACACACACACACACAACACACGAGAGCAAATAATTTAATTAATTAAAGAGACGTACGCATGTATAATTAAATGAAAGCAAAGCAAACCACTCCGAGAGTCTCTCATCAGCTAATTAAACGAGGATGAAGTAGACATTAATGTCTCCCTCTCTCTCTCTCTCGATCGATCGATCTACCTAATTAACGTACCGAAATATTGACGACGCCATCAGCCTGCTTCTTGTTCTCAATATATAAAAGAAGCCCACAAGTCCATATATGTATATATATATATATCTCTTCGTGCGTATCAACGGAGGAGATCCAAACAGGAAGAGCGTGGCGTGTGATCGCACCGTACGTACGTACTACGTCTCATATATAATTATATATATATATATATATCATTCCGTCGAGTACTGTTGAGGTGGACGGCGACCCCTGAAACAGACAGACAAGGCTAGGGATATCCGATTATCCGACTCGTTCGTTAATTAACGAACAGCAAGTGGATAGTTTAAATTTTCCGAATAAGTTATCCGCGTTCATTTACCGATTAACCGTTATCTTAACGGATGCGGTCATAGATACACCATAAACCGAACCCGAAAACCGTTATCCGTATTCGCTAACTAATACATAATACGATATAACTCATAATTTATGACATCTAAGTATATATGACCCATCTAGAAAATCTTATTGTTCTTAACTCACCGGTTCACCCTCCTCCTTGAGATCTTAACATTGGATAAGCCTTATCTTGACGTTTAACAGTGATGTTTTCATCCTCTTCTCGCTTGATGGTGCAATCCACGTACGTACTTTTGCTGCAAATCGACTATCTCATATTTTATGTTGGACATGTATTATTTTGGACATGTAATTAAGATTTTTTTCTATCTCATATTTTGTGTTGCACATCTAATTATTTACTACAGACTCAAAAATTTATTTTACTATGGACATGTAAAATATTTTTCTATATCTCATGTTTTGTGGTAGATATATAATTAAGAATTTTCTTTTTGTTCATTGCTATAAATAGATACTTTTAATCGTAATATATATATATTTTTATGTGTGTCTTTATCGGTAAAACTATCTTTACATCTTTATTTTGTTAGGTTGTATTATACGTATGTTATCTCTTTATATATTCGATAACCGTCCGTTATCCGACCGTAAATCGTTTTTAAGCTGATAGAACAATGCGGTTCGCGGATACACCCGATACCGATAGTTAACGAACAGCAAGTGGATGCACCTTTTTGTTATAGGATACGGATACGGATAATACTATTATTCGACCCGTATCCGACCCGTTGACATCCCTAAACAACGCGTGTTAGACAAACTGTGTGACGACACATCGGAAATTAGTGCTAAAATATATAAGGCACCATTTAATCACATATATATATATATATAACGCGCAAGCTGAAGATCGCATCGTGTCGAACGGTCGTGAATTATCATTCATTTTATATTGATGCATGGATTGTCTTTTCGAGCGGTACATATAGAATATTCAAGGTGATCTCGAGGCTGTCGTCTGGGGGTCATCGATCCCCGACGCAAAGCCATGAGATAATTTAACATTATAGTAGACAACGTATTTTTATATTTTTATGGCTCTTTTATATATAATTACACCCATATGAAATTGTTCTTACGTGCGTCACGTCCATCACTATATATATATATATAATGGCATGGTTGCCAATATATATATGACATCACCTTAATTCAGCGGCGACGGTTTATGGGGTTTGAAAATGGTTTAGCTAATTTTGGCTGGATTATCAGCGACCTAATTACAGCAGAGTTGATTTTTAACATTCTGATTTATAAATATATTAAGAGATTAAATCAATAGAGCATCAACAACACCTATTAACTATTTTTCAAAGATTAAGTCGAAAGAATTCTGGAGTTAAACATATTTTATTTAGAGTACATCGACGATGAATGACCTCTCGAGAAAGTTACTAATTATTATGATTGTTGAGTTAGTCAACTGATTTAGTTAGTCGTTACATATGATATCAGTGATGAGAGCATCAAGTCTTTAAAGAAGGTAGATTGTAACACTACAGTTTGTGAATATGTTAAAAGATTAAATTAGTGGATTGCCAATAATACCGATTAATCATTTTTTAAAAGTTGAGTTGAAAAAACTCCGAAGTTATGCGTGTGAAGACTTTTAATTAGTATTCTTACTGGGCTAGTCAACTAATTTAATCAGACGTTACATAATTAACCTCAAAATTCAGAATACCTAACTAGATTGCACCGGAAGTCACCGATTTCTTCATCCGCTTCTTCATTTGGGAGAAGGAAGATCAGTCAACCGATTTTGTTGGTCGTTACATACGATATTAGTGACGATGGCATCAAGTCTTTAAGGGAAGGTAGAATGTAACACTCCGATTTATGAATATGTTAAGAGAATAAATCAGTGGACTAATAATTAATGACACCGATTAATCAATTTTCAGAAGTTGAGTCGAAAGAATTCTAAAGTTATGCATGTTTTATTAAGAGTAGATCGAGAATGGGTGACATCCTAAAAATATTATTAATTAGCATGATTGTTCAACTAATCAATTGAATTTAATTGGTCATTACATAATTAACCTCGGAATTCAGAATACCTAACTAGATTGCGCCGGAAGTCATCGATTTCTTCATTCAAGAGAATGAAGATCAGTTAATTACCAAACAGCCGACCGAGTGTCGCTCGGTTGGCACGGCCTCGTGCATGGGGGAGCGAGGTCCGGGCATCACCTCCCAGCAGCTGCAAGCCGGGTGCCCCCATGGGGGGGGCGACTTGTGGGGTTCGAGGGGTCTCGAACCCTCGCCACTCACGCGCGCGGCGGGTCTTGGCCGCTCGGCCACACTGTTCGGAAAAAAGTTGATTACAATACATATGTTTGTGTGGCCCAAAAAGAATGCCTCCACCTCCACACAGACATATATATAAATATATATTACCCTCAACCATTTTGGCCGTTTCTTGATTGCAAATGTATGATCGCATGGCTCACAGTAAAAGCAAATTATATGGGTATCAAATAATGTTCTCTCGGCTCCGTCGATTATACATGCATACACATGTATATCGCATTCAATCGAACCTCTACGTGTATCTTATTATTCTCTTTTTCTCCTCTGGAGCATCCACAGATCATATATAATTATATGTCGTCCGTCCCCGCAGAGAGAAGAAAGGGAAGGGGTTTCTGCACCGGACAAGACATGCATTATTGAAAACTGTGTGGGTCACAGGTTTCAACCACTTGCAGCCCCTTAATCCGTTTTTTGTCTCTCCCATGCACGAAGCATGCCCCCCCCTTTGCTTTCATCCTGCGTACGTCTTCATCCGACTTAATTAATTAAGTTAATAGTCTAATAAGTCTCTATCTTTAATGGCGCACCCACAGACTGCCGGGTTAAAGCGTGGTTAAAATATATATGAATGTTGCTGATGAAGAAGATCATGCAAGGAGACGACCGGCCGGTTCCTAACTTAATTAATCGTTAGTGTGATATGAACGGCCGGGAGAACTGAATCGGTTCCCGTGTTGTAGTTTGCCGCCGTTTGAAGACAAGGCATCTATATATATAATAATAAGGTGTTGCGCATGGAATATTAATTAATTAGCTATATACATGTAAATATGTTCGAAATCCCCTCGTGATCTGCTTGCTTGTCGTCACTTCTCTCATCATGTTTGATCGATATACGATCGATATATCAGAATGATTAATTGTTCCTTTTCTCACTTGTACATCTTTTTTTAAGGTGGAAGAACACCAGCAGGGAGCATCTGAAATCAGAATCTTTAGAGGGTTTCAAGTATATGTGAGATTTAAATTGCAGCATCTAATGGTAGTATCAGCTTCTTACTTGCTACTACCCTCAGTTTAAAAGATGACAGAGGGATGTGATGTACACAAAAAAAAAACTACCCTCTTGAACGAAGATTGAGTATCGGATTTCTTCTTTAATACAAGGACAAGTTTGACTATTTAATTAAGAGTTTGGATTACCTCAGTTTCTAAGTGGAGAGAACTTTCACAATCTCAAATGAGGTGATGCCATGTGTTGTCATGAAAGATATAACGGAACTATATTTTAATGAGGACGCAAAGTAAATTTGACGTTGTTCGATAGTGAGTTAGGATCGGTAATGAGTTAATAGAGACAGTAGTAGATATTCGAAACCTCTATAGCAAGTTCATAAAGAGTCGATAACCAGTCATTGAAATTTCGGTAGTATGTCAGTAGAGAGACTTGGAAAGAAATCTTTAGAACCTCGATAGTTGATCTTGAGAATAAATTCTTCAAAGTTCGATAACAAATTAATTATCACACGTTCGATAATAATCTGAAAAACTAAAATAACATCATTCACTTGGAGACGGAGAGTTTCTGCACCGAGAATTGTGATGATCCGAACTTATTAATTAAGCATTTCAATAATCACCGAAGCTCTCTAGCTATAGATCTGTCTTGTTGCATCTACCTGAGGAGTATGTGTGTTTTAACAGTAAACCGACATAACACCTGCAGAGAGCAGAGAGGCAGAAGATCACAGAGATCTGACTTAGAGTATGCAGCCTAGCAGCTCCTAATCCAGAAGAGGATCAATCAATCAATAGGGCATCATCAGATGGCCAAGCACAGAGATCCTGGAATGGCAAGAGATAGTCATCGATCAACAGCTGCGGTGTGCTCCAAGGGGCATCAAATTCTGGCATGCTACAATTCACAGGAAGACTTGCTCTCCTTGTTCGGAAGA
This sequence comes from Cryptocoryne crispatula var. balansae, assembly GCA_036172225.1. NCBI lineage: Eukaryota > Viridiplantae > Streptophyta > Magnoliopsida > Alismatales > Araceae > Cryptocoryne > Cryptocoryne crispatula. The sequence continues at coordinate 435,606 of CM069935.1, read as the reverse complement.
GTGGGACCAAATTCTTGCCCATGAAGGTCAGGTTGTGGGTTAGGGTGGGGACCCAACCCCCGTCATGTTGTCGTACCTCTGTCTCAAGTTACAGCTCTTATAACACTACCTTCCGTCCAGGCAGTCACGTCTTCTATTGGCTAGCTAGCCCCTTGTAGACGTGACCTTGTCCTCGTCAAATTATTTCCGGCGAGAATCTACACTCTGGAATTGAAATCCACGTCCCCCAAGGGATTCCCACACAGTTCAATATATTCTCAGCCATCTTGCCATGGGAGCATACACCAATGGATAGGATTGGGGGGTGGTGGGAGGGATGATATATAGCAATCAACAATAGTCGCCTAAAAAGTCCAACCATACTTGCACTTGCATAGGCAGGTAAACGAGACTTAGGCGGCATTTCTGTTATTTTTAATCTTAAAATCAGCTAATCAGTTTATTTCGAAATATTTTTATTCGTCAAGATATACGTATCAGTTAATCGGTTTAATTTTAGTTTAATTCAAAATATTGGTGAATATATTGTTTGGCTCTATGTGCTGAGTAAGAAAGATTGATTGGTCCTGAAAAATAAACAGTTAAAAATTAAAATTGAGATAGAACAAGAGTAAGAGGTAGCTTTTGTTTGCTTTGAGCGATCTCAGATCGTTTGATTCTGTTTCTTAGTTATTCTTCAAACATATCTTTTATTTTTCGATCGATCTCTTTAAAATAAGTTGCATGATCGATTACTTAAACTTCTGTTTTTCAAATGTATTATCGAAAACCAAGACATGATATTAAGCTGATTAAGTCGAACCAAGACATGGATCCCTCGTATGGTGCAACGAGGAAAGTCGTCAAGTTATGGTACGCAATATGTTTGTTTGTATCAACATTAGACAATTTTTATTTCATATAACAACTGACTTTATATTTACATTATATAGGATGAGATGCGCCAGTTGATGAATGCCCCCCAGTCAGAGGAATCAGATGCTCGGAATTCCGAGCAGCCATTCTCTGCTGAGGATGCATTCATCACCGTGTTCGACGAGACAGGGCGGGACGGATCCGATGTGGGGGAGAGGACGACCCGCAACACCTGGTATGGTGTATGCAGTGGAGGTGCGAGTACCTCTGCGGGTCCGGGCTACCAGGAGTTGGTGGACAAAGTCGATGCTCAAGCTACACAAATCGAGAAACAAAACTCGATGATCGACTCGCTCCAACAACAACTGGACGCCCAACGTCAACAGTTTCAAGAGTCGATGACACGGCTAACACAAGAAATGTTAGCCCAATTAAACAGTAGGCTCCCACCTGCAGATCCGTCTAGTTCGAGGCCACCCCAAGGCCATAGAGGCGCACGGGGAGACGAGGAGGAGGAGGACGATGACGAGGACGCAGAAGACGATGAGCGTTCTTTTGGGAGGATGAGTGAGAGAGTTTACTCTCTATTTTATTATTTCTTTGTATTTGAGATAGTTGTTGTGTAATGATACGTTTTATAAATATGAACTTTTCTTATTAAAGAATGTCAGTGTTTATTATGTATGAATGAATGTGAATGACTTCGATCGGGCAAACCGACAAATTATTTGTGTATGTAGGTCTTGCTACGAGAATTCAATTGTGTGTACAAAATTTTTTTTTTTAAAAACTGTAAGTTATTTGCGACGGCTCCTCTCAGCCGTCCCTAAAGTTCGTTTAAGCGATGGCTATTCATGTAATAGCGACAGCTCAAAGCCGTCCCAAAACCAGAAAATGCACCCCGGCGGGTGTCGACGGGGCCAAAAAATGGATTTTAGCGACGGCTACGTAAGCCGTCGCTATTATTAACTTTAAGCGACGACTGTGTATGTAATGGCGACGGCTCTAAGCCGTCGCAAAACCAGAAAATGCACCCCCGCGGGTGTTGCCGGGGCTAAAAATTGGGTATTAGCGACGGCTTAGAGCCGTCGCAAAACCAGAAAATGCACCCCCGCGGGGGTTGCCGGGGCTGAAAATTGGGTATTGCGACGGCTGAGAGCCGTCGCTTATAATTACTGTCGTTTACTAGCGACGGCTTATGGTAGCCGTCGCAAAAAAGTTTAAAGCAAAAATTGATGTTTTGGCGACGGCGAGGAGCCGTCGCCAATGTCTTTTACGAGTTTAAATTTATTTACGACGACTTTGTTCCGTCGCTAAAAACTTTATGAGGGACGGTTTCAGCCGTCTCTAATAACTTAATTACGACGGCGTTAGTTGTCGTAAATAATCCTAAAAGCAACGGCTTATCATTAGCCGTCTTCATTAAAATTGGCGACGGGCTTATTTGCGACAAGATTGCGACGGTGGAACAGTCGTCGCTATTACCTTATGGCGACAGCTTTTGTATTTTTAGCGACGGCGATCAGCCGTCGCTAATGACCTTATTTCCTATAGTGACTTAATCAAATTAAATACTTGATTTCACCACAGACTAATAGATGTTAGACGTGCGTAGAATTAAGATTTTAAATTTTCAAATTAAGTCAAAACATATATTAAATACGCGCCGCCGTCGATCAATTTGAACAGCCAGCAAACCATTGATTGAATCAAATCGAAGCCAGGAGGTAAGGTTAGGTGTGTGTTAATTTAATTTCTCTGCACTCAAACAACGGAGGAGATATGATGAAGCTCCGCAGGCAATTAAAATATCATACTGCTCATCATGGATTATTACATATTGAGATAATATTCTGCAGCGTCGACTTAAGCATTAATTAATGGACATCATCCCCTTCCCCATGGAGAGGGATCACCGCCATCCCACCGTTTTTTTCATCGTCGAGCCGGGAAAGATAACCCAGCACAGTGCGCGGCCGCCAGCCGTCAAGTCAGTACTGCAGCATGCTGGCGGCGGAGGCCATGATAGGCTGGCCGGAATGGACGGAGCTCCAGGGGTTGCCGAGAAAGCCGTCCATGGCCGGTTGAGCCTCACAGAAGAGGAACCTGCCGTCGCCGCCGGCCTCGTCCACGAACTGGAGCATCTCGTCGAGGGACTGCAGGCGACCGGCCAGCTCGAGGACCTGCGCCTTGAGCACGGAGTTCTCCGACTCCACGGCGGCGTGCTGCTGGGTTGCGGCCTTGAGGCTGGCCAGGAGCTGGCTCTTGTCCCTCCGGAGGCCGGCGACCTGCGCGGCGAGGTCGTCCAGGTGTTTCTGCTTGCGCATGCGGGAGCGCCGCGCCGACTCCCTGTTCGAGAGCTTTCGCTTCTCCTTCCTCAGGTCTACGGCCTGTTGCGGCTGCGTGTCCTCCTCGGCGCCGGAGGCCGTCAGCTGCGTGGAGACGGACGAGCCGCTCCCGCTGGGAGACGCCATGGCCCCTTCTTCTTCTTCTTCTTCTTCTTCTTCTTCTTCACGGGCTGAGAATTCAGGCCGAGAGCTTGATTGCAGACTACACACAGATTATTTTGGGGGTGGCGCAGATCTATTTATGTATATATTTGTCGTTATACGTAGAGAAAGATATATATATATATTCAGTTATGCTAGCTGCAGAGAAAATTATCGATAGATAGAGATTATCTGGATATATATGGTAGGCTTAATTAAATAGCACACACAGGACCCCGAGGCTCAGGCGCTTCTCGATCTGGGGGAGGTAGGGTTTCATGAGAAGACGTAGAACCAGTAGAGGAAGACGACGGAGAAGGACTGAACCAGATGGGTCCTGCGCCGGAGTGTGGAATTTATCATAAACCCCGAGAGGAGGATTTCACTGACGACGGGAGACATCAATCCGCCGGATCATCAAGCCGATGCATGTGATGATTTTAATCGGAAAGGGAACGCCCCAGCAGAACGCGGCCGGAGAGCAGAGCAGCAGACGATCGATCTTGATCTCTGCAGGACGAACGAGCTCCCTCCCTAGGGAAGAAGGGCAGCAAGGCAGGGCTTCGGCGGCGGCGGAAAGGCCTGAGGAGGAGGAGGAGGAGGAGGAGGGGAAGGGGGTTGGGAAAGAGGGCGAAGGTCAAACTTATAGGAGGGGGAGGAGCTCCGGAGCTCGAATGCACGCGCGAACTGGCACGTGCGGGTGGGGGTTGCGATTGCAAATGTACGGGGATAGATAATGTCAGAGGAGCCCTCGGGGCTCCGTTCTAATTTCTTCACCCCTTGGCTTGGAGGATATTATTCAAATTTCTAAAAGCTGCTTCCACCGCAATTATTGGGTTGGAGCCTGAGGGAGTCGGAGCGAAGGAAGGACGACACCGCGGGCCTGGGCCCTTGGGTGTACGAAGCCTTCCCATTGGCCGAACGAAAGTGGGTGGAAAGCTGGTGACGTCACGTCTGAGGCCCCATCGGTCGGTGCCGGCGCCACCGCGTCCCTCTCCTATGCCACGTGTCCCTCTCTTCTGCCATTGGATGATGGAAAGATCCCCGCTCTGTGAGTCTTTTTTCTTTCTAGCGGGCGTGGGAGGTCAGGAGATGATGGTAAATTTACTTTTACTCGTCCTTATCCATATAAAGATAAAAACTAGAGTAGCTAAAGCATAAAGATCGTAACCTATACTTTTATCCTTGGTTCATCTTTTATATAACTTGGCTAACTTTGTTCATCCTTTAACTTGGCTATGTCTGAGGAATAGCAACGTCGTGTCATATATATTAATATATATATATTTTTTAGGTCAATTTCGGAGGGTGAAATGAGAAATTTTTATTTGCAATTGTCTGGAGTCGATTTTGCGGATATATTGTAGCAGTATTTTATAGAGCAACTTTTCTTCAGGAGTGAGAATTAGCCCATTTATATAGTTTATATATCTACGTTATCTATATATATATATGATATGTGCACATATGCATCCAGCTGCATATTATTTTACGTTCACGGTGAGCGTTGCATCCTTTTCATGTCCCATCGGCACGTAGCAGTTTGTGAGATTTTTTTCATCAAAGTTGCTTTTATGTTAAAAAAATGAGGGGGTTTATATATATATTAAGAATTTATTTGGTCTCTATGAGATTTTCTTTCTTTCTTTTTTTTGACGAAAAGAAGAACACAGAGGTTCACTACATATAGATTATTGTGGGTGAGGTAATTAAACTATATATGAATTAAATAGTCATGGATACTATATATATATATATATCAAATCTAGATATAGGTGGTGACCGGCCGTTATGGAGGGCTCTAGGTGAAGGGTAGAAGACCAGGACACGTAGCATCAGATAGGGTGGATAAAAGAAAATTAGACTCTCCAACCATACAGATAAAAGTGAATATTAACTTCCCCATAATATTTATCAAGTAGGAGAGTCAAGATTTATTGCTCGTTTGACTAGAGTATCAAAGATAATAATATGTTAATATTACTATTGAAATTTCTAAAAGTTAAGATATTCATATCAAAATTGATACGGTTAGTCAAAGATTTTTAGGTGATTTATGCAAATATCGATTTTAAAATTGATAGTGTTAGAGATATTTAGTAGTGTTACCAAACAATATTACCTTATGGTCCGTTTGATTAGAGTATCAAAAATAATATTATATCAATATCGATATTGATATTTCTAAAAATTGGAATATCAATATCAAACTCGATACAAACCGACACTTGTATTATATAAGATGTTTTGCATGTATCACAAATTTCAAAATTAATACTATCAATCAAACATTCTCAAGTGATTATTATCGATGTCAATTTTAAAATAGACAGTGATAAAGGTATTTAATAGTGTTATTACCAAACAAGGTCTCAGGTGAGAGATTGTGAGGTTTTTGCATCCAAATTCAATCTCACATTAATTATGAAGCATACAAGCTTCTTAGATCATTATAAATGAACTGATCACTTCGACACTATATATACATGCATCCGCCTTTTAATTAAGATGTTTTTATTTTTGAGAGGAAAGACAGATCTGGAGGGGGGGTTAATTTATGGTTGAAGCTGGTGGGACAAGGTGGGCACATGATTATAACCTAAGACATATATCCATGTATGATGAAGAAAGAATTAATGATTAATTACCCGCCAGGAAAGAAGACACAAAGAAAGAATATTCCCCCGAAGGAATATATTTATATATATCATGGCTATGTGAGAATCATGGAAAAGAGAGAAATATATATATATATGAATCATATATCTGCCCCCAAGTTGCTAGTGCTCCGAGAATCAGATTTTGTCAACCGACACACACACAGACAGAGACGAATAACACACACAAGCTGCTAGTACGTACTACTCGATCGAATGGAGGACAAAATTCGAGGTGCAAAGTTTGATCTTTCGAAAGACTTAATTAATTGTGTATTACTACGTACGTACGTACGTACGTACACAAGCTTCAATATCGATCGATCAATATATATATAAATATACACACATATATATATATTCCCACTTGATGGCTGCGCTGGTACGTACGTACGTACCCCATATTTCTTGTGTGGGATCAAAATAATTAATGAAGCTAGGGTGGTTCTAATTAACGCACTAATTCTTCGCAAGTAAATATTAAGGGAGTTGGGGTTTGATTATATTAATAATAGAGTGCGTGACAGCGCTTGGGGGCATGCAGGGCGGCGTACGTGGGGCCCTGTATCCACATATTAGAGCTAGAAGATGCCTAGCTACTTCACTTGTGTGGTGTTAACATTTTGAGCTTGACATTCTATTACATATATGTATTCAACATAATACCAGAGCCCAAGATTTAATTAATTTGGTTGTTGTAGGGTAGGTGCATTCATGTTTCTTGTCTACGTGGCAGAGTCTCAAAATAAATCAATCTACACAGTACCTCACCGCACAGAAAGGTGTGTTAGAAATATCTAACACACATATATATATAAGATCAGATGCATCACGTTACATCACCTCTCTCTCTCTCTCTCTGCATATATATATATATATATATATATTGGCTGTGACCCAGGCGCCAACCAAGTGAAGATGGACAAATTAAGCATCCCACGCCCTTTAAGCAAAGATATAAGTATGTATATATATATACCTTCAATCTTTCACACCACCATCGGTGCTACTTTTATTTCTGTCCCGTCCTTGTTCTTACCCTCCCAACACAGCAGCTGGGCTTTCATCTTTGCCGGCGCCCCTTCATATATTTATTCGATTCCCAAGTCTCAAGTGGAAAGGGGAATGAAATCTTGCACACACCGGGAAGAAATTATATGCTGACAATCGCGTCGAACATGTTGAGGCTTGTTTCCCCGCCCACGATATGCATACATATATATATGCCTTCTTTTAAATAAATAAATAAATGATGCCTGGGTAGTGTTCTCCCTGTCGGCATGCATGCAGGTGCCCTCTTCGTAACCAAAAGAAAAAGATGATGCATTGCAGTCGGGACGAAAACGTACGTATGGGGGACAAAGATATCACGAGTGCATCTCCCTTTTGTTACGCATACAACAAAGGGTGCCCCCCCCATGCGCATATGCTTTTCTAGCAAGCTAGTGGCCCTGAGAGCTACGCCGCCTCCTGTCATGCGGAGGCCACTTGCATGCGCGGCTTTGCTCCCTGCCAAGCTTCTTCATGGCTGCTCATCTGATCTCTACATTTCTTCTTCTTCTTCTTCTTCTTCTTCTTCTTCTTCTTCTTCTTCTTCTTCTTCTTCTTCTTCTTCTTTTGTTAATTGGGGTTGATATGATACTAAACGTACTGATTGGGTCATCTAAAAAAATTATGACTGCGACGAGGTCAACATATTTCTTTTGTAATATCCAATATGAGATTAGTTTTAACATATTTCCCTTAAGTTCAAATGTTGCCGGCCGGTACTAGTAACATGTTTGGAATTGAGGCTTGTATTTAAATTAAGATGCTACAGATATATTGTCATGCCCCGGATTTCCTAACCTGCGCAGTGGAATAAATCCGGAGATGGGACCGGGGAGTTAACCCCAAAACTACGTCGGTTTGGGAAAATAATGAATCACAGGTCCCATTTCATTAAAATAAATAACTGAATCCCAAAAATAAATCATACCTGGATTTTAATATAAACAAATCATAAACCAAAACTCTAATCCTCTTCTGCACTAATCCTGATCCACTACGCTTCTGCTGCGCTACTCTGATTTCCTGAAAAATGTTAAAAGATTTGGGATGAGTCACACGGACTCAGTAGGACTTATACCCAACTTTCCTGATATACTAATCAAATCTAAATGATAATGATAGATGATAAATTTCACAAATCACATTGTAACATAATTGCTAAACTAGTTATCGAGATTCTATTATTTAATTTGGGTCCTTTCTAAAATCGATTAACCGATTTAACCAGATTCTACATGAACCAAACTGACTGATTACCAATTAAACATGCCTCTACATGAACCTGACTGCCAACTGAACTAAACTATATGTTTATGCCATCTAGACCTGCATGAGCCAACTGTGCATGTTTCCATACCATTCCCATTCCGTGTGTCTGAGTAAATCATATGCCATACTTGGGCTTCTCGACTCCAGCTCTAAAGATATATAAGAAGTACCATATAGTAAGCTCGATCCTTAGTACACCCAGGCGGCGTACTCGGGGATAAATCGCGGTATCCGGGATCGAAGGATGCACCGGATTTCACTACGTCATCACGCCCAGACCACTAATGTAGGCCGGGAGGACCTCAACAAGTAAAAGCCATATATTTACTCGTACAAAACCAATTCAATCAACCGGATATGTCAATTATCAAGTCAGCGCACAACCATCTCATTATACCAACAAATCATGCAATAGACACAATCGTAATTAATATGCAATATCATTCACATAATTCAATTTCACACCAATTTATGCAATTGACCCAATCAGAAAGGAATATGCAACATAATGAGACATATTAACTTCAATTAAGCAAAATTTCATATCCATTTATCAAATTATGCACTTACAAGATCAGGCCACTATTAATATTAATTAACCACATTCCATAATTATCATTCCATCAATTTCCATTCCAATATAAGTATTAATGATTTAAAATCATTCCACACATGAATCGGATACAATTATAATGATAAAAGGTCTCAAATCATTTCCATATAACAATTCATGTCATTCATAACATAAATCAGGTATAAATATAGTCGTAACGGGTCATATCTCAATTTTTATGAATCAATACAGTTAATCTAATTAATCATCACAATATGTCCAATTTAATGATTCATAGACAACATTAACTAAAAATTTCATCTAGCTAATGCAAACCATGGAACTATGCATGAATGACATGAATGATATTTAATTAAACACATGCACACAATTAAACAATTACACCACATCATTAATCATCACAATATATCTAATTTAATCATTTTATAAACCACATTAATTACAAATTGCATCTAACTAATGCAAATCATGAAATTATGCATGAATGACATGATGAACATCTAACTAATCACATGCAGACAATTAAATACACAACCAACATTTATTCATCATTTTCTAAATAATAATCTAATAATCATATTTTAACACCTTAATTACAATATCATGTGCTAAGGATAAGTTGGGATGCCTACCTCGATGTCGATAACCATTAACCCAAGTCCAAAAGGAGCTGACCGGACGATGAGCATGGAACGGTAGCAATAGACGACGATGACAAACTAGAAAGATATCAATAATTAATAAATTGTGAATATATCTAAATATCTCAAAATAAAATAGAATTTAGAAATACCGAGATTGACCTTGACGGATCAACGGGAAATGGCGCCAGCAACGGCTGCAGGCACACGGCAACGTCAAGGCGACGCGGCTGAGAGCTTGGCACGACAACGGTTCACGGAGAATGCATGCGGAATGGCGCACACGGAGGCGAAGGAGGAAGACAGCGACGCATAGCGCCGACCGGGTATGACGGCATGTTGTTGGCGCACAGGCCACATGGAGTCGGCCGATGCCCGCACGCGCGGGGCGCGGGAGGCAAAGAAGAGAGAGAGAGAGAGAGAAATGAGAGAGAGTGAGAGCATGAGAGTGAGAGAGCGATGATGAGAGAGAGAGAGCATGGCATCGGGGGGAACAGGAGGAGGGAGAGAGAGATAGCCGGCGGGAGAGAGAAGAGAGCGCGTGGGGGAGGCGTTTGCGCCGTCCCTCATCGGCGGCGCAGCCGCATGCGCCAATGGCGCAGCGGCCGCCGCGCGCACACCGCGCGCGGCGCGGTTAAATCGAGAGGGGAGGGAGAGAGAAGAGACGGGAGAGAGGGAGCCCGAGGGAGAGCGCGGCGGAGGGGAGAGAGAGAGAACGGGAGAGGGGAGCGCGAGGCGGAGGAGGAGGCGGGGGCGACGCCGGCGGCGGCGGCGACGGCGACAACGGGAGGTGTCGGTAGCAACGGCGGAAGAAGGAGAAGAAGAGGAGGAAGAGAGGGAGACCGCGACGGTGGCGACGTGGCGGCAACCACGCCGGAGGGGAAGACGAAGAATAAGGAGAAGAGGAGGAAGGGGGCAACGGGGGATGGTGGCGACGGCGGCTCACGGTGACTGCGAGAAGGAGAGAGGAAGGCGGCCGTGACGACGACTCACTCGCGACGGAGCGACGCCGGGAGGGGAGGCGAAAGTGGTGGCGAGAGAGAGGGGGGGCCGGCAAGGTGCTGCGCTCGCGCTGGGGAAAACGCACACAGAGGAGAGAGAGAGAGAGAGAAACAGAGAGCGGGAGAGAGAGAGCGGCGGCGATGCGGCAACGGCAGCGGCGATGCGGCAACGGCAGTGGCGGTGGCAAGGAAGGAGAAGAAGAAGAAGACGAGGGGGGTCGCGGTGGCACCGCGTACGCGCGGGTGCAAGAGAGAGAGAAACAGAGGGTGGGAGAAGGAACGCGGCGGAGGGGGAGGCAACGCGGAGGGGAGAAAAGAGAGAAAGAGAGAGAGGGAACCCGAGAGCGGGGAGAGCGCAGGGGAGGGGGGGAGAGAACGCGGCGGTGCACGACGCCGGCGACGACGGCGAGGCGCGATGACGGCAACACGTCCACCGGAAAGAGAGAGGGAGACGGCGTCTCGACGGCGACGATGCTGGAGGGGGGGACGGTGACGTCAGCCCGCGTCGACCGCGGGAAGGAGAGAGGGAGACGAAGAAGAAGGAGAAGAGGAGGAGGGAGGGGCGGACGGACGGCGCAAGGCGGGCAGCATAGCCGCGCGGGAGGTGCGGCGTCACCCGCGCGCAGGCTCGTGCGGGCAAACCCGCTGGGCGGGGAGGAAAGCAGAGAGGGAGAGAGAGATGGGGCGTGGCGGCGACGGCCAAGGGCAGGGAAGAAGAAGAAAAGGAGGAGGAGGGGGCCGGGTGTGCACGGCGAGCGCGGGAGGAGGAAGCCGCGCGGGCGGCTAGGCACGGCGGTGGAGGGAGAAGGTTCCGGAGGGTGGGGGAGGAGAGGCGGTGGTGAGAGAAGTTTCTGGAGAGAGAGAGAGAGAGGCGGCGGAGGGAAACGTGGTGGAGGGAGAGAGGGTTCGAGAGGGGTTTTTTTTTTTTTTCAAATTCTTTTTTTTTTTTTCAAACACCGGATATTACATATATAGCAACCGGGGAGGAACTGCTCGCCAGTATATATATATATAAATATATATATATATATATATATATTGTTGGCTTGCACATTTTGGGCTTCCAACTGGTGTATTCGGATGAAGTACTTGAACAACAACAAGCCCAATATACATGCGGCCCACAAGTGAGGTACCTCACTATCTACCTACAGAATTCAACAGGAAAAGTGGGTGGGCGCGCTGATGGATCAGATCTAGATTAATGTTCTAGAGAGAATACGAGAGCTTGAAGGCCCATCCACATGGTACAATATATCCCGCATCAATCTTATGAGATCCAGAAATATTTATTATTGACAAAAATTGTTCCTGATGTTAATCAGGTATGTGGGTGCAATAAAATGCAACCATGCGTGCATCAACCAGCGTAGATAGATGTATCCTTCAATTGCATGATTGTGCAGTTCAATTATGTCCAATCAAACTCTGATCATTACATTAATGCGTTCAAAAAGACAAAGAAACTTAAATAATATAATCAGTAGCACTAGATCCTACCTTAAAATTGGCTAATTCTATTGGGATATATATCTATATCTTAGCTAGGACGGAATAAGTACAAATTTGAGTCATTACTGGCTACACCATGGAAATTTTAGAAAGAAAATTACGGCAAATTAATGTGTGTGTTTGTGTATATATATATATGTTTTTGATGTCTTCTTCTCTATCTCATCCTAATTACATCTTATCTTTTGGAACAGTTATGTATTGACTCGCCGAGGAACAGCATTTTATCTTAATGCTAGTCTATTTTTACTGTATAAAAAAAGACATTTTATACATATTGGAGGATGAAAATAAGATCCGTCAATTCGAAACTCCCGCATGATCATTATATATAGCTATAAGAGAGAGAGAGAAGAGAACACTATCAATCTCTTCACAAACTCACGCGGATCCCATTAGATAGACAGTTAGTCATTTCAAATTGAATCATCGATCGTCACGTATGTTTGTAAGAGAAGTTAAGATCTTCCCTCCATCTCTTCTTCGATCTGGCCGTCCCCGCTCTCAATAGAGGATCGAGTTCGTGACTATGGATGCATGCATGCAAGGCTTCAAACCCCGCGCCACCGGACCGGATATACGTATCAATATTATTTCATCAGTTGACGAACCTGCACGACCTCCTGACCTCTCCTTTCTTCCCCCTGAGCACGTCGATGCTGCCGAGCTTGACCATGGCCCGCGCGAAATCCGCCGCCCATTTGTCCGGCTGCGCCGCCATCTCCCTCACCATCTCCCTCGTCTCGGGGTTCTCCGTCAGCGTCTGGTCCGACTGCAGCAGGCCCTTCCCCCTCATCAGCTCGACGTAGTAGGACGCGCCCAGGGTCACCGGGGAGAGCGGCTCGAACATCACCCGCGGCTCCCCCGCCAGAGTCCTCAGCAAGCTTCCCGGCGCCGGGCACATCAGCTTCAGGAACGAGGCGTGGGAGGGCCTCATGGTGGGATCCTGCGCCCGGTCCGGCCGGAAGCCGTAGAGGCGGTAGTCGAACGTCATGCAGTGGGCGCCGCCGACGGAGTGGGCACCGGAGAGCGTCACCAGCTCCCGCCGCGTGAGGCCCTTGGCGGCGAAGGACCGGGTGAGGCGCTCGGCGTCGTACATGGGCGCGGGCAGGTTGCTCAGGACGTCGGCGGCGGCGGAGGTGCGCCCGTCGCGGCGGCCGGCGGGCACGTCGTAGCGGGGGAGACCGAACAGGACGGCGGCGTCGCGGGCGGCGAAGGCGAGGATGTCGGCGCAGGAGACGACGCCTGGGCACTCCTCCTCCAGCCGCTGCTTGGCGGAGTCGATGATGTCCAGGCCGCGCAAGCCGAAGTTGGCCGGGGAGGCCTTCTCCACCGGCTTCCCCGACGGCGTGGCGTCTAACAGTACGGAGGCGTCGCAACCCTGTTCTCACGCACGTAACGTATAGAACGATTTGCCCCCCATTATTCATTATTCACGACGACGACGACGATTAACAGCAGAAGAAAAATCAGAATCAGACTCACCCGGACGAAGCAGTCATGGAAATGAAGGCGCAGGAGGCCGGCGGGGGACCCGACCTGGGCCGCGGCGCCGAGAGCGACGGCGTCCTTCACGATATCCTCCGCCTGCGGGCATGTCCCGTCGTAGAACCCGACGCGAAAGGCGCTCGTCACCTCCGTCGCGCACGGGGACAACAGCAGGAGGAGGAGGAGGAGCAGCGCGGGGCACGTTGGGTCGAACGTCGTCGCCGGGCTCGCCGAGGACGCCGCCATATATGACCGACCGCAGCAGCGCCGGTACGGTATATGGTCCTCGGCGGCCGCGGCGCGGCGCCGGCGGCCGGGAGAAGAAGCTAGAGCTACGGATCGGGCGGAGCTCGACGTACGGCGAGCCTGGACGACACAGGCGCCGGGGAGACTCAGATCGGAGGAGGAGGAGGAGGACGGCGGGCTAATTTTACGAGGACGACGACGACGGTTGGAAAACGCGGGCCCCGACGACCATCCGTCCCCGTTGAAGGGGTCTTCTGTGGTCGTCCGAATCTAACGGCACCGCCTGCGTACGCCACGGTGTCGGAACCCCGTACAAGTAAGTGTCCCTATCTCCATCCTCTCTGAAATTCGGTAAAAAATCAGTAAAATTTGATTTCGATTTTTATAAAAATTAAAAAAACTAATTTTGATTCTAATAATTTCGAAATTACTATGTTTTGATTTCAATCTAATTTTAATTTTATTATCGAAATCGAATTTTAAATTTGATAATTTCTAAAATATATATTAAATATTTTTTTATTTAAAGATAAGTTAATAATTTGCATAAAATTTTTAAAATTTGATATTATCTATTTAAATTTTTATTTTTATCATGTTTATTAATTTATATAATATATTTAATTTTATTTTATTTATTTATCTAATTTCAAGTTCTTTCGTGTGCCAAAAATATTTTACATTGTTATTGTTGACGCAACATGATCCCACTTTCTTTTTTTTAGGTTTTTTTTTTTGTGAAATGGAAAGTTTGTTGGTTAAGTGGGAGTGGGACATATTAACGTTGTCAATTCAGAATCTGATTTGCTAGGAACAAAGTAAAGTTTGAAAACATATTTCTCACTCACCTATTTATATAACTTCTTTGAGATGTATTCATGCATGGATGATAGTTTATTGTGACTCAGATTTTTGGTGAGTAAGCAAAAGTTTTGTATCAAAAGCATGAGTGGCCTTTTTGTTACTCCATATCTAATCGACATCATATTGTCGTCTTACCTATTTTGGATTGATCTATGATAATTTATGTTGTAATATTTACTTCTTGTTTGGTTGTAGTGGATGTCTTCATTCTCTGCATCTTATTTTTCTTTCAAAATTATCTTCATTTTCATTTGAAATGTATAAGTTTAGAAATATAAAAATATATCATAACTAACTAGAATCAATCAATCAATCTTTACATTGATTGCAAATAAATATGTATAATAATAATAATAATGTAAAAGCAGTGTTATTTATAATATTATAAACAATCCTTATAAATCAAAGTTGTTACATTCATATAAATGTCACTCAAATTAATATTGGTTTGATTACCAATTTATGTGTATATTTAAAAAGTAAACTATAACATTTATAATTTAACTAATTTTTTATCTTAATTATCTTGAAATTTTAAATTTAATCGATATATAATATGTTATTCGAACACGTGGAAAGCACGTGACTTGACTAGTATATATATGTGTGTGACTCCCGGTCCCAATTAGAAAGTCAACATAAACTGTTGGTCGGTTGTTCGAATATCTTTAACGGCCGATTCAATTGTTATTATTATTATTTTTTAACTCTAGGTCCGTTCCTTGTTTTATATGTCCTCGATCCATATATATATATATATATATATATATATATATATATTTTCTTCTCCTGGCACTACAGGAAATTGGGTCATTGGCGACGGGTTATTGGCGACGGCTCTTTAAAGTCGTCGCCAATACTGTTAAAAGCGACGGCTAAATTAACGCCGTCGCTAATAATTGGTAAATAGCGACGGCTAAATATAGCCGTCGCAAATTCTTGGTATTGCGACGGTCGAAGCCGTCGCAATACCCAGAAAACGGCCCGTGCGGGTTTTTTCCACGGAAAAGTGGCGACGGCTTCATACGCCGTCGCTAATAATATTGGGCGACGCGCTTAAGCCGTCGCAATACCCAGAGAACAACCCGTCCGGGTTTTTCCTCGAGAAAGTGGCGCGCCTTCATACGCTCGTCGCTAATAATATTATTACACGGCGAAGCCGGTTGCCGCCACTAATTCACGGTGACCGTTGAACGGTCGATTTTGTTGACACGGCGTAGCCGCCGTAACTTATCTCGTTATTGGCGACGGCTTCAAAAGCCGTCGCCAATAAGTTTGGCTTAAAAAACCCTCGACGCCCTCCTTTCTTCCCCCCGCTCTCTCTCTCTCTCTCTCTCGCGCACGCCCGCCGCCGCCGCCACCGCCGGTCGCCGCCGCCGCCGGTCTCCGCCGCCGTGGCCGCCGCCGTCGTCGCCGCCGCCGCCGCATTTCGCACTCTCGTCGCCGCCCGCGAGGGGAGAGCTACAAGGAAGCCTCCGTGGGTGTCGCCGGCTCCGCCGCCGCCGCCGCCGCCGCCTCCTTGTGCCGGATTTAAACCCTACTTAGGGTTAATCGAACCTCCTTTGAGGTATACATCTTCAACAAACGAATTTTTGTTTAATTTTTTTCCTATACATCACAAAGCAATATATATATGCAATAGATATGTGCCAAACATCGATCCCTAACAAATTAATAGGTTAGGACTTACTCAAACCAAATATGTAGCACCTTGATCACTTTAATTATTTAGAAGATAGAACAAAAGTAGATACGTGCATAGAGTTTCAATTAGATTATCACTAAGTTTAATACCGATTTTGCTAAAAGTTAGATATTAAAAGGAAAACTAAGAGAATTTTTTTATGGGCTTAATGTGAAAATATAAACTTTTAGTTGTCACTTAATTTAACTTAATGCAATATCCTTAGAACTTAATTTTTTTAAATGATTACATTAAATGACCTGAATGACCTAAATGACCTAAATGACCTAAATGACCTAAATGACCTAAATGACCTAAAATGAATTAATTTTTTCTTAGATGTTTACATTACATGACATAAATGACATTAAATGACCTAAATGACCTAAATGACATTAAATGACCTAAATGACCTAAAATGACTTAATTTTTTCTTAGTTTTCATGTCTAACTCTTCGTTTGTGATAAAAAATATTTAATTGGTATGTATAAACATTTATTGTCCAACAACAAGTCTAATTTTGATCATTTTATCTCTTTTTTCAGAAACTTCAATCGAGATATACACTTGAGAGTTTCTTCTTTCGGTGGAGGTTCGGTTATATATTGAATTATTTATTAAATTAACATTTCTTCATTGTATTTCAATCTTTTAACAAATTAAGATGAGTAACTTAGACAAATCATGGATGCATATTCCTAATAGATTAGATTCTAGATATATTGAAGGGTTCGAAGAATTTTTAAACTATTCTTTTAATGATTCTAGAATACAATTTAGACATGGACAACATAACGATCTAATACAGTGTCCTTGTAAAAAATGTTGTAATACATTTATTTTTAAAAGAAATATTGTCAAAGAACACATAATATGCAATGGTATATGGTTAAATTATCAAAAATGGATATGCCATGGTGAAATTGAAGTCAATATGATAAATGAGGACATTTCAATTTTAAATGAACCACAAGATAATTATGTAGATGATGAGGTAATGGAAATGTTACAAGATATTCAAAATAACGAATCTTCTATTCGACATAATGAGGAAGAACACAATGAAGATAATTTTCAATATTCCAAATTATTAAAAGATTCTCGAAACACCTCTATACGCAAGGAGTAAAAAATGTATCTAAATTAAAATTTATATTAAAGTTGATTCAACTTAAGTCCATTAATGGTCTCACTAGAAAATGTATGGATATGATATTATCTTTATTTAAGGAAGTCTTACCTAATGGGGCATATGTTCCCGATAATTGGTATGAGCTTAAGAAATTAGTTAAGGAACTGGGACTTACTTACAGAAAATTCATGCATGTAAAAATGATTGTATTCTATTTTGGAAAGAGCATAAAGATAAAAATGTTTGTCCATATTGTAACACCTCCAGATATAAAAATGATCCTAAAAATCAAAAATAAAAAATAAGATAAAAGTTTTACATTATTTTCCATTAGAGTTAGGTTGCGGCTATTATTCATCATCCAATACGGCTATGGATGACATGGCATA
Source organism: Cryptocoryne crispatula var. balansae (assembly GCA_036172225.1). NCBI lineage: Eukaryota > Viridiplantae > Streptophyta > Magnoliopsida > Alismatales > Araceae > Cryptocoryne > Cryptocoryne crispatula. Next base: position 417,754 of record CM069935.1, on the reverse strand, counting down.
GTCAATCACGATCATATCAATTAAGAGGTGAAATGCGTCATCCCGCGCCGATTCTCCCGCTTGAAAAGGGTGGATGAACTTTATTCAGAATTTGCTAGAGAAACGCAACATTCGGATTGATTGGCTTTCGTATGGCTTTAATCCATTCGGGTCAAATGTCTTCAAAATATAGTGTGTGGCTCGTTGTTACAATGGTGTACAACTTACCACCGTGGATGTGTATGAAAGCCACATACACAATGATATCATTATTAATACCCGGTCCGAGAGCTCCTGAAATGATATTGATGTATTCTTACAACCATTGGTGGAAGAGCTAAAAGATTTGTGGGAGATTTGATTGAAGACTTATGACGCCGAAAAGAAAGAGATTTTCATAATGAAAGTCCTACTTTTTAGTACGATAAATGATTTTCCGGGATATGCAAATTTATCTGGATGGAGTACTAAAGGAAAATTACGTGTCCTATATGTAACGAAGAAACACATACCATTCGACTTACCCATAGTCAAAAACAATGCTACCTTGGTCATCGCTTCTTACCAATAGCACATCGGTGGAGAAAGAACCAAGATAAACATCTTTTTGGTGGTCGACGTGTGAAGGGAGCACCAAAGATACTTACGGGATATGACCTATGGAGGCAACAAAAGGAGATGGACACTATTAGGTTCTGAAAACCGTTTAAGAAAGATTTAGAGAACTTAAGAAAAATTTGTCAAAGAATAAAAATTGGAAGAAGAAGAGTATATTTTTTGAGAAACTCCCATATTGGTCATCTCTTATCATTCGGCATCATTTGGATGTCATGCATATTGAGAAGAATGTGCGCGACAATATATTAGAGATGTTTAACCTATCGAAATTGACAAGGACAATTTGAACTCACGGAAAGATTTAGTAGATTTAAATATTCGTCCCGAGTTACATCCGTACGAGAGTTCATCAAAGTTTCCAGATGCAATTTATAAACTTAGCAACGATCAAAAGTCTAGAATACTTGAATTCATTAAGAATGTTCGAGTGCCGATGGTTATTCGTCGAATTTTTAGTAGATGTGTAGATTTAAGTGTCCGAACAATTAGTGGTTTAAAAAGTCATGATTGTCATGTGATGATGCAAATAATTATTCCTTTGGGATTTCAAGGAAACGTGCCGAAGGATGTACCGAGTCCTATTGTAGAGTTATGCCGTATTTTAAGATCATTCATGCAAGGTTTTGAACAAGAATATTTTGAGAGATTGGGAGACAAAAATTGCAGATATCAGGTAAGTCGTGGAACAAATTTTTCCACCATCATTCTTTGATGTAATGATTCACCTAGTTGTGCATTTGGCTTATGAGGCAAGAATGTCCGGACTACTAATACCGATGGATGTATCCAATTGAAAGATATTTAAAGAGGCTCAAAGATTATGTGGGCAACAAGGCGAGAGTTGAAGGTTCTATTGCCCAGGGCTATTACTTGGTTGAGGAGTGTACGCAGCTTTTATTTCAACATATATGCGTGATACGAGTGAATATAGTAGAGATCGGAACTATGACGGTGGTTCAAGAAGTTGATACGGATGATAGTTCAATATTCAAACCAATTGGTCGCCCTTTGAGATGCAGTACGTGTGCCTAAAATTTTGACGGAAAGAGAACAATGCTTAATACATGCATACGTGTTAAATCAAGTTGATGACATCGATTATTTTCGTCAATCTCATAGTGATGCTCTTAAAAATAGATCAACTACGGAAGAAAACTTCTTTATGTGGTTCAGAACACACATTCAAGAGTTAAGGATGATAGGTTCTTCTAGATATACCAAGGAGCTGGAGATTTTATCACTACCGTCGAGATTTGCCTCATCATTAAATGGTTATATATGTAATGGATTTAGATTTCGAACATTGGAATCCGATTCAACCAAATCAACTCAACTAAGTGGTGTTATTGTAAATGACCATCTTCAACTGGTGTGACGGTTATTATGGACGAATATTAGATATAATTGAGATATCGTTCGATCGAATAGCCGCTTTAACACTTTTTGAATGTGAATGGTGGGATGTACATGATAATGATCGAGGTTTTAAGGTTAATGAATATGGTTTTATATCAAGAAACACACAGAGAAGATTAGAACGGATGAACCGCTTGCACTAGCAAGCCAAGTGGAACAAGTTTTTATGTAAATGATAACTCTAATAAGGGATGGGTGTTACCAAGATGATCACTACCTCGTAACTATTACAACATTTCGAAATGAAAGTGAGGATGAAAACGAACCAGTATCAAGAACAACCCTATTAACGCATCTATAACATTTGGAGTAATCGATTTAAGATGTACAACTTCAAGAAACTTTATACAAATAGAAAGTTAATCTAAAGCTCCAAGTCCCACAATCCGGCCGGATTGCCCGATCGAACCCGAACGGGCTCGGATTGGGCAATCCGCCTCGGATTGGCCAAAATATCTAAGTTTCGGCATCCGGTTTAATTGCCCGACCGGAACTTAACGGGCTCGATTGGGCAATCCGCCTCGGATTGGCCAAAAATCTAAGTTTCTCAACTGGCCGGATTGCCTGACCGGAACCCGAACGGCTCGGATTGGGCAATCCGGCCTCGATTGGCCAAAAAATCTAAGTTTCTCAATCCGGGCCGGATTGCCCGACGGAGCCCGGAAACGGCCTGATTGGGCAATCCGGCCTCAGATTGGCCAAAATCTAAGTTTCTCAATCCAAAGCCGGATTGCCCGACCGGAGCCCAACGGGCTCGGATTAGGGCAATCCGGCCCGGGCCAAAAATCTAAGTTTCAACTGGGCCGGATTACCTGACGGAGTCTGAACGGCCTGGATTGGGCAATCCGCCTCGATTGGCCAAAAATCTGTTTTCAATCGGCCGGATTGCCTGACCGAGCCCAACGGCTCCGATTGGGCAATCCGGCCCGATTGGCCAAAATCTAAGTTTCAATCCGGGGCCGATTGCCTGACCGGAACCCTGAACGGGCTCGGATTGGGCAATCCGCCTCGGATGGCCAAAATCTAAGTTTCTCAATCGGGGCCGGATTGCCCGACCGGAGCCCGGAACGGGTCAATTGGGCAATCCGCCTGATTGGCCAAAAAATCTAAGTTTCAACTGGCCGGATTGCCTGATCGAGTCTGAACGGGCCTCGGATTTTGAATATGGATTTTTTACTCTCTATGAATGTTATTCATATGTATCAAAACATTTTGTGTATGAATGTGATTTTGAATATGGTATGTGAATATGAATTTAAATTTGGTGAATTTCAATTTTGGTATGTTAATGTGTGTTGTTTCATCCTAATTCGTGTCCGCTCCGAAGTTTGAAACGAGCAATCCGCACCGAAATTATTAATATAAATCAATTTTTGATTGGTAGATCCGATTTTAAATCTTTATGAAAGTTTCAAGAATGATTGATTTTCCGATTGATCGTATAATTGATCCAATCCGCCAATCAAATTATTTTTTTTTTCAGAAATTTATTATTGGCGACGGGTTATATAAAGCCGCCGCCAATAAAAGACGTTATTGGGACGGTTTACAAATCGGCCCCAATATAAAAAATGTACTGCCGCAATACCAGAGCAAAATTCGAACCCGGCCCGGAATTTTTCTCTCGTATTGCGACGGCCGCTGTGTTTAATATTCGACTACGGCCGAGCCGCCCTAATAATTTTATTGGCGACGCTAGATAAAGCCGTCCGCAATACCAGAGAAAATTCGAAAACCGAGTGCGGGGTTTCGCTACATTGCGACGGCTTACGTGGCCGTCGCAACTACATTTATTGGCGACGACCGGGTTAGCCGTGGCCAATAAGATTACGGCAACGCGCTAACCCGTCCCAAATAATTTCATCCGCCTAATCTCCTTATCGCTCGCGACGGCTAAGCCGCCGCTAATAACTTTATTGGCGACGGCCGCTTTAAGCCGCCCAATAATTGGTCGTTTTGCTAATAACTTATGCGATGGCTTACGAGCCGTCGCCAATAAACGTACTCGGGACGGCTTAACAGTAGCCGTCGTGAATATTATTGGCGACGGCGTTATTGCGACGCGTTTGCGACGGCTTCAAAGCCGTCGCTAATATTTATTAGCGACGGCTTTTTGGTTGTTTGAGACGGCTTACAGCCGTCCCTAATAACCTACTTTCTTGTAGTGTGGTACGTACCAAAATTGTCGCTCCCAACGGTACCATTAGATTAAAAAAAATAAATATCAATAAATTTATTTATTTTACGTGATATTTATAGTATATTTTAAAATATTTCAAAAAAAATAAAAATATTTAAAATTTATAATTATAATTATAATTTAAATTCACCAAATATGCAATATCATGTGTGTTAGATAAATAAAAGTTTTACTTTGTTGACATAACTTCATCTAAATTTTTTTTATTTTTAGTCATACCCACGAATTTGTTTTCTTTTAAACTCGTTTACTAAAAAGAATCTCAAAATCTATGTGACGCATCCCTTAATTTCAAGATTTTGTGATAAATATCTTCACAAGACAACGATGAGATTATCTAGTAGATCGCCCGAAGGTCGTCTCCGGTGCATAAGAATCAAGAGAGTTCGAATCATCTCAATTCTCCGAGTGGAGGGAGTAGTCACAATTTTCAATAAAAAATGACCACGATCCTAATCACTTGAGTGATGGGTAACGAGTTAATAAAGTATCGACAGTGATTTAGGGTGCATTTGGCAATCACAGAAAAGCACTTTTTTTTACTTTTCCTTCTATTTGAAGTTCTTCCTGTTTCAAGGGTTCCGTTTGGTTTCGCTTATGTGTCCACTTCACCTTCTCGTTGGAGGCAGAAGTGATGAGGGGAAATTTACTCCTTCTGAAACCGAAATAGCACTCCCGTGCTCTCTCGGATATTTTTTCTTCTTTCTCCGTTTTACCATCGCGATGATGTCAGCATCGTCGTCCTCCAGCACGGGTCTGATTCTCGATCTCTACCTCTCTCCCATGGCCATCTCTCCTCATCGTCCCCCCCTTTGTGCCCTCCGCAAGCATCGTCGTCCTCCAGCACGGGTCTGAAACCCTCTGGGGACATACCGCCGACGCGGGACGGCGGTGTGCTGTCGACGCACGAACCGCGTGGAGGCGGCCGACGCCCACACGCGCGGGCTCGCGCGGCGCGATAGAAACAGAGGGGGGGGAGAGAGAGAGGGAGGGCGCGGACGGCGGTGTGCTGCCGACGCACGGACCGCGTGGAGGCGGCCAACGCCCACACGCGCGGGCTCGCGCGGCGCGATAGAAACAGAGGGAGGAGAGAGAAAGAGAGAGGGAGGGCACGGACGGCGGACAGCGGTGGCGGCGACGATGCTAGCGGCGGCGACGATGGCGACGCCGCCGGAGAGGACGAAGAAAAAGAGGAGGAAGAAGGGGAGGCAGATGGCGGCGGCGACCTCACGGCGATGGTGGCGCGACGGCATTGGAGGGGCGGGAGGCGGCGACGGCAGAGACGACGAGCAAGGAATGAAGAAGAAGAAGAAGAGGGGGGTTCACGTAGGTGCACGGAAGGCGACGCGGCGGGGGCAGATACATACCAAAAAAGAGCCCAACGGCTATCTCCTCATGTCGTCGAATGGCACCGCCGGCGGGTCTTTCTGCAGGCGAGAAGCCCTGTAATTGAAGTCGTCCGCTTCTTCTTCTACGAAAAAATATGTATCCAAACAAATTTCACTTCGGTAGGAGAGAAGACCTTCGAATTAAAGTGCTTTTTTAAAAGAAGATACTTCTTGGAGAAGGACTTCCTAATTTGCCAAACGGACCCTTAACCTTGTAGATAGCAAATTAATGAGTCAATAAATACTTAATATCACTTATTACTAACGAATTAATAAGACATCGGTAAGAATTCAATTCTTTTTCATAATAACTAACTAAATTTGTTATTTGAATTATAATTAAATGACGGTGGTCGTAGATAATTTTTAATTGAAAACTGACTTATTCTCTACACACACTGAGGTGATCCGAACTACAGGAACGGAGGTCAGAATAGCCGTCGGAGGTTCATTCCGTAGTCAAGCAAAGCATCCTTTTCACCCCACCCTTCTCTGTAATACCCCGGTTATTTAAATGAATAAAAAATAGTTATTAAATATTTATTATTATTTTATTCCTTTTCCTCCTCTATTTATTTCCTCTTTCCTCCCCGTCGAAACCCTTCCCCGTACGCCCGCGGCGCCTCCTCTTCTTTTTCCCCCGAAAATCCTATTTTTCCCCCTCCTTTACGCGCAGCCCCCCCGGTCGCCTTCCTCTCTCTCCGCGCGCGAACGGCCGCCCGCGCACCTCCGCGCCTCCCTGCCCTCGGTCCCCGCGTCGCGCCCGCCGCCTCGGGTGACCGCGCGCCCGCGCACGCAGCCCCGCCATCACCACGTGGCCCGGCCGCCGCGCGCGCCGCCGCGCCTCCTCGTACCTCGGCCGCCCGTCTCCCGCGTCGCCGGCCACCTCGTCCCGCGCGCCCGCGTGCGCTCGCGCGCGCCCGCCGCCCGCCGCCCGGGTGACGTAGCCGCCGCCTTTCGCCGTTGACGCCGCGTCGGCCGGCGCCGTCCCGCCTCGCGACGCCGCCCGCCGCGTGGCACCGGTCGCCGCCCCGGTGACCGCCGCCTTTGACCGCGCGGCCCATGCACCCCCGTGCGCCCGTCTGCACCGCCCGGCCGCCCAGCCCTACGCCCCCGTGCACCGAAGCCCCTCCACGGTATCCCCCTTCTCTCTCCTCTCTCCTGTCGCCCTCTCTCCTATTATCCTCTATCAAGCTCCCTAGTTTATTATCCCTTTTACCGACAGATTTTAAGAACACCTACCCGGCTCGATTTTTCGTCGCCGACGCAACCGCGGCAGTTTTGTCGCCTGATTCAATTTCCTTAGAATTCCATGCGCCGTTCGCCGTTCGCCGTTGCCATCAAGGTAGGCGTCTCGGCTATCCTTAGCACTTTATATATTTAAATTAAATCGTAAAAATTATGTTTAGATCATCATGATTGATAGGTTAGAATTAATGGGCTATTTTTTATTTATTTGCATATTTGGATAGAGTTAGATTAATTTGTTTAAATTGTGCATGCTTAGATTAATTTGGTTATTCATGTATGTTAGACTTCATGATAGGTTGAGTATGTGTAAATTTAGCTAGTTTAGTATGTTTGCATCGCGATGAACCTTAAATCATGTATATTCCGATTTGATAAAAAGCCGATGTAAGGTTTAGGCATAATGTTGTTAGAATTTAGTTTGTTGCCTTTTATGTGATAGGTAGTTCTGTTTAAGTATGTAATTGTCATGGTTATATATTATCAGATAGTTTGTTGCCTTTTAGGTTGTATATTGCATGATCTTATTTATATGCATCAGTTTGTGATAGACTGTGGTATGATATGTAAATATGTGGTGCATAGAACCATGGGTGTTCATCTATGTATTTCATGTTTGATTGCCAATTAAATGTTCCTGTTTTACTGTCTGAGTTATTTATATGCTTGCATGGTGTGGAATGTGGTTAGTGCAGTGAGCTGCATTGTGGTTGTTTTGTACTTCACCGGACTAAATTAGTGGCCCGTGGACGGCGGAGATTAGTTGAATACGGAGCATCCTTCGATCCCACATACCGCGGTTTATCCTAAGTACTCCCCTGCCTAGGGGTACTATGGGATTTAGTTACTATATGTTACTTCCTACTATATGGTAAATCTGGTGCTAGTTTTGTGATGTGACTACATTTTATCAGATGGAGCATGGTATTTACTCAGACATGTGTTTAGTTGTGTATGTTGGCATAGATGTTAGTGTTCTAGATGTGTCCTTAGTTTTATGTCAGGTTGTGTATATTGTGAGCATACCTAGAGTAGTCTAATGAGCAGGTTGTGATGGTTTTTAATGCATATAGAGTCTGGTTATCATATGGGGTAGTTGAATGACTTTGTAATCAATTAATTAAAGATATATGATTAGTTTAAACCCTATATATTAAATCTGATTTTTAGGCTTAATATGTATTGGTTACCACTAGAAATCACTAGTATAGTAGGGTAGTTCGGGTGTAAGACCTACTGAATCTGTGATGACTCACCTCTTCCCATTATTAAATTTTTCAACAGATTTCGAGGAGCCTCTCCCTGAGGAGGACTTTGGAGAAGATTTCGAGGAAGACCTTGGAGTTGATCCAGAGCCGTTCGAGGACCCTGAAGAGGAGGAGTTTGGTGAAGAGTGATCACCTCATATCTTCTAGGTTGCTTGAGTTTTCCTTTCTATTGTTAGTTTAGTAATTGTTTGGTGTAATTTTCAGAGGTTGTTTGGACTATGTGTTAAGTCTTCTTAGTTGTTTGGTTGTGGTTGTTTACAATGTTTTCTTGGAGTTTGAGTTTAATTGGAGCATTACAGGTTATTTTGATTATTCAGATTTGATGATAGTGTGAATTGGATGTTGTGTTCTTCTAAACTGTCCCGATATTCCAGATTTATTTTTCGCTACGCAATTGTATATTCCGGCCCGTGACATTCTCCTTCTCCCCTACGCACGCCATCTCTAAAATTCCTCCGGCGAAAGCGCTCCATGGACGGGCGCCCCTCGCACTCTGCTGTCTTCTCCTGTATCTCGATCCTCTCCCCACGAGGGAAAGGAGAAATCGAGGATTGATCCATAAACTTCTTCTATAAAATATTCAGTTTTAATCCCCATAAATGGCGGACTCTTCACCGCTGTTGCCCGTCCTGCTGAAGCTCGCCGCCGCCTCCCTCACCGGCGCCCTTGCCTTCCTCGCCTTCCGAAACCACCTCCTCAACGAGGCTCTGTCCGCCCTCCGATGCGACATCCGCGCCACCCTCCTCCGCATACCCCAGCACGTTGCGGCGGGGTCAGCCGCCGACCCCCAGGATCGCCGCCGCAGTCCCCCCGTCGTCCTCGTCGTTGGCTTCCCCGGTCACGGCAAGAGCTCCCTCGTCAACACCGCCTGCCGAGCCCTCGCAGGCGAGTGTGGCCCCTTCCTGGCGCGGGCCGAGGCGGGGCCCCCGGGGCCGACGCCGGCAGTCACGACGAGGCGAGTGTTCCGCGTGCCGGTGGCGGATCCCCGCCCGAGGAGGAAGGAGGGGGAAAAGTCGTCGAACGGGGACGAAGGAGAGGGGGAGGAGGAGGACGACGACGGGGCACCGGCGGTTTACCTGGTGGAGTCGCCGGACCTGCCGGAGGCCGGAAAGGTGACGCCGGCGGACGTGGAGGCAGCGCTGTCCGCTGGTGGCTGTAAACCGGAGTGCGTCTTGCTGGTACTGCGGTCGGCCGGGCCGCAGCGGGCGGCGCTGAGGAAGCTGCCGGAGATCGCCAGTGTCGTCCGCCAAAGAGGTTCGGTCTTCTCCTCCTCCTCCTCGTAGTTTTTAATTTCTCCCATCAAAGCTTCTCCATTTTTCAATAAATAACTCCATAAAAATTTACATTTATGTGTTTTTAAAGAACCCCCTTTCTACGTATTAATTTCCTGCCGGACATCTCTACATTTAAAGGGTATACGTCAAAATTTCTAAATACTTTGTCTGCAACCCCCCCCCCCCCGAAAAAAAGGAAAAGAAAATACTTGCATCGAAATGGGTATCGTACTATCGTGTATGAAATCAAGAGATCGAAACAGGGTATATATCGTGGTGCATGATGAAAGTAACTAATTCTCTTCTTCGGCCCACGCGGGCTAATTAATTAAGGTGATCACGATTAGCACTGTAGTAGGGCTCAATCTGGTGGTGGCGCTGACGCACAAGAAGGCGTTGAGGGGCAGCAAGGAAGCAGAGGAGCTGAGGAAGGAGGTGGCGGTGAGGGTGAAGTCCGACTGCGTGTATCTGATCGAGAACTACACGGCGAGCGGCGGCGGCGGCGGCGGCGGCGCCTCAAACCCAGTTGCTTTCAGGAACAACTTCGACACCCACTGCAACATCCTGGCCATCGTTCGGCAATGCATCGAGTTCGCCGCCATGCACCGGAGCCATGGAGCCTCCAGCCTCCGGAAGCTGATTTCCAGCAGAACTCTCTGCATAGCTGAGGAGGACTGATGCCATGCATGCCACGTTCATGTGATGCTGTGACGAACATATATATGGTAGAACAATAAATATATATATATATATTAGTTCTCACCCATATATATATATCTATGCTTTGTAAAAGTAATAACCGAATAAAAATGTTCACTCATCAATGGGTTCTTTTCCTTTTCTTCACTTACTTTTCTTCAAATTGACTATTGATTGAAAAGGATCTGCAGGTTAATCTGTTGTTGTGGCAATGACATGTGGAAGTAATTTCTCGTTAGTTCTTGGAGAAGATTGGACGGGAATATATTTTCTAATCGTGATATATATATATATACACCCTTAATTGTCATCGTCATACATATCCATATCATGGGCTGGATTGGTGCCGCTTTTATACGGAGGCGTCGCATTTTTCTTCTTTTGACTTGGAAGGAGCACATCGGATGTTGACCAGCAACGCTCAACGTTGAAGGACGACGTTTTTCTCGCAATATTTTGACCAGTTCAACTTGCCATAAGAGTGCCCCACCCCCTCGGCAGACTCGCGGGTGAGGACCCACCACGGTCCTCGATCAAAAGTCACCAAACGGTGAGATTTTTTTGTTTTTGTTTTAACTCTTTACTTATACGTATATATATTACTAACACCATTGCACCCTCATACCGATATGTTTCAGGTCCCACCCATCAACCAGTGGTGCATACATACATATGGCTGCAAAACTGATCAGGCCGGACATCTCTCTCTCTCTCTCTCTCTCTCTCTCTCTCTCTATATATATATATATATATATACACACACACACACATATGATTGGTCGGTGTAGGATTCAAGAGATAATTTAAAACCCTAAAAAACGCTGTGTACATTAATTGTCCTTATAACAAGCGTATGCATGCGTACAATATTGATATACGTATATATATATATATATCTAGCGACAGAGAGTGGCTATAGTGCATGCATCCTGTAAGAAATCAGAAGTGTGAAGCGCGCATGATTTTTGCAAGATAGCTAGCATCACAGTTTCATGGTTTATATATAAACATATGATGGTATCAAAGCAAGACAGTTAATTATCATGCATGCCTGGCACTTTGGTTTTTCACTGCCCGCTGCCCGCAGTGAAGAGAGTGCCAGAGTGGGTATGGGGTAATAATGCCACATTAGGCGTTTCTAGAAGTTTAGACTTTTGAGGTTTGTAAGAAGAATTATACAACGATCTTAACTAAGAATTTTATCACGGCGCCCGTGATCTAAGGAAATAATTAAAGTTACAAATGCGCTATAATCAAATAATATGCATGTCTTCTGGCTAGACCGCCAACTTGGAGAGACCGACTCTTCGCTACGAATCGGAAAGCCTACGCTGGCTTCGAGTGAACAGTTTAACCACCCCTCAACAATAATACGAGGGAGCCGTTAAATCGATCACTCTCTTGCTCGTCTGTCCTGCACCTGAAAAGAATTACGAAATATAATATTCCAAGAGAGAGATAAGCTTCTTCTGTGCGTCTTCTGGGGCCACTGAGCCACCTCGTTCAAAAAAAATTTTTTTTTTCCAAGAGATATATAAGCTTCTTCTGTGCGTAATGAGAAGTCAGAAAAATGGAATGCCGTGTTGGCTTTTCGATTAATGCTGCATGTAAGACTGACGAAAATTTTATTTATCTTGGAACTCTTGGTCTGTCCTTATGTTGGCAAATCTGGAAAGCCAAATGTTCTACGACGATTATCGGCCGGAAGTTTAATTCTTCTTGGATTTCTAGGCTTGCAGCAAGGGAAGCCCTCTTCTACTGGTCTAAAGCGAAACCCCCTATTTCTAGGTCTTCTACTATTTGGCATCCTCCGCCAGAATCACATTGCAAAATCAACACTGACTGTGCTTCGGACCGGAAAGCAGGAGCGATTAGCCTCATTGCTAGAGATTCCAAGGGAAAATTGGTTACCTGGTTTTCTCGACTTTCATACTTCGATGATCCTCAACTTTTGGAAGCTGAAGCCTTAGCCGAAGCTTGTTCTTGGACTTTTTGCCGTCGCTACCCCTCTATCGTGGAAAGCGACGCCAAGATCATCGTTGATGCGATCAATGGTACCGGTCCAGGATGCTGGAGAGCCCAGCTCTTTATAGATCGATGCCGCCATCTGTTGATAGACAATCAGACGATCATCTCCTTCGCTCCGAGGGAGGCGAACCAGGCTGCGCACCTCCTCGCGAGATGGACGCTTCAGCAGGGCAGAAAACCTAGCTCCGCGAACTCTCTCGCTCTACCTTCTCTTGTCACTGAGCAGTTACTTCTGGACGCTCGTATGGCGGGTGTTATCTCTTAGTTGTTTTTAATAGATGTTTTCCTTTATTCCAAAAAAAAAAAAAAGACAGACAAACCCGTCCTTTTCTGTACAGCCATTGGAGACAGGGTCCTCTCCCCCTTCTAGATTGCGCGATTCCGTTATATGTATATAGATAGATATATTCTTGGCAAGTGGCAAATTGTGTTCTCGGTGGGGTTCTGATTGGCTGATCTTACGGATTTCTCTACTTACTGATCAGGCTGGTACTATCTGCCCTTTTTAACCGTACTCATAAACACAAAATCATTTGTTAAAACACACTATTCAACTTGATTTGTTTACCTCGATAATTTGGCTTCTCATGTCGGTACAGGTAACGACACATGATTAACTCCTAGACGAGACTTACCCGAGGAAAAGACATGGAGGAGAGATAGAAAAAGAGGGGGATAAAATAGAGACTACCACACACACAGGCATGAGTCCAGAGATCACGACAAATAATTAAATAAGATTCACCGCAGTCCAAAATTCGTACAAAACAAAATAAGAAATTAATATGGTCTAAATCCTCCCATATATTTTATGTCCCTCTTCACCACATAGTAAAAGTGATATGCACCCCACAAGGATAGTTAGGTAGGTTGCTCCTTACCGTTTACAAGTGACGCATGTGATTCACAAAACGGAAGGGTCATCACTAGGTATTACGTACGTCGGACATAGGATATATATATATATCTCGAGAGAGTCAACAACATGCTGGAGCAATGATGCACTACTAATCACTCCTATTAACATTACGGTATTGGATTTCAAGATTTCGGAGTTGATGCATCTAGTAACAACCTCAAAACTTGATGGTGTGCCAAATCCAATACTTGAACAGCAAATAAACCGTCGGGAAGCCCTGCACTCCGTGGGACCCATAGCAGAACTCCGAAGTCAAAGGATGAGCACTGGTCAAAGACACGTTACGGGAACAAGCCAACGCCGATCAAATAGTCAAAAGTGGACGTCTTCCTTTTCCAACCCCCCCCCCCACCACCAGAGAGAGAACACGACGAGAGAAGACGGCCTATAAGAAGGGGTTCTATGCGGCGGCAGGAGCAGCACAGATTCCCGATCTCCTCCAGCGCTGCAAGTTCTACGTACATCTCCTTTTTCCCGATCCATCACAACAGATCAGAAGAGAGGGCCGAAGGCAGTCTCATTGGCTAAACCCCGGCGCCTAAACGTGGGCATGGCAGTGGAAGCTGACGCAGGGTGTTGGCGCATGGGCCTCCTCGTCGCAGTCGCCCTCGTCCTCGCCTCAGCCCCCTCCCCGGTCTCCGCCCAGCTCTCCGCCTCCTACTACGCCAGTACGTGCCCCTCGGTGTTCGACACGGTGAGGGCGGGCGTGCGCTCCGCCATCAACAGGGAGCTCCGCATGGGCGCCTCTCTCCTCCGCCTCCACTTCCACGACTGCTTCGTCAACGTACGTAAGAATATGTGCCCAGATGATCGATCGGCCGCCTTCACCCTCACCCATATCTGATATTACTGAGCCAGCTTGCTTAGCTGACGGTGGTTCCAAATTTCGTTTCGTGGTCGGACTCTGCCAGGGGTGCGACGGCAGCGTCCTCCTGGACGACGCGGGGTCCTTGGTCGGCGAGAAGACGGCGAGGGCAAACAGCAACTCCATCCGAGGTACCCAGGTGATCGACGCGATCAAGGCGCAGGTCGACAGGGCCTGCGGAACGGGCGTCGTCTCCTGCGCCGACATTCTGGCGATCGCCGCTCGCGACTCCGTCGTGGAAGTGAGTGCATGGTGTCATGTCGCCGCCGGCTGCGCAACATTTTTATATATATATATATATATGTCATCTCCGATCCCCCTCATCAATTGCTGCTGCTCTTAACTAATTTCTCTAAGACATACGTGCATGCAGCTGGGAGGGCCTTCGTACACGGTGGCGGTGGGTCGGCGGGACGCGAGGACGGCGAGCCTGGCGGCGGCGAACAGCGACCTGCCCTCCCCCTTCGACGACCTGGACGCCCTGAGGAGCAAGTTCGGCAGGAAGGGGTTCACGGACAGGGAGCTGGTGGTGCTGTCCGGGGCGCACACCGTGGGCTTCGCGCAGTGCTTCACCTTCAGGAGCCGCATCTACAACGAGACGAACATCGACCCGGCCTTCGCGGCGGCGCGGCAGGCCAACTGCCCGGCGGCCAACGGGCAGGGCAACACCAACCTGGCGCCGCTGGACGCGCAGAGCCCCAACCGCTTCGGGAACAACTACTTCCAGGCGCTGGTTAATAGGCGAGGCCTGCTGCACTCCGACCAGGTGCTCTACAACGGCGGCGCCACCGACTCCCTGGTCTTGGAGTACAGCAACAACCCCGCCCCCTTCGGCACCGACTTCGCCGGCGCCATGGTCAAGATGGGAAACCTGGGTCCCCTCACCGGCTCCCAGGGGGAGATCCGACTCGACTGCAAGAGGGTCAACTAGCAGCCCCAAGGACTTGCACCTGAGATGCACCCTCTCTTTGGTTCTTGATATAATCCTTCCTTTGATCTGAGTAGCTATGCAGGCCGTATGCCTAATTGTATGCTAGTAGCCGTGTGACAGTGCAACAAGTAGATATATACTTGCGAAGAGTAGCATCCGATAGTTTTGTCATATTATTTAACGGGCTGTTTGGTTGACTTACGGAGAACTTCTTTCCCGGTTTCACACAATGACGATAGGCTCTCTACTGTTTATATATACCAAGGTCACCACTCGACGACTGATGAACATCACCATTCGTTTGAGAGCAGACATCTCTGTCACCATTCACAAGGTGTTTGACTATAAACATCCGAGGTTAAATTCCTAATACCAAACAAGATAGTGATGCAGAGCATGGCATTGAGACTACCAATTTGCATCGGGTCGAGAAGCCGACTGATAGTGACTGCGACAGGTGCCGCAGGCACATTATAAGGCATTCTTATTTATGAGAAAAAACATTTCTCAAAATATTTTTCTATCAAACGGAGGTGGGCCTTCAAATCTCTTGTACTAAATTTATGATAAGAAGCAAATCTTGCCTTCCATGCATGGAGAAGAAAGTGATTCTGGCCATGTTAAGCCTGAAAGGCAGATCTTTAGAGACGTAAACATTCACAGAAGGTATTAGAAAATAGGCATGTACACATGATCATTCCCCTGATAGTCGGCGACTCGGCATCGAAGACTGGATACGTGGTATCAAGCACAAATGAGAATTCTCAAGTCAGCCTTTCTCATTGCAAAAAGGGACCCACTAGGCCCACATGGAACCGACCCATTAATAAAAGCACTGAAATGCAGGGATCATATATTGGCTACTTTTCTTTTCAACAACTAATGGCCGGTGGGTGTTCATACACCAAACAAGACACGAATTTCAGATCTTTTTGTCTTTCTTTGATTCAGCCGATCCAATCCAGATTGAATAGGAATCGGCACTAGCAGAACCAATCCCCAATTATGATCCTACCTTCCTTGCCCATGCCACATCATTCTTGGAAATGCACCAAGCTCGTAGTGGCTCCTCTGCTGTAGGCTCATAGGTAATAGCTGGAACTGCTTCCATAGCATTTTCTGCAGGTTGGCAGTCCTCAATGACATACTCCAAGACACCAAATGGCTGGTTATAATGTATTAAGGCGATGGGCAACATGGTTCCCCACAATGCAATCAACAATATTTTTAAGTACGCTCTCAAAGAGCCCAATGTAATGGACCCTTGTAGTCAAAGCCGACAGGCAGGTAAGGCGAGGGACCTCGTGCTTTGCCTTGTCACCTCTGACGATAAAGGTGAGCCCTCCGGGGGATTTGTGGTGCCATAGGGACACCCCTTCTGGACCATCAAGACCAGGTAGGGGGCATAAGTCACCAGATCCGATGAGTAATTGTATGGCAGTTGCCTAGGTGATGAGGACCGGAGCATGGAGTTTTTGACTCGCCTCGCCTGGTCTCATTACCTAGGCGATTGAGGCGTTTGTCTCCGATAACATAGTTATAAACTATTGATGGCAGCATCTCGCAGTCCTACCTTGTCCCTAACAACTTCAATGCTTCGCAGGCAGTATTAACGAGACTACCTATGGGGAACTTGTTATTGAGCTTGGCTGCAACATCACTGAAGTCCTTAGCCTCAGAAATGAACATACTACTAGAATCTTCTATAATTGGCATTGGCAGTGGAACAATTGATTTAATTTTTTCCCTCAACCTAGGAGAACTAACACGTAGTTATGTAAAATTCACTATGTCAAAGCAAACGACTTCTCCCGAGATGACTGAACTATTGAACACCCGACACCATGAATGAGCCATCCCCTTCGGTTATTTATAAACCTAACTTATCGCCAAACTAATCTTGTACCAAACAGAGCCCTTTAGTGCCAATTTAAGATCCTACCTCGACACAGAGTCTACTCGATGGGTATTCAGATCTAAATCGATCCTAATACATTTACCAAACAAGCCCATACTTGAGAAAAAATAAAGTTACAGTTCCGTCCTGCAAGAGTTTTCCTTACAATGACGAGAACCCCAGAATTCCCGCAAACGCAAAATTAAAAGATCAAAGCCGTAAGCAGAAAAGAAAACAAAGCAACAAGGGAGCGCTGCAACATCATTACTCAGGATCAAGTCAAAAAGAAGAAACCACGATAAAGAGGTAACTAGCGGACGGGCTTACCGGGGAGGCTGCAGTGCGCGCAGGACTGACGGGGCGAGTTGCGCCGACCTTCTGATCGGGGGTTGTCCTTGAGCAGCTCGTCGTAGATGGAGGCGAACATAGGGACGTTGTCGGGGAAGGATACAGGGAAGTCCACCGGCGGGAACGTCGGCAGCGGGGAGAAGAAAGGGGACTATGAGGAAGGCCGTGGAGGGCAAGGGAAGCCACCTGCTGGAAGCTTCATTCGGAAGGGACAGAAGGCCATCGCGCCGTCTCAGCGACCGGTCCTCCCGTTGATAATTCTTCCTCAGATCGGAAATGTAGGCTGGGTAAGGTTTCCGGTCAGGGGGGGAGGGAGATCGAGTTGAGTGAAACCAGACCGAACATCTTGGAACGATTAACATCGAGGGCGGGCAAACAGGGAGGTGCGGTTGCGGCAGTGCGCAACAGAAGGTGGCGTCCGATTCGGGATGGGGAGGAGGGCTGAAAGGCCTCTATAAAAAGAGCTTCATCGGTGAGCAAAAATTCGATCGCTAGATCGTCACTACCCGCCGGCTGCTGAACCGCCATCCGAGCGCTGCTCCGGCTTTCGCCGCTGTGCCCGACCTTTGCGCTCGAAAAACCCCCCGCCGCCGCCGTCTGCCAAAGCTTCTGCCGCCGTCGCCGCCACACCACCACCGCCCCCATTGCCATCGCGGCATCAAACACAGTCGTCGCCCGTGGCCGCTCTCTCCGCCATCGCCAGATCGGCCACTGCCGCTCTCGCCGCCCGCGGCGCAGTTGCAGCCCTCCGTGGTACGCCGGCGCAGGGAAAAAGATAAAAGAAAATTACATATTAGTCCAAGCTAAAATATGATATAACGAATAACATCTATATTGTTCTTTATATCCTTATCTTACATTGAAAGAAGTATAATCGCGTGTGCATGTGTATGTATATATAGAGAGAGAGAGAGAGAAGAGCGCAGATCTTCTAATGAGATTTCGAGAGATTTTTCTTAATTTTTTCATATGAATAAGAGTGTAAAAATGATTTAATATTTATTTAATGTTGATTTAATACTTTTATATTCTTATTTATGTTAAGAATTGAGAGACTTTTTTAAGAGACCTGATTCGCTCTCATTATATACATACATATGTATGCTTACCTTTTGACTATAAAAATAGTTTATATGTGTTTATATTTATGCGAACGCTAAAATCTCTTATGGGATGTTTGGTTGCATGATAATTGAGATTTTTATTTTAATTTTTAAAAATTGTAAGAAAACTTGTTAAAAGAGATGTTTGACAACCATGACAATTTTATGTTTTGAAAGTGATTTTCTTCTTAAACAAAAAAGAGGGTCTCACCTCTTTCTTTTTTCTTGTGGTCCCCCACTTTATTTGGTCATGTGCGGTGGTTACTCTTTTTTGTAATCACAACCCTCCAAACATGATAATTTTATGTCATGAGTTGGTTCACTTTTTATTTTAATACAATTTTTTCTCATGAAAGTGTACAAAAAATTATCATGCAACCAAACACCCCATTAACATTATTTTCTGATAAAAACTTGACGGATGATCATATTTGCCAGTTACACGTGTTATGATACGCATATATATATAGCGTGTCTTATCATAATTTTAAAACTGCGATGTACTTGAATACGTCTGTAATATTAATCCTGTCCCATTAAGTAAGGTCTCTCTCCTCTGCGTTTCCCGCTTGGATAGACATTACCCGACTTGCTTTTCAAAAAAAAGACATTACTCGACTGGAAAGAAATAAAATCACTTAAGTATGTTCTTTTTGTATTCTAACTGCAAGTATAATTTATTTGTGTTTATATTTCTTTATTAGTTCGTTTATTCCGAAACAGGTGTACATTTTAATTATCAGTCTAAAAATTAAAATAAATCCATTTAACATTAATTTTTAGATAAACACATGACGTCGCGTAATCGTAAGTTACTTTTAAATTGTCTTGTAGTGGGATTCTGGGCGACGGGTCAACGCTATTTACACGTGGCACCTCTCGCTCGTCGTGCCGTCTCTCTTCCCGTCCCCCGGCGATGGCGACGCCGCCGGCCTTCTTCCTCCTCGCCCTACTCGCAGTCGCCGCCGGCGCCGAAGCTTCGCCGTCCGACAGGCAGGTGAGAGCCCCGTGGTCGAGACCTTCTGCTCGATATCGTCCGTCGGCGCGCGCCGCCCCCTCCTCGAGCTAACCAGTTTAAAATTCCAGGCATGTGGTTTTAATTAATTTTCTCGGCAGGCGTACATCGTCTACATGGGGGAGCTCCCCAGCGGCGTCTCGACCGCCGACGTAGAAGCTTCGCACAGGGATCTTCTTCTTGACCTGACCAAGGGCGGGTATCTATAGAATTTAATTTCCGCTCTGAACTGAGTTTTTTCTATAGCTAGCTGCTTTTCTTCTTCTTTCTCTAACAGTTTCGTTCGATCCGCACGTCGACTCTCTATTCTTTCCCCGTGCAGCGAGGAGGATGCTCCGTCGACGAAGGTGCTACACCATTACAAGAGAAGCTTCAGCGGCTTCTCCGCCATGCTAACCGAAGAACAGGCGAAGGCCATACGAGGCATAATCCATCGGAAGCTGCATGCCTCCATCGTCGTCTGATCTGATCATCTGCCGGTTGTTCTTAATGCATATATATTTAATACGGTGGTCACGCGGTGCTGCAGGGAGGGAAGGAGTCGTCTCCGTCTTCCGCAGCAGATACAGGAAGCCCCAGACGACGAGGTCGTGGGGCTTCTTGGACCTGCCCGCCGGCGCCGCCCGACCCCGGACTTCCGTCGAGAGCGACGTCATCGTCGGCGTCATCGACACGGGAATCTCGCCGGAATCGAAGAGCTTCGACGACGCCGGCATCGGGCCGCCGCCGAGCGGATGGAAGGGCGCCTGCCAAACTTCGCCGACCTTCAAGAAGTGCAACAAGTGAGTGCTAATGCATGCACGCACGGGTCTCCGAACGTAGTACGCATATACGCCTGTCGCAGATCATCATTTTTTTTTTAAAGGTAAGTATCGCTTGCGTGCAGCAAGATCATCGGGGCTCGATATTACCACAGTGCGAGAGACATGGACGAGGAGAAGGACATACCCAGCCCGGTGGACTCAGCCGGGCACGGGAGCCACACGGCGTCGACGGTGGCCGGCCGGGAGGTGGCCGGGATCGGCCTCTACGGACTGGCGGCGGGGACGGGGCGAGGCGCCGTGCCCTCCGCCCGGCTCGCCGTCTACAAGGTATGCTGGTCCGACGACTGCCTCGAGGCGGACATCCTGGCGGCGTTCGACGACGCCATCGCCGACGGCGTGGGCATCATATCCGTCTCCGTGGGCGGCTCCAACACCGACTACTTCGACGACGTGATGTCCATCGGAGCCTTCCACGCCATGAAGAGAGGGATCCTTTCCTCCCTGGCCGCCGGCAACGGAGGCCCCTCGCCGGCCAGCGTCACGAACGTCTCGCCCTGGATGATCACCGTCGCCGCCAGCACCATCGACCGGCGGTTCGTCGCCGACGCCGAGCTCGGCGACGGCAAGGCGTACGAGGTAATTGAAAAAGCATTGTTAATCAATATATTGATTGTCGAGTTGGGTTAGCTTGATGTTTAATAGCTGATTAACGAGAAACCATGCAAACAGAAGAAGACCCATCTGTTTTCTTCTTTTTTATGTGACATAATGCAGGGGATTGCCATCAACACCTTTGATCTCCACGGAAAGATGTATCCCCTCATCCACGGTGGAGATACCGCGAAGGACACGCCGACACTGGAGGATCATGCAGTGTACGTACGTATATACGCATACATAGGCGCCAAAATGCACATTACGCCCGTTTCAAGGGAAACACTGTATCACTGAGTCCGTTTTCAGAAACATTAATTTGCCATCGATATATATCAACTAACTAAAATTTGTCTAAATCAATAATATGCAGGGAGAATTAAAATTAATTAAGATGTAGTCGATCAGCACCGGCCGCGTTGGGTTGCATGTTATCTTTCTAATCACAACATACACACATATATATATGATTGCAGGCGCTCTGCAGATGATGAGTCGATGGACGAGAATCTGATCAAAGGAAGGATCGTGCTGTGCGACTCGTGGACACTGGGCACCGACATCTTGACCGCCGGCGGCGTTGGAGCCATCACACGAAGCACGGCCGCGAATGCCGCGGCGGCCAGCGACCTGCCCGCCACCGCGTTGACCGAGGAGCAAGCCGCGCTTGTTCTCGCCTACATCAACAGCACGACGTTTGGCCGCCTCTCTTTTTGGTTCTTGATTGATTGATTTATATATGACGTTGCGCTGATTAACTCGGACGACGGAGCTTGGATTTGATTAATTTGTAGCTAGACTATTAAAGGAGATTTTTTTTTTACAAAATTTGCTACCATGTATAATAATTAACATACATCCATACATACAAAAAATAAGCTTGCTCTTGCTCCTCTATGTCTACAGAGATCCAGTGGCGACCATCGCCAAGAGCCGGCAGGTTGACGACCCGAAGGCTCCTTATGTTGCCTCCTTCTCTTCACGGGGCCCCAACACCATCAGTCGAATCTTGAAGGTACGTACGTGTATATATGTATATGTAGTCCTGTCTATTCAACTGACTAGCTAGCAAGCTCAATCGATAGCTAGATCGGGCATATCATTTACAGTATATATATATATACGCGTCTGCATGCAGCCCGACATAACAGCTCCGGGGGTCGACATCATAGCGGCATGGTCGCCGTTGAGCACCGTGACATCCAGTGACGTCGACAAGAGGAGGGTGCCTTACAACATCGTGTCCGGCACGTCCATGGCGTGCCCCCACGTCTCTGGAGCTGCTGCCTACGTCAAGTCCTTCCACCCCACCTGGTCTCCCGCGGCTATCAAGTCTGCCCTAATGACGACCGGTCAGAAGGATTTACATCTATCTATATATATACATATATGGTGCATGAATATATGAATTTTTACATATGAGACATGTATATATCTTCTGTCATGCAGCCACTGCAATGGGCGCATCCAACTCCGGCGAGTTTGGTTACGGCTCCGGCAACCTAAATCCGTTGGAGGCAGTGCGTCCCGGCCTGGTGTACGACGCCGACGAAGGAGACTACGTGAGGTTCCTGTGCGCAGAAGGCTACGACCGAGTGAAGCTAAGCATGGTCACCGGCGACGGCAGCTCCTGCTCCGACTCCGGCAACGCAACCGTGGAGGATCTCAACTACCCGTCGTTCGCTGTCCTCGTCGAGGGCTCCGGGGCCACGAGGAGGAGCTTCCGCAGAACCGTGACTAACGTCGGATCGCCGAACTCAGTCTATAGAGCGACGGTGGACGCTCCGCCGGCGGTGAAGGTGGTTGTGAAGCCCAGCGTCCTGGCGTTCCAGCGCCTGCAGGAGCAGCAGTCGTACGTGTTGACCGTGACTCTGGAGGAGAAGGTCGGTGCCGGCGACCGCATGGTCTCCGCCTCGCTGACCTGGGGCGATGGTGTCTACAGGGTGAGGAGCCCCATCGTGGCGTACGCGCACCACGCAGAGGATGCAGCAGGTTGAGGACAACCCAAAAAAAGTCGCAGAGCAGGCAGTGCATGGAAACATTGGTTAATTAATCAAGGGGTCGTGATTATTAATCAAGTTAATAATCGGGAAGCTTGTACATTTGCATCGTTTCGTATTACATGCATCAACACTGGTTATCTTTCCGCATCAAATAAAATATGGTGGCACCTCTGGTGATCAATCGTGTTGAGCATGCCGGCCGACAGGAGCGAGGTATTAATCAAAACCAACAGCTTTCTTGAAAGGAATAGTCCGCAAGGGACCGTTCGGCACAAGTTTTGACCGGGTCGTTAAGCCCGATTTATCCGCACATTTTTAGGGTCAAACCAGGCTAATTAATTAAAATCTTGTACTTTTAAATCGGCCATGAAAGAACTTTGGACATACGACAAAACAACGGACCCTTGGCGAAAGCGCCCACACACACACTGAAGAGGGACCAAATCAAGGCACAGCAAAAATACGTTCTACGGGACAAGAAAGTGGGATGATGCCATCTTTATCGCGAAATGTACAGGATGGAAGATACAATCTTCTGCGGGACGGCACATCACAACCTACGGAAAAGGGCCCCCCCCCCCTGCGGGTTTTCCCTGGCCACCTGCTGGAACCGGACAAGCAAAACAGGATAACAGACGGAGTACTATCAGTTTTGGTGTGGTGACGGTCGTCCGCTGCGGCCACCTATTTGGGAGCCAATCTGAGTGGGCAGATAGCAAATGCGATACGTCGAGCAGCAAATGCCAACATGAAGCGCTCATCTTCAGTCAGCGGTCTTTCAATTACTTTGACAACTGTCGGATCCTGCAGAGTGGTTCACATTTAGAACATATCAGGTTCATGGGCGGGAGAGGCGGTGAAACAGGGATGCGACTTGCAGGGGCGAGAAATATATGCTTTTCAAGGGCTGTTGGAAAGAAGCGTAATTTTAGGAAGATGGGCTTGTACTACTATTCCCGACAACTGCTATCATCTGCCTGTTAATGGGAAAACAACGGACGGAGCAAGTGCCAAGCGTCTTGAGCAGCATGGGGTGAGAGAAGGGAAGGGAAAGACGGCAGGAGTCAGAAATGTATAAATTACAAAAGCATACTCACGGAGCATAGGTATCTAGGCACTCGGGAGTTCCAAAAAAACAAAATATCTTCTAGTTCCGCATGTAACATAAATTTTCACCCAACATTTTCATCGTTCTTTATCCTCAATACTCCAACGTAAGGTAAAAACATTGCTGTGGCAAACTAAAAGCAATAAATAGATTCAGGACTCGCAAAAAAAAAGTATACCTTGATATGCTGCTGTGACAATCCAAAAGATCTTATTCGAGCAGTATCGCCAACTCGGATGACATTATTAATATTTCCCGATTGATCTGTTTCTGTTGGTAAAGATGTTGAGTGTCTCCATTGCCCGCCAACAATAAATTTATAGCTATACCTGAAAAGAAGAGAGTTCGGAGCAATTTTTTTCCAAAACGATAAGGACTCAAAGAGGTGGGTTTGCCGGAGTTAAAGGCTTCATGTCTACTTCCAACGACAACAAGGAAACTAAGCATGAACAAGTAGTTTGGGAGGGTAAAATGTTTTGTCTGGTTTAACATGGTTGCGATCGTCAGGTACTGTGCAAGTGAATTGACAGGACGGGACAACCATACAGAAACATCTTTAATCTAATCTCCTTACCTCATTAAGATCATTCACAAATAAAAGAAAAGGAAAAAGGACCGGAGGAAAGCCACACCTCACCACGGGGGCAATGTGATTTTTTGCATCTATACTGTCAACTGGAGGTAAACATCAAAATATGTATCATAATCATGAATAGAAAATTGGTAGATGATGCAAAATCAAGAGTTTTGTATCGAACATGTTGTGAGTATGCTTTTATTGCTATTGAAGACAGAAACATGTGGTCAAGATAGCATTGCTATCGAAGAATGGAAATGTTTGGAAGATTTAAGGATAGTAAACTTAACTTTTTAACAAAATCTTAATATAAAAAAATGCTGAATGAATGAAAAAAAGAACATCTCTATACCTATCTAAATATATATATATAATATTGTTCAAATTATAGAGAGAACAAATACTTAAATCATACTATGAAAATATGAGAAAAAGTTATTTAGTGGTAATCAAGGAATTGTACAAATATTTATTTCAGCTAACCAATTTGGATTTATACATGGTCGATATACAATTGAAACTATTTTTCTTAATAAAATTTTGATGGAAAAATATTAAGATGTGAAGAAAGAGCTACAAATGGTGCTTATTTACTTGGAAAAGACCTATGATAGAGTTTCAAGAGAAAATTTGTAATGGGCGTTGGAACGACAGACAGTCCTTGTTAGGTATATACAAATGATAAAAGACATGTATGATGAAACAATCACTAGCATTTGCACAATTGAAAGAGAAACAAGAGATTTTTATACTTCTATTGGTTTACATCGAGGGTTTGCAACAAATCTTTACCCCTTTACATTAATTATGAATGAATTAACGCAGATTATACAATATGATATATCTTGTATATGATATTTGCAAATGACATCGTATTGATAAATGAGACACGATGAGTGAATACAAAGTTAGAACTATGAAAAATTACTTTAAAGACTAAAGACTTCTAGATAAGTAGAACTAAAATAAATTATATGTATTAGGAATTTAATGAAATCAAAAATAAGTAAATGATAATGTTAGTTTGGATGGGATAATATTATCTCAAAGAATCTAATTCAAATATCTTAAATCAATTATTCAAAAAAATATAAAATGTGATGAAGATGTTAATTATAGAATTAAAGTAGGTTGGATGTAGTGGATATTATTTATAGGGGTTTTATGTAAAGGTGAGAGGTGTAAATGAGCCAAGCCAAGTAGGCAGCTACTCGAGCTCAGCTCAACGTTTTATAATGAAGCTCAAACTCAACTCGATACTCATCGAGCATTTTAGTACTCTACTCGTACTTGGTTCATCACTAACTCAACATGTTCTAGCTCAACTCATTGAGCCACTCGTTTATGTAAACGAGCAAAGCTCAAATAAAGATATAGCTCAATTCACATTTGTGTTCAAGGCTTCAAGCTTGTTTATGAGCTGGAGACCGATATCAAGTATTAAAACTTGAGCTCAAGCTCACCTTGAACTCGAACTCGAACAAAGAATGCAATAGTCAAAAAATGCCAGCAAACTCAACTCAAATGAAGAGAATAACTCAGTGAATATCCAACCTAATTAAGGAGCTTTTGAAAGAGAAAGAGGCATAGAAAATCCCCCCTAAAAAATAAATAAGACCTTATTTTGCCATCGGATAGAGAAGAAGGGGAAGAGCAGGAGAAAATCCTCTGCCTTCAAGATGTTTATGTTGGCGTTAGTTGTTAGATGGACTTGATCTCAGCAACAGCTATTAAGTATGTCAAAGGTCATTGGGGAGGGGAGGGGAGGGGAGGGGAGAGAGAGAGAGAGAGCCTAGCAACAACCGTCAAATGCACTGGAAGTCATTGAGGAGAGACAGAGAAAATAATAGGATATGGGGTCCGGCTCTGGCACAATTGCTCTTCACTCCTCAGCCTTGCTTGACACTTGCAGTCGTGGCACTCTCAAAGTCAGATGGTCTGGAGAAAGAGGGGAGAGAGAGGCATGAGGCCAAGGGGGAGAGAGGCATGCAATAGTGCAGGAGAGAGAGGGGGGAGAAAGACATGTGGTCATTTAGGAGAGAAGGGGGAGAAGATGGTTCATCTGAGACACTTTGGCCTTGGCGACGGTGTGCGGGACAGAAAAGGGGTGAGAGAAAAAGAAAAGAAGTAGGTTCAATGGTCCCATGGTTGTTGAAAGTAAATCAACTATATAAATTTGTCTTTTCTTTATAGCAAGTATTTAAGAGAATATATATGGTTACATATTATGTATATTTATAATAAAAATATGTATAGTAGATAAATTTTAATCATAACTTAATTTAATGAGTATTTAAACAAGTAATTAATAGAGTTGTTCACAACCCTATCGAGCCAACCAAGGATAAGTAATGGGGACATTTGTTCCAATCGATTTGGGAAATATTACCGGCGTCAAAGAAAGAGGGGTTTACAGTAATTTCTTTATATTTTCGTTATTTTGGCCAGCATTGTTTTTTGGGCCCAATTTCCTGCTTTACGTATTGGGTTATTGGGCTAGTGGGTTAGGTTTCTTTATTTTTTTCATTTACTGTTGACAGGCGCTAAATGGGCCCTCCGCGACACATTGCGTCCGCGGGCCCAAGACGCTCCAGCCTTTTCTTTTCTTTTTTTTCTTTTTTTTTCCTCTGTACAGCCCTTTAAAGAGGAGGCGTGGGAGCACATCGGACATGGAAGAAAGAGAATACATTCTATTTTGCAGTTGCCGCATCCGTTCTCCTGCATTAGGGTTTACGAACCTCCGTAGTTCCTTTCCAGTTAGTTCTAGCGAGTATTCTTTTCGCCCTTAGTCTTCCTATAGTTAGCTCGTCGGTTCCTCTCAGTTCCTGCATTTCACTTCCTATCGACTACTTGTTGAGCTGCGTATATTCCAATGGCGGCGACTGCGGGATGCTTTGGAGACTTCTGCCTTCAACGTTTCTTCTTCCAAATCTCCAGCATCTTCTGCATTCAACGTTTCTTCCTCCGCACCACTGGCAGTGGCTGTTCCGTAGATGGAAGTTCACTTTAGTGCAGTTCCAATGCCTTGTTGGTCTGTCTGCAGAATACGCCAGTCGCTGAAATCATCCAGCTAAGTATCTGTGTGTGTTCGCTGTGGTTTCGGTTCAATCCAGCAAGTCGTATTATCAATATTTTCCAGATCTGATGCACCTCCCATCTCGACGTTGAATGTCGGTGATGTCCTGCATTCAGAACTGGTCCTGGCTGCGGTTTACCTTCACTCTATATTGATTCCTTCTAGATCCGAGAACATCCACTTGGTGGCGTAGCCCCAGGAGGGAGATGTATCTGGAACTAGTCCATACATTTGGATGGTTACGTTCTGTTTCTTGAGGATTCCGCACGTATGAGATTTATTTTCGGAGATTGAGAAGTTAATGACTAGTTCGAATAGAACAATGATGTCATTATAGTAGAGATGCTGAGATCTCATGATCTGTGAATGTTGGAACGTAGTCGGTAAATGATGAACGTCACTGAGGAGATCTAGACATGATCTACTACGGATCACAGTTTTTGAGTCAGCGCACTAAACTCGATCACTCCGGTGAATAGCTCCTACTGACTATTTCGGTCTGAAAGTCTGAACAGAAGTCTACACTGGTCCTTGTCCAGTGCGCGGTTCTCCTTAACCGCTGTGGTCTATCAGTTGAACAGATTTCTACACTGGTCCCTTCCAGAGTTTATTTCTTTATCTTCGTTGAGTATCTAATCAATTGGAACAGTTCACTACACTGGTCCTAGTCCAGTGAATAGCGTTTTCCCCTTCTATACGTTTGAGCTAACAACTTGAACAGAAGACTACACCGGTCTGGTCCAGTAGGGAGCTATTTCCAGAGTTTCTAGTTGGTTGCGATAACTCTGTTTACAACAATCCGTTGGATGGTTAATCAGACTGTTTGTTGGTATTGGTGACTCCCCGGAGATGCCTGCGCAGACCGGAGTCTGATTACCGGAGATGCCAGTGACTGTCTGAAAACAATGATGCGTTCCAACGACTAAGCTGATTCAGATTTCCGATTGAAAGTCGAGGTTTTGAATCGATTAAAGGAAGCTGCCACAGTTTGGAAATTCTCAGATGCTCGTCAACCTGGTTGAAGTCATGATTCCAATTATTTGTTTTGTTTGATCTGTTACCACCCTGCGAGGTGTGGATCATATTTGAATGTGTAAAGCTTAAGTGAAACTGGATGTATAAGGAATCATGACTGAAACTAGCCGAGCCGACACCCACACTCCGGTGTGGAGGTAATCTCTCTATCATAAATCCTTGTATGTTTACTTGCTTTTCTATTATACGTTTCGATATGCCATGCTCAAATGTGCGGTTAGGGATCTAGCTCGTGTATAAACAAGTAGTTGGCGTAGAGAGAGAGAGTTTAATTTCAAATCCAACTGAAAACTGTCTAAATCGTTTTCGTTAATTAGTTGACGAATTTTGGGTCTATTGGTTGATTTTGTAGAATTTACGTTGTTTAAAATCCTGAATATTTTCTAAAATGGGTAAAAGTTCGCTGGTCCAATTTCTAGTGCTAACAGAAGAACGCCAGTCTTGAAATAACAAACTGTTTTAAGTGAAGATTTTCTTGATAATTCTTAACGAGTGTCTTTCTTTAATGTCCTTCACTCTAGGTCCTTGTTAGTTCCGCATCAATAAGTTTGGAATCGGCTCGTTTATGAAGCAAGCTTCTTTTTTTTTCAAGCAACTCAAAATCAACTTGAGTGGAGAAAAAGAATTCATATGGCCCACCCCAACTAATTTGATATTAAGGTTCGTGTTGAGTTGTGTATGGCTATGGCCATACTGGTGGGTGCCATGAGGAAAAATTAGTTCTGATATCAGAAACTTGTGTTAGTGCATTAAAAGATGCTTGATGATGCTAGCTTGATGCATTACAAAGTGTCAAAGTGGTAAATGCAAGAATTAGGTGCAAAAGTAACAAGACAGTTGATTCCAAGATTGAAGAATAATGACATACTTCCCATGCCGAAGCCTAACCTCTGCTTCATATTTGGATCCACCTGTGTGTTCTAGCCTGATAGATTCTTTCCAATTCCCTGTGAAGCTTCCAACCAAGTTTATCTCTTCGCCCTGTAACAGAATCAAGAGAAATAGCCTTGGGTTCGACAATGTTAAATGAATTTCTGCTACATAACATTACTATCATCCAAGAAAAAATTTCAGCGATAAACAAAGAAAAAGGCAATCCCTGGCATCATCCATGCTTAGATGGCACAAGACATGCAAAAGAAAAATGAGCCAGTAAGCAGCAACAATTATGTTTCATTTCTGCCACGGAATGACAGGCACTAGTGAACCATGAACATGATGCATTGGTGAAAGTTTGTCCACAAAGTGCAATAAAGAACACAAAAATATGGGACCCAGGATTCCACCTACTTGCCTCAAAGTAAAGGTTACTTACCTCCCGACACCCATTACTCCACACAAAGCTCACAACATGTGTTGGATGCCCATCATATCTTCCATTTTCTACCATGGAAATAAGATCCCATGTTGCCCAAACGATTGCCGCCCTGAATCAAGTAACTGTTACATGTCTGGAAGAATTGAAGTAGAAATGATTATTGTGTTTCTGTGCAACAAGAAGTCTCTAGCACAGAAAATTGCACTAATTATACAATTATTACCAAGTAAATGATGCTGTAAGAAAAGATGCACAAGATGTTCCCCAGGTCAGCCCTAAACCAGTAACAGTTGCACCTATTATCCATTTTTGAGGTTGAGCTTTTAGATGGTTTTCCTTTAAAATCATCAAAAAATTCCCAAATCTGCAAGGCTACCTTTAAGGAGTTGATAGTTCAAACTTCAACTATAATCGTGGTTGCAATTATCCAGTTGTTATCTTTGTAAATATTTCCCATAGAGCACAAATGGAACCATGGAGCAGCAGGCCTTACACATTTTGACTGCTGTGAATTATTCCAACACTGAAGAATCTTTAACCTAAGAGCTTACTTCCAACAGAGATTGAAGAGGGAGCACTTGTAGTATCGAGCAAAACCAAGGAAAGAGACATCAATCAAAAACAAAAATGCACCCACTAAAGTAACATGATCTTGTGTACAGATTCGCGAACAATACAAGAGGGAACACAACCACTCCTTTCTTCAATATCAACCTTAAAGCAAAAGACTTTTATCAGTTTATGAAATCAAAAAAGTCTATGACTAATGAAATTTGACATAAAAACAGGTCATAGATGTTGGTAGAAGGAAAAAAATTTCAGCTGCCAACAACACTATAAAAAGACGGGGTAAAGGTGATTCGTCTGGAAGATAGGGAAATGGAACAGTCAACTGCAGGATAAACATGGACGGGACTATCACCACTACCATGCTTTAAACAAGTGCAGAATCAAAAAACAAACAAAAACTAATAGGTAAATAAGCTGAGAAGCCTGGACTGGCATCCATATAGAGCCTCTTGACATCTGCCAAACATCTTTCACCAATCGGCATATTCTTGTTGCCATAATAATATGTATATGAACCATAATGAATAGTGGGAAAAACATTAACAAATTCTACAAAATGAGGCTACGTATTATTATTTGGGATAGAATTGTTTGGTACCAGTCCACCACCTACCTGTCAGGTCTACAAGAGTGCAATCCAGTGACAAAGTTATGTGCTGCATGAAGAGCAGTATCTTGTATCCAGTGTAAGTACGCAATCACACAAGCCGGTGACCTTTCAAATCCTGTTGTACATGTCAGGAAAACCTTGAAGTTCTTCCTCAAAAGTCGTAGTAGGAGCCCAACACAGAACGGAAGTTTTCTCCTCAAATCCATCGAGTCCACCTCCCTGAAATGCAGAATATAAACTAAAGAATGCACATGGTATGCATATCTTACTCAACAACTATTAGGTGTTTCTAAAAGGACAACATTTTGATTTATCAGGCAATGGCTGCTGAAAGTAAAATGGAAGAATAGCATACCTTTCAAATAATGGAATGGAAGTATGTCTGAACTGTTCTAGTCCAGTAAAGTGAGGAAGAACGTTGCATAAAACTTTATCACTTTATCACAAGGTTCCATTTTGCAGGTGGTCTACCATGGTTTCGGGTGGTTAAGACCCAATATCCAGGTGATTCAGAAAGCATGCATGGTTTTTTTGGTTAGATTTGGCATAGCCATCACTATCCAAAGCCTGGTTTCAAAGTTAAATGCTTTCAAGGCTGGATATACGGTGGCATGTTTATACTAATGTGGGAATAAAGCAAGTTGCAGTTATCTCATTATGGAGAAGAATGGATCACATAATCCTTCACCTAAAAGCTAGAACCATCACCCTGGTTGAAAGAGGTTGTGGAAATCTCATATTTTGTGAAACTTGAGGTCTGACTGCTTCACAAACTCTCAAAGGTGTCTAGACACATGGTTTACATACACATCCATTTAAGACAGTGACTATTGTAAATAATTTGCTCGTGATGGCTAATCTTCTATGAGTACGACATGGCTTTTATAATTTTATGTACAAAGAAGAAAGAAAAATCAGTACTAGTGTTTCATAGAAACTCTCGATGATGTGTAACTATATAAAGCACAGGCTCTAAGCTGATTGAGGACACAAAATCCAAGCAAATTGCTGAAATCAACTTCCTTCATCGATTTTACCTTTAGTATTTAAAGGCAAAAGCACTTTTCATATCAGAAGGTGCATCTTGATCCATGAAATATGTTTGAAACTAAATATAAAATTTTGCTAGTAGAGATGTGATGTAAACTGGTTACCTTATGGGGTAGTTGACCATAAGGATGTTATGCCGACGGCAGGCATCATTGATAGATTCAGAATTAATTCCCCAGTTGGCTCGCTCACTTTCGCTTTGAAAATTTAGGATGGCAGTTATTCCCTGAGACAGACAGTGAGTATTTGAGTTATGTGAAAAGGCAAACATGTAAAAAATTGTACTTCCATCTTGCTAGTTGAAAACTTCCCATAAGATTTTAGTAACATTTGTTTATTTTTCTAGTTTTTAAAATAATTTAAGAGTAGACAACTTGAACATATAATATGTTGTGCCAACAAGTCAAGCACAAGAAACAACATAGGTGAATCAGCTACCTACAAACTCAAAATTCAGAACTATACATAAGAAAAACAAATGTGTTAAAGAACGGCACATATCACCTCATTCGCCAAAGTCCGTACATCAGCTTCAACTTGTATGCATGATCCAATATAAATTTGCTCCGTAATCTACAAAACACCAGTGAAATACTAAACACTTCACAAAAAAAAACATCCATAAAATGCAGATTTTTACTTTCCCGGTACAGAAAATACAAGCTTTGATTAATTAGATTAATGGTGGCATAACAAGAATTCCCCTTTTTCTAGCTTTCAGATAGAATTCCATCTTTTTGCATGGAAATGACAGATCATTTTCAAAAACAAGTTATAATACACTATCAGAAATATGTTCGAGGTGCATGGTTTTCCATATCGTTGATCCGGAGCAGGATCAGCTATGGCCAAGCCTGATTCTGCCTTGATGGGTCAATAATTCACCAATTCCACCTGGAATTGGCTCGGCCACCTTCCTCTGGATCAGCCCTATGTGTTGGGTTGGAAGAAATCGGCCACATTCCACTGGATTAGCACAAGCATGTGTGTGTGTACGTGCATGCAATATACGCAGTATTAACAACAATATGCAGAATCTATCAATTCTGACGAGAAACAGCCATGGCAAATCCAATTATGCAGGCTAATAGACAATTCAGTTTGATTCCCATCAATTCTGGCAGTAATCAGGTGCACTGGCTAATTCTAGGCCATGATCGATCAATTTGGACAACCAAGGAATCAGCTAGCAGATTTGGCCGATCCAGCTGAATCTCAGCAAAGATAATCTGATTCTTGGGTAAGCAAAGAATGATGTTGGTAATGGTGCATGTGCACTATGCTGACATGACCTCAAAGTCAAATGTTCACAAAAACTTCATATATACCTTACTATAGCGCATCCCCAGTGAGTGGTTGTAGTACAACTCTCCTTTTGCCCGATCTAGTGCTTTCAAATATTCCTCCAGGGGGAAGCTCCCATAAGTCCATTCAACATCATCATTCTCTTCCTCAGAAAAGGTACCAATCAGTTCACTCTTATTCTTGGAAAGTGCACTCAAGTTTTTTGACATTCCATCATTTAAAGTTCCACAATCATTTCTAGAGAGAAGTTCCCACCCTTCTGGTTGCAGATATTTTGGAGAAAATACAATAAAACCAGGATTTCCATTTCCCTCAGTTGATGGTCGCAAATTTGATCCAAACAGTGTGTTATTCCAAGTACTCACTGGAACTCGACCTTTATTAAACAAAATGTCATAATCCCCCATAAGACGCAATTGCTGAATGGGAAAAGGAGAGAATGGTCTCTCTAGTATCAAACTAAAAGGCCCGTCTGTCTCCTTAATCACTTTCCTGGAAATATTTTTGAGATGAAAAATTAGAAACACAGAAGAAAACTAAGTTAGAAAATACAAAATAAGAAAATATAGCAGCAGCAAACAAAACCAAACTATTCATTCTATGCAGAGGAATTAAAGCAAGCAAAGAATCCCCATGCAGACTCTGAAATATATCCCTTTGCACTAATGAAGCAAGCTTAAGAATCAGATTTTATGTAGGGAGAGCATTTCATTCTTTACAAATCATACGCCATGTTCATTCACAACCATTAAGCATAGAAGAAATAGAATGAAAATAGCATTTTTAAAGAAACACATTTCAAATCATAACCATCACTGCATATAAAACTGTTCATAGCTACAGGGAAACTCTCCAACCCCTTCTTTTCTTGCTTCATTTCTCTCTTCGTTTCTCTATGATAATTCTTTATCTTTTTCTGTTTGAGACACATTCTTTGCATCCATCTAATTGTATAGCTTTACTTTTTTATTTCCTATAACGGTAACTATATGCAACAGTTTGTTTAATCATTCATCCAATCTGCTATGTAGCTGGGGCAAACAAGCTTTGCTTGTCCAGTATCAATTTGGATCTCCAATCTTTCCCATCATCGATCAGCTTCCCTTTATCATGAATTTTTCCGATGTGTTTCCCTTGTAAAGAAAATGATGGAACAAGGCTGCTAGTCACTAATCCAGGGGGAGTGATTTCTTCTGCTAAATACATTGAGCCTATATTGAGTAAAAAATATTCAGAAAGTTTCACGTGCATGTGCTAAAGAGAGATCATATTTGTCATTACCATCCAAGACAGGGGACAAAAACCTAGGCATAATGAAAGCACTGCATATTTAACAGAAAGAACTTAAGCACTCCAAAACAAAATTGTTTCCCTTTTCATTTAACACCATCATGTGTTGAAAGTTACCAGAAAAAATGTCATTTATCAACTAATATCAAGGCTTTTGCTTCAACTTAATTCATTTGATTGTCAGATTTCTGAAATAAATAGAAGGGAAAGAATCTGAAGGACTACGTAAAAAAACAAATATAAAACACTGACTATCAGCGATCCGACATTCATAACTAATATTAATCTGTACAAGTATGGCACCATGCAGCAATATCATGACGCCAACTAATAGACTGATACTTGTAAAAGAAACAACACAAGATTGCATTGCACAAAAACCTTATTAAAATGCTGCCAATTAGCAATAATGAAAGTCAAAACATCAAGCTACAACAAAAGAATGACTCAAGGAACAACCACTTCAAGATACGTAAAGAAAAAGAGATGTGAACA
The DNA here is from genome assembly GCA_036172225.1 of Cryptocoryne crispatula var. balansae. Taxonomy (NCBI): domain Eukaryota; kingdom Viridiplantae; phylum Streptophyta; class Magnoliopsida; order Alismatales; family Araceae; genus Cryptocoryne; species Cryptocoryne crispatula. The sequence goes on along the minus strand of CM069935.1, from coordinate 382,703 downwards.
GAAATGAATTCTCATACTGTGTATCAGTGAGGTCCTTGATGTCAACAAACCCACCACTCGATATATTACTTGCCTTTTTTAGCGTGTCTCCAACCATAATAATTCTCGACCTTTCTGCATTCCCCTGGCAATGACAATACATACCACACTAGAAAATTAAAAAAAAAATCATCCTATAAGCATCAGAGTCGGGATCGTTTGATTTACAGAAAGTCATTGCAAGAAGCAACGCAATTTTGTGATGCACTCTCACTTCATCAACACCGCGAAATATAATAGATAAACCCCGAACACTATCACGACCAGATCTTCGCTGGTACAAAGAAAGAGGTCCGCAAACACTTAACCGTACTCCATTCGCCAGAAACGTAGAACAATATCGGCACGATTAGGCAGAGCGCGCAAATATAGCAAAGACAAAACGACTACCCCTTTCATAAGAGAGTGGACAAAGATCCTCCCATCCACAGACAGCGCAAAGCGAACGCCCAGCGGCTTCTCGAGCGTGACCATGTACTCGTTCAAGTTCATCTTCCGCGGAGAGTCCGCCGTCGCCAGCACCTTCCCGACCCTCCGCCCCACGTCCCCATCCCTGCGAAGTTTCGCAAATCCGACGGAGAGGGAGGTGGAGGTGGCAGCAGATGGCCCGGCGCGAGGAGGAGCGAGAGATGAGGGGGAGGAGAAGAGGTGTTGGGAGAAGGAGAGGAGCGACATGGATGCAGCCTCGTCGGGCGCGAATTCCCTCGAAGCGGAGGTGGGAGGGGAGGGGGAGCCCTGTGCGTCATCGCGAGGGGCTCCTCCCTCCCGACCGCTCTTTGGATTTATGCTCTTGTATCGGCCAGCCTTCTCGCCTCCCTCTGTCTGTTTCTCCGATCCGGCAGTATGCGCGGGTGCCCCCCCCCCCCCCCGTCCGTCGCAGAGAGGGCTGGCGGGCGGACTGGTGGGGGCCACGCGTTACCAGCCGACCACGTGGACAACACGTCGGAACGATGTAGGTACGTAGCTTCGGATGTTACGTACGATACTGGATTACGGAGGGTGACATGACGTCGTGCTCAGATTGAAGATAATCGTATCGGCCGAACTACACTCTCGCACTGCTGACCGGGCCCCACCAACGACCGCTGACCATCCGATGAAACGATTAGTTCAGTTCTTGACCCACGAGATGGCCTGATTCAATTTTATGAACACAGGAGTTCCGTTATTTGTAGTTCCCATCTGAATCGAACCAATCTGAACTAAAATAATTTAGTTCGGTACGGATTTTTGATTGACTGGGTCATTGGATTCATTCTTTGGCTGGGGAAATTTTTTTTTTTTTCTAACCCGAACTAAATCGACCCGAGAACATTATTGCTAGCTCTAACACAGTAGAGGAGCATCCCTTCGTGACCATCTTCTTACTAATCATGACGTCATGATTGAGAAGATCAGGCAATTTGAACATATTATCGTATTTATGATATGGAACGTAAGAATATCTCCACTTTTCAACATTTTCCCTCGTTATCAAAATGAGTAATGGTACTGTTTTACGAGTCTTTAGAACCATGAAATCGAAACTGAGAGAAGCAGACTAGTGGAACTAGGGCTGTCAATGGGCCGGGCCCGGCCCGGCCCGAAGTCGGCCCAATACCGGCCCAGTTCAAAATAGAACGGGCCGGCCCGACCCGGCCCGCATTGTATTTCTGGCCCGGTCCGGCCCGGCCCGCATAAAATTTAAATTAGGCCCGGCCCGGCCCGGCCCGGCCCGATCTTTTCTAATATAAAAATGTATAAAATTCAAAATAAAAATATAAATATGATACAAAAATTAAATTTCTACCGAATCAAAATATTTGAATGGTCTGAAAAAATATCAATCTTCACACGGCTTGCAGGACAAAATAAATTCAATAATATCAAAGTTGACGAAATAACCATACAATCTGACCAACTTGGACGACTTGAGCACATACACCCATTGAAATGAGATGGCATCATAATTTTAATATTTTAATTAGATTTACTCTCCCTTTAGAACTCTGTTTTCCCTCTCCCGATCGAATTTGACTTCCCCTCTTCCCATTGAACTCTACCTCTCTTCCCCAGTCCCGGTCGGACTCTCCCTTCCCCCCCCTGTTTATTCCCTCGGGCCTGCGCCTTCCACCTTCCCTCTGCTCCTCTTCCCCAAGCACAAGCAGCAGCCGCGCCCTCGCCTCCCTCTTCCCTCCCGCGAGTATGTGTGCAGCAGCCGAACGCGCCTCCTTCCTTCTCCTTCTCTGCAGCGAGCACACAGCAGCCCCACGCCATCCTCCCGGCCATTGTCGCCGCACCACCTGCTAGCCGCCAGCCTCCGCCGGCGCCACCTCACCTGCGTCGTCGCTGCGCCGCCCGCGTCGGCGTTGACCCCCGCCGTCGCCGCCCGCAGCGCCGTGCGCACGACGCCGCCGCCCGCTCGCCCCCCGCCTCCCTGCCCCCCGCCCGCGCCCGCGACCGCTGCCGCCGGCCACCCTCCCGCGGCCGCTGTTGCCGCTGCCGGTCACAGCCACTGCCGCCGTGCGAACCGCCGTCGCCGGCCATCTTCTGCCGCCCGGCGCCAGCTCCTTCGCCCTCCGCCGGTCGCCGCCGTCCACGGCCGCTCGCCCGGTGCCGCCCGCCCGGCGCCAGCCCTGCCGTCCGCCCACCGGAGTCCGCCGCCGCCCCCCCGAGTGACGACGTCGGCCCCCCCCCCCCCCCCCCCCGCGGACAGTCTGCCGCTCGGCCCGCTGTCGACCCGAAAGATACCCATCTTTGGCCCGCGGGCCGTAACAACTGACCCGGTACAAAGTCCAGCTCCAGCCCGGCCCGTGAGCCCGCGGGTGAGCCCGGTCCGTTGACAGCCCTAAGTGGAACACGTTATCATATCTACGAAATTCGATGTGAAATTATCTTTCACTCCTTCAACACAATCCGACGTGATTTTTCAGCGAGAAAGAAGAAAAAGAAGCAGCAGCGAGCAAAACGAGGATGAAAGTCATTCTTGTCTCTGAACGTGAGCCAGATATGTCACTGTTACATACATATGCCAAGGTGATAACCGGGTAAGGTAAGGTCCCAGCCAAGGCATCGGTATGTGCTCATCAGGTTTTCTTGTGTCAGGCTGGAAAACGGTCCGGTGAGGGAAAAAGAAGACACCCTGAAGAGATCGAGCAATTTCATTTCACCACATCCGGTTCTCGGTTACAGCAGAGACGACGGCCTTCATGGTTTCCTGATGCAGAGAAATATATAAAGCAGAATTTTGTATCGAAGTTTCAAGTAATTAAGTTGTTATGCCGAGTAAGAAAAAAAGGTATATGGTCTTTGTTTTACCAGACTGTGATCCTTCAAACCAAGAGACAAGACCAACCGCCTGGAAGATCCACCGCTACTGCAAACATAGACAACTCAATAGGACTGCACATGTTTCAGGTTACATTAATACCAACCAACAACTCTCTCTCTCTCTCTCCCGGCATAAGCATAAGCCAAAAGGGTAGGCATCCACAAAACCCAAGATAGATGTATTCAATGAGATTAGTAGAAAGTCGAGCGCACACCCATGCAACTAAACCTAGCCACAGACAAGATTAGCACATAGCAAAAAGATTATTTCAAGGACACAAAAAAAAAGAAAGTTAGATTGCAAGAAGCCTCCTCTATAATGACCACCCAGCAGCTGCAGGGAACGGAGATAGATTCTCCGAGGATATTAATAAAATTATTTTCATAGAGACCAACACGAAATATAGTGTTAATAACACAATACTTCAAGCTTCACATTCATTACCGACAACTATCCAAGTGTTGCTTGCACATGCATGCCAAATCACCCGTATCATATCATCATTTGAGGCTTGTTTCATTGGTGATTAACTTTTAGAAGATTATAAACCGCATATTTATTAAGTTGCATGGAATATAGTTGTAAATAATAATCAGGTCAAGAGTGATAAACTTTCTCTTCACTTTATACTTCCTTTAAATTTGTAAACATTGGACCTAACAGGTTCATGCTCATCAATACCTTTATTTTAAAGAATTTTATATGTACAACCCCCTGCCAATAGTCACTTTTACCTGTATAACAATGATTTTCCCTAGTAATGTGTGCAGCCCTAAAATACTTGGAAACTTTCTGGTCATAATCACTGAGAGTTAATAATCATTAGATCATATACTTAATGATGCCTGCCAACTGGCAGCAGAGGGCAAAAGAGAGCGAGGAACATGGCTAACCGCGGGGCATGAGATAGAAGAGATGGGGGCGAGCCGTCCTGAATGACGAGAGAGAGAGAGAGAGAGAGAGAGAGAGAGATGGCAGGCATGGGCACTTACTACCAAGAAAGAGGAAGAGCCGAGAGAAGAAAGAGGAGAGACAGGAAGAAGACACCATAGGTGAGGGAGAGGAGGCTAAAAGAAGGTAAGGGAGCATCCAAGTGAAGAGAGAGGAGGGACCATGCTAGTATCAGAGGAAGAAAAAGGAAAGTTGGTCTATTTATTTCAATTTAACCAGGTTGAGTTGAAAACTACATGTAGTGAATGCATAGTTACCGACATGAAAAGAAAAGTGAAAAGTATAATTTAAGGAAAAGATAAAAGGGGTAAGATCCTTAGAATCTTAAAAATTCAATAATAGAAATGAGAAATGTAGTAGAAAGTAGAAAAAAATTATGGCCAACCATCTGACAATGCCATATTTTGAAGTCTGCGACTGACTGGTATAGCGGTATGTGTATATATAGCTCTAAGTCAGAGGAACCTATGCACATATGATTATTTACAAGGACATAAGCTACAAACACAAAAACCAATCTATTTAAATTATTAGTGCTCATGGGTTTCAGAAATTTCCCAACTGACATAAGAGACAGATATCGACAAAGTATTTAACATACTTAAGACAAATAAGGCTTTGATTCATTATAAATCCTCAGATTCACAGAAAATTACTAATTGACATTACGAGCATAATTTCAAAACAGAAAGAAGTGTATACCTTATATGTTCAATCAGCTGACGAGCACAAGCCACTAGCAATGGCTGCAAAATTACATATTAGTTTGATCAATAAACATTACTGCTACATGACAGACTTGTTTGATATAATTCTACTACCTCATCTCGCTTCCCAAAAATTACAGATACACTGAATGTCGGGTCTATGGATACACCTTCTTCCTTTCTAACACAATCAAAAAACACGAAGTAGATGAATAACACAAAAGGCATGAAGTTGTCAACCGTATATGAAGGACTGAAGAACTTGACATATACTATATTGTAATGTAGCATGACGCCATGAACTTCTCAGAGGTCCTCCCATTGTTTCCTCACAGATAATTACAGTTCACAATTTATAGCAGATGCTTTACTGGCCATTATACATATGCGAGGAATCTTTTTGAGCAGGTTGTAATGCGAGAAAACTGTATGTCAAACACAATAGAAGCTATTCTGAACTTTTTCCATAACATGCTCAAGGAAAGTTAGTATTAGACATGACTCACTACATGATATACAACAAGGTATTGGTAGTTGAATAATAACCAAATCCAAATTCAAGAAGGTATACAAAACAGAAGATTGTTAATAATCATACAAGATAATAAGCACAATAAGTACGCAATGGGCAACTGTCACTATAAAGATCCTTGCCCCCTTTTTGAAGCCACTATTACCCTTCTGCATGCATTTCTATTAATTATCAGCAAACCATAACTTCCCATAACCTTGTACCAATTTTCTGCAACTATATACATCAATTTGAATCTCAAATGCATAGTAGTTAGATGCATGCTGATGGTGCATAAGCAAATGTGTGGTCTAGAAGCAAAGATGTTTGGGGCAGTTGCTAATGCCAACCATCAGTCTCCAAAGGAAACTCCAACCAATGTTGTACGTTAGTGCCTAAATGACAATTCTGTTCGAGTACAAGTTTTCTTGTGCTAACCTAGATTGGAGTCTCAATAAAGAAGGATTGTGATTTGTGAGTCTGTGACAGGTGACAAGAAGCATAAAATTTTGTCACATCGCATTATAGGTGTTCAGTCAACATAAACATTGATTTCTTTCTAAAGATGAGTGGGAGCTTAGACAGGGAGTTCGTCAGCTGTTTTGCGAAGTGCAAGGTCATACCACAACTTTGAAATTTGTACTAATTTCCTGTCATTCTTGGTCTCAAGTACCAAGTTCTCTGACATCTCTACCAACGTTGATACCTGGATCACCCATAACAACTGCCTTTTAATTTATAGCTGCTTTGTCGCTCAAATCTTTGCCAAGATATGTAGGTACAATAAACATTATTCACAATCTTCCTATTTTCATCACATTCAACATTGTCATTCGAAACCATTGTCAACATGCTTGCCAAAAGTCCAAAAGTAGCTACCATTTCTATCCACCATACTTGCCAACACTTCTCACTTAAATATCACCAACATACTAGAGGTCAATCCCATATGCAGCCTGCCTTTACCTTTGCATTGATGCAATTTGAGCAAGCAATACCAAATGCCCTTGATCCCCATCAGCTCTAACTATTACAGTAATCCAGAGAGAATAGATATTCATACAGGGTTTTTAAGCAATATAATTCTATTAAATGATTCATTACCCTAAGTAAACAAGCAAAATAAACAAATCACAACTAAGTTAACGTGATTCCGCAAAGAGAGACTGCTATTTAATCCACAAGCCTTGTAATAAAACACTGAATGAGAATTAGTTTTTTTATGTTCTGATGAAATAGGTACTAATACATAACAAGAGTAGTGAGAAGCAGCTCTATATGATTGATACATAAGAAAAAACAGCAAAAGGTTTATGAATGCAAAAGATGAGAAAGCTTAACCCCCAAAAGATTAGTCATTGGCAATCCACATACCTAGCATGTATTATGGTTCCCATGCTCCCAATCTGAGTTACTATAACCTAAAAGGACATTTACTTGCAACAATCAACCAATATTTGATGAAGAAAACTGTGGAGAGTCTGGAGAGTAATAGTGCCAACTTACCATGAAATGATCATCATAGCTGCAGAGAATGATGTCTGTTTTATTACCCTATCAGACAGGTTAGAGCATCACATTCCTTGAAAATGTTTGAAATCAACTTTTAGATAGAATATAGCAGCCCAACCATCCATAGCTACAAACACAACCATACAATTGTATCCAATGTATTATAATCATAATCGGCAAGACATTAAAATTCATGTAGTCTTCAAATGAAATCAATCAGCTTTTTTCTCTGGACAGGGTTACCATTATAAGGAACAATAATGGAATTGAATCATGAAGCAAAACTGAAAACATATATAGCAGAATCAGGAAACTGGTGCAAGGAAATGAGAAAGAAGTCTTTTATACATATTTTTGCTCTTGGGAAACTTGTCGAACGAATGCTTTGTGTAAACAGTTTATCATGCATCACCCATTCAACATTTTCCATTTTCCTTAGACTACAATCCTTTGTTCATGTTTCTTTGAGGCGGACGGGGTTTCATCAAACATAAAAGTGCTTGCCTAGCATAGTTGGCAAGGCACTCGCCTAAGTGGTGCCCAGGCACAAAGGTGGTCTTACAGGACCGCCTAGGCCAAGTGCCTCAAAAAGGCATGCGCCTTAGCTGCCTAGATGGTCAAGGCGCACGCCTTGTCTGCCTGACCGCCTGGACTAAACAATTCTCTTCCATGTAATAGAAGAAAGTCAGAAAGGCATTAGGTTAATGGCATAACTCTTCTAGTTCACAAACAAAGAGAAATAAAGTCTTTTTGTATGGAGGAATATGTTTGAGGACTTGACGGCTCCTAGACCAAGTTTGGGAGGGCTTGGAGCTGGAGTGGATGAGTCATAAGCAATCAAACATCTTGCAAAACAGAGAGAATAAAGGACAACTGTAACTAATATTGGATATGCTGTGCCATATGAAGCTGGATAGTTGGTGATAACTGCTACCAAGAAAGTTTGACATATTATCTGCCAGTGACACATCATGCAGCCAACAACTGCAGAACTTCTTAGACGGGCTTCCTAAAAGGATGATTATGGGGGATTCTCGAGAAAATAGCTATACATATATTTGTGATTTCACTGTTTGCTTCTTGGGAAGACTCTGAATTTTGGAAAAGTGGGGAAGATACATGAAACATAAACAGAAAGTGGCACAGTCACTATGGAGACGGTAGAGGATCAGAATGAAAAATAAGAACCCTTTTCAGACTCCCATTATTACGTGAAACAACAATTAAACTGCTTTAAACAACAAAACTATAAAATAGTAACTCTGCCAACCTCTAAAATGGCTTCAAAATGTTCCCTTCACCCTCCACAAAGGTATTCAACCTTCAAACTTATTTTCGAAACCTAATAAGATAGGTCCACAAGAGAGTGATATTATCCTCAATATCTGGTCTTTATCTATCTGAGCGCAGATAAACTGAACTCCAGGATAAACGTCTAAGACAAAATGAACTTGAACTAATTCGTCAAATCCGAATGAGTTAGAAAGTACGTGATATTTGGGTAGCGGTTAACCTTATGATGTATTTAAAGGAACTTAGCTGAAAAAAGGAAACGAGTAAGGCTCTTGAGGATAGAAATTTTACGTAAATAAAAATTCAACAAGTTAGTATCTAGATCGGATGACTGCCTGACACCATTACTTGATTAATTTAGATAACTGGAAAGCTCATGTTTATTCTTTCGAAGTTAGAAACAGACCAAAATTTGTACTGTGTGAACGGTTTAATTAAAAGTTCATTGCGATGATATGATATGTATCAATTTCATGGTGTTCAAAACAGAAGTCAAGTTCAAATGTGGATATCGATAAGGTACCAAAATTTCTACTGATTGAGGAGTCGTCCTTAAATCTTCCAGACATGCCTGTTATCTACAATAGCCGTAGCAAGCTTCTGAAATTCTCGTGACTAAGAAGCCTAAAAAAAGAGAGCTGATACTTGCGGACGCGAAATTAGATGAAGCAGTCTGTTATCTTACGGATCACAGAAACACACAAAATCTAGGAAATCCCGTACTTCTAAACCAAATCGTGCCGATGCATTCTACTGAGGAAAATGGATAGTGCGAGTTCGGAGGACGCATACCTTAATATTTACAGAAATTGTTTTATGAGGCACAGGGAAGCTAGATGCTTGACAAGAATTCATTCTCTACAGTCTACAGACACCTCCGGTGGCGGCGACGGCTGCTCGTGGTAGCTCTTCCGTTTCCGTGCTCACTTCGACCCCGCCGCCGGCTTCAATGCTTCACTCCGTCCGGCGGCTAACGTAGGGGCCGGGCCCTCTGCAGGGCTGTAAACGGATGCGGATAAAATTCAGATTCCTTTCGAATTAGTATCCGTTTAGGCGGATAATATCCGATTTTAGATATCCGTCGGAGCGGATATCCGGATACGGATATTATCTGAATGTTAATCGGAGCGGACACTAAAATGCCTGCTCCGCTCCATTTAAGATTCGCTCCGAATTCACCTTTGATAATATATACATAATATATATAATTATATATTTAAAATCATTATATTTACAAATATGATTAAATATTTTTTATTATATATTAATATACTAAGTTAATATTGATAAATATATGATAAATTTAATATTTTATAATTTTATTTCTATGTATTTGTATATTATTAAATATGTTAATTAAATAATATTTTATTAACATTTCGAAGCGGATATTATTCGTATCCGCTCCAAATCTGAAGATTATCCGACTCATAATATCTGATCCGTATTTGTATTCGATTCGGACCGGATACGGATTATCCGACTAGCAAAACGGAACGGATACGAAAATGTCATGTCCGCTCCGTTTACAGCCCTAGCCCTCCGTGGTCCTCGTGGTTTCGTTCGCCCACGTTCTTGATTTGGGCCGGTGCCTGTTTTGAGCATAGAGCAGAAACTCGAACATTATTATCCCCCCCTCAATATATATATATATATATATATATATGCAAACGAATGTGCATAAACAAGTAGTCACACCATACATATATGTTGTGTTTATTTTAGCTTAATTTAAAAAATGAATTATTAGGTTAATGTCTGGCTCTTACCTTGTCAATCAAAACGTTTCTAGTCAAAATTATAATACATTTTTATATATCTGAGTTTTAGCACCAAACAACGACGGCAACCCTCACAAAAACATCGATAAAAACTATTAATTTTATAATAATATACAATTTATTTTAAAAAACTGTTGAGCGTTTAGAGAGAAGTTAAGAGATGATTTTTGAAGGAAAATTGATTCAGATAAAAACATCTCAAGTAGAAAAACTGAAATCGTAGATGGCCAGGTATGTCGACTAATTGTATATTCTCAGATTTAAAATGCCGTATTGGATTGTCAGTCTTTAAAACTAAACTAAAATTTAATGTTCGGCGAGAACATTTATAATATATAATAATATAAAGCTCTCATTCAAACTATATCGTAGGAATTAAATGAAAATTTTGCGGGAGATTTTTGCTACAAAAGTCGTCTACGGCGGCTAGGTTGAGTTGAGCCTTAGAAAGGAGGACTCGGTAGGAGTCTGCGAGATCGAGCTCTCTGCCTCTCTTCCTCCGCCTCTCTGCCTCCTCCTTCCCGATCCGGAGCTCGCGATGGACGTGATTGATTCTGCCGTCGACCCCCTCAGGGAGTTCGCTAAGGACAGTGCCCGCCTCGTCAAGCGCTGTCACAAGCCCGATCGCAAGGGTAACCGCGGCGCTTCCTCCTCTTGAATGATCCAACAACACCCTTCTTTTTCTTCTTCTTTTGTAATGTGGAACTAACAGAAACCGGTGAATTGGCCTCCTGGGCCGACCTCTTTGCCGCTATCTCGTTGTTTGCAGAATTCACCAAGGTGGCATTCCGCACGGCCATAGGCTTCGTGGTTATGGGGTTCGTGGGGTTCTTCGTAAAACTTATTTTCATTCCCATTAACAATATCATTGTGGGATCCGGCTGAGTACTGGTCAGAATCTAGGTGAGGATCTGTTGCCCATCTTTCGGTTTCTGCTCGTTGTTCAGTTTTTATTGGTTGAGCATGCATGCTTTTAACCAACCGAACAATATAATTCTGTCCTGGTATTTTCGCCTTAGTAGATCCGTGTTTCAGGTTCTTGTACAAGTCATCTCATATATCACTGCCATCTTCCTACCTTTTTCTCTGTTACATGGAGATGTAATACGATAGTTCTAATTGATGCTTGAACTTGTGTCAATCTAAGGTCTGGAACATGTTTAACTCGTCCCAGCAAAGCAAATTTGGCGAGGATTCTGGCTTCTTTGTGCATAGCAAAATTGTTTCTAATGATTTATTGTGTCAGGCAATTTATTATTATCAGGTTACTGTGACAAAAGACTACCAGTTTGGTTGATCATTAGGTGATGTGTGGAGTGTCAGGTGTTTATTGTCACATTCTAAGTCAAAGGTGCTTGGCCAATCATCTAGGCACTATGAAGACGTGTTGAGAAGGCCTTGCAATCTCTACCCCTTCTTGAGGCTGCCTCGAGAGTCTTTATGGCCATTTGACCCTTAAGAAATCAAAATAGTTGATCATCATAACAATTTTTTTCTTTGTATATGTAGTCTTTATACTTTTCAACAGCAGTAGGTTAATAGATTTTTAAACGTCAGGTATACTGTATTCTAAATTTTATGTTTACCATTGCATTAAATTTTTTAGGTAAATATTACATCTAACAAGAAAACATGGATGACCAAAATCATTTGTGGTTATTCCCTAAGGCAATTAAGGTGAAGTCACTCCCTTATTTCTTCACCCTACCCACCTCTCACACCAGCTTTGAAGTTGAAGGTGTGTGCATTGCAACATAGAAAGGTGACTAGCTAATTAGGTCAGTTATCTGGAAACTTGAGTTTTCTCCCGAGCCTCCTTTCAGGAGCGCCCAAGGCTATTTGGTTGTTTACGTTCAATTTTGGAAATGAATGGAGAAGTGGCCGAACTTGTGGAACTGTAGGATATCGGATTTCTCCATAGTGGCATGAAGCTTCTGATGCTGATTAGGCTCCTGTTTCACTAGTTATACCCCCCCCAGCACAATGAAGGTTCCATAGCATATCATGAACATGGGGCAGACAAGATATGGATGGTGTAGCTACTCAAGTGAACTAAACTGATCTTTTTAGGGATAGTAAGGAAAAGGTTATGTAAGTGTCCTTATTATCCACACATCTGATCAGATGAATGGAGTTAGTCAGATGAAGTCATTAATATTCTTTTTAGTGGAGTTCCCACTTCCCTGAATCCTTGTAGTAAGGAACAGTTGGGATTGGGCCAATTGATAGTTACTGCTTATGCTTTTGTCTATTTGCCTCTGTTATCAAAGACGCTTGAGGCAACCACCTCGATTCAGTCAAGGTCACCTTGGCGGTCTCCACCATTGTTGTTGGGAATGCCGCTCATCTGCAGTAGTTTGTCCACTGATTTCAGGTGGAGAAGACAGGTTGTTCAGCGCTTCAGAGGCGGTTCATTTTAAGTAACTAATCCTCCTTTATCAGGTCCCAGAGACCCGACATCTTCTTCGCCATCTGGAGGAGTCCTCACAGGATGATGGTAGAAACAGGCCCTTTGGCATGGTTTCTGCCTCCGGTGACCCTCCCTTATCACCAGTATACCTCTAAAAACCCTGTCCTGACATTCCTAAGATGTGTATACCCCCAAAAAATCTCTCTCTATCTGTTTGCGACCCCTTCTTTATCTCATGTGCCTCACGCTTATGACTACATTGCTATTTGGAGTTAAAAAACAAGTCATAGTTTTGTCCAATGTGTTATTTGGAGCTTATCGGCTGATGCGATGTTTGACTTGTCTCTTGCTTGTACTGATGTCTGTTGACAAATCTATTGTTCTGATAAAATTCAAACGTAGAGTGTTTTTCAAGATGTTAATACTTAATCCCGTTTTACTTTCATTGTTGTTATCTTCCTTGGTGTTGTATGGGTCTATCTGCTTGATAGTTACTATTTCCTACTTCCTTTTGGTTTTCAGGTTTTTCTTTGTATTATGCCGATACATGTATTTTCTATATATCTGCAAATGAATTGTGACAAATTGTTCTACTTTGCTTACTAAAAACATCATCACTTGTCAAATTAGAAGTTCAGATACCTCATATTTATTTAGTTCTGAGAAATTCACTGATTCCACTTCCTTGGTTTTGTCCAACCAAAATTCTGAAGATCCATTGACTGAAGGTCTTGATGATGTCTCCTTAGGATGAGCCAGCCTGTCTCTTCAGAGAATATGCTTGATTTTCTATACAATGAATTGTCTGTGTAGGAGAATCCGGTTTCTTAACCCATCATGTAATTCAAGTCCTCTTATTGCTTCGTCTCTCATTCTTGCTTGGATCATTCTAGGTCCATGGATGTTACTTTTTTCATCTTTCTTCACCGGAGTGCAGCTGTCTCAGAGTCTTGATGGGACTCTATAACCTTAATCCAAAAGTTATGTTAATGAAAAGGGTTATTATCTCCATCTATCGCCAATAGATATCAACCAAAGTCATGTAGTATTAGGTAAGCAGCAATAGGCGCTTGGCACCCCCCCCTTTGGTTCACCCGTATGCCTAATTTCTGTATAGACCCAGCTATATAGAGTTAGCCTGTCTGTTATGTGTGCACTTTTGCATGGACTGCATAACAAATTGGGCCCTTGATCTGCCAGGCTGATGTGATTCAAAATGGGATCAGATTGGTCAACCAGGCCGAATCTAGGCCTATTTGGGTTTGCTTCATTAAGAGTTCTTTTATAAAATAGGAAAAAGTGAAATGGGAAATCAGGAAATTTCGGAAAACAAAACAGAGAATATGTATGTACTTTATTGACTGAATTAGAGAATTATCGACAATGAATATGCAAATGGATACATTAGATAGTCTTTAATTTACAAATCACACATGCACATATTCAAAAGAAATGCTCTTCAACCGTAGACAAACAATGACACAGTCATCTATGGAAACTCAGTTCTCAATAGGTTCAAAACCGTTTAGGCTGGATGAGACTGATGACTGTAAGGAAGAAATCTGCTTTGACATCATCTCTTCCTGATGCTGCATTGCTGTCTCTTAAATGTGTATGCTAAAGCTGAGTTAGATATGAGGGGCTGGATGTGTCATAGGTTGATATACCTCTGTCATCATCATGGTCTGTGTCTCTGTTCTTCACAATCATGTCCTTGTTTGCCTCGTTTGCCTCGTTTTTCTCCACCTTGCCATTCTTGTATTTCTGTTTCCATGTGTCCCAAGTCCAGTGGCAGATCAAGGGCCCAATTTGTTACTACTTGTTAGAAGCTTAAGTAGAATTCATCTGCTCCAACTTCCAAGATGTGTCTTTAGAAATCACTAGACTTCTACTGCTGTATCTTCTGATCAACTCTCTAGAAGCTTTGGTAGAGTAATCCGATCCAACATGTGTCCATAAATCACTAGTCTTTTTTTATTTCTGCCTTTTCTTGTAGGGAAGTGGATCGATCTGTGCTCTAAGACATCCTCCCCAAGTTGTGAGATCTCCTGTCCTTGTCTGTCTCATGCTCCAAGTCATCACATCTATAGACATTTATGGGCGAGCTAATTTCCCCTGTGCTTCAGTGTCCATCCCTAATTAACCAGGGATTTTAGGGTATTTACTCTTCTGAGATTGGAGCTAATCCAGACTTGCCATAGTAGACTTTGAATTTTCTAATCGCTTCAAAACCTTGAATATATTCCTTTAAAAAGATGAAAATTTATAGAAGGAAGAGTAGATTAAAGCTGGATTTGGTTTCCCCTTAAAAATGTAAAGAACAATGAAAAAGATGGAAAAAAGAACTCATTGGTGGCACACGGTGGCAAAGTAAAGTAATGGGCTTCCCCTCCTCAATTGGCCGCAGACAGAACGCTAAATACATTCTATCTGCAGATAGGTCAGGCTTAAAGCAAAGTGTTGGGATTAATTGGTCTAGATTGGTACTGAAGTGTTTAAAGAAAGTTTAATGGAGTCCCCATCGTTCTGCCCTGAGTCTCGTGGGATTGTGGATCTCTATCTGGATCGGCTGGTCCTAGCCAATCCATGCTGATTAATACAGGTCATATTAGGAATGGTAGGGTATATCGTTCTTGGGATTGGTTTGGCCATAGCCGGATGATTCTGATCTTGATCAGTTGATCCCGGAATAGAGGTTGAAAGAGAAGGTAGCCTCAAGTCACGTATAGTTAACGTTACTAACCAGACTCCAGGGTACCTAGTAATCAGTAAGATTGTCCAGGGTACCTGGTAATCAGTAGAGTCCGTCTTCAATGGCATGCGCTAATCTGGACATGGTATGCACTTTCCACTCACCAGGTACAGTTATGTTTTGCGGGAATGATACGGTCCCTTTGATGATTAAGAAGTATGGTCGAAGGCCTGTAGCTTGGTTTTGTGATGGCTTTCGAGAAATAAGAGTAGAATTCTGAGAAATGAGAAGGTATAATTGGATGTCTGTCGACTGCCTGTTGCAGACATGTATGTATATGTATATATGGCTACTTTCATGAACGTTACGCTGATAATGAAAAGTGAAATCTATGGTGTCGTGTGAATCACCGCATGCTAGCTAGCTGTTGGTCGCACCTACGTGATTAC
Source organism: Cryptocoryne crispatula var. balansae (assembly GCA_036172225.1). Lineage (NCBI taxonomy): Eukaryota > Viridiplantae > Streptophyta > Magnoliopsida > Alismatales > Araceae > Cryptocoryne > Cryptocoryne crispatula. Next base: position 367,048 of record CM069935.1, on the reverse strand, counting down.
GTAGTAGAACACCGTTATAAATACTTTTTGAGTTTTAACCTTGCTCCAGCTGAGCGATTTTTTTTTATCGAAATGGTTTTGTTGCAGGAAGTGGCAGTGAATGAAGTTTATTTAGCGATAACAAAATAATTCTGGTCCGATGAAAACAGGCGGCGTCCAGTCCAGCAGCGAAATCTCTCTCGCCCTCAGCCCCTCCCCGTTGAACTAGTTAGTTTAACCGTTTGATCCCATGGATGCTTATTTCTTTTTACCGTGTAGCTGTAACAAGACGATGCAATCTTTACGTGTCTCCTCCAAGTCGAGTTTGCGTTAATCCCTCCTCCTCGTGGCCCCCCTTGCATTGGTGTTTTGGACGTGTGTGTTTCCCTCTTCCCGTGGCGTGTAGAAGCATGTAAATCTCTGGTTTCAAAATCCAGAGATTTGTTTGTTTTGGCTTGTTGTAAAATGATGTAAAACTAAATCCAGCATTTATAGGTTTTGACGGTGGCAGAGTGGAAGTCAAAACTTGAAAACAGGTTTATTCGATTCAATTTTGCGCGTACTTATTATAGCAGCACCCCAAATATAAAATGATGCAGCGCCGCCCCCCCCCGCCCCCCACAAAATATATCCGACGTATTAGAATGTGTTATCGAAAGACAAATCCTCCTATCTCTCTCTCTCTCTCTCTCTCTGGTAATTTGTGAATGGCATGACAAAATGAAACAAGAAGTTGGAACAAATGAAGCTTGTATGCCTGCGTCGAACGGGAAACAGTACATTCAACCGTGGCATTCTTCCTTCGGCTCAAAACCATGGACACGTATTTTCTTTCTGGCATGTCTTCGGGGGAAAGTGTGGACATGTGCAGGTAGATAGCAAGAAGTAAGAACGTGATTTTGAAATGACGGAGGCGACTACCGGAAGCAATCATGCGCTGGTTGAGCAAGCATGGTCCAGCTAACAATCCTTCTCTTCTTTTGAGCAAAAAAAAAAAATGACACGGAGGCAGGTAGTTCCTGTTCTTGAGGTCAGAGAATGTTTCTCTGTTCACCCGGGTGTGCTTATTACGCCGGGCCTAATCGATCCACATTTACAACGCGCCGTGCAGAACCATCGAACAGGCTTCCAGCTTTAGCCGGACAAATCAAACTAAGGGAAACGCTCGATTGAATTGACAGAGCACACAAACTGAAGGAAAATGCGGAAGATTGGCTTGGCGCTTGTAGAAGGACGAAGAAAGCAAAACGAAAGGAGCAGAGAAGGTGAAAACAGAGTATCGAGATATGCAAACCCTAGGCTCAGGATTTAGATCTCCTGCGCCATCCATCGCCCCCGATCATCCATCCGCCACCTACTCACTCCCACAGCCTAGCTCAAGCGATCGAGATCTTGGCCCCCACCTCTTCCAGCTGCTTCTTCGCGTCCTCGGCCTCATCCTTCGACACGGCCTCCTTGAACTTCTTCGGCAGCCCCTCAATCAGATCCTTCGCGTCCTTCAACGCCAGGTTCGTCAACGCCCGGATCACCTTGATGGTGGCGATCCTAGCGTTGCTCGGCACGTCCTCGATGACCACGTCGAATTCGGTCTTCTCCTCCACCGCGGCCGCCGCCCCGGCGTCGCCCGCTCCAGCGGCACCCGCGGGGGCGGCAACCGCGGCCGGGGCGAACGCGGCGGCCGTCACGCCCAGCCGGTCCTGCAGGTAATCGACGAGGTGCTTGGCATCCTCCAGAGTCAGCTTGCTGATGTCCTCCCCGAGCTTCTCCACATTCGGAGGCACGGCAACGGCAGCCATGGGTGGGGCGACGGGGGTGGCGCGCCGGGTGGATAAGGGCGCGCGGGAGGGGAAGCGAACGGCCGTGCGCGCGGGCACGAAGACATGCGCGGAGGACGACGAAGAAGAAGAAGAGGAGGAGGAGGAGGGCGATGGCGTGTAGTACGATGAGAGGAGGAAGAGGGTGGACTGCGCGGCCGCCATTGCAGCTCCCGTCGCTGGTTCTCTGCTCTTCGGCGCGGCACAGGCGGATAAGATGAGGATGGAAGGGAGAGATCCAAATCCAACGAGGTGGTATTTACAGGCGTCGGCGGTGGCGGTGCTCCCACCACCCGATGAGCTCGCGTAAAGATGAATAAACGATGTCCGCCTGATACGATTTTCACGGTCCCGATCTTTGCCGGCGTAGAGGTTGCCTTACCACAGATCATATGACCAAGAATTCTTCTTCTCCCAGCCCGAGTTAGAGCAAGATTTCTTTCATTCAGGTACAAAATATGTGAGATTCATTATTATCTCATATACATCATACATGGAGGATTACACATATTTCTTTCTCTTGTCAACGAGCTGTTTGGCTTGGACATTAAAATTAATGTGCCATCAATCTTGGTATTATTACTGTTAAATATATCAACATTAGAATAGATGATTTCATATAAGGAATATGATATGCAACAGCTGATCCATTTGGTAATTAATTAGTTCACCGTTTTTGGTTAAGAATATCGAAAATAATATTACATCAATTCTAATATTGATATTTCTCGAAAACAGATTCAATCGATAACAAAACCAATACACTTTGAAACTTCAACCACTATAATTAGTTGATAACTACTATTCTCCGGTCAGGTTCTCTTCATTTGGTATGGCAAAAATGATTCTTTGTCCGACTCTTTTCATCGTCTCTCCCAGAAAATTTACATCGACTTGTTTCAAAAGCATACTGCGTAATAACCAACAAAAAAAAAATGCACAAAAGGACTCGGCGGTCGTATCTCTTGCCACACTTAAAAGTTGCTATAAACTACTTTGAATCGTCGACAAATTAATTCGAAAAAATTAAAATAAATAGTCCATCCATTATCATCAGGAATTTTTTTAAGATTGTTTCTTTTCTGCCGATTTGACAGACAGATACGTACTGATATACATGGTTTCCTATTAAATCTACAGATATTCAGAACCCACAATCTATTCATGCCGGTCAATATGTAAAATTTTCCTTCTTCACAAATATATTATGTATTACTAAGTTCTTTTTTTTTCCAAGTCCCACATGAACAGACCCACCGCATCTTCAAGGACACAACCAATGAGGAACAGGCAGGACTGGAAAGATCACCTCTCGGCATCTTCATCGCTCCATCGACGGTCCTTGGTTTTTAAGTAGCTTGATAGGTGATATGGCTCGGCAGGCCCAATTTCCATCTGCCGGTCGAGCGTTTCACTGCGAATCTTAATAATATATAGCGGAAGGAACATACCACGGCTACGCACTGGCAGGTTCAAAACGGCAGATGCAATCATAGATATTCCCTTTGACAAGTTTCTCAGCCAGCCGCTGATTTTTTATCATTGCAAGCTGAAACAAGAGAGACAAAGAAAGAGTGAGTGGACAGAAGCCGCAGAAAGAAATGATGAACGTCCAGAACGCTACATATGAGTGTATAAAATGCGCCCTCTGATGCAAACATTTAATCACCTTTAGCACATCACATTTGAATCGAGCATTGAAGTTCGTATGAAGTGCTCGGCCCATGCCCTCGAGAATTATCTGTTATTGGAGAGGTAAATACCGGGGGAAAAGGAATTAATGTACTTGTTCAAACAGTGTATGCAGAACCGTTGTGCCAAGGAATTCATTCTGACAGGCCAAACATGTAAAAAAAAAAAATATCGGAACTGGAAGTACTTACCAGGTCTGCATCTTTTGCAGCAGCAGCAAGCTCTGAGCTAACCTGTCGGAGGTCAATACAAGGTCCTCCACAGCCATTCTCGACTACCATCAGAGGAACTGGGAACAAACCACCTTTTGATCCATCGTCGATGTTAATCATGGCATCAAGGAGGAGCCCCCCAGCTTCAGCAGCTCTACGAAGTATGTCACAATGCTGCCAATTACAAGAGAAGAATAAATAAACTACCAAATACTGGTAATAGAATATAGGCTGTTCTAGAACCTTCGGGATGTAATGCGGATTAAGTAATCACACGCTTCTACCACACCTTTGCAGCCTCAGCCACAATCTCAGGAAGTTCATTTGCTGTAACATCATTTAATGCGGGCAAAGAATTCCCCACAAGAACGACCTGCACATGAATCACGAAGCATATCAGTTTAGTCAATGAATGACAATTTAATCAATAGAGGGTCTTCTTGTACAAATTTGTGATATAAAGTTATTAAGCATCAAAAGCTAATAAAGCCACCATATTGTATTCTCCTTTATACTTTGTGAAACTAAATATGGAATTATGCTAATAAGAACATCGCAGGCTTATTTCCCTATGAGTCACATACCTGCAGGCTGCAATCTTTGCCGTACTACTACAATATACATGCATCTCTTACAGAAGAACATTTTTATGTACGTTACACAGAAGCACAGATGGCATGGAAAAAATAATGAAAACAAAATAAAACATATATCATCAAAATGTCAGATAGAAATAAAAGTAGCTATCAAGAAATATTTTAACACATCTATGGTAAGAATATTCATCCTTGCAGCACAAACTACACTGTAACCTCAGTTCCACGCCTAAGAAGCTCCCTTGCCAGTGGAAGCATTCCAAGAACAACATCGGCACCTGAATTATCAACAAAAAGCAATGCCCTTTTATAACGCTGGATATTGTTATCTCCAGAAGAAAGCATTTTTCTTTTGAAAAGATCAAAGTCATCCACCTGGAATATTGGAAACAGTGAAAGTTTAAACAATGTTGCAACATTTCTCTGCAGAGTAAAAACTAAATCCCAGACAGTACTTACCCGCCATGGGCGTTGCATCTTTTTACGACTCATGCGGTATATTTCAATAATAGTTCCTTTGTGATACAAATCAACACAAGCACGTGACCCCCAGTCAAAGATATTAGCAGCAAGAACACCTTCAATAAGAGCAAGCAATCTCCTTTCCTACAACCAAAAAGATTCCAATTTAACATCAGCAGCCAGATATCTCGAGGTAAAATCCATTCATTCACATATCTGGAAATCTAGACTACTGTAACATTTACATATGTATTTTGTTGGACCTTCAATATGGAAGCTTGATTCTGCTATGCGATTATGATCAAACAAGTCTGCCCCTGATATATCATGTGTTTAAGAATGCACTCCGAAATACAAACTTAAAACCATCAACTTAAGCTGATTGAGTGCTCCGACCCAATAAGGCTTTTATACTGATAGCGGTATAGAAAACTATTCTAAAACTACAAATGTATAATTTGAATCATTAAGAGAGGATGGCAGAGGACTAGAGGACCTTTGTACGCATGAAGAAGGCTGCATTTTCTTCCCAGGCTACTGGAAAGAAGGTGGAGGTGATCCAAGCAAAATTGAAAAGGTGGTACGAAGACAACATAACTAGATGCCTGTACAAGGGTCACTAGGTGGCTTGTTTCAGGAATAGGGTATGCCGCTCACTAGCTGGGCATTTATTGCTACAAGATATCCAGCTCCCATAGTCGTTGATTAGCTGTGCCAGGCTAAAGATTATAAGGCACTCGAATACATTTTTTTTCTTAGATTTTTTGTTTCAAATTTATACCATGTGGCATGTTTCATCTTTGCAGAAATTTCAAAGATGAAAAGAAACAGAAGACATGTTTGGCAAAACAATTGCAACTTTTAAAACTCATACAGGGTCTTGTTGCTGTATACTATGTTAAAAGATTCTAATTTTTACATTAAAATGATCTGCTCACACTCAACACCTTTCAAACTGAAAAAAATGCATAGCCTTAAAATCACCCTATATATTACTACATACCCTAATGACCCAAGATCTTTCCACATGTTCCAACCTGGAAGGGTCTTGTTGCTTCAGTTGAGTGGCACTAGCTCTCTGAGAATCTTGTTTTTTATCCTGTGACCACTGACCCCATGACAAGCATTAGTGAATGATGGGCTAGGTTTTCTCAAATTGCTAGTGAGGCATCTCCCAGCATTAAAGAATGGTACAGAGGATGCTGGTAAGTCACAAACTCAAAGAGGAAGACTGGAATCCAACGCCGAACAGCATCCAGAAGAATTTCCGTGAATTTTTCAAACCAACTAGATGCAACATTCTCATCGAAGGAGGTGAAACAAGCAATTCAAGTATGGGAGCCAATAGATCTCTAGGGCCTGATGGTGAATGAGCTTTTATCAGTAAGTAGGAATTATGTTAAAGAAAATATGATGGCAGTTGCTAATGTGGTTGAGATCGTCCTGGGGGATCAATATTTTTTTATTCTACTTTTGAGGTTCCACAATGTAAAATGCAATGAACATATCACATCTCAGATCCATTTATTTACCATTGGCAATTGCAAGATCATAATCAAAATTCTTGAGAACACGGTAGTTAGCAATTGATAAGTTGACAGATCCAGTTGGCTTGCACCAAGGGAACATTTGTTATGAATACATGGTGCAACATAAGTGCATCCTAAATCAAAAAGAAAAAAAATAAAGTTGATTATTGTATGAGCTGTATTCGGAAAAGCTCATGTAGTCTCAATCAAGGTATTCTGTTGACCTTGGATCATCTGGATAGGTCGATCCGGTAGAAGGAACTGATCCACGATTGACCTGGATAGGTCCTTCAAAAAATTTTAAAAAAAGAGAAATGGCTTGATCTCCAACACTGGCGGTGCAAATTGACTGGGATCACTATTTCCTGGAGATGGAGGGAAGGTGGCCACCACCCTACACGTTCCCCGCTAGAAGGTGACTCGTATCACATCTATAGACTCGATACGAGCCAGATCAGTCAATGTCCATTAGAGGTAGAAACGAACCAACACACTTAGCAAGTAGCTCAAAACTCAACTCAACTTATTTATCATAGTAAATGAACAAGCTTGAACAAAAAATAAAGCTCAATTCATTAAACGAGCTAAGCATGAACATACTTCAACTAGACTCAACAAGCTCACAACTAGCTCGATTAAATACTTGATTGAAAATTTATTTTAAAAAATAAATTATGAGTATTAATACTTATATGTTGTCACTTAAATATATCAAATAAGTAAAAATAGAATTTGATTTGAGTTTAAACTTCAATTGAGTTTCATAAATAAGTTAAATTACCATTTCATGAATGACTTTTGATTTATTTTGAGTTTTATAAATGAGTTCGTATCAAATTTGAACATGAATTTGGAATGACCTTGAGTCAAGTTGCTATTCAAGTTTGAGCTCAAGCTCAGCTCAATTAACAAACCAAACTTGAACAAGGGTTCAACATACTCGTAAAAACTGTTGAGCTTGTATAAAATAAACGAGCCAAGCGTGAATAGCATACTACTCGGCTTGGCTTGGCTCATTTGCACCCCTAATGTCTGTCAATATCGGGTCTATGGACCCTATACGAACCGGATAGCTGGCAGATCTGTTCATATCATCCAATACCTGTTATGGACAGATTCGTTGACTTAAGTTGCTAGATCCAGCTCGTATTGGGTTATATGTTAGGATAGATAAGTTGCAGGCGGCAAGGGTGATCCTGCCACCGCCTCCACCGCCAGAGGATCATTCCGGCATTGGCCCAGAATTAGACAATCTTAGACAGATCCAACCACATCTAAATGATCCCAGCAGAAACCAACCATGGGATCAGGCTCCCACATAAATCGATCCCAATCCGAGATCAACCAATCCATATCCAGATTGGATCCTGTAAACCATAGTCTAAATTTTGTGTTTGTCAGAATTATGCAACTAAAGGGGTTTAGGAAGAACTATCTAGCATGGAACAAGTATTGTATTGAAAACCAGATTTCAGTCATAATAGTTTTTTTTTGAGAGTATTGAGAGGCCCTCAACAGGGAGATTCATTAAAACCTTTATTGTTATGCAATTTTGAGATAGAAACATGGCATGACATATGACAGAACAAGACCAAGGGATCTATTGTAGAAATCAAGATCAGCACAAATTGTTCATAGCTTACTCAAGTCCAATATGCAAATCAGACAACACCTTTTAGTTCTTAAAAATGGGAAGAAAACTGTTAACCCGAAAGGCCATCATGAATTCTTCAAGGCAGTTTCAGACTTGAAGATAACTTTTCAGAAATAGGATGTGTAAGTATACCTACATGTATATTCCTGTGGGTATGCAAAGCAAGACACCTATCACTTTGAGGATTCAACTCTAGTCTTGATTCCAAATTATTTAAGGACAGTCACAAGAATTCTCTTCTTCACTCACGTTGATTTAGAGCTAGGGGTGGGCACAAAACAGTTCAAATTGTGAAACCAAACGGAACCAATCCATTCGGTTCGGTTTGGTTCGGTTTGGACCCCCTTTCGGTTTGGTTCGGTTTGGAAAATCTCCAAACCGATTTAAACCAAACCAAACCGTTTAAACCGAATTATTAAAAAATATAAAAAACTATCATAATATTAATAAAAATGGTATTTTATAAATTTCATAATAAAATAATATTTATTTTCATTATTTTTAACTTAAAATTTTGTATATATATGTAAAAAAAATTAATTTAAATATTTTTATTTATTTTCAGTTTAAACCGAACCAAACCAAACCAAACCGAATTGATTCGGTTTGGTTCGGTTCGGTTTGAAAGGGTGATTCGGTTTGGTTCGGTTTGAAAAAAAATGGTCTAAACCGGACTAAACCGAACTGTGCCCACCCCCTATTTAGAGCTACTTTTTCAGAGATGTTTAAAACATCCAAAAGCATACTAAATTGATCCGCTCCAGGTTAGCTTAGGTCTATCATGTCTTTTTTTATACTATTTTTGTATTTTCTATTTTTCTAAATAGAACTTCCTTATATTTAGATTTACATTTAATATCTCCAAACCTTTTCAATCTCCCTCCTTTCAATTTGTCTAAAATTTTTGCTACTCTTATTTGTTCTCTCTCACACTCAAATATTCATTATGTATTTTATCTAAGCTAGTATGATCACACATAAAAACATTTTATTTTAGAACCATGTTTTTTTGTCTAGAACTCACCACCTTGCAATGTTGCAGGTTTTATAGTTGTATGGTAAAATTTCTCCATCAACTTTAGTAAAATCTTAAGATCAAATAAGACCCCTTTAATCAATTTCCAGTTCATCCATCATATTTTAATCATATAGTTAACATCCTTGCCACGTTCTCCATAAGTCTGGATAATTCAACTAAAATATTTATACTAAGTATTTTGAGAAATATTACTCTATCCAAACCCAATTTCTCTATCTTTTCCCTTTTGACTTTCATTAAATTTTACAATGTATATATTATGTCTTTTTTTCTACTTTCTCGAAACTCTTAAATTAAAACATGTCTCCAAAATTATAGTTTCATATTAATTCTTTTTTGTGTCTCGTCTATCAATACAATATTGTATGCAAACATCATGCACCATGGTATGTCCTCTTGTATATTCTTTGTTAATTCATTCATAAGTAATAAAAAATTAAAAAATCACCATAAATTCTTGATGTAAGTTAATTGAAATAGCAAATTTTTATTTTCCCTCTAATTATGGGAATAATAGTGGTTACTCCATCATACATGTCTTCTATCATTTGTAAATACCTAATGGACACTATTTTTTGCTCTAAAATATCTTTTGAAACTTTATCATAAATCTTTTTTAAGTCAATAAATATTATATGTAAATCTTTAAACATATCTCAATATTTCTTCATCAAGCTTCTAATAAGAAAAATAACTTCAATGTAAATTGACCATGACTAAATTCAATTTTGTTGATTAAAATAGTTAGAATATCTTGTAAGATGCTCCTTAACTATCTCCCTGTAAAAATTTTCATAGTACGGTTCATGAGTTTGATTCCTTTATAATTTAAACAATTGTTGTGTCTCTCTCTGTAACTCTATTTGTTTCATAAATTTTGTTAAAAAGCCAGAGTTAACCATTACATCCCTTAATATTTCAAATATTTCCATACTTCAATAGGGATTCTATCAAATACCACAAGTCTTGCATATTTTCATCATCTTCAACAGTTCTTCAACTTATAAAAATCTATAGTATATTCAGCTATATCATCTATCTTCTATGCTTCTATTAAAGTTGTCGTTTAAAAAGATATTAAAATAACTTCTCCACAAGTTTAATGTTATCATCTACAATCAAAACACTTTCATTACTATACTTGATACATTTCACTTGGTTAAGATCTTGTATTATATTATTACATATCTTTTCACCATTTTTAGTTTCAAATTTCTCATATATTTGTTTGGAAGTCTTTTCTTGCTATCTTAAATTGTTTATAAGTTTCGTTGTTGTCACACATAGGTAGTCTTTTATATCAATCACTCTTATTTTAATTAACTTTTGTACTTTGTTTCACCAGCATCTCTATTTTTTAGGTGGATCATATCTTTTAGACTCTAAATATTTTTCTAGTTACTTCTCCAATATTTGTAGTAAGCAACAGCATTGCCGTCCATGTCTGATTTTCATTCATTTATTTTGAATTTTTCATTTTTAAATGTCTCTTGTTTCACCTATTTTAATTCCCACCATTTTATCCTGGTTGAAATATTTCTTTTAAATGTGTTTATTCGTCTCCCACTCTTAACATCTAAGATCACCAACCTATGAAGACTTGTTAAAGCTTTACCAGAAACAACTTAATAAACTCTTTACTGGAAAAAGCTTAATAAACTTTGTAAAGGCATGATTAGTCCTCCTTGTAAAGATAAAATCAATTTAGCTTTTATTGTCATCTTTTAAATATTATTAAATAGGATTCTCTTTTAATAAAATATATATTTGTTAGTATAAGAATATAATCCATAGCAAAATCAAAGATTCTTCTTCTATTCATTTAAAGTTCCATATCCAAAATCCTAGCAGACTTCCCACATCTATGATATTCATTTTCAATATGTCAATTGAGATTTCTGGCAACAAACATGTTAACTTCAGTCAATATACTCTACATAGGGTCATATCTATCCTCCCAAAATGTTTCTTTAATCTCACTTACTCATCCAATTTTAGGAGCATAAGGACTAACTATGTTAATCGCCTCTCCTATAATCATTTTCATTTATTCATCTATTTCAAACTCTTTTCACTGATATCACTACACCTTTCAATGTTTTATCAATAACAAAACATGCTTCATTATTATCTCTTATTTCTTGCACTTTATACATTTTATAGTTTTCACCTATTCATTTGGTTTCTTGAATGCAAGCAATATTAATCTTTCACTACATACTATCAACAAGTTTCATGTTTGATTGCAAGGAACCCGATCTTTCAAGTAGACAGGTACTTATTCTAATAATTTCTTTCAATATATTTTTGTAAATTTTGTCCTAAAACTTACATTTTTCTCCGTTACCTAGACTAGCTTCTTTACACAGACTCATCCATGATATTGGCTTTTTTTCTTATCAAGAATCTTGGTTGCCCTTCAAATGGTGACTGTATCAGAGGTTAGGGTTGGCATATGCCTGAGAAAATTGGATAAAGAAATTAACGAATGAAAAGGAAACCTCGTGTACACTGAAGACAATAAATCCTCACAGAATCAATGGTCTTAAGTGTGGTGATCTGTTTCTTTCTTTCTGTTATTGGAAGATGACACCAAAACAAAAACAAACTGCAGCACAGTCACAGCAAGGGTCAGCTCAACAGGAATAAGGAATCCCAGCTCCAAAACTTTGCTCATGAGATGATTGAAAGTTTTGCTTACGAGATGATTGAACCATTAAATGCTTCTTTCTTTAAAGCACATAGAACCTTTCAATATAAAGCTTTATCTAGTTACCCTGAAAAATACTACTAGATTTAAAGAAGATAGATGGATGGGCTTAATACAACTCTAAATTATGAATAAAGATTTCCTCGAAAATTCAAAGGGAGTCATTCTTTGTGATATATTACTGTAAAACAAAGATTTGCATCCCACATCTCAGCTTTGCCTTGGGTATAGTGAAGAGAGGAGTTTTTGAAGAGATCTCAGAAAAATGTTGAGAGATTGGGCTTCAGAAATGTCAGCCCAAGCACATTTAGGAGACATTCTTTGAGAGATATGACTGCAAAACAAAGACTGTGATCTCACATCTCGGCTTCGTCTTGAGTAGAGTGGAGAGATCTCAAAAAAAATATCAAGAGGTTGGGGTTTGGAAATGTCGGTCCTAGCACATGTACGAGTCCCTCTTTGTGAGATATTACTGTAAAAAATGATTGTCAACTGGCATATCAACTTTGCATTGAACATATTAGAAAAAAGAGTTTCCAGATAAATCTCGGAAAAATTTTGGGAGGTTAGGCTTCAGAAATGTCAGTACGAGCACATGTATAAGTGTAAATGGCATGATAATCTCTTCAAAATGAGAGAAGGGAATTGAAAATCAAGACTGGGAAAAGTTGACAAAGGGAACTAGGGAGAGAGGTTGACTATATTGTCAAAATGGGACACATCGAGGGATTCAAGCCGAACTTAAGCTTCATCTCAAGCCATATGAAGAGAAGAGATCTCTTCGAAACATTGAGAGACTGCTGTGATATCCGGGTCAATTGTACATTCATATTCATATAAAAAGTTAATTTACAATTTTTTACCAAAAAATGAGCAGCAATAGCTAGATAAGTCTTTGGATAGATACAACATGGAATTTGTCAACACATGGAACAAACTTAACAAGAACAACAAACTAAAATAATAATAGAAAACAGATGAGTAGGAATGATATAGGCATTTTGCACTGATATAAAGTGAGAAGTTATTAGTTGAAATGGTTGGTAGAACTAAAAAAATCAAAGATATTTAAAAAATATCATCAGTGGGGTGATATCATTTCTCAAGGTTGTTGAGAGAGATTATTGAGAGAACTCAAGAGATCCTAGAGAAATCTCATTCGACTGGATCAGTTGATCCAGCTGCATCCATGTCGATCCTGACTCAGTGGCTGATCACAAACCAGGAACAGATTATCCAATCTGGATTGGCAAATCATATAAAGCATGTCTACAGAGACTTTCCTCTTGGTAAGGTCCTTTCCTCTCGTAGAATGGTTGCTCAGTATTGTTGCTAGCTTTCTTTTTATTTTCTGTTGTTCCTTTCTTCAAGGACTCATCTTGGCAGTGCTGATTCTATACATATCATGTTTGGCAAGGATGACTAGATATTGCAAGTACTGTGGTATGTAGGTTGAAGTTTTAAATGACAACTTTGGATTAGACTGTGACAAAATTAATGGGTTCATCTAGATTTTCTCTTGTATGTTTTTTAAGTTTTCTGTTATTAGTACATATTTTCATCTCTACCAAAGCTACTTTTATCCAGATTTAAGCCATTACTGTATTTTTATCGTGTACATATTTTTATCGTGTACATACTTACACAACTGTATGAGGAAGCTTAGAGCCATTACTCCATTAATGATCGACATAAAAAGAAGAAACATGACTGGACGTGCATGTACACGATAAAAAAGAAATATGTAAGAATAAACACCTCATCCATATGATCAAGCTCCATCAGAAGATCAGGTAAAACAGTTAGAGATGCTTCATTTTCCCTACAAGGAAAACCTTAATTATTTAGCAGCTATACAGTACAAATCTGTACTATCTGGGCTAATACACTTATCCTAGCACCTGTATCACAATGACTGTGCAATGTTCTGAAACGGAACAACACAAGAATTTAAGTAAAGCATATAACATTCTATTATCATCAAAATGTTACATTACAATGTTCTAGAACAGAACAAAATGTCGCAAGGAAAAACAAATAACCCTCAGTTACCCTTGTGAGGCTTTCAGAGCAATGATATGACATTTCCTAGCCAATCTCCAAATCCTCCCTTGATTGACAAGGAATATCAAGGTAGCCATCCAGTCATGATTTGCAGGGTTGACCAGGGATAGGCACCAGCTGACCCAATCCCAGAGGCCATGGCTGATTCCAGTGTGAGCTTCCCCCGGAATTGGCCAGGATATGGCCAACAGAATCAGGCAGAATTGACCAATTATAGACCATGAGCAGCAAATCAGACTGGATCAGCCTTCTAGGACTTAGTGAAAATGAACAGGATTAGCCAATCCAGAGACTGGATCACCTGATCCGGGCTTAAATAAGCCAGAATCAACCAATTCTGGCCTATCAGGCCCCAGTTTGACCAAGTAATGGCCGAGTTGGCCAGCATCTGCCAAGTTTTGGCCAATCGTGTACCTTCTGGTGGATGGACGATCTGATCCACTCCAGATCAGGATAGTCCCTGCATCTAGTGAAACATGCCGTCAACAACATTCTACTTGTAATTTTGCACAATAGTCTCTAACACATTTTATGTCAGTACAACACAGAAGTATATATAAGTTTCAGCCAATGATCATTTAAATAAATAAAAGCAAGATAGTACAAATGATATATAGATAAAAAATACAATGTAATGATGCTATCTCTTCATCTCACCAATATTTTTTAAATTGGCCTTCGTATTTTTCATTCTCTGAGTTCTCTTGTATTGTCCACAGTGAGTTACTTGTCATGAGGCCCGTATACATAAGAAAATAAATAACCGGCCATCTGAATAGAATCATAGACAGTGTCGTGCATTGAAGATGTGGCTAGAATGTATGATTGGAAGTCCTCGTACACAGAGGGTTTTGGATAATTTAATGTTGCACACTCATTAAAAAATTCATCTGAGTCTAACGTTGACTTTTGCCACTTGAATGTTGTATTTATCTCAAATCAATGACTCTTACCCCACTAGCACTACTAGAGGAAGATCCACCTTCCTCTCCACCGCCACCGCCACCTCCACCTCCACCTTCACCTCCACTTGAAGATCTTCTAATTTGTTGTTGTGTAGATGGTTAACTATCTTTTCTAGGAAGAGTACCCACTTGTTGTGTGGGTCCTTGACGTGCTAGTGCTTCGATCTTTTCTTCATATAGTCCACCTGCAAATCTTGCGAATCTCTCTTCTGAAATTTTCTAACAGTTTTTGATGTTCTTCATCCTCAACCGCATATTGTAATGGCAGAATACAAATTTCTCCAACTTATCAGATGTCAGCATATTTCTTTTCTTTGTGTAAATAAAGTTAAATGCACTTTCTTCTAGCATTGAGAGAAACTTATGCTCTAACTTAAAATCTGAATCGAAATAGCAGAAAGTGGATTACATCCACTTCTTGTGTTGACCTGTACCCTCCATTCTGTTGCAAGAAAGAAAAATGGGCAATGATGTTACTCTCACAATAATACCAAAATATATAAATGTCATTACATAATGACATGTTCTTTTATCATACTAGAAGTAATTTTGCCAATGAGTATCTCATATTTAGATTTGAGTAAACTCCAACCCTCATTAGATAGGATTACATTTGAAAAAAATATATAAATAATTAGTAATTGGATATATAAAAAATAAGAATAAAATTTCTCACATACTTCTAACTCAACTTCTACTTTGTCCTATTGAGTTCTTGAAATGTGTTATATGATAAATAAAGTCTCTCTTATGACTTTTTGATCGTTACACACTTGTCCTCTATATTGTATCTGGGAGTTAAAAAAATATCCTACATTTAACACCATAAAACATAGAAGTATACATTTATGACAGCATGTAATATTTGATTAAAAATAACAAGAATTATATATTACATACACACCGTAGTGTAGTGTCATATCTCACATTCCATTTATTATATTCCGCCATTTTTTATAACATTTATGATGTTTCTCTGTTATTTTCATCTTTGTTTTGTCCATGACATCGTACATGTATCACATTTGATTCCTCTCGTGAGTCCACTAATTTCAACACCTGTACAAGTGGCTCAATGATGTACAAGTAGTATTGAATTTACTCTAAAAACTACTTGTCCATCATCAAACATTTCATCTATACTAAGATTTCCAATTGTTCTATCATGTTGTACAGGTCAGTCATACAATCATATGGCAAATATACTAGCCGATGCTATAAAACGGAAATGTGCATGTAAATGCTAGTGAAAACTATCTAAGCAAATAAAATGTGTAGCAAACATAGTAAGACCAAACTTGATCAAATTGTGCTCATCAATATAATCCCTCGTGATGTGGAGCAAATGAAGATGTGAATAAATAAATGAGAGGATCAATTGTGCTTGTTTGACAATTGTAGATATTGATGCCTATTTGCCTATGTCCTCCAAGATTAAATTGACGAAAAATGATGCACATGGAACCCAAAAGATATGTTGTCTCCTCCCTATCAACTTCCTCTATGTTGTCTTGTACGATAGATCGTTATCTACCACAAACTAAACAATATTTTCCTCTATAATCTCTACAACGTTGACCATAAGTGAAAATATACAGTCTACATTCTTTATCTGACTAAAACATCGATGGACTTCAGAAATGTTAGGCCCTCTAAACAACAAACTAGAAAGATAATTATTGATCTTTTTATGATGCTTGTCCACCCACCACAAATCACTGTGAATCTCTCTCCCTCCAAACCAACTTAAAACCATCAATCTACGTCTTAAGCTCATATGTTTTGTCATCTAGATAGGCAACGTAAATGTATCAGTTGGTTGGGACCTTTAATCCCAACTTAACCTTCTCAATTGTATTAACCATGGTTTGAAAGTAGAGGCTAGTGGTGACATGTGTTGGAATGCCTGTATTCATGGAATGTGGGGTCGCGACCCCGCCCCGACCCAGTCGGTTTTGGGGCCAACCGACCCGGTCCCGACCCCAAGACCCCAACCCCATAATTAATATTTTATTTTTTTGGCGACCCCATCCCGACCCAGGTCACGACCGATCCCAACTCCCGACCCCACCTTCCTTGCCTGTATTCATGGAATGCGGGGTCACGACCCAGTTGGTTTTTAGGCTGACTGACCCAATCCCAACTCGATAAATGTTTTAAAATTATTATTTTGTTATTATTTTTCACGACCCTGACCGTCCCTGACCCAACCTGGGTCTAGACACCGGCCGACCTGGGTTGGTTTGGGCCAAACCGACCCACTCCCAACCCCCAATCGCACCTATCTTGCCTGTATTTAACATAAAAAAATAATTGTTATTAAAAAATAATGATACACATGCCTGAGATGATCAATGACAATGACATTGTTACATGCATGTAAAAATCACTTCTAAATATGCTTCATTGCTCGCTTCGCAATTGTAGTGGTCACCTTGACCCCTTTAAATACTTGTTTTATTATTCTTTGACAGTTATTCTGTCTTCTGAACATGTAAGCATCCTCATTGGGTCCATGTTGTGTTGAACTTGATTGACGAAATGCTCCCTCTCTTACTCTCACATCCTCCGTGAGTATGGGTCTGGTCGAGTGCGATCGATGATATCCCAGCTCCAAAGCCTCTTACGCTCCTCTTCTCTCATTATGATTGTTTGCTTGCATGAAATGCTCTTCTCAAACTGTCATCTTCGTCAGACTCGGTCGATATCTTAACCTCCTGAGCTCATCCTTTCCCCATCCCTTCTTCCTAATAGTTCATCATGCAACTCGTCTCTTTGTTCAATGCGAATTTTCTTTTGTGAGGCTCTTCCTATGAGGTACACTCTCATAGACTAACTACTCTTTCTAAGCACCTTATCATATTTCTTGACATATCCACCCACCCTTCAATGTGTTGCTTTAAACAGAAGACTCACATATTCATTTATTTACCGTACCACTTACATTGAACTGTCTTCTTATCAACATCCACTAAAAGGTTGAGCTCCCACCTAATATCATGGGTGGCATCACTACCAGCCCCTTGCTTGACCATTGCTCCTTGTCTTTGGTCTACAACATTAAAACATTAATAAAAATTAAAATGTTAACTTAACCACTTAAATAGAGCAAAAAGGGGGTGAGAACTATCCTAATTTTACGGAAAGTGCTAGATCGTTGGAGGATTGCCAAGGATCACTAGGGATGGTAGAGAATTGATGGACGATCACCAAGGATCACTAGGGAGTGGAGAATCGATGTCAAATTGCTGGCAGATCTCCAAATCAATGCCGAATCACCAAAGAATCGCCGCTATCGCCGAAGCCCTACGAGATTCAAGAGGAGAACAAGGGAAATGGCCTACATCAAATCGATATCGGGTGCAAATCGGTACCGGAATTGATCTGGGTCTGGAACTCGAGACCTCCTGGCAGGATTGGAGGAATCAACCAATTTCGATCCAATTCATGTAAATCGCCCAATCTCAGCTGACTCTACCAATCCAGACCTATTCTGTTGGAAATCAATTATAAATTGATCATCGAGGTAGTAATCGAATTGAGACCGATTGATTCGATTCCATAATTGGCTGATTCCATCCGATCTGACCGATTCCGTAATCCATGAGCTACGCTCAAAATATAAGATTTCAGAGCAGTCATGTCTCATGTCTCTTAATGGTAACAACGGGTTCATCAAGTGAAGCTTCCAAGCCACCTACCTCGTGAAGAAATGCTTGTCACCATCTCATTCTAGAGAAATCAAAAATGATAAAGCTAGGAACAGCTTGATTTGCTAGATGCTCTACTAACTGATCCCGTCAATCTTTCACATCGTTATAAACATGTGGTTAGATAAAGTAAATGTAAAACCAAAGAAACTATAGAGAATGCAAGCGAGCATAGGAATTATCTCTCTATGCAAGCGAGCAAAGGAATTACTTCCAGGTACCTAAGCAGATGATGGATCAAGTCAGGGATCAGCAAGACCTGATTCCGTTTTGAATTAGACCAGCCAAATAGACTGATACTATGTTAACATGTTTTTAAAATATTAACACGTTACAAATAAAATCACAGTGATCAGGGAAACTATTGAGCAGCATTAATCCATCATTCAGTCGCTAAGATTCTTAAGAATAAAAAACATATTAACTAAACGCAACTTGAAATCCTGAGTTAACCTATCCCTAAGGTAAAAAAAACGGGACATTCAAAAACCAGAAAACATCAACAAAATAATATGGTCAGAAAAATCAGAACAATATACATCTTAGAAACTAAAAATAAAAAATTATGATAAAGATAAGTTGATAAAAATGCAATTGTTATTTTTCTGAAGCTAACTCAAAGGCAGGTCACAAGTAATTGATGCCATAAATGTAAAGCTATACAGAAGAATCCATAGAAAACATAAATGAAAGCTCCATTGAGGCAACAAATATCCATAGACCACGAAGAAGAGGAACCTGATTACAAAAAAGAAACCTCTCAAAGATATTGAGAGATTGATGCCAATATAGTAATCATAGAATAAATAATAGATAATTAATAAAAAAATATTTTCATGTGATTAGAACATTACCACAATGTCATCATGATCACACTTCTAAAATTTTAACTATGATCACACTAAAAAAAATTTAACTTAAACCTACTAGAGGACAAAGATACCTTTAAATACAATCTTCAGATGAACAAAAAAGATGCTTAATTGATTAGATGTAGCAGGTTTACATCAGATGCTTATAGTGCAAACTGCAAAGACAAACTATGTAATACTTATTTGATTTTTAAAAAACAAACGTCAAGTTTAAAATTATTTTGTTCTTCATTGGATTTCACAAGATTCTGACAGTGTAATGTAGGATATAACAGGAATCAGGCGGGTGGGCCTTGAACTGACCAGATCAGATTGATCCCACCAATTACAGCAGTTGAACCCTTAAAATCAATCAACCATAGATGGCCCTAATCTAAATCATCCATTCTGCATATGGTATAAATTGTAAACAGTTTAATGGGGGATATGCCATTGATTTTTTTTCTTTTCTATGCAGATTATTACTAATTTTTCATGGAAAACATGATGCTGCATGAATGCACAATCCACCAATCAATAAGAAACTGATCATGTAATGATTGTGAAAAGAGAGCATATAAAGCAAAAAAGATGTAAATTTCCCACTTATGAGTGGACATCCAAGTAACCTCTGTTTAATGCTGAAGTAAGCATCATTAAACTGAAATTCTCTCAAGCATTCTTCTCTCAACTCCAAGAGATTTGCTAGACCAAACTTTCCATAAGCAGCAGGTTCTTCCATTAACCTATAAAAATTAAGTTTAGTGCCTTGAGGTGAAATGAAAAAGATCAAACTTAACCAACTTCCAAAGATGTTATACAACTAAAAAAACAAGTGAAGACATCTTTAAAGGTACTGGAAAGGCTAAGGAAAGAACTAGCATTGGTAAAGCCAGCACTAGGAAGTTTCTGATGAATGCCTGGACATCATAGCAAAGACAAAACGACCATTCAGTCTACCAGTCAGAACATCATGTGATATAACCTGGTCATCCAACGTCTTCAGTTGGAATTGGGAAGAAGGTCTCACACTCTGTTTCTTGAAAGTAACCCACCGGAATGTGTGCAATTCAAACAAAAGTAGTTAGATGGTTAAAAGAAGGATCTATCCAGGAGATAGATACAGAAAATCTCACACTTAATAAATCATATTTACTGAAGAGGCTATGTAGATTCGGAGATGCATGTAAACATGGGAGAAGGGCGCTTTTCCTTATCCTTGAAGTGTAAATATGCATCAAATGGAGGTTCTAGGCTCTTGATACAAAATAATAAGGGCATGATGTACAACGTACATATCATCCAAGTTTGAGGACTTCGCTAGTATTATATGTAAAAAGGGATAGGCAACATTGTAAAGGAAAAATATGCAATTATAGTTTGCCAAATCCTCACCTTGCCAGGTGAGCAGAGAAAGCACGTGCAAATGCATCTCCCCTTCTCTTAGCATCTTCAGTTCCACCTTCACTCGCCACTGCCTATAAGCAGAGAGAAATGCTGAAAATTGATGTCCACGAACATTGAATAAAAGCAGCATGCTGTGTCAACAAGAGAATTGTGGCCGAAGGCATAGTTAACTCAACTCAATGAAGCCTTACACCCAAATTGTTTTGGGTTGGCTATCTCAACTCTGGATATGATTAAATGGTACAATATACAATATCAGAATGACAATTTGATTTCACCCAAAAAACTAACCATTGACAAAAAAGATAAAAAAAATTCTAGTATCAAATTCCCTTGGTTCCTCACTGAGTCAGCCATTCAGCCCACCCCAGCTACAATTATGGATCACTTTAGTTGACGGATACTCCATTCCTTTTTCTTAACATGTTTGCTTCTTTTATTTCATCCTAGGAAAACGAAGTCATTGATTAGTTAAGCAATGATTGCTCATGGCAACGATCCAAGGTTGCATGATCCATCCTGACAATGGAGGCATACTTATTTAAAAAATTAGCATACTTACTCAAATTTCAGTAGAGTAGCACCCTTCCAACAAAAGCATTCAAAAAATTAGTGCTTTCAAGGCAGGAATTGATGGGAAGCAGGGAAGCACACTTCTACGCCACACTTTATAAGGTATAGGTTGAAACTGTTCCATACTTCCACATCCCAAGGTGTCATTTCCAAGGGCCAGGCCAGCAAGAGCAGCTCAGTGAAATACTTTCACCATGAAAGCAAGAAACTGGTCTACACTCTCACCCAGAGGGCAGAACCATGTTTCAAATGCATACGAGAGCAGGAGGAAGGGAGCCATGTTGGAATAGGGGGCACTGAGAGAGGAAGAGATGTGTAAGAGGGGCATCTTTTTTCCTTCTTGAAACATTTAAATGAACATAATACCTGAAAATGGGTAGCATGTGAATTTCACATCTTATTTTACAAACTTTTAGCTAAAAATATTCAAGAACATTCTTCACAATTAGGTAGGAAATAGAGAAATCATTGATTGCAGGATTAGCTAGATCGGATTGGGATCAGCCAATTCCCGAATCGAATAGGTCGGTCTCGATCCGATTTTGGCATGGAGGACTGATCCAAACTGGATTTCCAACAGAATCAGTCTAGATCAGTATGATTAGTCAAAAATTAGCCAATTCTGCCAATTTTGCAAAGAGGACTTAAGTACCGCTGATCTCCCGGAATCGGGCCCAACTTTGATCTAATATCACCTGGATAAGGGTGATATTGGCCTGGAAACCACAATTCCCGCCTACCCCTCCCAATTCCCCTTCAGCAGCTCCCCCTTCGATGGCTAGGGCGATTCTTCAGCTATTCCAAGGCATTAGCGGCAATCCAAACCAATTCTCCAATAATCCAAACCAATTTTAGGGTCCTCTCACCTCGCCTTGTCGCCTTCGACGATAGAGATGACCCCCTGTGGCCTCCACGGCTGCGACCGCGGCACAGCTGCCACAACGTTCTTCCCCACCTTGCCAGGTCCAACGGGACCTAGTAGGGAATTAAGTCACCGGATCCAGTCATATCAGGCCTCGATAGACCCGATACGACTTTAAGTCGCCGGATCCGGTGACTAATGCTCGATGAACTTGGTAGGGAAATCTTCCCCGCCCTATCGGGCAGGCAAGACGCTGCGGAGGCAACCCTTCAATCCCACTGGCAGTGACCTCAGGCACCTAGGTGGCGAGTGCCGGTGCAAGGCAATTGGCTGGTCTCGTTCCTATTACCGCATGGAGGACCGATCCAAAATCGTTCCCGGTGGAATTGGTCTGAATTAGTAAAATAAGTCAAGAATCAGCTGAATCAGAACAAAATTGAATTAGAATCAGAATCAAAATCCTGATTTTTTAATTTTTTTTAAAATAATCCGGTCAATTCAGCCAGAATCGGATTGGAATCGAAAACAAATTCAACATTTTTTATTTTTTATTTTTAAAAAAAATCCTGATTCCAAATCGGTTTTCTTCTCAAAAACTTGGTCGATAATGATCAGTACCCTCTGATTCTGATTTTCCCATCCATGGTCATAGATAGGTAAATGTTGGCGTCAGAATTTTCAGAAAAAAAAAAAACAGGAGGGGCAGCAAAAAAAAAAAAAGAATTGGTTCAGGCCAATTTCTGGCTGGACCGACCCTCAATTGGGTCAAATCAGGACCCAAAACAGATCCTAAATTGGGCCCATTGGCACAAATTCCAGCTGGCCCAGTCTTTCTTAATTTAATTAACTGAATTCCAGCTCCTATAACTCACCTACGTACAGGCCCATAAGAGAGGGAGGAAGTGGGCCGCAGCCATTGAAAAAACAGGCCCAGTTTTGCCACCTCAGCAAGCCTTGTACGCACATAACCTGCCACCTCATCCTTGACCCATTTATGAGGTGAAGAAGCCAATGAGGCCAGCCTACGTGGGAGATACCAAGGGTCAGTCCAACATTGAAGACTGGTGGGAATTCAAAGAGTTGGGGAGATCAAGGGACAGCCAGCCATTAAATTGCAATAAATGGAGTAATTGCATGGGGGAGGCCAAGAGGCCTACATGCAGGCCACCTGCTGGCTCTTCACCTCCCCCTCCAGCCTCTATAAAAGAGAGGGCGCACCAGCCAGAGGGGGGCTGCTTCAGACGCCGATAGGCTGCCAGTTTGTCCACTGCACCTGCTGCCCACTGTGCACCTGCTGCCCACTGCACCTGCTGCCCACTGCACCTGCTGCCCACCGCACCTGCTGCCTGCCGCCAAGAGGAAGAAGAGAAAGAAGAGAAGAAGAAGACAAGGTAGGAAGGAGCAGTACGTACTAGCTATGTAGCCCTCTAAGGGCACTCTTTTCAACCTGTTCTAGCAGCCCTTTTTCTATCCTTTCTTCATCTCCAGAAAATGCCTCATCTCGGCCCAACTAAACCCCCTTAGAGTGGACTACACTGACCTCTGAACAGGCCATTTTTAGGTCCCCAAACAGGTCCATTCCCAGCCCATGCTCGACCCCAATCCAGGTCCATATACAGCCCATGTTCGGCCCATCCCCAGGCCCATGTTTCGGCACACCTGCAGGTCCATGCGCAGCCACCTGTAGCCACCCAAACCATGCCCCCTAAAAGACCCCACATAGGTCTATGATCGGCCCATCACCAAGGCCCAAAACAGGTCCCTAAATCAGACCCCAACCAGGTCCTGTTCGGTCTCCAAACCAGACCCCTACACAGGCCCTGTCCGGTCCCTAAATCAGACCCCAACCAGGTCCTGTTCGGTCTCCAAACCAGACCCCTACACAGGCCCTGTCCGGTCCCTAAATCAGACCCCAACCAGGTCCTGTTCGGTCTCCAAACCAGACCCCTACACAGGCCCTGTCCGGTCCCTAAATCAGACCCCAACCAGGTCCTGTTCGGTCTCCAAACCAGACCCCTACACAGGCCCTGTCCGGTCCCTAAATCAGACCCCAACCAGGTTCTGTTCGGTCTCCAAACCAGACCCCTACACAGGCTTTCTCCGGTCTCCAAACCAGACCCCTACACTGGCCTTGTCCGGCCCCAAAATCAGACCCCTACACAGGTCATGTCTCAGCCTCTACCGCCCACACTCCAGGCCGCTGCAGCAGGGAGAAAACTCCCAAAACAGGTTCTGCAGAGGTCCAATGAAGCGGTGGACAGCAGCCAGAAAGTGGGCCGACTTGAAGGTGACAGCCCGGCACCCCTTGGAAACCGTCCGACGGGCCAAGGGCATAGCCGGGTGGCCTTCCAAGCCGGTCCAGCCAAGCAGGGCCAGCAGAGCAGCAGCTTCCCAACAGGCCCATCCGGCCCAAAGACAGTCCAACCCAGGCCCGGCGGGCCTATGAAGATTGAAGGCCGGCTCGGAACGCCGATGGAATTGAACCGGCCTCCATGGCCTATGTTTCAAAAAATGAACAAAATAAAATCCAGAATGCGAAAGCTACATTAAAGTAAGGAGATCCACCCTTTGTGGGGACTCCAACCTTGGACGACTCCCCCCGGGTCCGCCCCGGAATGTCGATCCGGACGGTGGCGCGGGCATGCTCCCGTAGCCAGCGGTTCCTTCCCCCAATATGGCTAAGCTAAGGCTGGCTATTTTGGATGGGTAAATTTTCACTAAGTTGGAAAAATGGTTGGCATACCGTCGTAATGCCAAAATTTTTCTAAAGTAGTGGAGATAAACCTATATTGGGGGAAGGATCAATCATATTTCACACCAATGTACTCCACTCATTTTTTTCAATGAAATGAAGTTCGATGTCAATTTGGATTGCATGAAACCGGGCATTCAAAGTGACCCGATGGGTCGGAGGCGATGCAAACCGCCAAAACTAAATTAAAACCAATTCGAATTCAAATAGAAAAATCAAAAAACAGAATTAAATCAAATCTGAAAGTCAAAAAATCAGAAATGAACAAAATCCGAAATTCAACTTATTCCGGTTCAACAAGCAACCGATCTTCAACAAGATTGAACCGGTTTTGAAACAAACCAAACCGAAATCAGATTTCAAATAAAAAATCTGCCAAAACAGAAAATCCAGATTCAAATTAAATCTGTCAACAAAAAAAACCAGATTTCAATCTGCAATAAAAAAATCAGATTTAAGCAATCTCCCGAAACAGATTCTAATCAACTTCAACAAGTCTGATTTTAGCAATCTGAAAATTCACTTAAAATCCACAGAACTTCACTTAAATGAACAATCAAGTGCTTCTTCCCAAAAGGAATCAAATAAACAACATTCCAAACACCCAAAATGGATCAAAATCAACTCAAAACCAAAAATCCAGAAATCTGAAAATTCCAGAATCTGAAAATTCAAACAAATCAATCAAGCAACAAATACCAAAATTGCTTAAAACACTTTAAGCACATCAAAATTAAAATCAAAAACATGTTCTATACAACCTAAACCAAAACAAACTTAAAAGTCAAACTGAAACCAAAATAAACAACAAAACCAAATCAATCAAACAAATTGATTCAAACTCCAAAACTCAAAACCGACTTTCAAGTCAACCCAAAAGTCAACCCAAAAGTCAACCAACAAACAAATAAAATCAAACCCGAACAAAACGGTTTGCATCTGATCGGACCCAAAAGGCCGCTGCCCTTTTGAGTTCTTTATTTTATGTTGTGTTGTGGATGTGCATGTCTCCGAAAATAGGTTGCCACGACGGTTAATCAAAGGCGTTCGAGCCGTTGCTCGATGTAAGTTAACGCCGGATACTCGCACCATCTGGCGGAGAAGGGTCAAAAATGAAATTTTCAAAGAACCCGAACCTCGGTTCTAATATTTTTAAAACTATCACCGGACTACATAATATTTTTAGGATATCACATATTTTCCTAGAAAAGTCCGGAGATGTCTTTCTTTCTAAAGAACAGACGCAGAAAAAAGAGGTTCACACAGTAAACATATGGTATGATTTGTATTAAATATCATTTGTTCACGTATCTATGCGGTTGAAATGTTAGGTAACAATTTTTCTACATGTCTACTGATTTTTTTATAATTTTTCGATTTTTTGTGATTTTCCCTATGTTTTCAATAAGAAATTGGCAATTCTGAACAAATCTAGATTGGTTTTTGTCACGGAGGATTGGCCGAATCGATTGATCTGATCCTAATCCAGATTGGTACCCACTTAAGTTGGGTATCAATTCTGATCCTGCAATCACTGAGTTGAATTCTTTCCTGTTACCCGGTCAACATAAATTATCCTCCATTTTCTTTAAAAAAAGCATTCACAGACATCATCAAGTTCTTCAGCTGTACCTTCAATGCCCTTAATCAATTTGTCATCACTGTTTATGGATTCACTTTGGTAGAAATAAAAGGATCTCTCTAAAGCACCACATTGGAAAACACACACACAAGGTCTATAAATGTATTAATGCAACATTGAATTGTAGAGAAGGAGAACATACTTGAAAAAAAACAAAAATAAAGAACATTAACATTCAGATCTGTAAAAAAATTAGTGAGTTTTATTTTTTTACACAAGTCTGTTGAAGGTAGCAATGGCAAAATGCTGCTTTTAGGTACTAAGAAATTCTCACAAATATAAGCACTTACAACAGTACAAATGAAAAAAAAATCAATGCCAGGTTTATGTGTTCTACCTTGTCGACCAGGTCTGCCAAATGTTCTGATAGCACAGTAAACCAATACCTGCACCAACATGTGATATGAATATGCTTAGAAAATCTACAGAAGAAAAGGAGTTAACATATGTTATAAAGGTGATGGGAAAAACAAAATCATGATGTCTGTAAACAATAACCATGCTAATGCTACCATCTTCTCCTCTTTTATGGAACATCAATGCAAGTATAAACAATGCAGAAAGATACATCTTTTGCAATTTATAAGATGACTTCAGTGTCTTTCAACCTACTTTCTTCAATTTCCAATTTCTTTTTCCTGTTTCCATGTCCTTGACAGAGGCTTATTCTGATCCAACATCCGATTTCCCCTTAAATTGTGCCTAGATCAGCCTGAATCACCGAACAGGTGCTGGCCCTTGCACCCCCCCACTTATCTGGCCACTTAAGTCACCGGACCTATGGATTGGAGGCAGGAGTGGCAGTGCAAAGCCCTGGAGGGAATCTCTCTCTAAAAGAGCTGATCTAGGCCAATTTTGGACCGGTTTTCTTTCCTTGGATCAGACTGAATCAGCTGACCCGATCTGAATTGGATAGGAACCAGCAGTTCCGGACCTCCTTGTTATACAGTTATACCTTTTTATGTTGATGTACTAAAACTGTGTTAACAGCTGTAAAGTAACCTCTATGACAATTATAAAATCATAAAGCTTTGAGGCACACAAGAAAATTTGATTTAAATGATAAAAGCCTCAAATTTAATATCATTCTCCAGAATCTACTTCTATGTGTAATTTGCTTTACATTTTAAGATACAAGAACAACACAATTGAAGAAACTCATGAAGATATCACTATAGCACAAATAACACTACTGTGAGCTCAAAATCTGAATCAATTAAAACAATATTATGGCATTGTCTAAATAAATATCGACATTTCAAACAATCAAATACCTGTTTACCCCCCTTTATATTTTAGCATTCAGCCAAGATATCAGAGAAATATCAACAGAAGAGAAAGCATCTTAGTACAATGACAAAAAAAAGAAGACCAGCAAAGATAGTCTTACTTAAGCTCACTGCGATCAGAGAGATCAATTGTGTTTGGCTCATACCTGCACATATAAAGGATACTATCGTAACTAAAAGGAGATGTCAAAATACTCTTCAGAAGAATCACAACAATTCACAATTCAATCTTGTATAAGATGTTGTGCCCGGGTTGGGGAATAGTCCTTTAATTGCCATCAAAAGTAACCTCTTTGCAGTGACATAGTTACTAACGTTTTTGGATCAGCCAATAGTGGAAACACTTCAAGAGTAGGATCAAGATGTAGCACGCCAACAGTTAATGCTGCACTGGCATCTGATCTTAAAGATTCTCCCCTAGAAGATGGTCGTTCAAAACCTCCTAAACCAGTAGTTCCAGGTGGAGCCATTGGAACAGGAGCCAAAATTTCAGTGCCCTTCTGAACAAATTTCTCCATCCATGAGATCTGACAAGATCATAAAAAATATCAAGCTTCTGCACAAGTTAATTTCATAAAGGTACCAAGTAAAAACAAAACTTCTAGAACCCATAAAGATGTATAGATTCTATAGAAAGCCATAAAAACAACAGGTTCAACTGGGAACTTCACGAAGTCCCTTTATTTTTACTTCTCTTTCGGGTAGAAGTGTTTCAGAAAAGTTTTTAACTGCATCGATGCCTCTCCAAAATCAACTTGTCTTTGTGGAAGGAGAAAATGTATTTATACGAGAAGAAGAAGAAAAAATCTCCTTCAAAATTGAAGACGCATGTCCAAATGGTAGGGGTGTAAACGGAATCCGACATTCCGATATTCCGATTCGATTTCGATAAAAATTAACGGGTTTGGAACTTGTTTTTGTATCCTATAAGCTATCGGAATCGGAATCGGATATTCCGGTAGCTTATCGGAATCGGAATCGGAATCAGTTGGTTCCATTTCCGTTAATCCAATTTCGAAAAAAATAATTATATATAAATAAAATTAAATAAAACAAAGTTAAATAAATTATAATATATAATATATAAATTGATAAAATAATAAAAATAAAATTTTAAGAAAATTATATCAAAATTTATTAATTATATGTAAATTATTGACTCACTTTTAAATAAAAATTAATATTTAATATGTATTTTGGATTTTATCGGATTCGGTTCCGATTTCGATAACGGAATCGGAATCGGATCAAAATCGGAACATAGTGATTCCGAAATTATCGGAATTGGAATCGAAACCCTTTAACCCTTATCGGAATCGGAATCGGATTCTGGTGAATCCGCTACCGAATCCGACCCGTTTACAGCCCTACCAAATGGTCACATCTCATAACTATAATAGAAATTCTTTTATTCTATTCTATTCTTCTATTCTGCACATCCATAGGAGATACAAGTCTCTCTCTCTTCGTCGCTTGCATAAATAATATTATTTAACAATACATAATATTTATAATATTTAATACTATATCATATGGTAACAATATGTGAATGTATAATAATTATAATATTTTAATTATACTCATAGTGTATGTTAAATATAAATATTAAATATATATTAAACGAAATGTCAACATTTTAACTATACAATATAGTAAAATTTTATAAGATGTTATAATATTATTATATCGCTATATTAAATTATATAAAACAATAAAATAAAAATTTAAAAATACAAGCAGAATATACAATAAAATATAATGTAATATTAAATTATATTAAACAAAATATTACTAACTTATAGAGCATACAAACAGTATAATTTAAATATATTAATTGTATAACATGTAATAGTTATTATAGCCAACACTCTCATTTGGCAATCACTCATTGCAAATACTTTTAATTTTATTAGATAGTACCAAACAACTTCCACTTATTTAGTAGAGAAGTACTATTTAAGTAACATCCATCCGAAGATACTTTAAAAATAAGTACTATTCAGTTCCCAAACAAACTCAACGTCTCAGACATCTAGACTGAATCCTGAGTGATCCATAAAACTGATTTAAGTAAATTGCTCAATCAACCAAAACATTCACCCATTTTTCATATCATTGCCTTTTCATTGAGATCCTGAAGAGGAGGACCATGAATTTTTCCTCCAACATACGGAGCACCCATTGGAAATCTCTCTACCAGCTGGTGTGCCATCAAGTCATCAAGGCCATGCTTCTCATAACTCATAAATGCACCTAAAGCACAAAGGAAACCTTCATGTCGCAAAAACATGGCCTGTGCTTGTCCCTTTGACCTGCATAGATGTATTGGAGTAACGTAAACAAGAACAAAAAAAATATGAAATACAAAATTAAATCTGCAGTCATAGTCTCTAAAAGTAAAAACATATAACAGTCTGAGCTGATTCATACCAGAAATGTACAGCGAAGGAAATTGTATCCATTGTGTAAGCATGACCACGGATAAAGAATCCCCCAAAAAGAATCCGTTTGAGCCCATAGCGAAGTGCATTCAGATATGATATCTGAGCATTAGAAGTAGTAAAATCAGAGAACAGAGCCATGAACCACTCATACACATTTCAAGCCCTTCTGTTATGGATCATTAAATAAGCAAACCTTTTACAGCAACATGCCCCTATTCTAAACTGATCAAAGAACACAATTCATGGACAACTGAAAGGGGATGAGTGCAAAGCAAACAAAGGAAGAAAAAAAGTGAGCTCTATCAAGAAGATAAATAAAAGATCACGCTGTTCAAGAAGTAACACTCAGAAACAACATGCTACTGTCAATCAATAGCTTACATAATATGACAATGGACCCAGTGGTAAAGTAATGTCCAACTAGAAAATCATTCACTAAAAGGAAATGAAGTTGCTAAAGAAAGTTCGAGTGTAAAGCCATTGTTCTTTCTTGTCGGATCAAAATTTTTGAAGGTGAACATATTCATGATAGATGTTTACTAGAATGCAACTGTACCAGTAATCACAAGAACATTTTCTATCCAAGAAAATAATTTATTTTTACAAAAAAAGAAATCAAGTAAACAAAATGAATTACTTGGAGATATTTATCTACATTCAGTATTATTTTCTTCTGGGAACTTCTTTCTGACTCCTAGAAAACATAAAGAATTATAAATAACATGTTCTGTTAGGAATTTGTATTTCCACCAGTGTGAACTTCTGAGCAGTATATTTAGGACCCTATGATGGAGCTATTTCTACATATATAAACTTTTAAATTGTGTATAATCCCCTGATAGGAACGTAAATCTAATGTCTGAAAGTTTACAGGATTAAAAGAAAAAAAGTCATCCAAGTTTGAAGGGAGTACTTTCTAATGCCTATGTTTCCCCGGACTCAAATGAAACAAAACCTTTTCAGAATCCATTAAGATAAACAAAGAGTAGAAGGACGAAAAAGTGAGGAAATCCATCGCCCTGAAAGAACTCCAAGCAAATGCAAAATAAACGTACCCACATCAGAAGCACAAAAAAAGAAAGACCATTTGAAAAAGCTTGGAAACTAGGACTTGTAGCTTGTCCAGAAACTCCCAACGAAATACCTGTCCTTAAGTAGATTAATACCAGAAACCACAGAATAATAGTATTCTTCCAAATTCCATTGTTCTGGTTATCCTCAATCTGATGTCACAAAAGGCACCAAAAGCTACGAAAGGACTTCAGAATCACGGTATTGTACCAAACTCCATTTGTCTGGTTATCCTTAATCAGATGTCACATTCAGATGGCAACAAAAACTTCGAAAGGATTCCTGAATTGTATCAATATATCCAAGTATCAGTATAAATTTATTCATCCTTTAATTGGATTCAGAAAATACTGCACAGTTTCAGATTTTTTCCTGGTTGTATTGCTGCAAAAGGTAATACTATGCGTGATACAGAAATTTTCAGGCAGTTTCTCCAATTGACCTTGGTTCTCTGCCCATAAATCTGCCTGGCTCTTGTCTCTTGCTTACACACCTTAGATGTCATGGGTTCATAAGTGAAACACCCAATACCTCATCTGATCGATCGTTAAACTTGGATACAGGAGTCATCAGTTCGAAGACCTAGATACAACTAAACACCCGTGCTGCAACTCAGGTAAAGGCCCAGATCCTTGCAGCACAAATAGCATGATGAATAAAGTGGAGAATGTGACAAGGATTAACTATAGAAATAAAGCATAATAGATAAAGTAAAGATTTAAAATTCCACTAAAATTGAAAAGAAAATTTGATTATAAAACTACGTGGCCTGCAATGTTAAATGTTGGACAATGACGAATGACAAACATACCTTCAAAATAGGCATTGTTAAAATAAAAAAAATGGATAAGAAATAGAATAGATAGAATACATGATAAAAATTCAACTCGAGCTTTGATCCCAAATTATTTGGGTTCAGTTATATGGATTCTCTTTCTCCTCTCATGCCAATTTTGAGTTATTTCTTCAAAGATATTTAAATCAATCAAATCATATTGAATTACCCTACTCCAAGTTAACTTAAGTTTGCCATGTCATTTTTTGTTTTTATTACTTTTATATTCTCTATTTTTCAAACCATAGTTTCCTTAGGTCTACATTTAATATGTCCAAATCATTCTAATATTTCTTCTTTCAATTTGTTACAATTATCACTATTCTCATATTTTCTCTAATATATTCATTTATTTATTCTATCTAATATAATATAACCACACATCCATCTTAACATTTTCATTTCAACAACAATTATTTGATAAGCATATTTTTATTTTATAGATTATAGTCCAATATTCACTATCATACAACATTGAATGTCTTATAGTTGTAAGATAAAATTTTTCTTTCAATTTTAGTGGAATATAACGATCATATAGAATCTCTATAACCAATATCCACTTCTTCCATCATACCTTTATCTTATGGTTAAGATATCACATTCTCCATCTTTTTGGATAATTGATCCAATATACTTAAATTAAGTACTTTAAGATATTATTACTCCATCCAAACTAGATCCTTACTTTATTTCCTTTGGTTTTTATAAAATTTGAATCCAAAATAAGTGTTACTGAAATAAGAATGTTTGTTAAGATAGATGAGTGGTCATATTAGATAAGATAGAATAAGAAATGAATATATTTTATAAAATGTGAGAGAAGCAACAATTGTAGACAAATCAAAACAAAAGAAGAAATATTGAGATAGTTTGGGCATATTAAGCGTAGACCTAAAAAGAGTCGAATTAAAAAATTAAAAAATAAAAAAGGATGTGGTAGACCTAAATAAACTTGGAGGGTAATTGAATATGTTTTGGATGATTTAAATATCTCCGAAGAAGTGATCGACATGAATATAGAAAAAGAATATATATATGGCTGACCCCAAATAAATTGGGATTAAAACTTGAGTCCACTTAGTTTTCATTAAATTTACAATGTATATATTATGTCCTAGTTCTACTTATCTTAAATTTATCCATGGTTAAGCTTCTTATAAACTTATGTCTCACCTATCAATACATGATGAAAAATGGGAGATTGAGATAGTTTGTACACAAAATATAAACCTAAAAAAACTCCAGTTAGATATATAAAAATTATCAAACTAGTAAAAACAAAAGGCCATTGTAGACCTAAAACAACTGGAAGGGGGTAAATCAATACTATTCAGATGATTTGAATATCTTTAAAGAAATAACTTAAAATAGCTTTGAACAAAAAAAGAGAATCCATATAATTAACCTCAAATAATTTGGGATTAAGAATAGAGTTGAGTTGAGTATAAAATTTACTATAATAAAAGTAAACAAAATTTATTATAATAAAAGTAAAAAAATAGTAACACTCAGAAATGCATGTACACATTATTTATTTAGTATTAAATAATCTGAACAAAGTATATTTTGTATAATCCATGTTAATGTATTTAATATTAATATACATTAAAATGTTTTATTAATATAGATCAGGAAAATCAGGCCCATTCTTTAGCTTCCGACTGGATCAGCCAATCCCGATCTTGATTAGTCAATTCTCACGAATCCCAACTAGATCCATACTGATCATTGGTGAAGGGGGGAATCAGACCAGCCCCTGTCAACCTTAATCAGCCATTCTTAATGAATGGGCATAATCCAATATGGATTGGCCGGTCTTGCAATCCATGTCTGCAAGGTGCCATATTGCATCTCAACATTGTCAAGGGATTGTTGGCAAGATGAGATATTGGGAGATTCTCGCAAGATCAGGGTGGTGCACGCAAGCCAGAGAGGCATAGATGACTGTTGGAGGGTGATGGACCACCTGTCTGAATTTTTGGACCCAGCACAGGTCTGGTATCCCAGAATGTCAGATAATTCGGACTTGACAGCCCGTCTTCCCCACCTGATAGGGCTGGGAAGACGGGGCCTTCCATGCCGGAGAACACAGGTGGCATCCAACGGGCAGTCCAGGAACCTATGGTAGGCTGTACAAATTTCAGCCTCCATTGGGCTGCCAATCCCATCTCCCACCTATCCTCTTCCTTCCTGCCTCTGGTGGTTTGTCCAGGTCACAGATCCCGTCATTTCAAGGTCTTAAATATCGCAACCAGCACAAAACCAAGAATCTTCTGAGATCTTGAAAGATGGAAAACTATGATACCCTGTACAACTTCTAGACCAGCCATGTCTTGAAATAGCCACATCCACCAAGCCATCTTCTTTGTCAGACTGTTTAGGTCAACCTGCATGACCACATTGTCCATAGGATGCAAACTAGCTTGGACATCCATTGCTGGATAAAGTAGAGTTGCTGTCAACTCTAGAACCTTGTCACCATGAGCAATGGCAGCCATCGACTTCTGCAACTGCCTGAATTCTGAGGCCACCTTCATGGTCCAGTTATAAGTAGAAATTAAGGGCATACGAGATGACCATGTAGGCATGTAGGCAATAAGGCAAGGCAGTCCCTTGATGCCTCAACTTGGGCCAAACTGCCAAGGTGGTTGCTGCTTCCACCTCTGATGCACACAACGCATCACACATCTTCTGCAGCCTGTACACACCCTTCTCCACCTCAGTAGCCTTCTTGTTCACCCGTTCGCTCCCCTCAATAGGCTCCAACCCTAGTTGCCAAGGTCCCGGAAGCTGCTGGCAAGGGTGGTCACCCTAACTGCAGGGCATCCCTCCTTGCAATCTCCATGTTACAGTTGCCCCATTTTGTGTTTTACTATAGGTTTGAAGATATTGGGGGGTTGACGATCCTTTGACAGTTTTCAAGGTACATCTTTGTGGTTAGGACCTCTTTATTTTAGGTTTTTTTTCAGTTTCAGACCTATCTTCTTGGTAGATTCCTTGTGACTCTGTTGTAATTCTTTTTACTGCTACTTTCAATGAATATGGCCTTTTATGTTGGGAAAAAAGCTAAGCCTGGAAGGGAGAGTTTCCACAAACAACAGTCCAGATGCTATCTCTAGTTCTCTACTAAGGAGAATTAGAACGATTATCACCAACCACCTAACAATCGGATTTTTTTTGCTCTAGCCTAAGCACTAATTGGGTGTTGCTGCTGTTGGCACCAAAAATTCCTAAATACCTAAATATGTCAAGTTTTGGGTAAAAGTATATGGGAAAAAAATGAACAGATAGAGATGACCCACATTATACCACATTTGGGACCAACGAGCCGAACGGACCTGATAAGTCTTATTGGGCTTGATCAACCCGATGACTGGCCGATAATGATCAGATACCACTATTTGGTTTGCCCAACTCAAACTTGAGTAATACCGTAGTTGGGTCTGAAATATGATTTGTATTCTGCAAGTTACAGGCGAAACAGTGAAAACAACTGCCGACTGGCCTTTGGTAGGCTTAATAGATCCAAATAACAAAATAAGTGGGTCCACAATACTGTACTGGTTAAGGTCTTTGCAATACTGCCTTGAATGCCAAAATATGGTTCTGGGTGGCATAATGACCATTTTGCCCCTATTTGGCCCGGCAACGAATGTCACCCTATAGTGACAATCAGGCACCACCATCAAATCCGCCTAGCTCAATGTTGAGCAATGCCAGAATCAGATCGGAAATCCAATGCATATTTGGAAAGTTATGCAGAAAACACCAAAAGTCAATTTTCGGATGGCCTTATCAAGGGCATATCAGGTCCGAAAGACAAAAAAAGTGGGTCCGTGACCGTATTTGTCGAGGGCTTCACAATGATACCTTGATTGTCGAAATCCGATGCTCGACGGACCTCAAACGGTAAATGGCCTCTTTCGCCCTTGGTAGGTCCGGACACTTCGGGATGCATCCGATAACACACGGACACATCATTGGGTCCGCCCAAACCCATATCAGCAACGTTGAAGTCCGATGGAAAATCCGACTAATATTTGGCAAGTTATGGGCCAAAATACCCGAGACGGGTCCAAATGACCAAAATGCCCCTCCCTCGGCCCGCATTTGGTTCGGAAGACCCGACTCGGCCCATTAACAAACTTGTACGAGCTCATACGACAGAAAGTTTGTACATGCGGAAAACTCGATTCGGATCGTAAATCCGACCCAATATTCGAAAGTTATGGACAAAACATCAAAATTTGTGCTTCTCGCCAACCCACTGCATCCGGGGGCAAAATGGTCCGAGTGATAAAAAAATAGTCCAGATGAGCCAGAATTGAAGTCAGAAGTCGGATATATTGATCAGAAAATTTTCGAGCAAGTAAGCCCACGTGATAGCTTATTTTCGCAGCTCATTTAGGCCTTATTTAATGGGCTGTCTTTTAATTCACAAATGGGCCCATTTTATATAATTTTCGTGACCTATTTTATGATATACTAATGGGCCATCTCTTAAATCACATATGGGCCTATTAACATGTCAAAAGATAGCCCATGTTGATGTCAACCTTGGCCCATTTTCTGGAATCTTCAGAAATCTGCCATTTCATCAATTCTGGCCACGTTACTATCTCCCACCTTCCCACGTACACCCACTTGCCCACTTCCCACGTCTCCACTCTCCCATTTGACCAAGTCCGCGTCCTTCCATGATGTCCACGATGTTGTTGTGCCCCCCTCCTATATAAGAAGGCATGCTATGCCCAGGAGGAGGTTGGGGAGACCATCCGGTTGTCCTCCCGCTGCTGCTCCTTTTCTCCTGTGTCCCCATGCTGCTGCGATGATAGGAGAAGAGGAAGAAGGAAGATCTGCAGACATCCTCTTCACCTGCTGATGCTATCCATCATCGGTCTCAATGTTGCTGACGTTGGAGGTTATTGTGCCTGCTGAGATCTCATCCTCTCGTTACTACTGCTGCTACTGTGTGCCAGTTAGAGGAGACTGAATAGAAGGTTCGAGAGACTCAAGTTGCTACTGCCGAGGAGAAGATGGAGGAAAGTGATTTATACTTTTAGTTGTATGCCTTCATCTCTCCCTCTCCATATGTCCAGAAGCTCCATCGGCCATCCCTTCTCATGCTCATAGTTGAACCCTATGGAGATATGCTTTCCGGATAGTCCCCCTTCGTATGAACATGGTCAGGACCTCTTCTCCATGGAGCAAGCCTTGTTTTACCCTATAACACCCTATGCATACCAACTGTTCGGCCCCCATCCAAACCCATATGCAGGTTATCTTTCAGCCATACATCGACCTATGACAGGTCATAGTTTCATCCCCTTTGAGACCCTATATAGGTCAAACATTTTGCCCGTTCAACCCTTGTATAGGTCACCTAGAATTTTATAAATCAACCCCATATGCTCCTCATAATGCCGATGGTACAAAGATGTGGTGTCAAAGGTACAAAGGAAAGCGTTGAAAGGTTATACCCGGTCCTCTTGGAGCCCACATGATAGACTAAGAGATTCCCGGGTAGCCTTAATGAAGCAAAGAAATTTCATGAAGTTGAAGATATGAAGCCCATGGGGGCATGGCCATCTATCTCCATATGATTCATGCAAAGCTATGAAGGTGGGAAATAGAAGAAGAAAGGTTGTACCCGGTCCTCTTAGAAACCACATGATGGACTAAGAGCTTCCCCGGGTAGGCTTCATGAAGTAAAGAAATTCTATGAAGATGGAGGAGGGAGAAAAAGCAGTAATCTGCTGCCGTACCAACCAACTAATGGAGGTTGATGTTGCCCTTCTTGCTGCTGCAACATGAGAAGATGAGAAGGAGCAGATGCTGGCATACTGCTGTCACTTGTCCAAGGTAGAGAGAGAACCGATGGAGATGATGGCATTGCCATCTAAAGCTACTACAGACCACCAGATGCTGCAGCTGTCCTTCGTTCATGGGAAAAGATGAAACCCATGTCATGCTGCCATCATCTCCTTGGTGCTGTGCCAATGGAGGAAATCTGCAGAGATGATAAACTTATGGAGGAGAAGGTGCTGCTGCGCCCATGAGAGATCTAGATCCACTAGTCACTGTCCGATGGAAAGGACAGGTTGAAGGTCCTTCCTCCAGCCCCCCTGCTGTCACCAATGTGCACATGAGATGGAGAAGATGTTGCTGCCCCTCCTACATGTTGCATATTCCCCTGCTGCCGTCGATGCCTATGGGGAAGCAGAGGAACATGCTGAAGTCTTCCTTGGCTGCACCTGCCGATACTGCCCTATGGTGCAGCTGATGCTGATGTCATCTTTGTTTTCTCCTACTACTATCAATGCTAGCCGATGCCTCAGATGACGTGGCAGCAAATAAAGACGAAGACATAGGAAGAGATGTTGTCAATGAAAGATGGAGATGCTGTCTCCTCTGTCACCACCTGTCCAAGGTGGTGAAGTGGATCGATGGGAAGGCTAACTAGAGGGCTGAAGATCTACGCACAATCCTCACTCATCATATAGGCCCTTGTTGACCCCATAACTGGTCAAATTTCTGGCCCCTTCAAGACCCCATAACCGGTCACATCTTCAAGCCTTCACATAGCCTTGTTCAATGACTGTTTTATCTCACAGAAGCAATCCCCTATTCAGCCATATACATGATCCGATATCAACCAAATGCAGGACGTTTACCTCTTTGCATACTCACATTCGATAACCATATACCCATGCAAAACAGTCCCTCTAACTGACCCATATGCAGGCTACCTATCAGCCCCCTCATCACCCCATATACAAACCATATACCAACCCCCTGTTCGACCCATATACAGGTCACTTTCAGCCATATATTGACCTTATAACCGGTCACATATTCAGTCCCTATCGACCTATATACAGGTCATTTTGTTTAGCTATATATCAACCTCATAGTTGGTCATATATCTAGCCTATATTAACCCCATAGCAGGTCATCCTTCCAGTTTATATCGACCCCATATCAGGTCACTTTTCCAACCTATTGACCCCATAACAGGTCACATATCCAGAACCCATATGAACCCCATAACAGGTTCTCTTCAAACCCTCTATAAATCCCCAGCTGGTCATGAAATAGCTCCCGTTGTTGTCATCTACATGGAGAAGAATGAAGATGGGCTGCAGCCAAGAGATAGGCGATATCCGGCCCCCTTAGAACTCATACGATGGACTAAGGGCCACCCCAGGTAGCCTCAATGAAACCAAGATACGATGAGGGTGAAGATGTGAAGCATATGAAGACAGGGGCAACTGGGCATAGAAGATGATGAAGACTTGGTCACCCGGACCAAGATATGACGATGACATGATGACAAGGCCAAATGTGGCCCAAATGACATAAAAATCATAAATCTTAAATATTTTGACACAAAATATTTAAGATGCATAACATGAGCCTATACTTAGGCAATATTCATGATACTGGAACAAGTATTATCGGGTACGTCCCGAAATGTTTGGTCCGGACGGGGCTCCGAGCATGTACTCGGTGTCATCGATCCATCCCAAAGTGGGAAGAGTACATACACTCAATCCATTAGGGAAATTCCCACTTCATCTAGAGTGAGGTCAATTATAGACCAAAACTCTATGGTTTAAGTGGAAAGTCCATGTCTACATAAGACGGGATATTCTCAAATAAGATGTATGAAATGGCATGGTATGATGGGATTATGGCTATGTTTAAGCCTCCCCACACGATGATGTGATTATGTTTTGTGGATGACTGTTTTCTTGCTACGATGGTTAATCAAGGGTGTTCGAGAATCTCGATGTAATTAACATCGAAAATTCGCAACTTCCGATGGAGAGAGGTCCAAAGACAAACTTTATGAACCCTAACCTCGATATACATATTTTATGCATATCACATATTTTGGTTAATATTTTCTATGAAATATCATATATTTTCATAGTAGCCAAAGGTAAGATAACGAAAGTTCATTTCCCAAATAAACGGAAGTCAAATGAATTTTCAAACCATGTCATACAATACATATATTTTTATATTTCTTTATATATCTCGAGGTTTCACAGCTGCCAACACCACGCAAAAGCCTCTCACCTAGGCAAAGATTAAACAACAACAACATATAGAGTTATTTCGAGGATAAATAAAAAGTTAAAACAGCATTATTTAAGTTCATATCATAACCGAAAAATAAAACGTACAACTAGTTGCAATCATGAAGGCTGAGAAAGGTAAAGAAAACACCACTGCAAAAGGGTATAAGAAAAACATGAAAAAAGCAGAACAGATTTTCTCTCGAAATTGATGAGAACATACTTGCCCAATGTTGTAAGATATCATTCTTAACAAAGAGAGTGAAATATCCTCAGGTCTGTAGTCAGAAAGTTCTTTGTTTCCTGAAATTGCTTTCCCAAAGCTAGATGCAATAGTTGATGCCGAAAGACCAATCTGTAGTCATTCAGAAGCTGAAGAACATGAAAAACTCACCCTTTACACTGGATTAAAAGATATCACAAAGGTAATACTTATAGATTTGTACTCCATAAATCACTTTAATCTTGAGAAGACAAATGGCATTTGGAAAAACAAAAGTAATCCGTATTAACAATTATAACAACTTGCTAATATTAAGCAATCATGAACACAACCTTTAAGAACGATAAATATGGAATTGTCAGGAAACCAATCATTAAATCAACTGTCATGAAGAATGGACAATTTTTTATAATTAAACTACTAGACAGAACTATGATAAAGCAGCTCTTTCCATAAATGGCAATCATCAAAATAAAAAGTGCCCACATAAACTTTATGGAAATTGGCACTCAACCTGTCAACCATACCATAACGAACCTTTTGGACTTTTAAGCGCAAAAACTTCAACAAGTAACCAGTAAA
This sequence comes from Cryptocoryne crispatula var. balansae, assembly GCA_036172225.1. NCBI lineage: Eukaryota > Viridiplantae > Streptophyta > Magnoliopsida > Alismatales > Araceae > Cryptocoryne > Cryptocoryne crispatula. The sequence continues at coordinate 326,004 of CM069935.1, read as the reverse complement.
ACCTAATAACAAGTATCATATGCATTTCAGTATCGAACGTAATAGAACATAGATCTTATCCAACATGACACACAAGTAAACAAAGCATGTTAATATTCAGATTCGTCACAACTTTTACCTCAGCAATTAAAAATAAAAAATGGCATGCATTTTAAAACAAAAAGAACCATGGATATGAATTAGAAGCAAGTAATTAAGGAAAGTGGACTTTGATAGAGAATTTCTAAAACTCTATTTTAACATATAAAGTTTTGAAGGGTGATTTTCTTAACTTTAACATGACAAGATGTGTTGCTCTTTTGAGAATTGATAATGGGCGCTCCATTAAGTTTTGAAAAGATAGTTGGGTCTAAAGTGTTAAATTTTCAAATTTGTTTGCTTGTCCATATCAGCCAGTTGCTTTGTTTTTTGTGTGTAAATATCGTTCACCATCTTGGTGCTATTTTGCTATTTTTCCTTTTTTGCATTACTCTTCTCAGATGATCCTTTTGGTCTTGATCACCATCCTTTTGTGTCTATATCTTTTCTTTTAACATATTGTCGTACCACCCACTTGCTTTGCCTCAGATAATTAAAATGATTTCATCAAAAATCATTCTTGGAACTTGTGTTTCATCAAGGCCTGGCTGGCCCCTGAACAAAGTACATGTGCAAATCCATAGCTCTATCAGAACAAAAATCAATATAAGAGACACAAGGTTTTGGAATTGCAACAGAAGAGAGCTCTTATAGTTAAATCTGCTGCAGCAGTGCTTAAAAAAAGAAGGAAAGGTGCTTTGAGTAAACCATGAATTTAATAGCAGATTCCTCTAAAAATTCAACTATTCCGGTTAAAAATTACATGAGAGGAACTGCATACAGCTGCTAAACTGCCTTGACTAAAAATAAATCTTCTACCCATTGCAGGTTGTAGCATATTCTTAGAAACTCAAGATCGTGTGTTTCCACCAAACACTATTACAAGGATGGTATCATACCATTGGTATGGTTTGTTTACTCAAAGAATTGGGGGATTGATTGGGACATGGATTTGAGATTTGCTATCAAAAGGATATTGTTGAATTGGAGGAGGGTCAAAGACTGGACATACATAAGTTCATTTAAAAGAATTGTTTACCTTCTTTGCTCTAGGCCATTTTGTTAGTTCACAATTAGATCATATCATAGCAGTATCTTCCAGTCAAGAAAACTAAAGCATGCTATTACTTTGCTTGAACACTGGGCAATTACTAGAAATTGAAAAAAATAAAGGCTATAGCCTCTTTTAAGTAGGTTAAAGTATTGGAGTCTATTTTCTTGTAAAAGGGGTAGAATTTGGGGTATCCATTTTATTTTTCTTGGCCACGTGGTCAGTTACTTGTAGCTCTATCTCCTCGATTAGTTACCTCTTCTACGACTCCTAGTCCTGGCATCTTTTTTGTTCAGTTTCAACAAACTGTGTGCCTGTTCTGTTTTACTTTTTTCAAGCAACTTTCCAAAAAAATTGGAATGAAACAAAGGAAACCCTGCATGACAAAGGCTAGAGCAACAAAGCAGACCAACTTCGTGACAGTACAAAAGAGAAACTACCTTAGAATAATCCGCACCACCATAAATATCGCCAACAAGCATGTCCATATTACTGTTGTCACCTTGTTGACTCAACTCCAATAATTCATCAAAGCTAAAAAGTAAAAAGAAAGTAAGATGTAGTGACAAAAGAGAAACATGAAATGCAAACTAACAAGGAAGAGAAAGAACCTTTTGCATTTTGTTAAAAGCCTCCCCAAACCCCAGTAAGTACCGCCACCAACATTTGTTCCACTAACACGCTCAAACTTTCCTTCCCCATCCACCTACACACATGAAACAAGTGACAACTGACAACCACCATAAACCAGTCTTTTGGCAAGTCAAAGGAAAAGGATAATACGATCCATCATTTACCTTCATCATGCTTACTCCAGATCCAATATTCACAAGAAGATATGGAAATAAGTCATTTTCGTCAATCTGCACAAATGCTTTCTGGCCCTCCATGTGTGTAAAAGCTTCATGACGGATTGCCTGCTCAAAACACCACACAGAGATAAAAAAAACTTGGGGTTGAATTATACACCCTCAATGCAGCATCCAGGGGGTTGAAGAATGGAAGACCACATAAGAAAAAGTCACAGTATTCAAAGTTCACTTCAGAAAGTCTTATTTCCCTCTAATTATAAAACTAAGTGCAGCTTCAATTTTTTTCGTATAGTGCAAGCATCTGAATCTACATGCGAGCATTCCAAATGTAAAGTTGACTATAAAATACTAAAATATCATATTTATTAATTATAAAGCTTCTACACGTAAATAACATCAAAGAAACCCTTCACGGTAGGGCTGTTCACTATTTGGTTCAACCCGAAAAATCAAACAAAATCAGTAGTTTGGTTCAGTTTGATTTGGTTTGAACTACCGACCAATTTGGTTTGGTTTCTATGACCCCATGAAGCTGGACGCTCTCTCGATGGCTCCTACAAATAAGGAACTACAACTGCCCATCATGGGCTCCCAAAAGCAAAGAAGGTGCCCTCACGGCACCCACGTCTCATCCAAAAACCGCCTAAAAGTCCACAAGTCATGGGACTCTCCCAGGATGGCAAAGAGGTGCGCACCCTGAAAGTCAACAAATTACCATCGGAAACTCTGAAAGAATGGGGAGTCCCACAGCCTTCTTCTCTCACTAGAACTGCCAACCGGCCACCAAAAAAGAGGACTCTCCTCCGATGGCCACTGGCAACATGTTCTACAAAAAGAGGTCCTGCACAACATAGCCATAGGTTGAAAAACACTGACAAGTCCCCCAGCCGCCGCTACTTCTTCCTCCAACACCTTCTGGCTCCTGCCCACGGAAGAAGATAAAGAGGAAGCTGATGGATCCTCCTGATGTACTTGGATATGTTGCACATATAGAGGACCATGAAGGACCATCCTGCTGCACCTCCTGCTGCCGAGGCTCTACATGCTGCTGCTGCCAAAGCCTATTGATGCCCCTGCTGCTGTCGGTGCCCTTCCCTGTTGTAGCTACTGATGCTGCACAAATAAGAGGATGAAGAAGATGAAACCGAAGTCTCCTGGCCATGCAGCTTATGCTGCAGTGCACCAAGGACAGGAGCTGATGTCCTTGATGACAATGATGATGCTGCTCAAGTGGAAGGCCATAAAAAGAAAGCTGTAACTGCTGCTGCTCAGGCCACTGCTGGGCACCAATATGAAGGGCCAAGCCCCATCATGATCCAACTGATGCTGCTGCGATCAAGGAAAAGAAAGAGAGATGAAGAAGCCAAATCTCTCTTCCTCCCATCTGAATATTGCTGCACCCTTGGAAGAAGGAGAAAGATGTAAGAGGGTGCACCCCCTCTCTTCCTTGATCTACTCTCCATATCCATCCTCTCCGCATACTTCCTATGTCCCCGATATGCCTATATCTGACCCTATGGCTCAGATAGCCTACACTCTTCACATACCCTATGGCCCCTGACATGCCTATATCTATACTTCTTCCATGGCCTCCAACATACCTAAATCTAATTATCAACACAACATATATCATATCATCAAATGAGGATTATGGCTCCTTCATGTCTTCCCACAATCATATGTATTTCAATGTAACATGTACCATGCATGACACATCATATCTCATTTTTGTAACTAAGAGAAAGACTAAGCATGAGTTTTCCATGTTGACATGCCCGTACCTAACCAATAAAGTTTATGTCAATAGATCGATTATGTAATGCCTATCAAAGGCTAATTAGGTCATAGACTAATCTGATGGGAGTTGTGGCCTGCATGTCTTCCCTCATATATGTACCTCATACCATATGAATGACATTATGTTGTCAATGTGTCTTGTGTTTATGCATGGAGACTACTGATAATCCTCATCAACTAAGATGAAATGCAAATGCATAAAAAAAAGAATATAATCTCAAATCCGAAAAACTATTAGAACGTGATTGAACTTATTCATATCATATCTGAAATATGCAATCTCCAACATACAAAAATATGAATGTACAAGATGTAATGGGCTCTGAAGGGAAAAGATCATGAATTCTAAAATCAGAAACATCAACTCTGAATGAGCAATTTCCTATCACGAAAATGGTAATCCCATGGCAGTAAAAGAGCAAAAATGAAACAGGACCCAAACAAGGATATACAACAGGTTGGCGGACGTCAAATCCCCCAAGTCTCAAGGCTCCAACAAATGCCTAACGAACCATAAGATCTGAAAATGTCACCATTGGAAAATGCTAAATTGAAGTCAATACTTCAAATGCCAACATCAAATTTAAGATCCTATGAACTCCGGTCATTGCCGGTTCCAAGCCTGTATGAGAAAAGAGAAGGGTTACGGTAGGTGACAGTCAATGTAAAACAAAGTCACATTTCATGATATGGATTCAAATGATATAAATGTTGGGGTGTACTCACCTAACAATGCGTTACACCAAAACTCGGATGTGGTAAAAAATACATCAAGGGTGATGGCGTTCCCACAAGCGAAACGCCACATAAATGTCTTAATGTGGTGTTAAATAGGCAATGGTTCTCACATCAAGGATAGGTGTGGGTAAAAAAGTTAGTTCATAATGAAGAGCAATATATAAGTTCTCTAACAAACTCAAAAATAAATAGGCATTATTATAGAAAGAAATAAAAAAGAAGAAAAGATTAAAAGAAGAATAAAAATAAGTACTTGATATATTGAATCCCTTATGGAAAAACTTATGAAACTTGTTGATAGTACAGAGAGAAAAGATTAGTATTGTGTGTATCTAAGAAACCAAGTGGATAAAAGAGAAATATAAAGAAGTAGAAAATACATGTCATAAACTATAATATATAGAAATAAAAAGAAATAAAAATGGGGTAGATATCATTGTTGATAAAACAATAAATGATACAATTGTTTCAATAAAAAGAGTAAGAGATAAAAATATTATGGTAAAATTAATTATAGAAAAGAGATAATTAATATAATTAGTATGCATGTTCCACAAATTGGATTGAGTAACGAGATTAAAGAAGAAATTTGAGACGATATGCATGACCTTATGGAGTTGTATAAATATTTCAACTAACCAATTTGGATTTATGCCTAATCAATCTACAATTGAAGCCATTTTTCTTAATATAAGTTTGATAAACAAATATTGAGATATGAAAAAAGATTTATAAATGGTGTTTATTACCTTAAAAAATGCCTATGATAGAGTTCCAAAAGAAAAACTCAAAATCGACATGAGTGGAGAAAAAGAATTCATAAGGTCGACACTAAGCAATTTAGGATTAAGGCATGAATTGAGTTTAGTTGAGTTGTATGAACTCCAATTAAACAAAAAAGTGCTCAAACCTGAATGTTCGGAACTTAGGTTCTAAAGGTTGATGGACTGTCAAATAGAAGAATCTGATGCTCAGATCAAAATGCCATTTCAAAATTTATGTCCAATGCTAAGATCCGATGATCAAAACATGAACTCCAAAGATTTAACATCGGATGAATCACAATTAAAATGCTTGAGATTGAAACTCGTGCATCCTAATGTTCCAATCTAATAATGGCCATACCCATTTTGGGAGAACATAAAATCAAACCGAAAATGTCTACATTAAAGCTTGGAATCCAAAACTAAACATGCTCAAATATGTCATCTATGACTTCCATGGAACCAAAGGATCAAATTTTAATCTAAAGGATCCTCAAAGTATAAATCTTAAAAATCCACCAAAAAACAGATCCTTAAATTGGAATCTTAAAGATGTGAAATATCAAATCTGAGAATTCAAATGAAGTACATCAAATCCAAAAAAAAATTATAAATCAAACTCAAACCAAACTTAACATCCTAAATTTGCATTCCATGAAGTTTATGGAGTTATATTTCCCATGTGTTTATTTTGTGGATGTATGTTTTCAAGTTATGAGTTGTTTGTGATGGTTAATCAAGAGTATTCGTGTATTCTCAATGTAATTAATAACGGTACATCACAAGTTAGATGAAGAAAGATCAAAAGACACATTTTTAAAAAATTCAAAACCTCAACACAGTTTTTTTTGGATAAAGGTCAGAGACTGAATTTAATTAATGCAAATAAAAAAATATGAGTTTACAATGTAACAAAGCTAACAAAACAGAAAAAAAAACTCTGCTACCAAAGAGGTATTAATGAAGAAACTACAAGAAAAACCACCTGAAATCCTGGAATTTGTCCCTAATAAAGAGCACATCCATGGCACTTCCTGAGGAGGTGAATGTCCAGTCCTCGACAAGAGAAGACATGCGATAATGGTTATGCTTGAGTTGTGGAAACGATCTTCAAAATTATGTTTATTCCTTGTACGCCAGATGAACCAAAACATGGCCGGCAAGATAATATCCCACACTTGCGAATCTGAACCTAAATACCATGGATTCATCCCCTTTCAATCACGCATAAAAGATATAGTATACTTTGGCTCCACCCATGCAATCTCCCAACATCTAAAGACAATCCGCCATAGAAGATTAATAATCCAACACTTAAAAAATATGTGATCCACAATTTCCTCCATGAAACCACTAAACACGCAGCCAGTTGAGATAATCGGGAAAAGCCTTTGAAGATAGCTCCTTGTAGGAAGGTGCTGCCTAGCAATCTTCCATAGAAAAATTCTGATTTTAACAGGGATGGGTTGCCCCCAAACAACATGCTGCCAATAGACTTCCACCCTGCCAATCAATAGCTTGCTCAACACAGATTTCACAGTGAAGAAAGAATTCCTGCACGGGAGCCAGATTAATTTGTCTTCTCTATTAGCAATGCAACTACGGTTATCAATCAGAACAAGTAAAGATGAACATTCTGGATCTCCTCATCTTGAGATACCTCATGAAAGATAGAAACCATCCGAACTCCGCTTCCCACGAATCATTAACTCTAGCATTAGGCATACTACAGATGTTAAAAGGAGTGGAAGAAGTACAAGCCAAAAGAGCATTTCCAACCCACTGGTCATTCCAGAAAGATGTCCTTCTATCATCCACCACAAATGAAGTGGCAGAGTTAAATAAATCCTAATTCAACAAAATACTCTTCCAAATGCACAAAACTCTGCTACTCTCACTAAAATTTCTGATCCAAGCACCATCCTCCCCACATCTGTATTTGGACTGAACTACTTTAACCCATAAAGTATCAGTGTTGATATTCAACATCCATAACTACATGGAAAGTAAAGCATTGTTGACCTCCTCTAGAGAAGCAAGACCTACTCCCCACCCCCTTCTTGAGTAGATCTACATACATGATTCCAGTTGATAAGGTGACAGCCCCTACTACGACTGTTACCTTAACAGAAAAAACCTTGCTCTAATACTTTCCAACTTATGACAAATACCTTTGGCACACGAAGAATAGAAAAGAAAAAAAGCAGTAAACTTTGTAGAACAGTTTGGATAAAATTCACCTTCTAGAACCTCAACATACCATAAATTAGCTAATACTCCCATGAGATACCATGTATATTCATAAGAGGTAATGCTGACGGTTTCACACTCTCCCTCCATTGTCTTTTCTCTTGTTCTTTTCTTGCTCCTTGGCGATTTGCTAGGTAAGCCTCAATAATCCTTGCATTCCAAGGCTTATTGCATATCCTATTTTCTTTCTGTTGTTTCTTGTTTTAAGAAAGCCTACAGTAGATGACTCCTTGTCCTATTAACCTGGCCACAGTTTCTTTTTCTTTTCTTCTTTGTTCCCCCATCACAGGCAGGAAAGAAGAAACTCAACAGATAAGAGAAAGAATCCTTATAAGATAAAGAAAACCCATCAATCAAGTCCATTGAAAAAATCTGCTCAAAAAATCGTCTTCAACAACTTAGACTCCTCAGAATTTCCAATTTTTCTTCCATCGACAGCAGCAAGAGGTATGCAGCATCACATATTCATCCAAGAAATAAAAAACTTCCCACTTATTCTAACTCCATGAAAATGATATGATATATGCACTAGGATCATCATACCATTCAGCAAATTTTTAACAACTTGGACTCTTCAAAATTTTCAGTTTTTCCCCATCGACAGCAGCAAGAGATACGCAGCATCACATGTTCATCCAAGAAATAGAAAACATCTATTCTAACTCCATGAAACTGAAATGATGTATGCGCTAGTATCATCCTGTCATACAGCAAATCTGCAGCCAAAGAAGTGGAAAGAAAACATGCTAAACAAGAAGATAGCATCAGATCACTTGTCCATTTGTCACTTGTACGAGATACAAGTTTCAACCGCGATTCTCACCATTTTTATTTTCTATTTTGTATGTTGCTTTTTCCAGCCTTTCGTATATCAAGTCTATCAAACTCTTCTCATCGTTCCTCAAATGGAAGCCAAAATAAAATAACAAAACAGATGATCGACAGAAATAAATATAGCCCTGTTTCAGCTGCATCGCACCAGGGAAGAGATTCCAAAACAAATTGTAGAATTCTATTGACTAGGGAGGCATCCCGACTTTGACCAAGATATTCACGTCTTCAGTCAAAGAACATTATAACACCATTGATGTTAAGATATCATCAACCCGTACACATCTTGATACCCTGAAAACTCTTTCTATTGGACCTTTTTATCTATCAATCAAGATGGCAACATATCATCCAGGAATGTCAAGCTGCTACCACTGCTTCAACCTCCTAGAAGATCTAGGCTCCAGCCACTTCTATTATCTACGCAATGAAATATTATAATGAAAAAGAATCGCACAACATTTAATCTTAACACAGTGGGATATCTTAAGTCATATTAATATGTTAAGATTAATATATACAATATTTTTTGATGTATGCACATTAAGGCATTTTGAAAACATTCTAGTGTGATGCCAAATGGTACAAGTCCCCGATCCAAAAGATTGCTTCTGGCTTTTCTATAATCTCCCATGGCCTTGACATATGGGGTATTATATCCTTGGTCATGCAGCACAACTTATGAGACTCATAGATGTGTCATAATCAACATAAATTATTTTAAAAAAATCAAGCTCAACACAGGCCGAGGCTACAAATTTAGCTCAGTCCACAATCCAAGCAAATCACAGACTTATGCCAAATAAAACCATATATAATGAGAAGTTCATAGAAATCATTATTTGTAGAATTGGCAAATGCAGAGAGAGATTAACAGTGGCCTATATGATCCTGCACTAGAACTAAAAAAATTAAAAAACAAACAATTGACATCGTTTGTTTAGACTTGGGATGCTTTCCAAAATAAGAAAGGAATTGGCTGATTTTATCCAACACCAACCAACCAAAGCATTGAAAATGTTAAGAATCAGTCTGAAATCAGCGAATCCAGCAGATACTAACCTGATCAACAGCTGTAATCCGCTGATCCAGCAGAGTCCTGACAGATATGGGTTAGCCCAGGCTAAATAGGGCATACTCAGGCCAATTGCCGGACAACTCAGGTGCATTTCTAGCAATAACAGGATCAACCAAGTTCTCCTCCAACACAGATTGCAACTGTCCTAGATAATCCCAGGTCTGAATTCAACTCTAAAATGTCTTAATGACATAAGAACAACAAATCAGGGTAAGAAAGTAAATCATCTAAAAAAACTACCACTCAAGCATCTGTTTCTAACTATTCAAACTGTTAGGAAAGTCAGACCAGCAGCAAAGTAGAGAAAATGAACAGCAAGAAGTTTAGACAAAAGATAAGTTAAAAGTTAAAGTGGCTGACAGAAGTTCTCTTAACAGCCCCCATAAAGGTCGAAAATTAGAACAAAGCTGGCAAGAACTGGAAACAGACCTTGAGCAAAAAGTTCGCTCCAGCTACAAGGCAATCCATCTCATCTTCTTTCTCAAGACTAATCCCAAGACGTTCTTTAAACACATCAGCAAATTTATAGGCACCTCCACCAGTGGCCTTTTCACAAAGTAAAAAGCATACCATATTTAGACAATAAGTACACAAATATAGAAAACAACATACTTCATTTCACAGTAAAAACATAAAAATACAAAACTGACGGTGTTTCTATAAAATCCATCGCATCTTTTCAGAAAGAGATCAAAGTACAAATGTAATCATGGATTTCACAGCTAGAGAAATTTCAAATGAAAGAACAATGAAAACTAGTGACAATGAAAGCTGGCAGACAAGTTAATCAAGGAATTCTTCAGCTCCTGAATCAACCAGGGGCCAGGGCCATTCCCGATCAGCATCACCATCAGATGGGACAGCTTGGTCAATCCGCCAGAAGGAAAGCCAATCCATAATCAGCTTGGATCAGTTCTTCCAAGGTCAGGGAAATAAAGAAAAGAAAATAAAGTCCTGAACATGTCTAAAGTGGAGGGTTGGCCAATCTGGGGTCGGACTGCCAATGTTCAGAAGTGGAGAGGCAGCGGCGCAGCCTCCTGTTGGCACCAAAAATTTCCAATATCATTAGGCTGGGATTAGATCAAATTTAATCCTGATGAGGCCACAATAGTCAATTCTCAGATATATCCTCTTAATTGGAACCCATCTTCAATGCTGATCTATGGAGAAGTGGCCTATTTTAAAGTCAAGTTCGCAACCCATCAATTGAAGGCTTAATAGATCCTAAACAAGGCTCAAATCCTACTTAAAGCATCAAGGGCTATGATTAGAAGTTGTTCAATGAGATGACAAAATGATGGCAGCAAATCCATTGGCCAAGATGTGTTTTTGACTTAAGTAATAGATCCTATACTTAATGGGTCCTTAATGGGAGTTGGATCCTACTTAAGTACAGACGGTCACAATTAGATGACATTAAATGATGGACACAAGATTCGAGTAATGAGATCTTATGATGACTTAAGTTTTGGATCTTATCACTAATGGGTCCTTAATAGGATCTGGATCTTACTTAAAAATGAGTTATTATGATTGGATGCCATGATGAGATGGTTGAATGAGCACCATTGGATCAGACGCCTAATGATCAAATCCTATGTCAAACCTTCAGCCGCCACACTGTCCTACATAATAGGACCTCTTGGGCCACCTGACAGCCATGGTAGTCCAAGTCAAAGCCTCCCATCAGAAGTCTCTATAAGATAGGAGGAAGTGAGGTGGATCTGACGCATGTTCTCCATCTTCTCAAGGCTTGACTCAGTCTTCTCCAACCGCCAGCCAATGACGAGGATCCACATGCACAAGGCTTCAATGAAAAATCAAAAAAAGAGGCTCGACCGGTTCTTTCTCATCCCCACCTCCTGCCAACGCATGCAGGCAAGGAAGGGCTCCCATCAGAACTGCTCATCTCCATCAAGAACCCATAAAAAACAGTCCACCAGGACTGTTCTGAGGTTGGCATGCTGAAGGGAAGTTGAGAGAAAGAGAAAAAGAGCTGAGGGAGGCAGCTTCTGCTGCTGTTGTCATCGACGCAAAGAGGAGGAACCAAAGAGAGAAGGAAAAGAAGAACGTGAGCTCATGGCAAGGATCACGGGATCGGGATGAGGATCGTGACCACTGTTGGATCGGGATCAAAACGGTCCAAATTGGCCAATCCTCTGGAAGAAAGGACGATCCCAGATCAGTCCGGATCGGACAATTTTTTTTGTTTAAATCATAAAAATTCTCAAAAAAATCAAGAAAAAAATAAAATTAAATAAAAAATGAAAAATAAAGAAAAACAATGTGGATGACATTCTATCAAACAATGTCATACAAAGTAAATTTCTTTCAAGAAACTGTCATATAAATATAGACTATCATATAAGAGAGAGAGAGAGAGAGAAGAGAGTTAAAATAGATCTTTATATAAATTTAAGTATATAATATTATGATTTTGAATTTTTTATATATGTGATAGTATAAGTGATAGTGAAATATATTAATATGTTTACATTATCATCATCGGGGCGCAGAGGAATCGCAGATCGGAGGTCCATCCTCCCCCAAGTTACCTGTTTAGGGGGAATCGGCCACTCCAAAGGTCTGGATCACCGCTGCTCAAGGTGGATCGTCAAGGGGAGGGGTCCAGGGGGAGCCCTAGACAATGAAAAAAGGGGAGGGGGGGAAGTGAGAATAAGAGGCGAGAATGGAGAATCGGTTCGATCTCTCCCTTATTTGGAGGGATCGGACCGAAAAATGGTCCGGAATCAAGTCCTGAATCAATCCGATTCCCGGATCGATCCACTTGAATCGGTCGAGGATCGACCGATCTAGTTGATTCCAACCGATCCAACCGAGAGTCGCAGCCGGATCGGTAGTTGCGGCCAGAATCGGATCGGTGGGTACCCACCCATCCGATCCAAGAATCGGCCGATCCCGATCTAGATTGGCCGATTCTGCAATCCATGGCTCATGGCCCACATAATCCTATTTGACCCCCCCCCCATCTTCTTCTCCATGTCCCAACGGCCCTATTCTCTCATATCCACAGCTAAAACTCTATGCATAGCCCACTGTTTGACCTCTTTACCACAGCCAAAATCCCATGACACAGTCCATATCTCAGCTCTCCTTCCATACGAAAACCTCGTTCTATATCCAGTCCACTGTTGATGACATAAACCCACATATATGGACCCTCATCTGGCCTATCTTCCATGACCATACGATATCCTGTACCCATTGTTCGGCCCCCACCCCATGACCACATAACAGTCCCTATATCTCCTGTCTGACCTTTATGCTTCAGCCACATGGCAGTCCCTCAAAGTCCCATGATAAACACTTAAGACATACTTACATATATAGGGCAAGGAGGAGTCAGCTCCCTTAATGCCTATTGGGCTTAAAGACACCCGGTCCACTTGCATACCATGCCCATTTCCTCTCCTACTATGGCCATATAATAGCCCACCATATACTCATAGCCCAATGGCTTAACCTCTGCTATGTATAGCCCCTCCAGCCTACCCTTCTCTTGATATAAATCCATTTTGGTTCCCCATACCCCACATGAATGGCAGTCAATGATAAAGGAGAAGCAAGGTCCAAAATCAAGCAAAGAAGAAGGTGATGACAAGGCCAGGTATGTTAAGACAGGCTGAAAATGAATATGACCAAGATAAAGATGATGGGCCATCTATGCCAAAATAAAGCAAAACAGGACCATTGGGCCTAAGATAAAGCTATGACAGCCCATTGGGCTGGAAGACATGAAGAAGAATGGCCATCCGGGCCAAGGCAAGGACATGAATATAGGCTTTTCATGGCCATGATGACATGATGATTGTCCTATATGGCCATATGTAGGGGTGGAGACTAAATGGTTCAAACCGAAAAACCAAACCGAATTGGCATGTTCGATTCAGTTCAGTTTGAACCACTTTTGGTTTGGTTCGGTTTAGAAGTCCTCTAAACCGACTTAAACTAAACCAAACCATTCAAACTGATTTAATTAAAAAATTATAAAAAAACTGATATAGTATTAATAAAACTAAAATTTATATAATTTTTATAACAAATAATATTTATTTTAATTATTTTTAACTGAAAAACTAATATATATGAATAAATTAATTAATTTAAATATTTTTACATATTTTTGCTTTAAACTGAATCAAACTGAATTGAAATCGGTTTGGTTCGGTTTAGTTCGAGGAGTTGATTCGGTTCGATTCAGTTTGGAAAAACAATGGTCAAACTGGACCAAACCGAACCGTGCCCACCCCTAGCCATATGACACGAATCGCCTCTAAACTATGAAAATCAAAAAAATCAAAATAATGTTAAAAGGCCAACCTATTAAATTGAGCCCCCACATAATGGTGGATAGAGACTCGGGCAAGTTCCCGATAGATGAATAAGTTTCCCTTTCTATATTGATCCTTCCCCCCTTGCAAGTAGGGAGTATCAAACTCTATCTACTAAGGAAGGGTAATTTCACTAATTTAAGAGGGAAGTCAAGTATGTCACTATGCTAAACTAAACTAAACCGTAGATTAAGTGAAGATGCCAGGAAAGGATATATCACCATCATGTATAATATCATGTCAATTTGAGTAAGAAGCATGGCTATATGAGCCTCCCCATATAGTGATGTAATGGGATGTATCTCATATTATATGAATGGCATTTATATGTCAATGTGCATATATCTATGGTTGGGGAGTATCATATAACTCACATAACTTATACATAATGTAAACATAAAAATATGAACCTAAACCATTAAATCTGAAACTAACATTAAGCACATAATCTCAAAGATATCAAAATGTCAATACGATCGACACTTAAAATATATAAAACCTGGAAACCATAACCTAAAACATGATAAATTAAATAAAACTTCAATCAAATTGGATCCGAAATGTTCATGTAAGTTCCAAATTTGACTGGGTTTCAGTCTCCTGATTACGGGCTTATGAACCTGCCTTCACAAATCTGAAATTGGGACAGAGTATGGCAATTCTTTAAGTTTTCAGATCTGAAAATTCCTGAATTGGATAATAAAACTGCCAATGGGCTAAAAAATCCTAAGATCTGATGACATGCATGGACATGAAGATAAAAAAAAATCTGAGGGATGATGAGTTTAAGATAATCTCGTTCAAAATGGGTCTTAGCCTTAGATGTGGAATCAATGTTAATTTTGGACCTTCGATTGATTAACACCCAATTATACATAAATTAATGTACTTGTCAGAGTATGAATGACAGAAGAAGTACCATTCTTTTCTCCAAATCTAAACATGAACCATGCCAATTTTCAGATCTGATAAATGTTGAAATCATGATCTATGAACTTCAGATTTATCCCTCCTAACATGCTTTAAAAAATGCTGGTCATGAATAAATCCGATAACATGAGGTCTTAAGGATGATGATTGAATAATGTTCTTGAATATAAAACCAACGAAATATTCAGATTTTGGAGTTGTAAAGATCTTAACTTCGGTTGGCCATGCTGGATCTGAAATCATGAGAGAGCAAACGTTGATTACAAGTATAAATTTAAATTTTAAATGGCCATAAATCTGAAGTATAGAAGGGCAAAGATAATATCTCCAGATTCAAATGTCCAAAATATGCTAAATCCTAATCCATAAATGATTGAAAGTTTTGATGATGATATAACCTCTATGGTATAAGTCAAGAGAGGAACTTTGTATGTCCTGAATCTTAGGCCCTCATGATATCAAAGAACGAGAAAAGGACCACCTGATTTATACGTTAAATCTGATTTTGACATATTAAACTCTGATCCTTCAAAAATCATAAGTCAAATGTACCTAATGAAAAAACTTAGAGCATAATAAATGAAATGATAATGAACATGATCCAATCTGATCTCACTAAGTCTAAAATGTCATGACTTAGAAAAATATAATTTGATTAAGATCTTGCGATTGAAGCACAATCTCATAATGAATTGAATCCAAAACATATCTTTAATAGACCTCAGAATTAATGAACTATAATAATTTAAAATGTGTCTTATGACCTGATTCCACTAAGTCCAAAGATGATAAGACTCAAATAAAAAAGCTAAATTGAAATGAAGATGATATGATCAAAATACATAACACATAATAGAAGTAGATCTGAATCATGTCATCTTGACTCTAGATCCAAATTAACTCTAATAATTCAAAATATGCCTTAATTTGTAAGACCTTGAATTAAAGACTTAAACTCATATCAAACACGTTAAGTATGTTAAGAATCCACTAAGGCATATAACCTTAAGAAGCTGAAATTTTAAAACGCATCTTCATTCAATCATAATGAAACTCAAATCAAATTTAATATACTAAGTTTGCATTCCATTGAGTTTACGGGGTTATGGCTCCCACATGTATTTATACTTTTTGGATGTATGTTTCCATTTCTATGAGTTACTCTGATGTTAATGAGGGTATTCAAGTATCGCAATGTAATTAACATCAAAAATTCGCACATTCCGATAGAAAAAAATCCAAAAACATTTTTAATAAATCTCAAACCACAATATATTTATATTTTCATACATATCATGTATTTAGGCTAAAACACCTATTATATGTCATGTGTTTTGCCAGTAATATATGTTAGCCAAAAATAACAAAAAAATATTTTCCTAAATGAATAAAAATCAAATAAAATTTCTCCAAACATATATATTTTCCTATGATGAAACAAGGTTTCACACAGCCCTTGCATCTTCTCTACCCTAATGAACAGGGAAGATGTTCGTATAGGGTCCAGCAGACCTGATACAATAAAATCCAGTAACCTAAGTTACCAGATCATTATGTATCAGGTGAACCCATTATATAATGAAGTTACCAGATCTAGTTGTACCTGCGGACGAAGAATATGCAAGTGGGTGACAATGCTTACACCCGAACAAACCACCACCAAACAGCAGTGATCCCATGGGGATCAGCTGCCCTTCCACTCTGGATATGTTCGGAGTCATCTTTCTTTTTCAGCTTTTTGGATGAACCAATCTTGCTGAACCTGAATTAAATTTCATTCCAAGGGATTGGAATTTTATGAATTACGATTTTCAGATTTTTTTTGAAATTTTCAGGTTTGAAGATAAGTGGATTTTTTTATTACCAGTCAACTGGTTGTTCACAATTTAATTCCACTGGTGACATTTGCATCATTCCAAGTTCATGGGACTGGCGTAGCTCCTCATAACAGCACCATCACCGGTCATGCAAATTCCTTCATTGCCTTAACATGGTTTACATAAGGATGATATAAAGCAGATTTGAACTCCTTCCAACCCTTGATAGGCATCATAGAATTCATTCCATCGTCTTGAGATTAAGCATACCCCGGCCTTTGATAGACATGTGAGAAATTAGCTCATATTGCATATCCATAGCTTCTTTATTATTTGGTGAACAAATCAGCATTGTCATGGAGAGGTAAGACATTCGGGTCTCTTCAAAAGACCTTTTGATGTCTTCCTTAGAAGGATCAATGAGCGTGCTTAAAGCCGGCCCATTGATTTTTCATTTATTTTAAAATGTTCTTAAGTTTAACCAAGACCATAAAGCGGACTCGAAAGCTGGCCCAATGCTCGCCTTGAGTTTGTGGATTTAATTGATAAATTTTATTCAATTTCTGTTTGGTGTTTATTTTATTATTATTTTTTAATTACGAGTCAAGAGGCATGCTTGAAGCTGGCCTATTGGTTTCTCATTTATTTTAGAATTCTTTTATGTTTATCCGAGATCATAGGACGGACTTGAAAACTAGCTCAATGCTTACCTCAGATTGTTTAAATTAATTAACAAGTTTTATTTAAATTTCACTTATTTGTATATTTTAAAAAGGTTTTTTTATTGCCACCTACTGAGGAGAACATGAGTAGACTCATGTTTGGGGCCCAACAATCCTACAGGTCCATAGGTGTCGCGACGGGCCTTGCCCGTCACCTACGGCTGCCTCCGGTGAGACTCTTTCTTCTTCTTCTTTTTATTGACATTCCCCCGTGGGTGGGCCCCATGTGGTCTTGGGACCTACGTTATCCGAGGCGTGAGGCGTCCGAGGCGAGGGACCTAGCACCTCGCCTTAGGCGTCCGAAGCGTTTTATATTATTTAATTATTTTAATTTAAATAATACATATATCTAATACAAATAATAAAAATAAATCTAAAAAAATACTTGTAATATTAAAATAAATGTATCATTTTAATAACTTTATATTGTAGCCATCAATAAATAATGTTATAACAATAAAAAACGTCAATAACAAACATAACATCGTAACAACTAACAAGAGTAGAGTACAAATCAAGCATAACATAGTATAACAACTTAATGAGAGTAGAAATCAATAACAAAAGAAGACAAATATCATAATTAAATTAAGAAATGGATCATGTTTGACCAGATTTGTTTGACTTAGGCGAGACGAGACATTTTGGGGCGAGGTGAGATGTTTTGTCAACACCTCACCAGTCTCAACCGCCTAGGCAGTTGCAGCGAGCGCCTCTAATAACTATGCTTGGGACGGATAGAGAGGCAGCCGGTTGAACCATGTGGCACCGAGGGGCTGAACCGGATGGGGAAGAGGAGAGGAGAGGCCCTCTCGACCCGGTCCGACCATGCAGCCGCGAGAGGGAGGAGGACCTGGCACGGATCGCTCGGGCTCCCGAAGGCGACACGAAGCCCCGCCCACAGTAGTGACTCCCTGATCCTTCGACGTCCTCGAGAGCTCTACAAGGGAGTAGAGGGGGTCTTGACGGCAGTGTTGGGAGGTGCAGAGGGTCTCGACAGCGCTACTAGAAGAGAATTCGAGCTTTGACGGCGCTAGATATTGCAGAAACAAGGTCGACGGCAGCCGCCCTCACTTGCATGGAGGCACAGGAGCTTCGACAGACTAGGAGCTACCTTCTAGCGAGGTTGCGACCTCCCAAGGATTTCAACAGTGGTAGAAGACTTGGCCAAAAGCTCCCGATTGCAAATGAGGACCACCTCAGCCCTTGACGGATCTCGATGACAGCTAGGGACTCGATGGGTGCCCTTGCTCAAAAGTTATGGCAGCATCTGAAGGGATTCCGCGGCGACCTTGCTCTCCAACCTCCTTCCTCTTTGGCTCAACATGGTATGGTCTTTATATTCCTCTAGAAGCCCTTCTGTTATCAAAACATCTGCTTTTGTTTTTGAGGCGGACTCGGAGAGCTTCCAAAATACTCAAAATCAATTTCTTTTGAGAAGTCTTTCTTACTTCACATGATTTCCAACATTAGAAGACTTCTACCTCATGCAAGATCCGACCAAGGGTCAATTGTGCCACCAAAGCCTTCCGTTTTGCTTCTCCTGGTCTCGTTTCCTTTTTCGAAACTTGCCTCCCCTGGCTCGGAGCGACTTCGCTCGCACCAGTGGGTGTCTTGGGGCCAATCGACGAACACTTTTTCCTGACATCATCCCTTCGAAAGATCCTAACCTAGACTTCCAGCATCCCTTGGAGAGTCTTCAACCTGCCATTTCTTCTTTTTCCTCCTCCTTTTTTTCTTTTTTTTTACCGAGTCTTTGAATAGTCCAACCTCCCTTTCACCTACCCAATTCCTGGCTCATTGCCCTTCCAACACAGGTTCTCAACTAGCTGTATCCAATGGGGCACCGTTCAATTTTTTATACAGTTTTATTTTACTTACACCGATTACATGCCATTTGTGCAACATTATAGGCGGTTAATGCGTTGATTAAATTGTGGCTCCCAATGGATGTTGATCCAGCACCCTTACATATATACACTTAAACTTTTTGTACATATTTTGATTCGTGTCTCATATTCTGGACAGCCATGTACATCCCTCCATTTATGCCTTGTTCATTCGATGCTTACAAATATTTATGGTGCCAACAGTGTTCCTATCCCATGCTCCCAGTTTAAGCAATATACCAATCTTTGACGCAAGTCATATATTGAAAGATCAAATTCAGATTTCAAATTGGTATTCAAAGATAAGTCTGTTGCTCGTGCACCAATTGGACCATAGCATGGCTGGTAAAACGAACTTCCACACCGTAGTATCCACGGATCATGGACTTAACTTGGGCAAACTTGCATGAGGGAGATGGTGGACTCAAAAAGGTCAGACCAAGTAATACACCAACATCTAGCAGCAGTCTGCCATAAGAAGCCCATATATAAGGAATCACAAGAGTAAACAGGAGAACAAAATGTGAAGCCCTCTCTACTCATCACTATAAGATTTTGGTTGGAAGACCCAGTAACTTCAACACGACTGAATTAAAATACCTAACACCTTTAATATCAATAAGAGGGATTAAAATAAAATGAAACTGCTAAAAGGTTTGGGCTGAAATCACCTTAATTGTTATGTTTTCACGAGGGTGATTATTTGATCGCCAAGATGGTGAATCTAATCCTGCACATGAAACATTAAACTAAAATGTTACAAATGTATTAATGTCAGATTAATGAAAAACAACCTAACCATTAAAGTGAATAACACCAGAAACTTTGTCTAGAAAATTAAGCCTGATCCTTAACAAAGAACAGCTTATATGATCTAATTGTTTTTATATATCAATAGATTAAAATAAAAATGATATCAAATAAGAACCTTGTACTTCCAAGATTCTCTGACAAACCCACTTTTATCTGTAAAAAGAAAGGCATGGTTATGGTTATACTGAGAAAACTGGACTTACCACCCCGATGGAGCTGCTTAGAAGAAATAAAATCAACGCACTCATTGAGCTTTCCTGTCTCAAATTTTACAAAGTGGAGTCGACCACCAAGTATGGGAAAGCTCCGCCTCTGAAGATTAGAAAATCTACGTCTCTGCCTGATAAGGCTTTTCCTCTTGTCATCAGATGGATGCTCTTCATGCCTTGAGAAGTAGACTAGCTTAATAAGGGATCCTATCAAATAAGAAGCATATAAATGATCAAGGACTCTAACAAAGCCTATGAATTATATATTTGTTAAAAAGATAATCAGAACCAATTATCCAGACAATAATAGTTTCAAATGTGCAAAGCATGAAAATGTTAAAAAATAAAAACAGTTCCCTGATCAAAAATATTGATCATATTGGTCACAAATGGATTAAGAAGTAAAATATTAAAAAAATATTGATGATTTTATACAGAGTTTGAATAAAAAGAAGACATTTATTAAAGGATATCTCAAGGGCATGTTGGAAATGAATGTCTTGATATGAAATAATCCACAGAGGTTTTGGATACTGAATTAACTCAACCATTAATCCCAAATTATTTGGGACTGGCCATATAAATTATCTTTCTCCATTCATGTCAATGTTGAGTTATTTCTTTAAGGACATTTAAATCATCAAAACCATATTGAATTTTTTTTAAGGTGACAAATGCCACCAAGGCAGTAGAAATCTAAGGAAAACTGCAAATAAAAAAGGTTTCATCTAAGGAGATTGCCCCCCAAAAAAAGTCCAAAACTGAAAGAGAGCCCAAATAAGCAACTACCTTGTCCTTGACAAAGAAAACAGTGCTGCAGAATGAAGCAAGGGCTCTGAAAGTCATCATCAAAAATCCTCATATTTCACGTACTCCAAATAGCCAACAACACAGCCGCCAGCATAGATCGCGGAATCGGCCGATCCGGATCGGAATCGGCCGATTCCTGGATCGGATCGGCCATTGCCGATCCGATTCTTGGCTGAAGGACCGATCCGGAAAAAAGTTCCGGCAGAATCGGTCGGGATCGGCCGGATCGGTCGGGATCGGATCGGAATCGGATCGGAATCGGAATCGGATCGGCCGAATCGGTCGGGATCGGAATCGGAATCGGAATCGAATCGTTTTTTTTCATTTTTGCTATTCCAGTCGGATCGGCCAGGTTCGGCCAGAATCGGTCTGGAATCGGATCAGATCAGAATCGGATCGTTTTTTTTTTTTGCTTACCGATTCTGGATCGATTTTCTTCCATTGGATCGGTCGGAATCGGTCCGATCCGATCCGATCCGGATCGGATCGGTACCCACCGATCCCGATCCCGATTCCGATCCCGCGATCCTTGGCCGCCAGAGCGATAAACCACAACTTTGTAGCCTCCCTCCAGGGGTTCAACTTTTTCTCACTGCATTAACATGGAAGCCACATTCTGATAGTCTAGAGGGAGGACATTCCAACTGCTGAAGAGAACAGGCCATAAAAGATTGATGATTTCACACCTCAAAAATAGATGATTCAAATCTTACCCATAGCACCTATGGAAGACAACTTGCAGCTTGAATAAAAAATAAAGAATGAATTAACTTCTTTGTCTTCCATGGTTCTAGCAAATTTGTCAATTAAAAGATAAAATAACTTTTTATTCTTTGTTTAGTGCCGGCATCAAAATATTTTCTTCATTATCTTTGATACATTTGACTTGGTTAATATCGTAAAGTCTTCTCTCTCTTGTTTTTCCTAATCTATAAATATCTTTTTCATCTCTTACTCGTCTAATAGTCTTTTTTTTGTTCATTTTTAATTATCTTATATTGTTTATAAGCTTCATTGTCATCACATCTAAAAAATATTTTATACAAATCTCTATTATTTTTATCATTGCTTGCACTTCTTCATTCAACCGACATGTATCATTTTTAGGTAAAGTATGTCCTTTATACTCTCCGTGCCTTTTAGCTATCAATTTAATCTTTGTGGTCATGTTCATCCACATAACATTACTTTTTACATTTGACCTTCAATTATTTATCTTAATAAGTTCATTCTTAAATTAAATGTCTCTTGTTTCACTCATTTTAATTTTTACCATTTTATTCTAAAAAAATCTTTATTTAAATACATTTGATTATTTTTTATCTTAACATCTAAAATCACTAACCTATGTTGACTTTTAAAGCATCACTAGGAATAGTTTTACCAATAATGCAAAAACACAAATAATTTTTCTTGTAAAAATGAAATCAATTTGACATTTATTTTGTCTATTTTTTAATATTATTCAATAGAATTATCTATTAATAAAATGTAAGATTAGCCGTAGAAAATCAGGGATATTTTCCCTCTTCATTTAAATTTTCAATTCAAAAACTTCCTGACTTCTTCCTCCTTGCTAGAGAAAGATAAACCCAACAATCTTCTCATCCGAAGGATGGTTCCATCATCCCTACCTTTGGCTTTAACCCCTGCCAGACTGCCAGTAGAAGGTGATTGCAAAAAGGAAGTAGCTCATCTAAGTCACTATAAAGTAGGAACACCCAAGTAAAAAGTATGGATTTCCTACATTCGGGCAATGTTTGACTGGCCAGCAAAGAAACAATACCCATCCATTGTGGAGCCTTGTTGCATCGAGGAGCTGAGGCCGGATCAGCCAGGGGTTGAGACACTGAAGCCCTGTTCGGCCAGGGACCCTTACTCGCAACATCACAAGATGCCAGGGCATCGAGCAATCATCGGAGGTCAACCAGTATTGCCCAACAAGGAAAGAACACACAACACTTGGCTAGCTGGCTTCCATTAATTCACTAGATGAACTGCCCACAACAGCTTCATGAACCGGCAGGCACTCCACTACCTCGACCCTGCCAAACTGCCAAGGCTGGCCAGCCAATTCATCCACATTAGAATCTACAACTAACAGGTTGATGATAGCCCAACCAGGTCTCAAAACCACTTACCAGTGTGAAAACCCACAGCATAAACCAGCAGACCTGAACGATGAGCACTTGCCACAACAGGATGGCTCGCTGGTCTCCTTCAGAGGGCAACTTGAGACCAACGGTGAAGAGGTGGGCTATGTTATCTAAGGCAGAAGGCACCTAAGGCAAAGAGGACCTTGCATATCGAAGACTAAAAATATTTTGAATGTATATTCACGTACCAAAATTAGAAAAAATTTAGCGGGTCTGCAAGGATTGTGAGAGAGCATGAAAAGAGAGAAGGATCAAGGCTAGATGGGCAAGACCAAGGAGAAGAGAGGGGACAGTGGATCAGAAGGGGCTGTGTGTGTGTGTGAGAGAGAGAGAGAGAGGTAAAAGAGAATAAAGAGAAATTGAAGGAGAGAAAGTAAGAGTTAGAGAGAACTGAGAGCATCAAGAGCCCTAACCTGACAAGGTCATTATAATCCTTGCCACATGATACCAACCAGGTAACATCTATAGAAATTATCATACTTGGAAGTTGGAACAGCCTCCAAAAATATGACATAGCCTTAAGATGTGCCACTTCAACGGTTTAAGTTCAGCAATGGTTGGAAACAATACACACCAGCTACGAATTGAACACGGGACAGCATTAAAACATCAGAGTAAATGCCCTTTGCTCATGTTGCAGTGGTCTAGTTTAAATAATTTCTAACTGTATGGAGAAGGACATATCCAATAATAGTGAGAAGGGAGGTTCAGACAGAATTCTGAGCTGCTACTTTGTCAAGCCCACATACCCATTAACCAAGGAAAAACTCAGTTGAAAGCCAAAGAACTATTACGTTGGTTAAAGGAAAATTCAAAAGCTGAGAAACTCAAAACAGGATGGCAGTGCAGTTCCAGTTCATTCGAAAACTGGAAAGAAAGGAAGGAAATATGTGTTCAAATAAACATTACATTCTTGCCTTGTATATCTTTACCTCTCACGAGAAGGGGAAAAAAAGGTAGATGAGCAAAATTCTCTATGACCAAAGAGCCAAGCGAAGTTCTGTATGAATGAGGATGTATGAATGTAGGTATTCATAGGGGTCTCCGGATAAGCTTCTTAAATCAGACGCAGTTAAGATGATCACAAGGGCCAAGCACTAAAAAAAATTCAAGCCACATGCTACTCGTCACAAGCACCGTGCTTTTCACAAATTCTCTGCATGTTCGAAAAATAAAGCGCCTAATAAGAGATGCATAAGCAAAGGCTCGAAGAAAAGCGCACAAGATTACACCCACCACCGAGTCAAAAAGAAACAACACAAGACACAGAAGCAAAACGAGTTGTCTACAAAACTCGAGAAAGATATAAGAAACGAGCAGCACTCATCTCTTTTTTTTCCTTTTTTTAGGAAACGGGTACACAAAGACCTTGTATGCAACTCGTGAAGGTGCAAAAGGATCATCCAAGATGATCCTATTGTCACGACAATTCCTAAGCACGTATAACCCAGGAGCCGCATTTCCTCTAAATCACTCAAAGAGAAGTGAATGTAAAGCACAAAACAATATAAAAACCCCAATTTTCAATAAGAACCAAGAAACACGTCGAGTGGAGAAGTCCCTCACCACCGATGTCGACGGCGAGGTGGGAAATGTCGTCAGACTGGTTAGGCAGCAAGATTGTAGGGTTACTCTCCTCGAAGTTGCCTTGAATGGCCGCCCCAGTGACATCCAGCTGCGGTCGGGAGCCCGAGCGGTGCATCATCGCCGCCGGTGACATCTCTTTCGAGCCGTCCGCCTCGTCCCTGTCGCCGCTGATGCTACCCCGCCCCAGCCCCTCCTGTTTGTTGCCACTGCTAGAACTGGCGCGCGGCTTAGCGGACGGGTTGGTGAGGGCGCCGTTGGGAGTACCCGCCATCCAACTCTCGCCCCCTCGCCTGATCCCCTACAACCTCGCCACCAAATTTTGGTGGCAAACTAATAATAGGAATGATTAAAAACTGGACAAAAAAAAGATATTTATTGTGAGAAAAAATGGCGGAAACATCCGGTACGCGAAGAAAGTGGGGAAAAAAACAGCTATCCGGGAAGGAAGGGAATGAGACCTAGGTTGTCTGTCTCTGCCCTTCGACCTTCTCTTTCGCCACCACGCAAAAAAAAAAGATTAGGGGAAATCGATGTCTATAACGGATGGATTTATTGAAGACGTGATTCGCAGCGTACCCGGGAGGGACTACGAGAAGTCGAAGCCCGGTCTACACCCAATCCGGATGGGGACACCGAGCGGACAACACAGTGACGGGACAGGGATGGAAGTTAGACGGTGATTTTTCGTTCACCGATCACTCGCGCAACGTTGAGCTGGCCGTGAGAAAGAAGAAGCGAAGACGTGCCGCAGAATCAAAAGCGGCGGCGGCGGCGGCTGACCGTCGGCCAAGACTCGAAAGCGATGTGGTAGACGAGGAAGACGAAGTGGCGAGGCGAAGCCTCCTGGGCGTCGACACCCAGCGGAGCACAGTTGGCCGCCTCCTGGACCGCGGCGGTTTTTTTCTTCTCCTTTAACTCGCTTGAGTCCAAAATGAATAGCAAAATATTCGTAAGCTTGTAATTTAATAGAACCAAACTAATTAAGAAAAGTATACACTCCGACGAAGGACTTGACCGACGGTTCAGAGGCGCTCGTCGTATAATATCTAATAAACTCTAAAAATTAAAAGATAAAATAAAATTTGGATTGAACTTGACTTGTTACTACCCGATATATCTAGTTCTACGTGTTTTCACCTTAGGAGAGTCATCCAACTGCCCGCGTGCGCGCGGGGGGGAGTAGTCGGTAGTCACCAAACACGACATTTTCTGTCGAGAATATTAAACCATCTTTATATTTTCATTTACGTGAGAATATTATGAATATCATCTCATAAAATCTCTCGAGAGAACTCGCTCTTTTTCCTGGAAAATCCATCTCAAAATTAGGAAACCAATTCTTTTTTTCTTCTTCTGCACATCTTCATTTATCGGTCCAGCAAGCAAGCGAGAGGGAGAGATCGATCTGACTGGTGCCGGCTGCGCCAGGTCCTGATTGGTCCCCGTCTTGGGTCGGAGGCCCACGCGGCCCGTGCTTGGAGGCCCACGCAGAAGAGAGCCCACGCATATCTCACCACGCACTCGTGCAGAATGCAGAGCCTGGTGTATTATTATGATTGCTGGTTTTTATGCCGATTGTCATCGCATGCCTCCGGTGAGGAACTTCAACTCTGGGATATTATTATGCCTGTAATTATTTATGTTATCGTAAAATTATTAAATACCTGGATCTATATTTTTGGTTTAATCGATGTCTGATGTCGACTAAATATTAGGCACCGAGAATTATGGTAGAACACCCGAATACAATAGTAATTCCCTCGTAAAACCATTTGTTTTCGACCGTTCGCTATAATTTTTGTATTTTTGAAAATGAATAACTACCGAAATGTTCGATTGCATGATAACAAAAAAATTTATTTTTTTAAAACTTATAAAAATTTTGTTAAAAGAGATGTTCAGTAACTTTGTCGATTTTATGTTTTAAAAGTAATTTTCTTTTTAAATAAAAAAGAGGGTCTTCCTTCTCTTTTTTTTCTCGAGATCTCCTACTTTGTTTCGTCACGAGCGATACATACTCTTTTCGATTATCACAATCTCCCGAACCTAATAATTTTATGTCATGAGTTGATTCATTTTTTATTTTAATATATTTATTTATCATGAAAATATATAAAAAATCATCGTGCAGCCAAGCACCGCGTAAGATTTTGTGTTGCACGGGAAAAGAAAACTTTAAACATTCCGATAAATCAAATCACATGCCACCTTTGTCTTTTTGGTTGCGGTACCATTCGAGAACAGGGCATCCATCACTTTTTTTAATTTTAAAATTGATGTTAATTAATGCAGGTCACCGCAAAATGTATGGTTAATTGATTCGTATCGATTTTGAATTTTGTGATACCTATATTATCTAATATATCATACTTGCATTACATAGTGTACGTTTCGCTGGAAGCCCCCGCCGGCGACGCTAGGCTTTCCTGCGCTCGGGGCCGAGGAGCGCGCTTGTGGATCTGTCCCGCTCCCTCGTATCCATCTCTCCTGGTTCCTCCATCCATCCGTCGCCATTCGGATCATCTAGCTGCAGAAGGTCCTCTCTGGTTGCTGTCAGGTATAATCTGATGTACGCCTTCCGTTGTCTGTCTTCTTAGTCCACTCAGATCTAAGCTGGTCAGCAAAGCTAGCTTCGTTTTCTTTTCCTGTTCTCTGTTCCTTCGCCCCATTTTCTGCATACAATTTTTGTCACGACTTCTCCTGCTTCTTCTTTTTTTTTCTGTTTTGTTTTTTATACTGTAACTCTCGCATCCGCCATACAAATTGTATGTATCTTACTTCTCGTTACGATTTATCACTTTTCTGTTTAACGAGCTTGTAGCGAAGTTATAGCTGCTCGTGATTTTGTGCCGTTGTCCTCCACTTTTCAGCATCTGGATCTTCATTACACTGGGAGGTGAAGGCTTCTCCATGGCCAAATGAGCTAAATCTTTTCATCTTGGGCAGGGCAGACCGGCAGAGTCAGTGAAATGTCGAGAAGGCCTGTTAATCCCAGCAGGCGGTTTGCAGACAGTGCAAGTGTTCCGCTTACAGGGACATTGCAATCCAAGCCACGGACTTCACCCATTTTGTCCATTGGTCTTGTTCTTGTGGTACGCTTTAACGTGCACGACCTGTGCATTTTTTTGTTTCGATTTGTGTAACTGGGGAAAGAAGCAACAACGAGATATTCTGTTTAAATTATTTGAAGATAGAACCGCTCTTGTTCTTTACTTCTAACTCTGTTATTCTGTGAAGTTCTAGTTAGCGTTTCTTGTCTTGATCAGTCATCTATTGGATTTTCAGGGTGCTTTCCTATTTGTTGGATATTCATACAGAAGTTCAGGTCTGTGTTACCTATTGTCGCTGATAGTTCTATATCAGGGAGTCTGATAATATTCAATCTGTAAAGTTTACCCTCAATATATTAGGGACTGGTATTTGTCTTTTACATTTTTTTATGTTTGTCAACAATGGCATAAGTTAGATTTGCTTCTTGTTATCACAACAGTCTGCATTCTAATTCTAACAGGCCGATGCTTAATTCCTTGTTGAAAAGGTAAATTCAGTTGTTGTTCCCTGCAGGTGGATTTGTGGTTGACAAAGAAATTATTAAGGAGGAAGGTTGGCACCATATGTTCCTCAACCTCTTGTCTTTTACCTTTTCATGCTTGCAATTTTCACTTATTCACTTATTATTTTTTAGTTATTTGCTTTTTTTATAAAAAAACTGCTCCTTTTTATTGATCTCCATTAATGAATAAGTATTACTGCTCCCTGGCAAGTTCTACAATGATGCTTTAAATTTTCATATACTTTTAAGTAATTCTCAAAATTGTGTTTGTGCAGATAATTACTTGTACCATGAGGAGGAATAGAATCATTAACCAATGGCTTATGCTTAAACTTTACCTCGGAACTTGGATGCATGCAATGAATTCTAAGTGGATTACCTAGACAAATAGCAATAGAATTTTCGGGACATCTATTCATGGTCTAATTTTGAACTTATAAAGTACATACAAGGGTCACTACGATGGCATATGTGATGCCTTGTGCTTTCTTGTATGAAATCATAAACTCATGGTGTTAATTGGACTTATTATCATATAGAAAAACTAGTTTCACTTTCATGTATGAGAATCCTCACTATCAAGAAAAATAGTCATTTCCGTGCAGATAATCCATTTCACATGTTAGGTGTAGCTGGCACATTTGGCGGCTTCCTACTTATTGCTATGCACGGTTCCTCGGTAACTTCTAGTTTGACAAGGGAAACCACTGAAATTGAGTCTGCCAATGAAGGTTATTATAAGTTTTGTCAAGAGGAAGAAATGTATATAATCTTAGCTGCTCAGGGTAATTTTGACTGATTGATCATCTAATATATTAGGGTTAACAACTCTCATTCCTTACACTTCTTCCTAGTTGCTTGGCCCGTAGTAGGTAAGAATGGTGTAAGAAGGGTCTCTCAATCTGTTATTTTGCTGGAGACTAGACATCTTATTGTAGCTTCATTTCATGGATAGTAATTCTTTTGCATTCAATTTAACTCAAAGTGGTCATGTTTCATATCACTCTTTCTTTTTTGCTGATGTCATTTGTAATGTTGTCAGGTGCTTCTTGCACTTCAGAGGCCCTGCGGGCTATACCTTTTCTGCAGAAGGTGTATGGTGATAGTATGCACAAAGTATTGCACGTGGGTCCTCAAACTTGTTCAGTGGTATCTAAGCTGTTGAAAGAAGAAGATACTGAAGCTTGGGGAGTTGAACCATATGACTTGGAAGATGCTGCTGACAGAAACTGCAAGGGCTTTGTACGCAAGGGCCTTGTGCGCGTAGCTGATATCAAGTTTGCCCTACCTTACAGACCAAACTCATTCTCACTAGTCATTGTTTCAGATGCGTTGGATTATTTGTCCCCAAGATACCTGAATAAGACTCTTCCTATCTTGGCAAGAGTATCTACGGATGGTGTCATAGTCTTTGCGGGTATTTCTTAGTGCACTGTGAATTAGTTGTTTACTTCTCTTAAGCACAGTTTTTTACCAGTTTTAACTTTTTTGAGTCCTCAAAGGTGTGTTTCCTGAGTATCCTTCTTCTTGGTGTCAAAACCAGTAGTGCCAAAACCAGTTAAGTATCTTTTCAAGCCAATCTGGTTGGGTCCAAAGTTTCTAATCATGCTTAAGGATACCGACTCTGAAGGCCAATTCTGGTTTATGGAACTTACCTTCCTATTCTAAGACTTTTAGTGGTGAATAGGTGATAGAAAGTCTTTTTCCTAGTTTTATTTGTCATTTCCCTTTGCATAGCATGGTCCATCCTGTTTATCATCTCTATTTAATTAAAAACAAGTAAATGCTTAACTGATATTTGAAATTACTAGAAAGGTCAGCTCTGCTATTATCCAAATACTGAACTTCCTCCCTAACATTCCTTTTAGTGCATGAGACGTCTTATGTTTACGTTTAATATAATACAAGATTGTTGGAAAATAAGGAGCTTGTTGACAAACCTAGGTCCGAGTAGAAAGGGCATTACAGTGCACGCTTGGGACATCTTCTTGAGTTTCACCTGCGTGTTGAGATCACCCCCTCCGGAAAGGGGAGAAAACAAGGGATAAGATATAACTTTTGTTGTGTGAGATTTTAATGTCTTTAGTGCAGGGATCATCAAATAGTTTTTATGATTATTTCTTCTACTTTACTGGTGTAAAGAAGTAATCTTATCATATTCTTTCTTCAATGAGTACTTTTCTAATCAAACCAGTATCATTCCAGGCTATCCAGGTCAGAACAGGCTTAAAGTTCAAGATCTATCCAAATTTGGGAAGCCTGTAAGTTCTTTGTTTTGGATGTTTCTTTATCTTTTTTTTGCTCAAGGCCTTCAAATAATCATATGACAAAATTGCTTCCATCGGCTAAGCTGCATGGGTCAGTTATAACTGTTGCACTGTTGCACTGTTGCTGTATATACAGACTTTGATTCTCAAATGTTTTGAAAAAGTAGGTAATCGTCGTCCTCTGTGCTGCAAGGTCAGAACAAAATGTCATGTTCAGCTACCCATGATCTGAAAATTTTAGTTGGCTGTGCCGTGTTAAGAAGTCTTGAATTTGGGTTTATGCTAGATGCTTTGCTTGGTAAGCCCAGAACAGGATTGCATAGTTGGGTTCCCTGAACAGCTAAGTGGATTGGTCACCTGATTTGTAAGCAAAGAGGATGCGTGTTCTCTTTGCCTGCATTTGTTTCTATGAGGAGAATTTTCTGGAGACTGCATTAACTGTTCTATTTTTTTACCTTTTTGTGTAAATATAAATGTAAGGACGCCTTTGTACTTTTGTCTACATACAGTTACACAATATGGCTAGTGGCTTACTGCCATATTTTCCCCATCTCCGTGGTGTATCACGAGTGTTGCGTGTAGCCTTGTCCTTGGCAACAGTGGCTTCAGAGTCTCATGAATTGGGGATTAGTTCTGTTGCATCTAGACTTCCGTCATTTGTGCATACGTGGAACATAAAAGAACACCCGTGTTTGTGATGTCAAAATGTAGTTAATACAAAGTAATACACGAATCCTTCGTTATGTACACTTTCGGATGCGTATATGACTTCTGGGCTACCCATAATTTGTATTTCTTTACTCGTCATGCTAATCTGGAGATACCCTTTCAGGGTCCATCATCTCCCCAAGTACGTGATGTCAGTTAACTTCCTTTTTCCTGGGAAGCTTATGTTCGTAGGTCTAATCGTATGCGCGTCGATAACCTGGTAGGAGCTCTCACAGCAGATGCTCATGCGTCTTGTATTGTATGCACTCTTGCAGGCAAAACTTCGAAGTTCATCGTGGTGGATTAGGTACTTCATTCAGATAGGGTTGGAAGAGAATGAGGCCGCCGCAAAGAAGTTTGAGCAAGCTGCAAGCAAGAAGTCGTACAAGCCAGGATGCCAAGTTTTTCATTTAAGTTCAACATCTTCAGCTTGAATCCCGCTACATCGGTAATCCCGTACCGCCACAAGAGAAATTACTAGGCCCACTAAGCTTGATATGAGATGACTGTATCTGATTGGCAGGCGGACAACCGTTGATCCCGTTGGTACCTTCGTCATCAAGGCTTGCAAATATATATATATATATATATATGCTACTGTCGTCATCTTCTTCGACGTTTTGCCCTAGAATCCATTCGTTTGCCCAATAATTCATTCGGTATATCTAGGTTTGAGTGCATTTTCCACGATCTCTGTTGGAATGATCCACCTGAGCAAGAAAACATACTGAACTTTGCAGTTTGTGAAGATAACCAGTTTTGAAATCGATGTGCTTGTCATCAAGGATCATGGTAAATAATCGGTGCATCAGATGCCTCTTAAGAAATTTTGTTGCACGTAAACCTGGATGGCGACAATTGTCACTGAACCATTTTTCGGATTATCTGTAGTTTCCAACTTCCCGTGCGTCGAACCGAGGCCAAACGATAACGCATAAATGAGCAGGATTCAGTACTCGATGTAATGCCGATACCTTGACCAGGACGTGTAATGTAATTCTTTGTGACTTGCGAGGGGTACTTTATGTCCTGTTTGGTAACACTATTAGACACCTCTATCACTATTAATTTTAAAATTGATATTGTTGGTAATCACCTTGAGGTGTTTGGCTAATAGTGTCAATTTTAAAATTTGTATTGTAAACAACACATGTTATGTAATATAAGTGTCAACTTGTATCAATTTTGATATTGATACTCCATCTTCTAGAAATATCAATATCAATATTAATATAGTATCGTTTTTGATACTCTAACCAAACAGGCCATTAGATTATAGAATGCTCTTTTTATTTAAAAGTTAGCACAGCTGTGACTGATCGTTATGAAAAGCCCATTTTCAAACTTTGACTCCCCCAAGCATCAGACAGCGATCAATGACTGGTTTGAGGAACTACTGGCAACCGCACTCTTTGTGCTGTTTCAATGATAATACGTTTATCAAACAGGAGTTTTTCATATTTATCTCCTTTATATTAGTTAATCTTACAAATAAGGCCCTGGCAAGTATATATATTATTTTCTACATTCCTTAAGTCCCAGAGACATTACATCCGTACGTTCGGACGTTTAGGATGCGTTTGGTTGCGTGTAAAAGAAATTTATGATGGAATTTAAGTCCATGGAATATTTCCTTCTCAGGGAATGAAAAGTCCTCCGTATGGTGAGTACAAAATAAAACTTAGGAAGACCTTTTCATATCTTGTTTTTTTTGGACACGATGGCCCGGTGGCCAAACCGAAGGCGCAGCTCCGCGCCGGCGAGGGATCGAGCGCTGCCGGGTCCCCCCCCCTCCGCGGGGGTGGCGTCGTGCCAACCGAGCCACGCTCGGTCGGCCTTTTCATATCTTGTTGTTGGCATCTTTTTTGTGTTTAAATTGTATTGTTTTGTTGGTCGAAACCAAAAAGCCACATATAGGTTCATCTAAATACTTTGATTTAATATTTATAAACGATATTTTTTGGAGGACATCAGCTTCTAAAGAACCACCTAGCTCATGTATTTCTCAAAAGAAAAAATGATTATTTTATAAGATCACATTTTTATCATCATAATATTTTGTATGAAGTAATTTTTTTAAGTTGTGAAGTGTAAGTATCTTTTACTGTCACATCCTTCTGTTTAATACTATTGTCCATTACTCCTGAAAAGAAGAGTTTGAGAAGTGGAACAGAGAATTGCAGGAGCTTCCAAAGTTCGTGAAATCAGTTGATTCTGCCGATTAGAATTGCGACTTGGATCGGTACCGGACTCGGTGGGATTGTCAACGTCGTGAATTGGATGATTTTCCTTTTGATCCGGATATAGATTTCGATTTAGAATGGAGCCTCAGATTTTGATTCTACCATCCTAAAATTTTTCGACAGTCGATCGAAATTAATTTTTCAGGACTTACTTTTACATGTTCCCGAACAATGTAAATGCTAGATCGTCTCATTTCAGTGTCGTAAATGTAAAATCCCGATACGTTTTACACGGCATTTTAATTATCTCATAATCCCACAAGGACATTGGATCAGACGGTAGCTATATATATATATAATATGTATGTATGTCTTGGCCCGCCGACAGAAGTGACGGTAGTAAGGACGTAACGTCGCATGACAGCGGTGTAGTATTGCGGGCGCATCACCCGCTCGGAAGCTCTCCCTCCACACCCACACTGCGTAGCACCCCCGTGGCCGTGCGTCTTCCCCGCTCCCTTAGATCCACCTTTCCTCGATCCCTTCTCCTCGCCGTCGGCATTTGGATCTCCTACCGCCGAGCACGTCCTCCCAGGTTCGGGTCAGATTTTTCTCCGATCGAGCGACGCCTCTCCTGGTCTCCTCTGTGCTTCCTCCACTCCGATCTGAGCTTCCCATGCGACCCTCCCTCCCTCTCTCTCTCTCTCTCTGATGCTTGCGAATTCACCGTGCTTTCGTGGTTCCTCTGAAAACGGCGTCGAAATCTTTGTCGCTTTAAACAAATTAAATGAATTTTCTTCTACCCAGTCGTATACGTTTCTTACTTCCTGTCAGATTTGCGCATCTTCTCTCACGCCCTCATCCCTGATCTGCCCAAAATAGGGAAGTTGCTACATGTGTTTCTGGATACGTGAGGGGGGCGAAGGCCCGTCGTGATAGCAGTCAGAAACAGAAAACAGAGCTTCGCGAGCGAGATGGTGAGCAACAACGTTGGCCGATCTCGGAACATGCTTGATCTTAGCATTCGATCCGATTAGGATCCCCTTATCAAGAATAGTGTCTTCAATTTTCCAATTTATATTCCCATCAGAGCTGATCGCATCTATCACTATTTTGGAATCACTTTCGATGATAAAATTCTGCGGGTGAGACTGAGCTGTGAGTAGAGCTGACAGCACGGCGTAGGATTCAAGAATGAGAGGATCTACAGTGTTATATTTGCGAGAGTAGCCGAGGAGAAAGCTTCCTTTGTGATCCCTTGCTACAACGCCTATAGCCCCCGAGGAAGCGCCCGTGGCTGCATCAACATTTAGTTTCCAGAGATTACCCGGTAGTGGTTGCCACTTTTGGTCTTGGCTGTTGGCGATAGTTTCAGGGGCAGAGAACCAGAAATCCGCTTCGGCAATGCCTTTCCTGATTGTGGCACTTGGATTGATATTACCGCCATCAAAAATTAACCTGCATCTGTCCTTCCATATCCACCAGAGAAAGACCACCTCGTTGGCTATGATTCTGGAGTAGTCAGAACCATTACTGAGGGCGAGGGCGAGCCAGGAGGTGATGAAATTGTTCAAGGAGTTATAGGTGGCAGAATGTGAAGACTGAAGGCGTAATGGGACAGCCTAGCCTGGTAGCTTTGGCCCCGGGGCATCTCGGGGAGCCGCAAATGTGACAGTGGGGTGACATGATTTTGTTTTCAGAAGCTACATGGTTTTTTGTGGGAAGGATGTTCCTCATACATTTCCAAAGGAAGAAAACGATTTTGTGGAGTGGACTTTTGGAAATTTTGTTGTTCCAGATGTTTTTCCAGATAGGCATATTGGAGGAGCAAGGCGGTATATTCCTGTTTTGTAAAAGGAGATAGGCGGATTTGGTAGTGAGGTGACCATTAGACGTGAATGACCAGAAAAGAGTGTCTTTGGCTTGAGGACTGGTGGGAAGGGGGTGATCCTAAGGATGGCTTCAGCAGAGTGTTCAAGGGAGTGGCATCTAACAATGTCTTCGTTCTGAACGCCTTTAAAAATTAAGCTACTGACCTGTTGCCAATGCCTGGTAGAGTTGAGTTTCAGCCTGGAGTGCCTGGATGCCTGGGGATCCAATTTTACTCCCAGATATTAATTTTTTCATCGTTACCAACTCTCCAAAGATAACCTTGTTTTATTAGGGCTGCAGCTTCAATGACATTCTTCCAGATTCTCCCTCATCCCTACTTCTTCCACCCCAAGTCCACCTCTGTCTCACCTGTCTTTTGGGACATGTAAAAAAGTACACTGTTTACGACAAATGTTGGCTGTTCTGGTTAAAAGTGGATGCTTTTTGGGCTTCGTTCATTCTGGCGCATTTTTATGCATCTCCTTGTGTTTGACGAATTAATGTATCTTTGGTCAAGTGATGGAGATCCTTGTTGTATTTGACAGAATAGAGACGAGATAATGTCAAGAAGGCCTGTGAACCCTAGCAAGCGGTTCCCAGACAGTGCAAGCATTCCGTTTGCAGGTGCTTTTCACCACAAGACACAAAGTTCTCCAATTTTATCCATCGGCTTGGTTATCGTGGTATATGCTGGAACTATGCTCTGTTTCCCCATAGTCAAAATTGAAACGAGAAAGAACAGAAAAATTGAGACGGTTTTCCTTATTCTTTCTTTTCCCATATATGCTTTACTTGGTTTGAATTAGGCCATGCCTTGATAGGTTACTTTCTGATTATTCAGGGGGCTTTACTACTTATTGTATATTCATACAGCGGCTCAGGTTGGTGTTTTTTTGTAAATTTGGTCTTCAATAGATAGTTTATGGTGTTGTTTCATTTACAGATTGCGATACCTCTTAATCTTATTTTAATGCATGAATGGTCTTCTATTTTTGCTGTTATCCTCAGTCATGTAAATGCTGAATTGCTTCTGCTGCATTGGATTCTTATTGTTAAGCTAATTTCAATTGTTACTGTAAAAGGTGGTTTTGGGAATAATAGAGAAGCTATGAAGGATGAAGGTCAGCTGCCTTAAATTCATGTCATTTTTGCTTTGTGATAAATGGATCTCATTAATAGAGGCATTCTTTCTCATCATATTTTTAAGCATCGTCTGACAATGTCATTTCATTTGTACTATTATCAGCTTCTTCCTGCACTTCGGAAGCCCTAAAAGCTATACCTTTTCTACAGAAGGTATATGGGGATAGCATGCATAAGGTGCTGCATGTGGGTCCTGATACTTGTTCAGTGGTCTCTAAGTTGTTAAAAGAGGAAGATACTGAAGCTTGGGGAGTGGAACCATATGACTTGGAAGATGCTGACAGCACCTGCAAGAGCCTTGTGCGCAAGGGAATTGTGCGTGTAGCTGATATCAAATTTGCCCTACCCTACAGACCAAAATCATTCTCTCTTGTCATTGTTTCGGATGCATTGGATTACTTGTCCCCAAGATACCTAAACAAGACTCTTCCTGACTTGGCAAGAGTTTCTATAGATGGTGTCGTGGTTTTTTCTGGTACAACTTGTTTTTTTCTCTGTTTGTGCATTAGCTTTATGAATTTTATTTATTTTGATTATATGTGTTATGTTTAACTTATTTAATCCCTCTGAGCTACCTTCTAATACCACACAGGGTCAAAACTTGATCCACATGGATGTCATGTTGTCCACACCCAGCCCAGGAAATGGGTTGAACACTTGAACACATGGATGTCAAATTAAAGCAGAACTCGTTAGTTCAGCTATTCTTATTGTGAAGTAGTGTCTGTCGGGTGTCCAGAAACTTATTTGTTGTTCCTTGGGTAAGGTAGCAATAACATGAGGTGTTACCTGATCTTTTCCTGTTTCTGTCAGCTATGCTGAGACGGGTGTAAATTCTCTTGCATTTTATTATAAGGTCATCATGTTGTCTTGCTCAAGGTTAATATGCATATTATACCATAAGGTGAATTATAATCCTAGTGCTCATCTTTCTATCCTGTTTAAGTGTTAAATTGCTAACACTAATGCGATGTATATTTTTTTCATCTATTTGAAGTGTACATAAACTTTTTTTCATTGTAATATATAATTATTTTGCTCATTTAGATAGAAGATAACTAGAGCCCTGGAAGGAAACTAAGTACTTGACAGAAATGTTGTAAAAGATGTTACAGGATATTATCTAAATGACATTCTCTTACCTGGGCACTGTAGTCCTTTGTTGTGCTGTTCAATTTCTACTCATATATGCATATTTCTACGGATATTCTTATAGGGAAATACTGATTTTCAGGTTATCCAGGTCAAGAGAGAACAAAAGTTCCAGATCTTTCAAAATTCGGAAAGCCTGTAAGTACTTTCTTTATATCAATGTCTTTTAAAGTAGACAGAAGGTAGCTGCATGCGTGAATGAACCATGATTGTTTCATATTAGGCACAAAGCTATTACTCTTGAATTATCTAGATGACTGTTGTTCTATTTCCAGTTTATATTGTATCTGTAAAAGTCCGTTTATGCTCAAATCCGTAAAGTTTCAGGGTTGTAATGAGTGATATTTTGCTTAATAAACATAATGGACAAACTCGCATTGGTATGCATGGAGATGTTAGGATGTATTGGCATTTATCTTCATAAAAGGTAGCTTAGTTCTGTGAGGCTTTCCCCAACTATGGGGTCCCAGAGGGTAAACTATGTAGACATCTCTTCCTTTGCTGGCTGTTCTTTTCCTGATTTACCGATATGACGGATCATCCTCATTGTTGCATCAAATCTTCTTGTCATATGCATGTATGGGCGAAAAAGAGCCTGCTTGGGTGGCAGAGATGGCCGTTGGTTGAACAATAGGATTATATTTGGATCATCAGTGTAATTCATTGATATTTGCTTGAATTTCACCCGGCCCAACCTGGCTGTGGTCCAAAGACTAGCATGTAACATGTTCCCAAACCTAGACAACAGGGATTATGGATTGGTTGTGGTTTGTTACCCTAACTCCGCTTGAAAAGAAAATTCTTGCCAAACGCAACTGACAAGTACGCATATTGTACATACCTTCTTGTACTGTCAGGTCTACTTAAGAGAACCTTTGCTGATTTGCTCTCTTTTCCCGGCAGTTGATCCTACTCTGTTTTGAACTTATGCTGATTTGCTTATATGCTGCGACATGCTTCGTGCAGGCAAAGCTTCGAAGCTCATCGTGGTGGATCAGACATTTCATCCAGATGGGCTTAGAAGAGAATGAGACTGCCACAAAAAAGTTCGAGCAAACTGCAAGAATGAGATCACGCATGCCAGGCTGCCAAGTTTTTCACTTGAACACTTAAAACCGAAGATTCCCAGTCAGAATATTTTCGATTGATCGTTGTGATACCGGCACAAGATAAGACGTCGACTTTTCCAGTTTGACATGGATACATCCTATGGAAGCAACAGACATGCATTTATTTGATTACTTTCATAATTACGTTCCAGATATTTATTAGCATCCACCTTCTTTGAGGTTTAATTCAAACCGCTTACGTTATTATCACACATTAAGCCCTCACGGAACTCACTTCAGAGGTTTGTTTTAACATCTCTGTTACTTCTTAAAGGCATGATGACCTTTTACTGCACGACTCAAGCTGGATGAAAACACGCGATGAAAAATAATCTTTTGGTAATGTAACCTAATTCAGTCGATAAACATCATGTTGTTTAGTTCATTA
This sequence comes from Cryptocoryne crispatula var. balansae, assembly GCA_036172225.1. Classification (NCBI taxonomy): domain Eukaryota; kingdom Viridiplantae; phylum Streptophyta; class Magnoliopsida; order Alismatales; family Araceae; genus Cryptocoryne; species Cryptocoryne crispatula. The sequence goes on along the minus strand of CM069935.1, from coordinate 286,945 downwards.
ATTTATTTTTGATCGCCTTAGAAAATTGTCTTGCTCGTTGCGTCCTAATCACACCGGACTGAACTGCACGTTTGATCATCCACCGGTTAGAAACCGAACAGCGACAGACGAGCCAAGTTCAAGGTAAATATATACACAACTAATTTTGCCATAAGAATTCTTCAAATACATATTTTACGTAATGTTATACAATGTCGTTAATATGTTAGTTAAAGTAAATATTTAATCTAAGTTAGATTATTTCAGTTTACAGGTTTGTTTTGATTTGGAAGATTTTTATAGGGTGTTTTGTAGCGCTTTTAAATTTAAGATAACTTCATTTTTGAAGTCAAGATTGAAAGACTTCACAATTTTGTTTTTAAAATCAAAACAGTCCATTTTGTTTGTGTTTGGCAAAACTGTCACAATTTTTAAAAATTAGATAGTAGTGTTTGGTTATGACTTTAAAATCAAAAGATTTGTGTCGGCGCCGGTCCCCACCCCATGTGTCGCCGCCGGCGCCGGCCCCCATGTGTTCCCGGCGGCCGTCGCGGGGAGCTTTGTGCCGGCGCCGTCTCGTAGGCGTCCCCATGGGTTCCCTGCCGCCGTCCCCCCCCGGTCCGCCGTCGCATGCTCCCGTCGGCTTCCACCGCCCGCCTCCCCCCCAAGAGCCGGCGTCCGCCGTCGCCCCCCCCCCCCCACCGGTCCGCCGTTGTAGGCTCCTGCCGGTAGTCGTCGCCCCCGCGGAACAGACGGTCGTCCCCCCCCCACCGGTCCGCCGTCGCAGGCTCCTGCCGGCAGTCGGCCCGCCCCCCCCCCCCCCGAGCCGGCGTCCGCCGTCACCGGTTCCTGCCGCCGTCGCCCCCCCTCCCCGTGCGGAACAGCCAGGTGTGTGTCCTCCCCGCACGATGTGGGCGCGATGGCAGGTTGCTGTCGAGGGAGACGCCTGGACGGGGGTGACGGAGATACCGCAAGAGATGCTTGGACGTGGGAGACAGGTGAGAGAAAACGTGCGTCGGCGTCTCTCTTAAAAATAAAACAACTCATTCCTTATTTTATTTCTAAGAGAATTATTAAGAATAGAACTCTTTGTTTCAAAAAAAAGAGAGCAGGGAGAAGACGTAACTAAACACCTCTCTTTCCCTATTTTCAAATTTTAGATAAAAAAAGGAAAAAAAAATGCTACCAAACACCTTATTAAAATCAAACCGACGTAGTGACCCAAAAATCAAACTGAACTAAAAATACTGCTTTGGCTTGATTTTTCTGGAACACCCTGAATTGCAAGAACCATCCGTAGTTGTCGCGTAGGGTAATCTTAGAAAACAAATTAGCCAAGTAAATATGACTTGCGACAAAATGGAGGTCGAAGGAAAATCATGTTCTGATCAAATAAACTTTTTATTTTCTCGGTCCGATCAAATTAAGAGACCACATCGAAACACCGATCGCAGAACCACTAAATCAAAGAGGATTGTACAAAAAGACGATCTAAAGCACCCTCCAGTAACTTACAACAATGTCTTAAATCCAGTAGCGCGGGGAAACATCACACAGTCCCCCGAGTCCTCGAATTATCAGCACGCTTCCCGCAGTCTCTTAACGCAGGCACACCAGAAAGGATGCTGGCAAGAAAGCCACTGTAGAACATATCTTGTAGCCCAGTAATCCAGATTCCAGAACACAGGGATTGTCAGACGCGAAAAGCAAAGCACGAGACACACGTATCGATTACACTTTACAGCAGCGTCGAATGCCATTCTGCAGGAGCAACTGCAATATGGCGAGAAGGGCAAAGCAGGGTGTGGTACGCCGCATGCTTGGGCATCTAAGCCATGTAAACCTGCACACTGGCAGTCTTCGTAGATTGACAAACGGGGCAGACGTCGATAAATCCATCACAATCCTTGCATAGACAGAGATGCCTACAAGGCAAGAGCAGCATAGAGATCTCCCTGCTCCCGCAGGCCTTGCATGCCATTTGCCCTAAAACAGGCTTCTTCCGGTTGCCACCAAAAAAGACGTTGGGGTTGTAAGAAGAGGCTGCATCATCTACTTCGCTGTCCCCGCATCCTTCTTTAGCTGGACCGGCACCCTGGGCTATGGCCTGCTTCAGGTTGTTCTTCAGTACATTTACCACGGACTCGTTGTAACGAGCCCTGTAATGCCAAGACTGGGCTTCCATTGCCACTTGCTTTAGCCTTTCGGCGAGCTCCTTGTTTCTCCTATTCATATTCTCAATCTCGAGCTCCTTTTCCCTCAATTTTCTTCCTATTCCTTTCTCGACTATGTTCACCAAAGAAGCCATATGACTCTGCTTCATCTCTCTCATGCCCTTGGTGATGTGCTCTTCCTGTAGATAGAAACATACAAGACTACTAATTTTCAGGCTTGCTCCCACTGTACGCAAAACCAGTAAGATGGCAGCTAAAGTGCAAGGTAACTCCCACTTTATATAAACGTACTTAAGATGACAAGTCAAATGCAAGGCTAGGGCTAAATCGTAGTAGACAACCATCAGCCCAATCCCTGGCATGGCTAATCTCTGATAACACTACGATCACTTTTTTATATGATTGAACCAACATTTATATCCCGTGAAAGCATGATAAACAAAAAAGGACATCCAATAGCAAAAGAATATTAGGACGAAGTCATAGAGAATACTTACCGAGTAAAATTGTAGTTAGACACTAAGAAAGAAGCAGAAAACATGGTAAATGCATTTTTAAAATCCATAATTGCACGAAATGCAACTTGGTGCGTTCTCATTTAAATGATTGTAATGTAATAACTAATAAGAGGCTAAGAGCTCAGATCATCTGAAATGAAGATGCATCAAAATTTCTGCAAAAGCATGAATATGTACCTGAATTTTGATGTAATGGTCAAACTCTTCCTTCTGACGATCAATTTCACACTTCAGGTTGTCACCAAGAGACAACATCAAAGGCAACGGCAGCATACTGCCACTTGCAGAGGTAACAGAGGAGTTGTGTTCATCATCATCGTATGATAGTCTTAGCCCTGTCGATACAGCATTCAGATTCAAAATGCTCGCAGGCCTTCTAGATTCATCTTGGTAGAAATTATTCAACGAAATTTGAAGTTTTTGCTGGCCTAGAATATCTTCTGCCTCCCTGCTTCTTTTACTTGGCAGACTTGGAGTGGGAATTTCTTCATTGCCTACATATTTTATTGAATTAGCATTCACTCTGCTAGGAACTGCGCGAGATAACAAAGAGACAGTTAAAACCCAAAAGCTCCATAATTCATAAAATATATGTCATGCCCAAGAGCTGATTATAAATAATCATTTGCGAAAAAAAACATGCAGAGATGAAAGAAGCATGCTAATGAAGTGTATTAGGAGTTGAAAGAGAAGTCAAGAAAAGCACTCCAAGCACGTTTATGAGGTAGGATTTAATTTTAAGAATGAGACCATCTTACAAGAAAGAGCTCAATTGTGTGTCAAAAAACACAAGCAGCATAACCGATACCATAGATAGGGACCACAGTGTTTGCATCATATAATCATGTCAGAATAGGTGAAATTATTGAGGTCAAGGACCTTTGATCAATAACCCATGTTGGGACCTGTGGGGTATGAACTACTGACAAAGGCAAAATATAGCTGGTTAGATGATTTGATCAAGAGGCAGGTGGCTATAACAGGTTACTTGTGTCTGGCATAGTCGGACGGCCCATAATTCCAAACCTTGCTCTTCCAAAACACCCGTTATCCCCAACATTTCAGAGGCTTCACTAGTAGAAAGAAAAATCACTATCTTAATATTTCAAATAATATTATGATGTCCTTCGTTGTTTTTAAACATTGTCTCAATAGTGCGAATAAAGACAGACCACTCCGGAGGAAAAGACTACAGGAAACCTAGAAATTAATGAGATAATCATCAAAGCATGTTAACTAGATTTTAAAAAAACATGGGCATTCATTACCAAAATTAGTATGGGCAAATATTATAAAAGAGTTTAATAACAACTCTAGACAATTTTTTGATAAGAAGCAAGTATGGAACCATCAGGACAAACAAAAAAACAGTATAAAACCTTGATAAAATTATAGAAGAATGTCATTATCTTGGTTAGAACATCATGAAGCTGATAAGGAATTGTAGAATAATTTTCTTCTGGTAAATATGACTATTTTATTTAATTTAGTTCAACTAAATTTTATATAAATATTTATAATATTATTATTTTATTGTCATATACGGAGACATCTTATAATCAATATCTTCAAGAGCCTACAACAAATATCTTCAAAAAACAGTGTTCAAAACATGAAGATCTATTGTCTAAATTATTTCAAGAGACAATTAAGATGGAAAATGTTATCAATCTGTCAACAACTCTCCAGGGATGTGGATATAAAAAATGCCTCCATCATACAATCATATACAGGGACTTCAAACAACAATCCTAAAATGGAAAATGAACATGCAAATAGAAACGATGAAGAGGCACATACAACTGATGAGAAAACTAGGAGACACTTGTCGTGTCTTATTTCACCACTTCACAATAAGAAGAAAAGATCACATCAGGCATAGATGGCCGTGGGGCCTGTTGGATGTATAGGCAGGATTCAGTTCAACCTAGAGAAGTTTAAACCAGCCTGGACAAGTTTGGGATTGGTTTAACTCAGTTTGAGAAAGTTTGAATCACCTGAAACTGTTGGAGAATCCTGCCTGCTTTGTGGGTTGATCAGCATTGGTTCTCCCCCTCTTAGGCAAAAGGATCACTTCTATCATTGCAAGTGATGAGGCGAGGTGGTTGGGGCGAAGCGAGGGGTCCCTGGCCTCAGCCGCCTTTTACAACATGGCTGTCCAGAGCTGCAGACCAAGTGATGATAGCTGCACAAAATGCAAGCACCTCTCCTGCCTGCTGTGTTGTCTGAACCAGGGATAAATGTGGCAGGCAACCAGGAGGAAAGGGAAGTGATTCAGACCTAGCAGCATTGTGGGCAGGACGGGACACCTGAGTGTGGTGCTGGTACAGTTGAAGAGAGAGAAAACAAGGTCTGGACCAGAGTGAGGGTATGCATTACCTGGTTGGGCTGCAGTGGTTGCAGCGAAGAGAGAGAAGACCAGGAGGAGGGTCAGGGATGCTGCAAAGATGAAAAGAAAAGCTGATTTTGGTACAGCTGGGACAGATTGGGAAGTGGGAGAACCAAGAGGGGTCATGATGGAGCTGCACGGCTGATCGAGGATGACAGAGAAGAAAATGCGGGCGTGATGGAGTCGCAAGACTGCTGTTCAAAGGTTCCAGGTGGCAATGAGACAGCAGTCAAGTGCACAGGGAAGATTCAGTTTCGGTGGAAGACAAAAGGGCTTGTGCAGTGGGAAAATAGAAAAAGGAAAAAGGATTGGTGGTCAAGGATGAAGGGGCAGGAAGGCCTCCTTGTCCGAAGAGAAGAAAAAAAAGTTGGACACTGGAGGAAATGGCCTCGGGCCGATGTGCATAAGAGAGTGGGCAATCCAAATCGTGATGGAGTTGTGAAACTGCTGTGCAAAGGTTCCGGGTGGCATTGAGATGGCAGTCAAGTGAACAGAGAAGATTCAGTTTCTGCAGAAGACAAGGGAGCTTGCAAAGTGAGAAAAATATAAGAAGTAAGAAGGAATAGAGGTCGAGGATGAAAAGGTAAGAAGGCCTCCTCGTCCAAAGAGAAGAAAAAAAGTTGGAGACTGGAGAAACGGCCTCCAAGGCACCCCCCCCAAACAAAACAAAGAAAAGCTCTTCGGTTGCAAAGTCACTCAGAGCTGCAAAACCAGGGTACCTAAAACATTTTGAACATTGTCCTCGGTATTGCACACTGTAGAAGATTATGGTAAAAAACACAAATCTAAAAGTTCATTGTTTATCAATCTAAATCCTTAACATCTTGACATCCTTATTTGTTAACTTCAACATTTCTTGCAGTGTATATGGTGTAATGGAAACATCTTTATGAAAAGGTAATGACTTATTAGAAAAGTAAGGGCAGCGAATGTGTAAAAAGTGAGAATCTGAGAAACTACAAATTGTTGCAGTGACAAGGAAATGAGGAAAAGACAACAGTTCTTACCAACAAATGGGACATAACCAAAAAGACTATTGCAGCCACATTGGTCCTTAAGCATATCTCATATCAGGAATTTACCTTACAAGTTTCTCTTTTCTTTTCAAAAATGGATGCTACCACCTACGGATTTCTCTTATTTAGTAAGGCGGTAGATCATAATTCGCGGAATTGACCAATCCAACTCAAAATCAGCCAAATCAGCCTGGATCAAGACCAATTCAAATCAAATCAGTCAATTCCAGCGATTTCTCCCTAGAATCGCCCTGGACCGGGATCTGATCTAGGTCCTTATTTTATTATTCTTTTATTTTTAAGCTTTTTTTGAAGAATTGACCCAGACCGATTATGAATCAGTTTTTCTCCCAAAAAAGTTGGCTGATCCAAGCTGGATGATTGGAATCAGCAACAACCGATCTGGTGGCTGATTCTGATTCCACCTTCCTTGCAGTGTATATAAGCAGAAGTAGGCATTTGGGAAGATATTCACTGGCAAAGAAACAGTTGCAAAAGGAGGTAACATTTTAAAGTTGTTACAGTCAAGCTACTTCCAAGTAGCTACATCACTTAAAAATAATCAGTACACAACAAAATATAACAATACACAAGTTCCGCAACTCATTAACATAGGTAACTGGATCATGCTGAGCCAAAATACTTCAGTTCACCTGCAAGGCTGCAACATTCCCCCTACTACATCATGTAGGATGGGTTAGGTGATCTTTTTTTTTGAAGGTGGCAATAGCAACAATTAATTAATTAGTGGTAAAGAAACTGATTACATGAAAAATTAAGTGTTGAAATAAATAAAGTCAAATAAAAAATATAGCCCACTACCAAGATGAAAGCAGTAAAATCAGGACTACAAATAAAACTGTGGAATTATCTCCATGAAAAAACCAAACTGTATGGGATCCATAAAAAACAAATTCTCAATCCTTGACCAAAAGTCTGAGGATGGGTTATATGATTCCGATGTCAGCAACTTCTAGTATCTTTTTTCCAAAGCATATACCATCTTTCCATAAATCATAACTCTTCACGAAACTTAACATTGTCAACTAGCTTCACAAGTGAGACTATAACATCTCACTGTCCATGAGAATTATCACATGGTTTTGATGAATGTTTTCTATGTATTCATTCTCTCATTTATTTCTTATATGTTCCTTGTGAAGAAATGCCACCTCAAAATTGTAGATTCTGATCAATTATGTAAGGCGGAGAAAAATGCTTGGTTAGCATGGTTAACCTCCTGGATTCTCACACGTGGCTTTAGCATGTCATAAGAATATTCTGAAGAACGGTCGCAAAATTGCACAAGTAAAGATCCTGATGCAGTGGCAAGAGAATGCCATTAACCATTAAGCATCAAGAGAAAAAGGAAAATTCATGTAAGACAACATGAAATGGCTCAAACATCATCTTTTGCATTAACAGAAACGTGAAAAGATACGCTTGAAAATTGAAATAGTCATCACTTACAATGTCCAAACAGTTGTAGCTGCGTTGATGCATTAGTGTCATACTGAAACTGATTTCCTCCCAAGAGAACTGGAAACATGGGATTGTCACTGTCGCCACCAAACATCTTTGTGGAAAAAGCCAAGACTAAGAAAGAAAGCACTTTCTGCAGATTATCAAACGAAATGATCAGAGACATCATTGCAGAAGGCATCGGAAAGTGCAGTATAATCGTAGTTATCAGAGCATCATAAGCAACAACTTCTAGTCGGATTAGAATGAAAGAACTCCCAAGGCATGCTTGCTGACAACTGGCGCACATGTCTAGCATGTCCTCTCGGATGTCATGACAGAATTTGGGACAAAGAAAAGCCTTTTAAATGTAGGCCTCCAGGATTCAGATCCTTTTATCCGTTCTTAAGCATAAGATACATGAATCACCAGTCCTTCAATCAAAAGATGCAACAACGAAAAGTGGGCAACATCAAACGTATCCGGACCATGCATACTGACATAATATATATCGACGCAACAACAGACCCAACAAAGCACTGGTTGTCTCATTCAACCTCCTACTGATAATACTAAGATACTAGAGTTTTACCTAAAACGCCGATTAATTCGCGTCCTTCTCATGAAATGGCCCGACAGTTGATGAACGGTGGAAGAACGGTATCATACATCACGGTAGATGAAAAGAAAGATCAGAAACCAACATAAAACATACGAATCTACAGTATTGAGTTCCAACCGTGCCACAGAAGGGGGAAATAGGGCCCTAATTGCCCTAATCGAACTCGGACTTGGTAGTGAACAGCAGGAAAATAAAATTGAAACAAACAAGAAAAGAAACAGATGAATCATTTATGGACGACGCATGATAACAGGAAGCGGGGAAGACCGAAGATGACGACGCATCCCTACCTCAGATCTCCTAGGTAGGCCAATCTGGTGTGAGGTGAGGCTTGCCGCAACAAGCCCGAGATCAAAATCTGCTAAGAAGGGGGGGAAGGGAAAGAGATCGAAAAGATCTTCCCGAGGGCTTGGGATCGGGAAGGGGAATCCAAGGAATCCAGGTTTTGGGGTCTCCGCTTGCTTGCTCGGCTTTCCACCGGTTACCCCGAATCATTTCATTTACTCGACAAACACGAATTATGATTTTCACATATTTCCCCGGGAACTTTTTCGAATTGGAGACCCCCTGGAATCATTTCATTTTCCTATTTATTTTATTTAGGAGAATTTAATGGAAGACCCACTTTACAAATGTCGCTTTAACCAAAGGTTCAGTGCCAAAAATGTTTTAATAGGAAACCCAGTTTATGTAATTGTCATAGCTTCCACCCCAAACTGGATAATAAGTGTTATATGAAGTACCAAAAAGTCTTTTATACCCCTTGGACAAAAGTTTGAATTGGCTGCTACTTAATAGTGGATGATGTTTGTACGATGAAAATTAAAAAAATGTATAAAAAATGATACAACATGTTAACGTAGTAAAACTGTTATTTATTATAAAATTTTAAAAATTAAGTAAGAAACTAAATTTACTGTCTGGACACAATTTTTTGAGTATATAAAATTCTAAAAAAATAGGAAAAATCTTTAAAGATTGAAAAAGATTGAAAAAAAAGTTTTACCGTCTGAAAAAAGTTGTTTAATGTAAAAAAAAAATCACAAAGAGCTTTATGGACGACCTCCGCATTTTGAGCATATCCGGTGATCATTGTATTCCAAGGACTACTGGTTTTGCGTGGCATCGAATCAAATAACTTTCTAGCAGTTGACACACACAAACTACCATAACATTCGAAAAATTTCCGCAATAAATAACTTCACATATATATACCGGCAATTTGACATAACAAACAAGGCATAGGATCTTTGGAACTACGGCTTGCACCGAATAAATGAAAAGGAAAATTGGCACATCCATTCAGGCATACAGCGGAATATTGACATAAGCACCAAAGAACCTATTTTAATCCACATTTCACAACGAGCGATCCCTTGTTTGAACTCAAAAATTGACATAAGCACCAGATGATCAGACAGTCATCCCTACCAGAGACAGCGCACTCGCGCTGACAGCAGGGGAGGAAGAGACGGTCATCCACAGCCCTTTCCCCTCCTCTGTCTCCCCAACTTAAGTTCATGTACAACCGGAATGCGAAGCTCGTCAGGGATATTACCACACCGGGAAGGACACTGCCATGAAGAACGTCCCTGCCGAGGAAGAATGCCGCCGTGAAGAATGTCGCTGTGAAGAACGCCGCCCCCGTTCGAACTAGGGTTCACAATCCGCCGCCGTGGGAATAGCTCCACCACCTGAAAGGAGGAGGGTTCGCAAACAAGTCCGCCGCCGTTGGGAACATCTCCACGCTCCGCCACAGTTGGGAACAACTCCGCCGCCGCAGACGAAACGAGGGTTTGCGAGGGGAAATGAGGGTCCGCTCTCAGCGAGACATTTCTCAGCGAGGCGGGGGTAGAAAGGGAAGAATGAGATGTGCAAACAGTGAGTTCACCCCCGACGGAGTGGAGTGGAGTTTTTATCACAACAATTTGGTTGACTGGACTTTTTATGTACCGTATTCGGTCACTGGGTTCTTCATTAAAATGATTTTAATAATTGAGCTCTTGATTAATTTTATCTTTTATTTAGAGAATAACTCTTAAATAAAAGTGTTGGTTAAAATATTTATGGCCTGTTTGTCACAGGTTTAATTTGAAGAAAAATTTGATTTATTCTGAAAATTTAAAAGTAAAATTATCTTCTGATTAACATGGTTCCAAACAAGCCATCAGATTTCTATTTGCTTTCTTATTTTAAAAGTAAAATTTTGTATGAAAGAAATTCGGTGCCTTTCTTACCTCGCACAGAGCTACTCTCTTTCTGTTGCTTGTGCGTTTGTTTGTACTCGTTGTGAAGGAATTTTTGTGGGAAATATCTGTCGAAATAGAAACCTGTCCAGATGCATCAAATCCTTTTCGACCTTCGTGCTCTAAGAAAATACGAGAAAATTTTAGAAATCGAGGGAGTCGGACACATAAAATTTGTGTCGAAGATAATCTCTCCGAAATCATGTACCTGAGATTTCGGCAAAAATTTCGTTCACACAATTGAAACCAAACGGACCCTTAATCACTATGCTTTCCCTTGTCTGGTGCATTACAAAACACAGCGACAGACTTCTCTCTCTCTCTCTCTCACCTTTCGGATGCTCTAAATGGAAGCATCTCGGAATCAGTAAAAGTTTATCTGTTCATATTTCTCTGGTTTCATTCAAGAGTACGTAAGCATCGGGTTAGATTTTAAAATATGTACAGCTGATCTCTTCTTCTTATAGAGGGCATAAAAACAAAGGAATTGATCTGTTCATGGGATGTTTGGTCGTACGATAATGGAGATTTTTATTTTAATTTCTAAAAATTGTAAGAAAATTTGATAAAAAGAGGTGTTTGACAATCTTGACAATTTTACGTTTTGAAAGTGATTTTTTCTTAAACAAAGGAAGAGAATCTCATCTCTTTCTTTTTTCTCGTGGTCTCTCATTTTCTTTGATCATGTCGGGTAGCTACTCTCTCTTTTTTATCACATCCCTCGAAACACGATAATTTTATGTCATGAATTGGTTCACTTTTTATTTTAATATAATTTTTTGTATAAAAAATTATCACGCCACCAAACATCCACATTGGATTTTAAAATATGTTTAGCAGATCTTATAGAGGACATAAAAACAAAAAAAATATTGAGGAAATTAATTAGAGACCCAATTAATAAAATAACTTTAATAAAAAACCCAAAGATAAAATATGTTTAATAATAAACCCAGCCCTTTGAATATTCTTAACTTGGGACCCAGTCCGTTAGCCTCCGTCGACCAAGGCGTCACATTGTGACTGCCCTTCCAACTTTGCCCTTTATTGCGATGGATGCCCCAACCGGCCTGACGCCCTGCCAAGTCTCGCAGCAGGCGAATCCGAGCGGCTAGGTAGAATATGGGACTGGCCAATAATTCGATCCAGGTGCACCCTTAACTTTGTAGAAATGCCACCAATTTAAGAGATCCAACAAATCACTTTTTACGTTGACACTCTGAATTTGCAAGCATGTAAATAAGACAATAATTTTTTTTTACAAAAAAATAAATAAAAAGAAAAGTGAATGCAGATGAGATTGAAAGCAAACCGAATGCATGTTTTAATTAATACTAGACTTATTTGACACCTATTTGAGTCCGCTAATTAATTAACACATCCATATATATACATATATTATCCGAGTCATCTTATTTGTAGTTAGGCATGGTAGAATTTAATAGCAGGTCCCAAATCACCATCACGTTTTGCTATGTTATAGCTTTTATTTGTCTAGCATTAAATCGGGGCAGAACTTACATCTGACGTGTGCTCTTGTCAAGGGGCAAATATGTCAATTGAGAAGAGTTAAACGCCGTCTTCATCAAATTGGGGGCGGAAGTTAGGTGAATTTCAAAAGTTAGGTTTTACCTTAAGGTAATTCTGACATAGGATTTTCTACTAAACTATTTTAGTTACGTTGGGGCGGGTGTTAATTTCTCCAAATATATTTCTTGTTTTTAAAATATGTTCAGCCGATCTTATGAAGGATATAAAAATAAAATAGAGACCGCATGAGTAAGAGGATTTTTTATAAAGAGACACCCAGCTAAACATAATAACATATGGGGGTTCCCTTTGCCCCGGCGGAACCCTTGCCCAGGCGGAGCCCCAATGTCCGGCGGAGCCCTTCGCCCTGGTGGAACCCTCGCCCAGGCGGTGCCCCTTCGCTCCGGCAGAACCCATCGTCCGGCGGAGCCCTTCACCCAGGTGGTCTTTCTCAACCCGGCGGAGTCCCATCATCCCTACGGAGCCAACGGAGCCCTTTGCTAGTTCAGCGAAGCCCCTCACATGGCTGTCCCCCTCACCTTAGCGTGAACCCCCTCACCTCGAGGCACCCTCTGCCAGAGCCAATCGCCCTCCAATGAAGCCCCTCGCCTGGTCACCCCTGCCCTGCTCAGGACCCTCACTCCTACAGCCCCTTAGCCATTTTCCTCAATTGCCGTTTGGTGGTTTTTTGTGTGGTGGTTTTTTTTTGCTATTTTGAGGTCATGTTTTATTTGGGAGGGAGGAGTAACTCCTCCCACACTCTCATGCTCCATTTCCGGTGTTTTGCCTAAATGTACTTTTAGACTTTTTATCTCTTTTTGTGGCACTGAAATTGTGGAGTCGGCTTTATCTATGTCTGTTCTGTGTTTTTTATCTTTGTTTTCATCTGTTGTAATTTGGTCTAGTTCTGTATTGTTATCTTTCCTTGTTAGCTCAATAGCTGGTAATGTTAATCCGAGACTGTTAGTCTGGGCGATATTCACACCCTCTTAGTGTGTTCATTCAGTCTCATGGCAAATGTCAAACTCCTCGTATGGAGTTCTTCACTTCGCTCTTTGACCGTCTACGCACTCGTATGTGCGGGTCGATTTATGACTATGTTTTTATTTCTTGGAAATGATAATTTCTAACGGAACTCTTGTGTCTAGATTAATTATGTGTCTTCTGTTTTTTAAAGTAGTCTTTGATGTATCTTCTCGTGTGTATCTTTTTATGTTATGAATGAATATGGTCCGGTTGTTAAAAAAAGATTTTGTATAATTGTAGTGTATCGTTGTTTTGATGATATCCATTCGTCCTCGTGTGATTTTAAACAAATGTATTGTTTTAAAACACAATAATAATTAATAAGAACGGGTGTGTTATTTTGCACAAATTCACAATCAAACGATCGAGTCTCGAATGCGGTTGACAAGCTTGTGCTCAAACAATGTCGATCTCCACCCTCAGAACAAGGGGAAACTAAATTCGACAAGCGGAGTGTTCATCTGAAAATCCAAGTTGCTGGAAAAACGATCGGCTCCAAGTTGCCGGCGGGATCGGTATTAGAAGAGAAATATTTGATTTACATTCTTGTGTACAGTTTACAAGTTATTGCATTTATACATTTTTATTTTGTTCTTGTACTGGTCATATATATAAATGACCTTACTGTACATTTCTGTAACTTAACACAACGGAATAACAGAACTCTCTCTGTTTTCTCCATCCCGAGTGTTCTTCTTCTCAGCTCGTCTTCTTGCTAAGCTCTTCTTGTCCCAGAGCTTCACTTGGTATCAGAGCAGGAGCGATGGCTGGTACTTCTGCAAGATCCGTGAATGCCTTTCAAGGTTCTTCTGCTTCACAAGATGGAGCGAATGATCCGTTCTTCTTGCATCCTTCAGATAATCCAGGTTTTGTTCTCGTATCCTCACCTCTTGTTGGTGGGAATTATCTCACTTGGCAAAGGGCTATGTTAATTGCTCTATCTGCCAAAAATAAAGCTGGTTTTGTCGATGGATCAATTCAAATGCCTTCTGTCGGAGATCAATATTTTGATTCTTGGAGAAGGATAAATAGTATGGTTTTGTCGTGGTTATTGAATTCTGTACATTCAGACCTTATTCCTTCGATCTTGTATGCTGATACTGCCGTACAAGTTTGGGAGGATTTAAAAGAGAGGTTCTCTCCGTCAAATGGTCCTAGAATCTATTCTTTAGAGCAGTCGATTGCTCTCTTGAGGCAAACAAATGAATCGGTTACAAAATATTATACAGTTTTAAAGGGCTACTGGGACGAGTATCTCAGTTTGAGCCTGATATGCCGGTCAATATTCAGGATAGGAAGCAATTGATGCAGTTTCTTATGGGTTTGAATGAAACTTATTCCAATATACGGAGTCAAATTTTGCTAATGGATCCGTTGCCTACTGTTGGTAAAGCATATTCGCTGGTCTTGCAAGATGAAACTCATCGAAGTATTCTTGTTCCGGTCAGTCAGGATTCTGCTGCTATGTTAGCAAGAAATTCTGAGAAGTACAAGGGTGTTAGATCTAAAGAACAATGTTCATATTGTAGTCTTGTTGGACATTCTAGAGAAAGGTGTTACAAATTAATTGGGTACCCTGCAAATTACAGGAAGCGAGTGTATAATCGATCTGAACAAGAGAATTTTAAAAAATCTGATGAAGGAGGTAGTCATACTCTTACTTCTGAGCAGTATAATCAATTGTTAAAATTGTTAAGTACATGTACACGTCAGATGAATTTGGCCGGAAGTTCAACATCTTGGATCCTTGATTCAGGAGCTTCAACTCATGTTTCACCAAATGAAGTTGTTCCGGCTTCTGTTTCGAGAGGGCAGCAGCAGAACATCATTCTTCCGAATAATACTTCACTTCCTGTTGCTGGAACAGGTTCAATTTCTTTGACAAAAGACATAGAGTTAACTAATGTTTTGCACGTGCCTGATTCACATTTCAAGCTCATGTCTGTCAGTCAACTTACCAGAGATGCGAAGTGTTGTGTTATTTTTTTTAAAGATCATTTTCTTATACAGGATGTTCTTACCAAGAAGAAACTTGGGGAGGGCCTTGAAAGAGGAGGCTTGTATCATTTTGATCCGAAGAGACACTTTTTTGCTCTTGCTGCTCAACTAGATGAAACCAAGACTTGGCACTGGCGCTTTGGACATCCTTCAATAGATAGATTTTCTGTTTTGCAGAAATATGTTCCGTTCAAATTTAATTCTACATTTAGATGTACAGAATATTCTCTTGGAAAACAGACAAGGCTTCCTTTTGCTTTGAGTTCTAGTGTTTCAATTCTTCCTTTTGAACTAGTGCATGTTGACATTTGGGGTCCATATAATGTGGTTTCAAGAAATGGTGGTCGGTTTTTCTTAAATATTGTGGATGATTACACTAGATTTACATGGGTGTATATTTTGCGTTTTAAGTCACAAGTGCTTGCTATCCTTGTAGATTTTTTTGCCTATATTGAGAGGCAATTCCAAACAAAAGTCAAGAGGATCAAGACGGATAATGGATCTGAATTTTTTTCTGGGATCTTACAAACATATTTCAGAACACATGGTGTTTTACATGAGCATACGTGTGTGAATACCTCTCAACAAAATGGTGTGGTAGAGAGAAAGCATAGGCAAATACTTGATCTAGCTAGGACTCTCCGAATACAAGCACTTTTGCCTAAAATTTTTTGGGCTGATTGTGTGCTTACGGCTGTTTTTCTTATCAATAGGCAGCCTTCTTCTTCTATAAATGGAGAACTCCCATTTACTAGGTTGTTCAAGAGAGATCCATATTTTCTTCGGCTCAAAGTTTTTGGTTGCTTATGTTTTGCTTCTACAAGTCATTTAGACCCAGATAAGTTTAATCCAAGGAGTAAACAATGTATATTTCTTGGTTATCCGCCTTCTCAAAAAGCATATAGACTTTATGAGTTGAACACTGGAGTTGTTTTTACTAGTCGAGATGTCACCTTTGTTGAAGAAGTTTTTCCATATTCTAAATTCACTAAAGAGCAATCTGGCTATGAGATTCCTATTTCTTTTGATCACTGTTATGAGACAGTTGATGAAGATGTAGCAAGACAATATGTAGCTCAACCTGATACTACAGGTCAAGATAATCAAGAGTCACAATTAGTTAGAAGTTCCCGGATCAAGAGAGCTCCGGCATATCTCAAAGATTATCATACTTCTTTTGCTACAATCAACAACACATGTGCCACAGCTTACACAGTTCCTTATCCAATTCAGAAATTTCTGAGTTATGATAAATTTGATAACAGTCATGTAGCATTCATGAATTCTGTTTCATCTTTAATAGAACCGACTTCTTATGCTGTTGCTTGCAAATTTCCTGAATGGAGAGAAGCTATGGATAACGAATTGACAGCTTTGAATAAGAACAGAACTTGGGAGTTTGTTACTTTACCTCCGGGTAAGAAAGTAGTTGGATGTAAGTGGGTTTATAAATTGAAGTTTAATCCAGACGGTTCTGTTTCTAGACATAAAGCAAGGTTGGTTGCTAAAGGTTTTTCTCAAACCGAGGGTCTTGATTATAATGAAACTTTTGCACCGGTTGCAAAATTAACTACATTGTGGATTCTTTTATGTCTTGCTGCTATTAATGACTGGAACCTTCAACAGTATGATGTTAGTAATGCTTTTTTGAATGGTGATTTAGTTGAAGAAGTTTACATGAAAATTCCCCAAGGCGTTGATGTTAAGGGGGAGAATTTAGTGTGTAAACTTAATAAATCAATCTATGGTCTTAAACAGGCTGCCCTCACTTGGTTTGAGAAACTTTCTGCTGTGATTTGTCAAATTGGATTTATTAAAGCAGTTTGTGACAATTCTCTTTTCATATATGCAAATGGGAATGAGTTTACTGCAGTACTCATTTATGTTGATGATATCTTAGTTGTTGGTAATACTTCTTCTACTGTGAAGAGGGTTCAAGAACAACTTTCTCATCATTTTCAAATTAAGTGTCTTGGTTCACCTAGATATTTCCTTGGTTTAGAGATGTCAATATCTACTTCTGGTATTCATTTAAATCAAAGGAAGTATGTCTTGGATGTATTGAAAGATATTGGATTGTTAGCCTGCAAACCAGCGAAAACTCCTTTAGAGCAGAGGCATGCTTTACATGATGAAAGTTCTGCAAAGTTAGAAAATTATACTTCTTATCGGAGTTTAGTAGGACGGCTAATCTACTTAACTGTGATAAGGCCAGACATAGCCTATGCAGTAAATTTGTTAAGTCAATTCATGAATGAGCCACGTCAAATTCATTGGCAAGCTGCCTTTCGGGTTGTGAGATTTCTTAAAGGATCGCCTGGTAATGGTTTATTTTTTCCCAAACAGAATCTTATGCATCTCAATCTTTATACTGATTCAGATTGGGCGGCCTGTCCAAGCACACGAAGGTCAGTTACAGGGTATGTACTAATGCTCGATACATCTCCAATTTCTTGGAAAACTAAGAAACAACCAACTGTTTCAAGATCAAGTGCAGAATCTGAATACCGAGCTCTGGCCTTTGGTGTACGTGAACTGCAGTGGGTTATTAACTTGTTGAAAGAGTTGAATTTTAAAATATCATTTGGAAGATGCTATTGTGATAATCTGTCCGCTACACATATTGCCAAAAATCCTGTGTTTCATGAGAGGACTAAGCACATCGAGCTTGACTGTCATCTTGTTAGAGAGAAATTGCAAAATAAGGTCATTTCTTTACAACACATATCAACTTTGGATAATGTTGCAGATATTTTTACAAAATCACTTGGTCGAGAGCAATTTTCTAAGTTTCAATTCAAGCTGGTGCGAAATATTTTCGAACCACCTTGAGGGGGAGTATTAGAAGAGAAATATTTGATTTACATTCTTGTGTACAGTTTACAAGTTATTGTGTTTATACATTTTTACTTTGTTCTTGTACTGGTCATGGGTAGGGGTGGCAATGGGCCGGGCCGGCCCACGGGTTCACGGGCCGGGCCGGCTGCGGGTCATTTGACGGGCCAAAGAATTTGGCCCACGGGCTTTAGTCGGGCCGACATACGGGCCGAAGCGGGCCGACGCGGGCTAAAACGGGCCAAATAACTTTTAATTTTTTATGTCAAAAATATCATTTTTACTTATTAAAAATATATTTTAATTAAATTATTATTAATTTTATAATGTTATCTTAGCACAACGGAATAACAGAACTCTCTCTGTTTTCTCCATCCCGAGTGTTCTTCTTCTCGGCTCGTCTTCTTGCTGAGCTCTTCCTGTCCCAGAGCTTCACTGGTCATGCGTTTTCAACTGCGTACAGAACGGCGAGAAGAGGGATCAAATGGACGAGGTGAGATATGAGACGAAGATGCGCCACGAGAATCCATGGACGGCCCCGCCCCAGATTTCTGTCCGCCGACGGGAGAGGGGGGCATTAATTAAAAGAGCGCCCCAGCCGGATCTCCTTCTCGTCGGTGCCGCGGCGCGGAGGCACTGCAGCGGCGATGTGAAGGCGGCCGCGCATCTCGGCGGCGCCGGACATCCATCTCTCTCGGCGATCGGCTCCTCCGCCGCCGCCCGCCGAGATGGATAAACATTTTTGTTCTGCGGCTCTCCCGCCGGAGAAACCCACCGTTATTTGTTCTTATAATCGTTGTTATTCGACGACATTTCCCCCCCTCGAGCAAGACGCCCACTTCATCCATACGATGATTATTTGGGATTTCTAAAAAAAAAAACTAGCGGTTCCTTTTATCAGGTACTATCTGTATATATCTATATATATTTCTCAATTGAATATATATGCACTTTTGAATAGCCCTCTCCGTCCTGTCCCCCGTGGAGGGCTGTAAACGGGTTAGATTCGGTAGCAGATTCATCAGAATCCGATTCCGATTCCGATAAGGGTTAATGGTTCCGATTCCGATTCTGATAATTTCGGAATCACTATGTTCCGATTTCGATCCGATTCCAATTTCGTTATCGAAATCGAAACCGAATCCGATAAAATCCGAAATACATATTAAATATTAATTTTTATTCAAAAGTGAGTCAATAATTTGCATATAATTAATAAATTTTGATATAATCTTCTTAAAATTTTATTTTTATTATTTTATTAATTTATATATTATATATTATAATTTATTTAACTTTGTTTTATTTAATTTTATTTATATATAATTATTTTTTATCGAAATCGGATTAACGAAAACGGAATCAACTGATTCTGATTCGGATTCCGATAAACTATCGAAATATCCGATTTCGATTCAGATAACTTATAGGATACCAAAACAAATTCCAAACCCGTTAACTTTTATCGAAATCAAATCGAAATATCAGAATATCCGATTCCGTTTACACCCCTGTGGTTCTTCTTCTCCTTCTCTCTTCTCTTCTCTTCTCTTGTGTGGCGGGCGGTGACTGTGTTCGCTAGCGGGAGAGAAGATGGGAGATTGGATCGATCCGTCCGTCCCTCTCCCGAGACCTCCTTTCCGCACCGCAGCATTGGACCTCTGTTCTCCGTGGTTAACTTCCGTTGTCTCGGCTTCCCCCCCCGTGCTTGTCTACTCGGTCTCTGTGTGGCTCTGCGCTGGTTCTACGGTGGTTGTTCTAGCCCACTAGCGCCCATCATGTATGCGAGGAAACTTCTATCTCTGGATCATTCCTTCTCGGTCCTCTGCTCCAAGAGGAGGCTCATCTCTGGCCTGGGGGCCGGCATCTTGGCTTTGTTTCTGGTGTTCTCCCTCCTGTTTTCTGTCGGCGGCAACGGTAATGCCTCCGCCCCCGTTTCATCGCCTTCTTCTCTGCTTTCTTGGTTCTATTGGGCGCCGGGAAACGTGTCGGAGAAGAGCGTCGTGGAGCCCCGTGAGCTGAAGCCGGAGAAGGTATCGGTTTCGGGAGGGGGAGAGAGTGCGGAGAAGGGAGGGGTTTTGCAGGTTGTCCATGCGGAGAATCTGATCGCGAACGGTACAGTAGAAGGTATTTTGGGGAATTCCGCCGGTGGAAACTCCACGGGCGATGGCAATCACACTGTGCCGGTGCAAACTCGAGGCTTGGAGAAACCGAATGGGGGCGCTTTACCCGCTAATCGCACAGATGGAAGCTACAACGTTGGAGAAGAATTGCCTCCTTGGGAAACCCATATGCCAAATCTCAATGTGCAGGATAACCTTTCAAGATCTCCCATGGTTAATTCTAGCGAGGGGAAGACAAACTCGACAAACTTCTTGGACGGTAGAGGAAATGACACTCTCGGTGATGGCGAAGCACGTGGGGTTGCTACTGATGGTTTTCCGACTAAGTGTGATATTTTCAGTGGCAGATGGGTCAGAGATGAAGGCAAGCCATATTATTCGCCGCGTTCTTGTCCTTATGTAGATTCGAGCTTCAACTGCCATGGAAATGGAAGGCCGGATTACGAGTTCTTGAAGTGGAGGTGGCAGCCTCGTGACTGTGATATACCTAGGTACGACCTCATCTGAGCTCGGAAGTGATTAATCAGCTTCTACTTTCACTTTCCCCTCCTTTGGGTTCCAAAACCCTCTTCCGTAGATTGGGCTGGCTTTAGAGATATGTAGAAGTTTTTTGATTGATCAGCATTGCTTTTGGGCACTCTTGACAATGTCATCGAGGTAGTTGACCAATTGTTAAGACTAGCGTAGAAATTGGGAGCTTTTACTTGTCCCACAATATCACCGCTGTGGTTAAGTTTTTTTAGGTCTCAAGCACCTTGGGTGGTCCTTCGGACATTTTTAAATCTGATAAACTATTAGCGGAATGCCATTAGTATCTTCTTATTAACGCTATTTGGTTTTAGGTAGATAGCCCTGTTCAGATTGCACCTTTCGGCACTGATGTGTATCATATAGCTTCTCCTAAGAGATTTCTGTTATTTTACAATCTTTGATAGCTTGAATGTGACTGATTTCTTGAGGAGATTGAGAGGACAAAGGCTCATCTTTGTTGGTGATTCGTTAAACCGAAATATGTGGGAATCTCTGGTTTGCATTCTGCGTCGTAGTGTCAGAAAAAAGAATAGAGTTTACGAAGCATCGGGAAGGAAAAAGTTCAAGACGGAAGGGTACTATTCTATCATATTTAAGGTAAGTTTCAAGAAATTACTGTATTAATATAGATGCTAAATTTGCTGGCTTTTTGCAAGATTCATTTTTTGCTTATCTTCATGGCATATAGGACTACAACTGCTCCGTAGATTTTGTCAGATCTCCTTTTCTAGTTAGAGAATACGTTACTAGTGTAAACGGGTCAGAAGATGAGAGGCTTCGATTGGATGTAATGGACGGAACAACTTCAACATACAGTGATGCAGATATTGTGGTTTTTAACACTGGCCATTGGTGGACTCATGAGAAAACATCCAGAGGGTAGACCACTTGAGCCTTCTTTTCTATACCATTATCTTCATCACATGCTATCTCACACTGCAGCTTCTTTTATTTCCTTGTGAAGCAGTGTTAATTATTATCAAGAAGGTGAACATGTGTATCCACTTTTTAAAGCTATGGAGGCTTATAGGAGGGCTCTTGTAACTTGGGCCAAATGGCTTGATCGCAATATCAATCCGAACAAAACTCAGGTTTTCTTCAGAGGATACTCTCTCACTCATTTCAGGTAATGTGACAAACAAATTTTGGTTCACGAGTTCATCAGTTTCTAGTATGAGACATATCTTTTAACGTATGATTATCCAATTGAAGTTTCAAACTAGAATATTCTAGATATTTTGTTTTAAAGAACTCTTATCATGACTTTGGAATCTTTCCCCTTAGTGGGTTCCTCAAAACTTGCACTAAGTTTGAGGATCCTAAGTTTTGTTTATTTGTAGTGTTGCATTTAAAGAACTAGCTTTTCAAGGTGTCACATAGGAGAAGCCTTTTCAAAATCATAGTAGGAGCATAATGGTCAAGTGAGCTTGTGACAGCGCTCAATGAAGATGATGGTGTGCTCTATTGTTGTTTTCCTCCATTCCATATGAGATGACCTTGATAGATATAAAGCCTTGAAAGTAAATGCTCAACTCGTTCAGTATGTTGTGCTTGTTAGTTGAAAATGAGTTCAATGAACTGGTGATGACAAGGATGTGAGGTGTTTCAGTGTTCCAACTTTGAAAATGAGCTAGGATCTTAAACATGTTAAGCAATGATGTAAGACATTGTTGGCCAATTAAATTGGTGCTGCTTCTAATTTGACCTTCTGATTGTGCCCGTATAGTCTCAACTTTATGAATAAGCAGATGTTGTGTGATCAAATCAGCCATAGATTACATGGAACCAGCAGGATAAACTGTCCAAGTTTAATGATGATGCAACTTTTAAGGCAAAAAGAATAGAACAACAATGAATCTTGTTCTCAAGTATCTGCTTCAAAATCGTACTATAACCATTCCCATGTGGCACCATGGTAAATGAATCTAGCAATGCTTGTAAACAGGGATCACAGGTCATAAGCATCCCCACTATTACAGGGGCTGGTGCAGAGCTTATACAGGCATACCCTTGTTTTATGGAAAGAGCCACTAATGGATTTTAACCTACAATCCATAGGCATCAAATTACAGGATCTACCTAACTGCTGTATCAAGACTCTTCAACCTAGCATTAAAGTAATATAGGGCCGCCTAACCTTACCTACATTCCTTATTTTGGATATTCTAGGAAATGTTTAGTTGGGGAGAACACTCAATGGTAGAACAAATTATGTGGACTTTGGTAGGTCTCGCTAGATAGGTTGATGGAAACCATTTTATCTTATAAGTAGGTGGTGGTCCATGATCCACAGCTTACCCTTTCATCATTATTAAACCAACCCTGCCCTCACTGGTCGTCTAGTTCCTTTGTGAACAATCTATTCAGTGATGTTCGGATGACATTACATTGTACTGCCATGCCAGGGGTTCGCCAATTTTTATTTTTTTAGGAGAGGAGCTGAATGCGGCGAAAAAAAAAAGTAATGGCACATTCCATTAAAATTGAAGGGGAAGAGCCTTATGGTTTTCCTTTTCCCATATGTTGATGTATATATATTAATTTTTTATCCCCTTCACAAGTTTGAATAGTTCACTCACCACGAATTATCGTCCAAACTGCTCCTTACTAAATTCTCAAGTGGGTAAAAGGATTAAGCAAGAAAAGCAGTGAATTTCTAGCAGTGCTCTTCTATAATGCAATTTGTTTTTTACGTCATACTTGTTGCGATCATTAACGTCCCACGGAGCCTTCAATGCCTACCGCAGGGGAGGACAGTGGAATTCGGGAGGGCAGTGCCACAGGGAAAAAGAACCAATCTATAACGAGAGCTACGTGGGTAAGTACCCGGGAAAGATGAAGGTCTTCGAGCAGGTACTCAGGCGGATGAAGACACCCGTGGTATACCTCAACATCAGCCGGCTCACGGACTACAGAAAGGATGCGCACCCTTCCATCTACAGAACGAAATACAAGTCGGTGGAGGAGCAAATCGATGCAGAGAAAACACAAGACTGCAGCCACTGGTGTTTGCCGGGGGTACCCGACGCTTGGAATGAGCTGCTCTACGCATCTCTGTTACAAGTCGGCAGAGGATCGTGGAAGAAATAGTTGCCTGCATTCTCAGACTTGTGTATATGTGTGTGTGTGTGTGTGTGTAAAACAGAGAATCCTGGCGGCGAAGGATGAGCAGAGGAAGCGCGGATCTTTCGTGTTCTTTCTTCTTCTAAAGAATAAAGTTGTTTTCTTACCGATTTCTGAGTTCGAAATATGCTTATAAGGGCATCATCACTGATGATATTGCAATAAGAAAAGCAGAGATGATTGAATCGGAAGAACTTGATTTGGCGTGTGTTGTGTCCTTGCACGGAATCGGTAGGCAGTCACGCAGATAGAGTTTGAGTAGCTCAGCAGCAATATGGGCAGAGCGACACGGTGAGCGCCTCTCCGTCTCACTCACCAGTCACCATGGAAGGAAGGAGCTGAACGTGACGACGGCGCCGGAGGAAGAGGAGCCAGTCTCGTGCCTCGAGTAGTCCACGGCGTTGTCGTCGACGTACGAGAGGGGGCCTCGCCGGCTTCGGGAGCTGCAGTTCCTTCCGCAGCAACATGTGCAGGGCGCGCGAGGCCGAGGGCCTAAGCGCGACGGGTTCTCCTTCGAGCACAGGAGGGCGACGTGCACCACCCTCAGAGCAGCCTTTCTGATGTTGCGAGAGTGAATCCCCTCAGGTGCCCATCTGAGGGGATCCTCTCAGCCCCCTCACAATGAGGGTGACATGACTAGGACAAGACAGTGATCTGACCGGTGTCAGATCACTATCACCTCAGCTCCTTGTGAGAGGGGCTGAGGGGATCCCCTCAGGTGGGCACATGAGGGGATCCGCCCTCTCCTTCTCTAGTTCTCTTCGACGGCAGGAACGCCCGCGCGCAGAATGTTCATGTCGATCAGCTCCTCCGTTCTCCCCGCCTGGAAATTCTTCCACACCTGCCCAATCCAAATGAAGAAGCCCCATATATACATATATATATATAAATGTTGGCAAGCAAGACCACCGAGAAGAGAAGGCCGAAAGAGGAGGAGGAGGAGGAATCGACGGCGTTCCGAATATAAATATATATATATACATTAATTGCCTGCCTTGCTTATATCGCATCGATATCTTCTCTCGATCGACGATCTGCGGGTAAAGGAAACACCGGCCAGCGGCTAACGTGGAGGCAGAGGTTCCGAATCCATAGTACCGGATGTGGCCGATGGCCTGGGGCTTACCTTGATCAAGGCCGCGGGATCAATATTCACAGAGGCGTCAAGTGCGGCAACGGCCTTCTCGATGAGAATCTCGAGCGCAAGGATAGCGGATTTTGGGCTTGCCAGGCGCTTCGCGGTCGACCGGACCCATCTCGATCGCTACAGGAGTCGCCGGCACGCCGTACGTGAGTTCAAACTTAGCTTGTTGAGATCAATCAATTCTTGGGAAATCTCGGTACATAGTATGATTATTAATGAATCTTGGAAGGTCTTGATACAACTACGGAATGATATTACGTACATTGGATATATATATATGCATCATCATCTGAAGGCGGTGGATCAGTTGTTGTTGGACGAGCGTCCGAAGGAGAGGAGATGGAGAATCCCAAGGCTGCTGAACGAGAAGTAGTGACCTAGCTAGTTGCTCCCGGTGGCCGGGCTCCTATGCACGGAGGCTTCCGCCCTCCTTGAGGCCGTCCATGGTCGAAGAGTATAGTCCAGATGTTGGCCGCCGTGCTGGCCTCCTAATTAATCCCGAACCTCAGCAACCTCCTCTTGCAGACGCTGGCTTTGCTCGGTCGACATATAACTTTAATAATGGGACTCATCCCCCCTTCTCCCTCTCCGTTGTTCCTGTGCGTGTTCTGATTGATCCCTCCAAATCTTAACCCTACCCAGGAGTTCCTTCCCTGCAATCTACACATCCATGTTTGCTCCTTCATCCACTAACTCGGAGAAAAAGGATGTTCGAGTGATGTTCAAAAGAAAAAAAGAACAAAGAAGTAGTGCTCCATTCCGGAAATCTCAGGCCAAGCACGATAATTTCATTTGAAATATACGTTTTTAGCTTTGCGCACCATTCCGGAAGAAGAAGTAGTGGGTCCGGATGCAAATTTACCGATCCGACGGACGGATGCCAGTGCGTCGTGGGGGGCGGGTCTTACATATCCACCCAGACGGCCGGTGGTGTTGCGTGGGCCCGGAGGGCGGTGCGTGAATGTACGGGAATGGTCATCCCCCCCTTGTCTGGTGCGGTCACGGGCTGTCCGACGGCCGGCGGGGTACTTTGGGAAGGCGAGCCGTCAATTCCATCCGTCTGTCATCCATCCAATCAAACATCTCTTCCTTCCAGCTCTATAAACAGATATAAGTTTTTTTTTTGAAATGCACGTGGCCCGGCGGTCACACACCCGCAGCATAACAGGCGAGCGGGATTCGAACAACCGTGGTGCGGTGAAAGAGAAGGAGAAGAAGAAGACTGCGGCAACGTACGTACATACACTATCTTAAATAATGTAAACGATTTTAGTTCAAATCGAGATCGTCGGCCAGTGGGATCACAATATACGTAGTTCGGTAATGTATTAATGTTTCACGAGAATCCTTTCAAGAAAAAAAGAAAGTTTCACAATAAGAGGTATAACTTTGAATACGTCGGAATATATATATTTTTTCTGACGAGCCGGGCCCGTGCCGCCGACCGGGATTTCGCTGGCTCGGTCTGCTCCTGACCCGGAAACCGCGGGGGTAGAAAGTCGGGGGGCACTGCAACGCCCGTGCAGATCTACCTGATCAGATCGATCTCCCCCGAACCGGAGAGAAAAAAGGCACCCACCCCGCCATGTGTCCTCACCCCATCTCTCTCTCTCTCTCTCTCTCTCAAGAGGCAAGAGCTGATCATGCAATTACTCTAATAATACGAACAATAATTAATTCGGTGTGTTTATATTTGTTCTTCAATTCGGAAGAATTAATGGTTATCGGTGAACTACATCTATATATGCATGCCTAACGAGATGAACATATGTTTGCTGTTCCGACCTAGCTTCTTCACATTTGTCCTCTTTATTAAGAGATCGGATCCCTTCAGGTGGGCATCTGAGGGGTCTGATCAGCTCCTTTCACATTGAGGATGACAAGACAATGACAAGATGGTGATTTAAATCTGTCGAATCACCATCTTGTCAGTCCCCATGTGAGAGGGGCTGATTGGACCCCCTCAGGTACTCACGTGAGGGGATCTGACCTCCTTTATTAATCATACATCACTGGGCGATTTCATTTTAGACGATCGATGTTCCAAGCTTTACTAGTATGAAACATCTCTATATATATATATATGCAAATATATACGTCCCAGCGGGTTATATATATATATATATAAGAAATTAATCGATGCTATCAAATGGAACCGTCCAGGGTTCCCTTCTGCTTGCGCTGCCGCCGCGGCATCTGCGCCTCCCTTTCCTCCTCCTTCTTCGGCTACTTTTGTCTTCTTCTACGCACGCAGGGACTGGGAGGAGCTCTCGCTGCCCCCGAGATCGCCGCTCACGTCTCCACACCGCCCCCTCTCTCTTCTCCCCCTCCGTCACTCGAGCGGCCGGATGGAGGACGTGTACGGGTTGCACCATCACCAGGCGGCGCCGCCCGGCGTCTTCTACGAGCACCCGGCGGCCGCGGCAGGGGACGACCTCCAGAGCCTGATCGCGAAGACGATACCCGGCTTGGGAGGGCCGGAGCAGATACGGTACTCCTCGTGCACCGACGCGGCTGCCGCCGCGGCCTCCGAGGCCTACTCCATGGTTGCCGGAGGATCAGCTGGGGGCCGGGGTGCAACACTATCCGGCGGGGTGTCCATCGGCGGCGGAGAAGAGGGCATATCAAGTTCTAGCGCCATCAAGGCGAAGATCGCCGCCCACCCGCGCTATCCTCTCCTCCTCGACGCCTACATAGATTGCCAGAAGGTAGTTGTAGTCGTACTCTGTGGACTCGAGCGCCCGCCGAGATGAATTAAGTACTCCAGGAAGAGTTCATCAATACCAGTTAATGCAAATTTTTTTTTCACATAAATAATATTTGACGGGCGCATATCGAACGAAGTAACCTAATGCAATTTTTTTAGGTTTGTTATCTGTCTTGTATTTTTCTGATTTAAATGAATGAATATGTTATCTGTCCAAAAAAAAGCATATCGAACGAAGTACTACCCTATATATATGTATATTTTCTTTCTTCTCATTTTTTTTGATCTCCGCCCCTCAGGTAGGTGCTCCCCCGGAAGTAGCCTCGTTGCTGGACGAGATCCGACGAGAAAACCAGATGATCTCCAAGCGGAGCGCTGCCGGCCCCGGTCTTCGCGGGGCGGATCCCGAGCTCGACGAATTCATGGTCCATCTCTCAATCTCCCTGATCTCTTTCTCTGTACGATCTCCTTCGCCGCCGCCCGCGCGCATCAGAACAATATGGTTGACATCGGTGTGTACGTGATCTCTTTGTGATGTTGCTTCGGACGAGTACGATGCGGGCTCTCAGGAGACGTACTGCGATGTGCTGGTGAAGTTCAAATCGGACCTCGGCCGACCCTTCGACGAGGCGACGACGTTTCTCAACGACATGGGGATGCAGCTCAGTAATCTTTGCAAGGGAAGCTGCCGTATCTCCGGTATGTTTTGCCCCACCCACTCCGACGATTCATCTGCGCGCGCACAGATGTCGAATTAATATTCCTTGATCTTGCATTTATGCACGCAACCAAGGCTTGCGCTTTAAATTACCCTTTTAATTTCTCGCTCTGCTACTTGCTAGCTAGCTAGGGTTGCGATCGCGCGCTTCAGTCTCTCTCTATATATACCTAGCTAATTCCTTTCCTCCTAGATGATCTCCATGTCGTTTGTTAATTAAGAGGTGGTACAAATGATTTGCTAGCTTGCAGGCAGCTGTGTACATGTGTGTATGCATGCGCAGCATTCCATTCCATCTGCTGGCTACTTATTTATCTTCCTTCTCGCCCTGCAGTCCTTGTTTTCTCCTCTTGTTCCTCCCAATCTCTCTGCGGTGGTAGAGAGAGATGAAATGAGGGCCGTCGGGCCGATGGGTCTCTCGCTTTCAACTGATCTCTTTTGCTTTCTCTCTTACTTTCCACCTCTTGAGAGGAAGGTCTTTGGAGTCTTTCCCTTTCTATAGTTAAATGTGTACACTGACAACGACCACCGGCCGGTTTCTGCAACGATGCATTGGAGAGAGGGAGAAAAAAATGGGTCCTATCATGTCGCGGATTAGGGTTCCGGCGGGCATGGCAGCCTGGAAGCCCATCCTCGATCCGATCCCCTTCCTGCTTAAACTCACACTTCGACTTATTAGACAGATGGAGTTTCTTCTTTGCCGAAAATTTATACATAGCAGTCCACTCCGTCCAGGAACACGTACGTACTGGTGTGTGTGTGTCATTACAGGAACGCGCGACGACTGTGCTGCTATTTTGGCCGTCGACTATGCTTGAATTAGGGTTCGGCAGTCTCAGGAATTAACCTTCACGGGTGTGGCTTGGTGTTCCTTCGTTTGCGGCCAGCTGGGAAAGCATTCAAGGAGACTCCAAGTTCCAAGTTTTCTAGTTGCATTGGGCGTAAGTGCCCGATCGAAAGAGGCCTTGGAAATGACCGTGCCTTCCAAATTTAGACAATAGAATATATATGTGTCTGTGCGCGCGCGCGCGCCTGGGAAACGGTTTTTGGTCGGATCGGTAGGGCGATAAGATATGTACACGACCGTGTCTATATCGAAGTCGTACAATACAATACCAAGGGGGGGATGCAACGCAGGAAAGAATTAGTGTCTGAGATCACACGAGCCATACTGGTATTTCTGTTCTTCCTTTTTTTTCTTAATGCCCGCTATAGTTATTTGGACCTTTCGGGCACGTCTGCTTTCGTTGCTCCTCTCTGTGTGCAAAGTAAAGGTCGAGGTTGATTGATTGACGAGACAGCTCCACGTTCGAAAGATATAAACAATGTTTTTGCTTTGAGTCGATTGGAAACCTGGTTCGAATTAAGAAGAGCTCTGCTACGCGCGCCTTGTGTGCTTTTGTATGGTGCCATGGGGTCTGAGCAGCATAAGCAAGCCCTTTACCGACAGCCTTTTGAGGAATTTTTATTAGGGGAAGTACATCGAGAATGCCGGAGAACTCTCTTTATTTTCTCTTTTGTTATTCCACACGTGTCTGGTAACTCATGGTCTGATCTTTGCTATCACTCTTTGATGAATAGCTGCAATTGTGTTCCTAGCTAGCTAGCTAGGCTAGGTTCCTTTGTGCCACCTCCATCGGATTTACTTCTCTAGAATGATGCTTTACTGCTCTTAGGTAGAGGCTCTCTTTTGAAATTTGTTGCTACTTTTATGGTGTTAACTAACATTTTGTTTGATTATATTTTGTAAACATAGATAGATTACAAGTTGCAGATACCGAGACATGTTGCCGGAGGAGATGGACGCATAGATATATATATATATATAGTCGAATAGCAACTAAATTAATTTATATACACTTCCATCTATTTGAATTAATTGTTAAGTGAATTCTAACTCAAGAACACTATTTCAGACTAGAGGTAGCTGCTAGCGGCTTATAAGTTGGCAAGAATCTGCCTATGGACACCGATTTTCTTTTTTTGCATGGTCGATGAGATGATTAGAGCTTAATTATATATATATGCTCCAATAAAAAAAAGAAATCAAATCATGCTAGTCCTATCACTTGAGGTGGGGTGTAAATTAGTTCTTACAGTGTGGGACGAAGCATTTTAGCAAATAAGAAAGCAAAAGATATGTCATGTTTGATTCGATTTAACAGGTCACATGCATCTTCCTGGATACTGTGAAGTTGTATGTTGGCTGCTCCAAATTGAAGAATTCCATGCTTATTAATAGCCATTATATATATGTATATATATATATAATTAGGGCGATCATGGCATCCATGCTCAAAGTGTAATTGCTTGCATATTGGGTGTCCAGTATCCAAGTCTGGCATGTATTGTCACCCCAACCTTCTCAAATTCGTTGTACGTTGGAGGTGCCTTAATTATGCTTCATAGATTTTGCATCTTCACGGCGTTATGATTTTCTTGAGTCGTATATATGGACATCCTTGAAATATGTAGCTAGCTGATCAAAAGCTTGATATAATGACCGTAAATGCATGACACCACCCTGAATATTCTCACAAGGTAAAACTACTATATATGCAAGGTAATCAATAGCTCTATACATATAAACGATGCATGCGTACGTACGATGTGCAATTACCATGCATGCGATAATCTCTCAACCGTATTGTTTCTATCCAGCTTAAATTTATATATAACTGTCTCATCGCGCACAGTATATATATATATGCGCGCGGTATTTCGTTCGATCGGTTCCCGGGTGTCTGGTGTGTGCATGCTAATAGTATATCCAGTTGGGCGCCGTTCCCTTTTCAGACGAGGCTGCAGCAGGATCATCGGAGGATGACTTGGGTGGAGATGTCGATATTGGTCAGGAAGGGCGCGGGGCGATTAGAGACGACGAAGGCAAGGACGACCTCAGGGGCGAGCTTCTACGCAGGTACGGTGGGTACCTGAGCGGCCTCAAGCAAGAGTTCTCCAAGAGGAAGAAGAAAGGAAAGCTTCCGAGGGAGGCACGGCAGGCGCTGCTGGACTGGTGGAATGTACATTACAAATGGCCATACCCCACGGTACCTAGCTACTCTCAATAAGTTCTCTCAACATTTTTCGTATACAGCTAGAGGTGTAAATGGATCGGATCTTACCTGATCCAAATCCAAATCCGATAAGAGAAAGATCCAACCTGATCCAATACTCTTTTTCCTGAACCTGAATTTACAACCGATAGTAATTACTCGTCGGGTTTGGATTTGCTCCGAAGTGCCCGAATTAGAGCTCGCCCAGGCACACCACGCATGTCTCGGCCTCGCCGCGGCGGCCACCCGCCGCCGGTAGCCTCCCGATCCCAACAACCTCGCCGAACGTCAACACACAGTGGCCCTCCTTGATCATCCGGGTGGGGACGGAGGCCGCGCTGGGGCGACTGGAGCAGGGCGGCGGGGGGTGGCTACTCTGGGGGGCCCGTAGGGGAACACGGCCTGCATGGCTCCGAGGGAAAAAATCCTCTACTCTAACCCGCAGAGGTCGCCGCAAGCATGGTAATCACCGCTGATGGAGAGCCGCAGGGGGGAGGCAACTAGGAGTGAAGGCTTGCCTGCTGGGTGGCAGTGGGCAGCGGTGATGGCGGTGAGGCGGCGGGTGCGCTTACATACAAGGCAAGAGAAGAAGGCGCCGGGGCGAGGTGGATTGATCGGCAAGTGGCTAGCGGTCCGGATGTGCGGAGTGCCAGCCCGGCTTTCGCTAATGCCAGAGGTCGCTCCTAGGGTGTTTCTTCGGTGACACCTTTGTCGGGCGGACGATTAGCCCCATCAATTGAGCAGCCGGGCTGCTCGGGACGGGAACCGGCACCTTTGCCGGGCGGCGGTCGAGACGGTTCTCTCGTGGCGGTGCACCGCGGCCCCTCTCCCATGGTGAGGAGTACTATGTCCAAGGTAACGAAGCCTACAACACCGGTGCCGGGGGAGGCTCTCTTCCCCGCAGCAGCAGTTGCCCACGGTGAAGCGTCGAAGACTTTGACCTAGACCGCAAGCGAGACGGCGATCGAGAGCGAGAGACCAATCTAGAGGAGGAATGTGACCAGGCGGATGACCGGGAAACTGAGCTCGATCGATCTAGAGAAGGAATGTCTCCTCTCCGTGACGATGGCACTGTGACGACAGCACCACTGCCACCGCGAGTACAACAACATCGATGGGAGTAAATATCGGGGCCCGATAAACATTATCTCTGATTCGAAATATGTAATTTCGGGTTACGCTCGAACCCGAACCTGTCATTGCTTCGCAGGGTTCACCCGAATACACTCCAAACCCAGTAACATATGTGGACTCTGGATAGGTTAACGGATCTTGTGAGTCCGTTTACACCTCTATATACAGCCTCAACCCCACCCCCATCGTCCCTCTCTCTCTCTCTGTATATATATATATATATGTGTGTATAATTACGTATACTTTTGGAGTCCCAGAATTTCTTTCACCTCTCTCGCGA
The DNA here is from genome assembly GCA_036172225.1 of Cryptocoryne crispatula var. balansae. Taxonomy (NCBI): domain Eukaryota; kingdom Viridiplantae; phylum Streptophyta; class Magnoliopsida; order Alismatales; family Araceae; genus Cryptocoryne; species Cryptocoryne crispatula. The sequence goes on along the minus strand of CM069935.1, from coordinate 254,335 downwards.
ACATTTTACGAAAAGAGTCAAGTCAACTAAGTCATACTGATTAGATTAAGGACAAAACACTCTTTTCGATGAGATATTTACGAGAGAATTTAAGCAGAGCTTCTACTCACCGCCTGGTGCATGCTGAAGGGAATCGGAACTCATATTTTTTTGACCTTGTTTGTTTAAAAGAAAGTTGGTCGACATTGAGTTTAATTAATGTACGTCGTTTCTGATCAGGAATTCAAGGGCGTGCTTGTGTTTTATTCGGCATTAATCAATAATTCCCGATGGTCGTTGTGTAATAAATACGCAGGAGGCGGATAAGATTGCGCTGGCAGAATCCACCGGTCTGAACCAGAAGCAGATCAACAACTGGTTCATAAACCAAAGGAAGCGGCATTGGAAGCCGTCCGAGAACATGCAGTACGCCGTCTTGGACAACCTTTCTTCTGCACCACCCTTGTATCTGGACGATTGACTGGGGATCACACATCTCAGGATCAGGGTGGTGTTCTTCAAGACAAGCGGCCGGCGCCGTGATCGTCTCTGCCACTTTTCAGTCCTTTTTTCCGCTGGCTTTGTATAACCTTTCGACGGCAATGGATAGATGTACGGTTCCCGTGTGTAGATGAAGTTTATATATTCAGAACAATTCGATCTGGGTCTTGCAGAATTAATGAGATCTCTTGAGGCCTAGCTTAATTATATTGCTTGCCTCTCTCTCTCTTCAAGTTCTCAGCGCCATATATCATTAATGAGGTGTTTGGTTGTATGATAATTTTTTGTATAAAAAATTGTATTATAATAAAAAGTAAACCAGCTCATCACATAAAATTATCAGTTTCGGAGGGATGTGATAAAAAAATACCATAGACCACAAGAAAAAAGAAAGAGATGAGGCCATCTTCTTTTTTTTTTTGTTTAAGAAGAAAATCACTTGAAAACATAAAATTGTCATCAAATATTTGTTATCCATTGCCTTCACTTTTTTTGTTATCACATTTTACCAATCATGACAATTTCATGACATTAGTCTGTTCTTGCTTTATTTTAATACACCATTTTTGACGTGAAAAGCTATACAAGATTCTAGTGCAACCAAACATCTTATTAAAATTTTTATTTCTTGGACGTAATCTCTTGGTAGATGGTGATGATAGGAGTAGCATACATAATATAACTATAAATTAACACTAGATTGATTAATATTTGAGTATCTCAATCAATCAAATTAAAATTTTTTTATCACAGACTGAGGTTAATTAAAGATGAACTTAAGAGTTCATACCTTCGGATTAAGCCAAAAAAGATGCCACCTTATTTCAACCTATTAATATGTGATAAAAAAAGGTGCTTAATTTTATAATTATATTTATATATTGATCTGCTTAAATCTTACTTTAAAATTATATTATACATACAACTCCTATCCTTTCTATGAAGAGATTATGTTTGAAAAAAGTATAAAAGCTAAAACGTATAACTTAATATTAAGATTTTTATCAAGATATGCGTCTAGAGGTTAACGGTTTAACCGAACATAACTAATGAGATTATGAATTAGGTGTTAAGGGCTCATTAATAAGGATCCCACACACATTACACATAAATATACAGAGTAGATCGGTAGATTCTCTGTTTTATTATATTTTAGCCCTCGGACCATCATCTTCTTCTTCGTCGGGCGGCGGGACAGAGACAGCCGAACTGCGATGGTACTGGCGTTGGCGTCATCCCTCTCCCACCACGCTCCATCCACGCCTGCTACTGCCGCCACCACCACTTGTACCGCTCGCTCCACCTCTCGGCTTCGCTTAGGACTCGCCCGTCCCTCGCCCGCGGCCGGCTTCCGTTGCTCTGCCGAACGGCAGGCGCTCTTCAACCGCATTGCCCCCGTCTACGACAACGTAAGCGCCACCAAAAATCTCTCCTTTTCTTGCATATTTCCGGCGAGCTAGAAGCATAGTTCCTCACGGTCGGCGCCGTTCTGCAGCTGAACGACTTGCTGAGCTTGGGTTTGCACCGGGTATGGAAGAGGATGGCCGTGTCTTGGAGTGGGTGAGCTGTCGTCTAACATGGCGGTTTTTTCAAGGGTTTCTATTTGCTACGCGAGAATGGACATAAGATTCGATCGATCTGTGGTGTTTCAGGGCGAAGGAGGGGGGCCGGGTGCTGGACTTGTGCTGTGGAAGTGGTGATTTGGCTTTCCTCCTCTCCGAGAGGGTCGGGCTTCCAGGAGAGGTAAACTTCCGCTGTGCCAACCGATTGAGTATGGACGCCATCTTTGTTTTGCAGTCTCTACTTTATGTACGCTTTTCTCGTTTCATGTTCAGCGCACTTGTTTGATCCAATGCTATCGGTTGGTTGTGTAAGTGAGCAATGATGGATCGTAGCCCTGAAATTGAGAACCGTGTACCGTTCACCTCGTTGCTCAGGGGCATTGCAGTGTGGGGTAAGTCACTACGGTCCACACCCGTTATGTCTCTTCTCTGGAAAAGGTCTATCCCAATCCCAAAGGGTGTACATACCGTGCTGAAATCTTCTTTATTTGCATTGTTACCGCATATAGTATAGGAAATCGATATATTATATGTTATCAAATATCACTACGTTGGACATCATGTTTTTCTATTTAAATGATTGTCTTTATATATTGTATTGCATTTCTGTTAATTGTGGAATGAGTACTCTAGGCCGATTCTGGTCCGGACTGGAATGGGAACAATCATTTCTCACAGGGAAACCAGATGCCTTGGGTGAAAACAAGAAAGTAAATAAGCTTTGACAGAAACGGCTGGTCCATAATGCTGACAATATCCTGCAATCCTTGTTTTCAATCTAAATTTTCGTTCTGTTTTTTTTTATGCCATAGTGTATACATAATATACTATCATATGATTAATCATCCAATGAACTACATACTTCACTGATCAGTGATCAAACCTGCATCATTTTCACAGTTAGTGAACAGTCTAAAGTCTAAACTACATGTTATCCACACCCTTGGGCAGGCTACTTGGGATGAGTTGTAGATCTCATAGTTGTTCTTAAATATTTCAGCATAATCAAGAACAGACCCACATTTTTCTATTTATTTTGTATTTTTATGAAACTTTATGATCTTTCATCTAATTCATTTTATGTTACTTTCTTGACTGAGAAAGAATTCTCCAACTACTTCAAAACTTGTGCAGCAAAATGACTGACACTTGAAGCGGGAATCATGCAATTGAAGAATTGTATATTTTACTTAGGAAATCAATGGCACATGGAAGTTCATAATTAGATATCTTTCCATCTCTGTTTGCAGGTAACTGCCCTTGATTTTTCAGCAGAGCAATTGCTGATTGCTTCATCCCGTCAAAGTTTATCTTGGAAGACTTGCTACAGAAACATCGTGTAAGCACTGAGTTCGTATGAAACTCTTGTGTGTGGTGAAAGAGGGACATATGCATTTGCATATATACAGACAAATACATGTACGGTCTTGTCCAGTAAATCCCCTTGGGAGATTTTTGTGTGTGTGGAAAGTACTACTTAATATGCACAAAAGGTCATGATAACCTTGTGATGATGTTTCGGATCATGATATCATCAACTTCTTTATTTATGCATGCACTCATTCTTCTTATAAAGACCTGGGAAAAAAAACCACTCGTGCAGCTTGCTTATTTAAATGTTGGCAAAGCAATGATATTTTAATTACATCTGATATCTCCAGATGGGTTGAAGGGAACGCACTTGACCTACCCTTTCCTTCAAGCTACTTTGATGCCATTACAATTGGTTATGGCCTACGCAACTTGGTCGACAAGCGTAAAGCAATGCAAGAGGTACTTCGAGTTCTGAAACCAGGTACTTTACCCTTTTAAGTGAGAGTAATGAAGTTTGATATGCAGATTGGTTATCTTGCCTCTTTGACCTTCTCTTTTCTTTCTTCCAGGTTCAAGAGTATCCATCTTGGATTTTAACAAAAGCTCAAATGCATTTATTACCATGTTTCAGGTATTTAAAATGCTCATAAAATCAAGAAAACTTGAATTAATTGCTCCTAAAACATGTATCTACTGATCTTTGCTGGACATATATCAACATTAGCTGTTGTCAAGAATTTAGATGCTCAGTCAAAACTTAAATGCAGTTTATGATGTATAGGTGTTTGAATAGGTACTTTAATTTAACTTGGATTTTGTTCTTTTATGATGTTGTGGATCATATCTGCCATGATGCTATAACCTTTGGCATTAAAATGAACCCATGAGATATCCACACTTAAAGAGAACAATTGTTAAAACCATCTCTTTAGTTTTTGTGGACAGAGTCTGTAAACAAAATTTCAGTTTTATGTCTCGTACAATATTTGCTGTTCAATTATGTTGTCTTTAAAATGCTGGTGTTCCGGTAAACAATTTTAGCTCATGAAAGGTCCTGGATATATGTTGAAGCTCAGAACTTCATGGCTTGGTGAAAGTGTTAGGTACGTCTCCTATTCTCAATCCCAGCATGAAGAATAGAGCCCCATCCATCCAGAAAGAGTGGACGCATGAAGTACATCCATCCACATATAGATACGTGGGCATGCACATCTATGCCGATGCCTTTTTCGACACAGTGATAGCATCATCTTTCACCATGCAAGAGACAAGAATACAGAGGCATGTCTGTGTGGGAGACATGCATGCCTGTGACTTCATCTGGACATGCGTGGATAAGCATGATTTAACTTATCTGAACGTGAGACAGTTCTGCAGTGCCTATAAGATGGTACTACTCAGGCTCTCACCACCATACACACCGTTGTACAGACCCTGGAGTGCGAAATCGTGAGATCCATTGGTATGGTATGTGAGAGAGATGATTTGTTTATCCTTGTTTATTTGGCAGCTTTGAGAGATGATTTGTTCCTCTTGGGGAGAGAGCCACTCCATGTGTTTATTCTTCTTATTTAGTGAAGTTTTTGATTGTCATCGCCCGTGGATGTAGGAAGACACATTGTCTTGTTTGATGCACGTTTAATTCTTGTTTTCTTGTTGTGTGTTTGTTTTTTCTTCTATCTCTATTTTTAGATTGATATCCAGGGGTTAACTTAATTCGGTAGAGTCAGGTGTTCTATTCCACGTGTTACAACAAAGTAATATCAGAGCTCAGTTCTATTCGATTTGCGTGAACTTATCATGTTGTCATTGAGGATGAAGATCGACATCAGTTCGTCAAAGTTGGACATTATAGAAAGCGACATGAAGTGATGAGTTTATTTCTACTTGAAGGCTGGTGTTTTTATAGATTGGCCAGCATCACCAAGAGATTTTTCTAAGCCGTCTCATGCAGCATCCAGCATTTGTCTTATGGTGCAGATCCAGAAGTAGGTATTTATGTTATGCAAGAAAACAGGGTTATTGGTAGGGTCAAGGCATAACTATCTGGTCGCATTATTTTGAATGAACTTGAGGGCAGGTAAGAGGATATCACACATTCTACAATGTACTTACTTTCAAAGTCCTCGTGGAGAAGATGACAGAGACAACTGTTTCTTTTCTTATGTTCTCCATAATTTTACTCTCAATTAGCAGTAAACAAAATTAATCAAGTGTTATATCACATACCCATCACTGCATCGTACTTAAGGATGCATGGTATCAATAAAAAAACTCGTTTTCTTTTCATGGAGTGAAAGGTAGCAAAGCGGGTAAACTTTGTTGGTCAATGTGTCTCATTCATCCTTTAGGGTGGGGATGTAGACTTAAGATCCATTATTGAGGGCTCACTTGTCATTAAAACATGGTGTGGAGAAGGGCATCTGATATTCTTGTAGACTATCAGCTTCTAAAGTGGCATACCACGTTTTTGCTATGCGATAGCTCTGATCTTGCTTATCTTACGTCCTATTTAATGAAAGTCCACTGTAGGAACTGGCAAAATCTTCCATGCAATTGTTACTTTTTACACAGCCTGCACCTTAAAGTCTGTTCTAAGCCATCTGATCTGGTTTTCATTTCTTCTAGGAATATATGATAGACAATGTCGTCAGAGGTATGGCAAGCAGTTACGGGCTTGAAAAGGAGTATGCCTATCTGAAAACATCAATTCAGGAATTTTTGATAGGTACTTCAATGTTTCTCTTATTTTGCATGGAAATTTCAAACCGACATACCATTTAATGGCCGTAGTCCTGATATACTCCTATTAGCTTTCCGGACCATAGAGTTGGGTTTAAGAAGGCAGACATTGCCCTTTATGGAGGATTGAAACAATGAACCTAATTATCCATTGCTTTTCCTTTTGTGATGGTCTTGTACTTAAATTTTTAAGATTTGCCTGGATTGCTACTTGATATGGTAAATCCAACTAGCATAAAATCATCAATCCTGAAAAGAGTTGCGTTCGTTCCGATGTTCGCATCTAGGCTGGGGCAACCACTTTCTTCATCTGCAGTTTTCTTCAAGTGTATGTGTTAACATTGTATTCGGTTATCTGGTGGATCAGTTCTTAGAAATTTGAGAAGTTGTCAGTAACCTGCGACTACATCTCTCAGATCAACATATCCTCTTTTCTTGAAGGACCGCCAGCTCACTAGCTCCAGTATTGCAGGGAGGGAGCTGGAGGAACTTGCTAGTGAAGTAGGATTCTCTACGGCTAAGCACTACGAAATTGCCTGCGGACTAATGGGTAACTTGGTAGCTACCAGATAAAGAAACTGAAATATTCTGTACATTTATCCGAGTCCTGATCTCTTTTCTTCCCGTTGCAAACGCCAAGAAACAGGTGCATCCTTGTAGCTCTTTCCATTTGGTTATATGGCTGTAGTCGTCACTCCATCCGAGGCTCCAAGTGATAAATAAAATCACTTCACTTCAGATGGATAGACCTTAGAGCTGCTTCTGTTATGTCTTATGTCAGACCCCATCGGATTTTAGGCCCCGTTTGGTAATTGTATTCAGCACCTCAATCACCATCCATTTTGAAGTCGATAACGGTAAAAATGATCGACAAGTGTTTGAGTACCAGTATCGGTATTGAAACTTCCGGTGCAAACAAGGTATCATACGTAATACAAGTGTTGAGTTGTACCAATTTTGATATGGAAATAGTAATATCAATATTGATATAGTATCAAAAATGAAACTCTAACCAAACAGGGCATAAAGTATGATTTTTTTTGATACTCTGACCGAGCAGGGCATCAGAAAAGTTAAAAAGTAAAACCGGCGCGCATGTCTTGTTCACATGAACGGTGGAACTATAATCCATCTTGTCCTTGCTGCTCACCGGGCGTGGGCGTGGGCGTGGGCTCTGAGCAAGTAAGGTGGCTATTGGTTTAGGGTAGTCAATAATATTCTAGAGGTTAACTGTTTATTTGTACCTGCTTCAGCGCTTTCTAACGTAGATGTGACACTCTGATTCCCGGGGCTATATAGTGTTACTTGTCAGCTGGTAGGAGGCTTAATTCCCCCTAGTGAGGATTAGGATCCAGTTGTTAACCGGATTGACACGGGAGAAGATTAGGAGAGTACTTGTAACGTTACTGTTTTTAAGTTAAAAAAAAGGAATAATTAATTATTATATTTATTATTACTATTTTCTTCCCCCCTCCCCTGTTATTTTTCCTTCGGTTACGCCCCCCCCCCTCCCGAAACCTCCTCCGCGAGCGCCCTATCCTTCTTCTCCTTCTTCTTCTTCGTCGCCGCGTTGTTCTCTCTCTCTCCCCCCCCCCGGTTGACCTCGGCCGCCGCCGCAGCCCTACGCGCGCCGTCTCCGCCACCCTCCTCCGCGCCACGCCAGCGCGGGTCCGCGGCCGCCCGCTGCCCGCAGCGCCGCCGTTGGCATCGACCCCCCACGCGCGTCGCCGGCGCCGCCCGCGCAGCCCCGCCGCCCGCGACTCCCCCTGCGCGCCGCCGGCGCCGCCCCCGTGCAGCCCCGCCACCCGCGGCCGCCGCCCCGCGCAGCCCCGCCACCCGCGGCCGCCGCCCCCGCGCAGCCCCGCCGCCCGCGACCCCCCCTGCGCGTCGCCGGCGCCGCCCCGTGCAGCCCCGCCACCCGCGGCCGCTGCCCCGCGCAGCCCCGCCGCCCGCGACCCCCGCCCGTCGCCGGCGCCCGCCCCCGTGCAGCCCCGCCACCCGCGGCCGCCGCCCCCGCGCAGCTCCGCCACCCGCGGCCGCCGCCCCGCGCAGCCCCGCCGTCCGCGCCCCCCCGCCGCGGCACCCGTTGGCCGGCCGGCAGGCCGTTGACGCCGCGAGACCGCCTCACCGCCTCGGCCTCCGCGCGCCCGGCCCTCTGCGCCACCGCCCGCGCGCTGCCGCCCGCGTGCGCCCGCCTGCACCCGGCTGCGCCGTCGTGCGCCCCTCTCTCCGCGGTAACATCTCCCTCTCTCCTCTCTCATACCCCCTCTCACCTATCGCCTCTCTCTTATTATATCCATTTGTTCTTGTTAGATCATTTATCCTCTTTGTTTTAGCAGATTATCAGGTTACCATTCGATTCCGTTTTTCGTCGCCGATTTGACCGCGGTAACACACTCGCCATCTGGATCGATTCCGTTGGAATTCCGTGCGCCGTTGTCGTCGTCGTTAAGGTAGGCGTCTCGGCTATTTTTAGCACTCCTATATATGTGATTAAATCGTAAAAACTTGTTTAGATCATCATGATTAGTACGGTATAATTTGTGGGTTATTTCTGGCATATTGGCATGATTAGATAGAGTTAGATTAACTTAGATTAACTTGTTTAATCATGCATGTTTAGGTTGATTTAATCATCCATGTACGTTAATTGGCTTGTTAGGTTTTATTATGTTTGAGTCTAGTTAGTTTTAACCTACTTGCATTACGGTGATCTTTAATATGTATATTCTGATTTGTTAAAAAAGCCGATGTAAGGTTTAGGCTTAGTGAGGTTAGAGTTTAGTTTGGTTTCATGTATGCAGTAGGTAGTAGTGACTGTCTAAACATGTGATTGACATCTTTAGTTTGTAGCTTGCATAATCTTATTTAGATGCATCATATGATAGACTGGTTCTAGTTTGTGCTAGACTGTGATATGGTATGCAAATATGGGGTGCATAGAACCATGGGTGTTCATATATGTATTTCATGTTTGATTTGCCAATTAAATGTTCATGTTTACTGTCTGAGTTAATTATATGCTTGCATGGTGTTGAATGTGGTTAGTGCAGTGAGCTGCATTGTGGTTGTATGTACTTCACCAGACTAAATTAGTGTCCCGTGGGCAGCGAATATTAGTTGAATCTGGAGCATCCTTCGATCCCAGATACCGCGGTTTATCCTAAGTACTCCCCTGCCTAGGGGTACTATGGGATTTAGTTACTATATGTTACTTCCTACTATATGGTAAATCTGGTGCTAGTTTTGTGATGTGACTACATTTATCAGATGGAGCATGGTATTTACTCAGACAGGTGTCTAGTTGTGTGGATTGACATAGATGGTAGTGTTATAGATGTGTCATTGGTTTTATGTCAGGTCTATGTGTTCTGGGCATACCTAGAACAGTTTAAGGTGTAGGTTATGTTGGTTTTAATGCATATAGAGTCTAGTCATCATATGGGGTAGTTGATTGATTCTTTAATCAATTAATTGAAGATATATAATTAGTTTACACCATATGTATTAAATCTGATTTTAGGCTTAATATGTATTGTATACCACTAGAATCACTAGTATAGTGGGGTAGTTCGGGTGTAAGTCCTCTGCGAGTACCGTGGTGACTCGCCCCTTCCGTTGTTAATATTTTCAGGATTGCAGGTTTAGCGCAGCAGAAGTGTAGTGGTATTTTGGAATTCGAGGAGCTAGTGGTTTTCTCATTCAATGTCGGTATTTAATTTGTTAGATAGATGTTTGATTCTATGTTATTAAGTTGTAAAAGTTTGGAATTATGAATCTTGATTATGATTTTAGTCTTATTTGGTTCCAGACCGATATTCTTTCCCATTACTTCGCCGGATTATCTTCCGCTGTGCATGTTAAAAATCCGGGTCGTGACAGTACCGATCGGATCAGGTGTCTTGAGTTGTTCTCTGGGCCAGATGGGTAAATTCATTCGATGTGTCTGGTGTTGGAGAGCCGTTACTTCAAAAAAAAAGAAAAAAGAGTGATCAGGAGAGCCGTGCTTGGGGATCGATCGATTCTCCAGAAATCGTCTCTGGTGTGGGTATGTAGCTCGGTACACATGACAGTTACTTTACATGGTTATCTCCGTCTTGAATGCCAACAACCACCTTCTCACCTACGAGCAAGAGCCCCCTCCGAATTAATTAAGCCGAGGCCGTGGGTGGTGGGCGGGCAAGAATCCCGTTTGTTGAGCGTTGGCAGATGCAGGCCCCTTTCCAACAACTTTTGGAAATGGGATTTTTCTTCCGTTCACACACCGAGCGCAGCCGATCGAACACCGGCCGTATGGTTGGTTCTCATCAATTTTATATATTGAGGCTGCCGTTTGGGTTTTTGTTCGATGGATCTTTCTAAACTCGGTCGTATGATATAATTTTTATTTATTTCTTGAATCTGTCGACGATTTTAACGTCTGATGCCTGTTTATATATATTCACAATCGCGTTTAGGAAGTTGTTGTTTGAAATTCCAATTTCCAGCATGTACCTAGAATCACTTTCTTATCATCCGTTACTAGCTACTTCCCATGCACTGAGAGAGAGAGAGGGAGAGGGAGATGAACAGATAATGTGAGTGTGTAAAAAAAAGATAAAAAGAAGAAACACGAAATCATCGAATAAAAAATAGAATTCAAAAGGTGACGTAGAAAGTTGTTGTTTTTTTAATTTTTTGTAGATTTTTTATGTGTTTTTCAAGCTTTCTTCTTTCGTCGAATCCTTCTCACAAGTAAGTCAATATATAATAAGGAGTGTGAATGGGTTACACTTGGAAATTTCTTTACCAATCTATCTACGTCGCCATACTTCGTCTATATATATATATAAATGATGACAAAACAAGGTTCCAAGTATCGTATCACACATACGAATATCCTTCCTTTCGTCGTCGCATCCGCATTGATTACGTAGGTAAAAGAGAAGAGTCAAACCACGCAGTCGCAAGATGGTCGTCCGAACCCCGATTCCTCCGGCGACTCAAAGACAAGGGCGCGGGATGTTGGATGGAGTTCCGAGAGAGAGAGATGGATGGACCCTCGGCTGTACGTCCGAGATTCTCCGATTATTTGGGGGAGGACCTCCTCAGCCGTCAGCGGCATCAGACGTCCGCGGGCGCGGCGTCGACCGTGCTGACGGCGGGGGAGGAGCGGCGGCGGCGGCGGCGGCTGCTGCTCCCTCGCTCGCTCCTGCTGTTCTCGGCGAACTTGAGGCTGGGGAGGTGGGCGCCCTTCTCCTTCTCGGCGGAGCTCCACTCCCGGGAGTAGTAGCTAGGTCTCCTCCGTCGCCTGCTCCGACGGGGAGGGACCGCAGAACATGCCCCTCCCCCCCACTGCGCGCGGGAAGTAGAGATGAACGCGAGGGGCAGGGTGCAGCACAGGATCATGACCCCCATGTACACGATGCCCTCCTCCTTGTCGTACCCTTGAAGAAGAGCAGCTGCGTCACGACGGCGCCCACGTTGCCGCCGCCGCCCGCCATCCCCGATATCACTCCCAGCGATATCCAATGACCAATTGTTCGAATCTATCGAATATAAGTAATTTATTTTGTTTGATAAAAATGTTAATAAAAATATTTGTTTTTAATATCGTTCAATCAACTATTTTATTAAATATTTGACAAATTTAAAAATAGATTTTAAATAAATTTCAAATATTTAAATAAAACTCTAATAAAATTTAACTAAAAGATAGTGTGACAGTATTACATCTTTCAAGGAATTATATCCACCAACATGTTGCACCCGAAGCCCAACGCCAAAATAGCCCATGAAGTGATGCCCTCCTGAAGTCCAACGCCAAGACATGCACATTGTGTGAAAGCGTCTGAAAACAAAATAGTTAAACCCAATGTCTGATTCGGTCAGACGTTTTTCAGATATTAGAGGTTAGGTAAGAAGTTGAATTATATAATCTGTCTTATGTAACGTAATATAAATGTTCTCTTATGTTGTCCCCCCCCCCCCAAAACAAAAAAAGAGTGCTCGGAAGGCAACATTTTTCTCGGCTCGGCAGGTGCGTTTTGACCAAGATACAGCTAGTTCGCCGGTTCATTCAATTCAATTGGCCGTTGGTTGGAAGGGGGGGGGGGCGGTGGAATCTACGAAAGAATCCAGTTTTTGACCGTGTTCGCACAGGCCGACGACCTTTTCAACAACCATCTTAGCGATTTTCTCTTCTTTCTTTCCGTCGCTTTCGTTAATAGTTATTAAGAACAGATGAGCAAGATTCAAAGGTACGATCGTATGACATATTGGTGCAGCACGGGCAACCGAATCTCTCTCTCTCTATATATATATATATATACTTCTTTCGTTTCGTTGTAGAATCCACATACATCATTAAAAAGTCAACCAGGCACTCGCTAGACGGAGAAAATTAAGAAAGGGCAGCATATATATATATATATATATATATATATATATATAGGACAACCACAGAAGAAGAAGAAGACGACTTACAGATCGTCCGGGCCGGCGACTCGCCCACAAGGCAGGGCCGGCTGTTTTATCGTTTCGGCGACGACGAGATATACCGATCCGATCACCGGGGGAGCAGAGCAGCCTCAGACGTAACCGGGCGTTGCGTCGACGGGGACGGTGGGGGAGGAGCGGCGGCCCCTCCCCCGCTCGCTCCTGCTGTTCTCGGCGAACTTGAGGCTGGGGAGATGGGCGCCCTCGTCCTTCTCGGCGGAGCTCCACTCCCGGGAGTAGTAGTGCTCCTCCGTCGCCTGCTCCGACGGGGAGGGACCGCAGAACATGCCCCCCCACTGCGGGAAGTAGATGAACGCGAGGGGCAGGGTGCAGCACAGGATCATGATCCCCATGTACACGATCCCGTCCTCCTTCGCGTACTTGGAGCCCTTGAAGAAGAGCAGCTGCGTCAGGACGGCGCCCACGTTGCCGCCGGCGCCCGTCATCCCCGATATCAGCCCCAGCGATCTGCGCGCGGCAAGGAATTAAGGTGAGTGAGATTATTCTAATATATATATATATATGCATTCTCTCCGCTCATCGCGGCTACCTACTGTCCTTTCTAAATCTCGCCTTAATTTAAATATAACGAGAGCTAGGCATGCGCTAATAATTAATATTATTGATGGCGGCGCGCGCGTCCCTATATAAATTTCATTCATTGAATTAGTAATTAGTTACCTCCGGGAGACGAAGGGGACGATGCCGAAGGTCAAACCGCAGGCGGCCTGGACGAAGAGGGAGAACAAGATCATCACCACGATGGCCGGCGTCAGAGACCCTGTCTTGCCGAGCGCGATGCACAAGACCCCGCCCAAGCTCTGCACCACCCACAGCCCCCACAGCCTTCCCCGCATGCCGTACCTCTCCGCCAACACGTCCGACAGCAGTCCCCCGGCGGGCCTCGACACCAGGTTCGCCAGCCCGAAGCTGGCGGCGATGATGCCCGCCACCCGCAGGTTGAGGTGGAACCGGTCGTAGAAGTACTCGGCGATGATGTTGTCCACCGCCAGCTCCACCCCGAAGCAATACCCGTAGGTGAGCGCCAGGATCCACCCCCGGTAGTTCTTGACGGCGTTCTTGAAGACGTTGGAGAAGCCGTCCTTGGCCTTCTCTCCCGACCGCTTCAGGTCCTTGGCGTTGCCGTCGGGGAAGTCCTGGCCGAGCACCATGACCGCGATGGCCGATAGGGTCTGGATGAACCCCGGGATGAAGAAGGCGATGCGCCAGGCCGTGAACATGGTGCTGCCGATGCGGTGGATGAGGGTGTAGACCAGGGGCATGATCAGCTGGGTGGCGCCGCCGCCCAGGTTGCCCCACCCCGCGGCGACGCCGTTGGCGACGCCCACCTTGGGGGCGGAGAACATGGAGCTCATCCAGAACTGGCAGGACACGAAGCTGGCCAAGGAGAAGCCGGTGCAGAAGCGGACGAGGAAGTAGGAGGACGGGGAGCCGATGGAGCAGGTGAAGAAGACCGGGGGAGCGGTGACGAGGATGAGGGCGGAGGATGCGAGGCGGGGTCCGACGAGGTCGCAGGCCGTGCCCATGGCCAGCCGGGCGAAGACGGCGCCGGAGACGGACGCGACGCCGGCGTTGCCGATGTCCGTGGACGTAAGGTTGAGGTTGTCGCGGATGATGGGGAGGAGAGGCGGTGCCGCGAAGGTGGAGACGAAGCAGGAGAAGAAGGAGAACCAGGAGAGGTGGAAGGTGCGCATGTGGGGTGCCGCGAAGGAGAAGATGCGTAGCTTGGTGGCCTTGTTCTCCGAGTCCACCGGCAGAGCGAACTTGGTCCCAGCTGCTGCTGTCGGCGCTCCGTTGAGGACGGCGGCGCCGTTGGGCTCTTTGCTCAGGTTGGCCATCTCCATCTGTGCTGCCTCGCCTCGATCGGATCGAAGAGGCGACTGTGATCACAGGGGAGGGGATCCGACAGTCGAAGAAGAAGAAGAAGCGATCTTGGGGATTCTTCAGCCTTGAGCCCGTACGTCTTCATATATAGGCCTCGCCTTCATCGACCGCCGTGGCCGCAGAAACATAAACATGAACGGGGGGGGGACAAAAGCGAGAGAGTTGACAAATGGATGGGACTGAATCTCCGTCATCTGCGAACTGCCGCCGGAATATTCATTTCTTTGCTCTCCTCGGGCGGCGCCGTTTATGACGCTGGAAGGGGGAATCTCTCCGCTGCCGCAAAGGGCACGCCCACCAGCTAGCGCTCCTTCTTCTTCCCCTGTGACAGTGTTCTCCGAGAGGGCAGCGGCGTGCCTGCCGCCGTCCCCACCGGAGCGGAGCGCGGATGACCGCTATGCCCTCCAGTCCTCGGCGAGAGGAAAAGTCGTCTCTTTCGATAACCTTTACTTGCGGGGGTATTCTCGTACTTGTCTCCCGCATTTTCAGCATAATTTTATTATGCGGTGAGCGAGTCCAACCCGGGATGTATGTGGCCCTCCGAGTCGAGGTTAGGCCGGCCCGCTGCGGGAACGTGGAGACTCGGGTCGACTCACCGGCCTTGCACCTCGCCGCATCACACCGTGGGGGGCATCTCACGTCTGGTACGGCCGCCGGACAGCTCTTCGTGGGGTCAACTGATTTTAAAGTACTTTTTGTTTAGTTTTACGAAATAGATTAAAATAAAAACGATTTTTGTATGCTGACAAGTTTTTGTTTCTAGGATAAAAATGTGTTTTTTTTGCGAAGAAGATGTTCTCTTACGACAAAACTTGTTTGGAAAGTAATTGCCAGTCATTCTTCGGAAATAGTTTTTATAAAAAATCTCCTCTGGATAAAAAAGGGAGGTTAGTGCTCCTTTTTCTTTTTTCCGTTGTGGCTCTCTCATTTTTTATTTATTTAGTTAGGCACGGTCCCGTCCTTTTTCCTAGCATATCATAACTCCCCAAACATGTTAATTTATCTTGTTTGCCTATCTTATATTTTATCTTTGAATATCTTTTCGTTACTAATTTAGAGAGAATTGATACCGAGGTTGAATGGGAAAATAGAAGGGTCGACAATTAATGCCATGGCATCTGATGATATGGATTTAAATTATATAAATAGGTGAACAAGAGACTTAACCATTAGATACACACAGAGATGACTTTTGAATATATGCAGGGGAAGTTTGGAACTAAATAGATGAAAAATATATTTATAAATTATCAAAGATGAGAGAGAATATATCAATATATTAACTAAGTCAGACGTGTCAACGACAAGTAAGGACATATTTTAATTAAAGACAATGACATGGCATTAAACAAATTCGAAAGTGTTATTTTGATAGTTGATAATTTTGACAAAACAGATAGAGAATGTAACAAAGTTTAATGCGAATTTTATCAGAAAGGATACTTTTTTATAATTTTTAAAAATATTGAAGGGAATAAAAACAAGTAAGATATATGGTCTTATGCTTATCGTAATTAAAAAATATTTGCAGGACATGATAATTTCATGCTTCACTCTCTAAAAATTATCATGTTTTCTATTGATATACTTTTTCATCATAAAATATTAAAAATAAAAAAGACTCCAAAAATCAGTAGAAAAAATGTATAAAAAATATTGTTAATATATTTATTTTAATATAACTTAACATGAAAATGTATAAAAATTATTGTTCAACCAAACACCATGTCGTGACTAGTTTAACATTAGAATGTCTTCACGCATTTTATTTTACGCGAACAAGATACACAAATATTGCTAATAAATGCCTAATTTAATATAAATATTCACTTAATTCGAGTTATCGAATTTATAGGTTTGTTTTGGTTTCATTTATTTTTGAAACCAGATGAAATGGATTGGCACGTAGTTCAATCCAAACCGAACCAAAAATTTAAAGCCAAATCATATATTTGAAACCTATTTTAGAGAACGGAATAAGTTGTTCCCGTTTGACTTGTGTGAACGTAATAAAATACATGATATATTAAATTAAAAAATGAATTTAATGCTAAAATACTTAATTGCTTTATTCTGTAATAGGTAAAGAAATTACTTATGTAGATACGGAGTAAATTTGTGACAACTCATGTCATTGTTGTTCGCTAACCAACTCCTAAATTTGGCGGCACGGCAACAGAAACTTGCCTCGAGGCAGCGACGTTTCAGCATCGCCAGCGAACCCCCTCTCCCCCTCTCCGTATATTTTGAGTCGGCGGGACCGACGCGCCTTCGCACGGCTCCGCCCCCCCGCCTCTTTCCTTCTCCCCTGATCCGGGAGGAACAAGGGCACATCATTGATAATCGAGGCGCCGAGGCAGGAGAGGAAGTCTCGACCGGACTGCCTCCTCCTCGATCCCGCGCGTGCAGATGCAGATGGGTCCTTCACTCCCTTCTCTCTCGCCGTTCTTGTTCCTCCTGGGGGCTGCCGTCCTCCTCCTCCTCCTCTCCCGGCCCGCCGTCGCCTGGCAGCACCAGCACCCCAAGGCCAGGCAGAACCTGCACCGTGCCGTGACGGCCAGAGGTGGCTCGGCCGCCTACTTGTGCAGTCACACCGACTACCCCTCCTTGTGCTTGCTCGCCGCTCGCGGAGTCAGCGGTCGCCCCACCCCGGCTTCCCTCGTCCAGGCGACCATCCAGGTGGCGATCCGACAGGCCGTCCGGGCCAAGGCCACCGCCGGCCTCTCCCGGGCCACGATGGGCACCCTGAAGACTTGCCGCCAGACCTACGACAGCGCCGTGGCCGACCTCCAGACGTCGATGAGGGCGCTCAAGAGCGGATCGCTGCCGGACCTGCGGATCAACCTGTCGGCGGTGATCACGGACGTCGGAACCTGCGATGACGCCTTCGCGGAGAGAGGGAAATCGTCGCCGCTCGTGTCCTCCGGCGCCGTGATACACAAGTTGGCCAGCAACGGGCTGGCGCTGGCCAACATGATGAAGCGTCGACGTCACTGACCGCCGGAGGATCATCTTGAGGAGTCGGAGTCAGACATGGATGTTTAACATATTCATTCCAAGGCATCGCCGTTATTCGTCTTGTTATGAATTATGGTATAATTCGTTACAAACTGGTTGAATTGTTACGAATGACAATGTAACTCGTTATGAAATTCGGTTCAACAATGATTCATCTGAATTTAGTCACTTAAATAACTGGGGTTGTGATTGGAGACGAAAACTGTTATATATATATATATTTTTTGGCGGGTAGGAGACAATTCGAACTCAATATTTTTGTTCTCAGTCGTCGCAAATAAATGGGCACCCTCGGTAATATTATTATAATATATATGATTTATCGAGTTACGACTTTCTCTCTGAGACCGAATTTCCTCCGGAGGCCTCCGATCAGGTCACATACATATTTTTGATGTGACAGATGATGTGATGAACATTAAATATGATGTAATGTCTGTCACATTAAAAATATGTGTATGACCTGACCGAACTCTCTCAGGAGACCTCTCGAGAGGATCCCGTCTCTCCCCTCCTCGTCCATCGTTCGCTGTAGAAACAAAAACGAAGAATAGCACCGCCCATCCGAAGAACACGTGCACGTCCAGTGCTGCAACACCTAAATTTGGCGGCACGGCAACAGAAACCCGCCCCGAGGCAACGACGTTTCAGCGTTGCCGGCGAACCCCCTCTTCCTCTCTCCGTATATTTTGAGCCGGCGGGACCGACGCGCCTCCACACAGCTCCCCCCCCGCCCCCGCCTCTTTCCTTCTCCCTTGATCCGGGAGGAACAAGGGCACATCATTGACAATAATTAATCGAGGCGCTGAGGCAGGAGAGAAAGTCCCCACCAGACCGCCTCCTCCTCGATCCCGCGCGCGCAGATGCAGATGGGTGCTTCACTCCCTTCTCTCTCGCCGTTCTTGTTCCTCCTGGGGGCTGTCATCGTCCTCCTCCTCCTCTCCTGACCCGCCGTCGCCTGGCAGCACCAGCACCCCAAGGACCGACAGAACCTACATCGTGCCGTGATGGCCGGAGGCGGCTCGACCACCTACTTGTGCAGTCACACCGACTACCCTCCCTGTACTTGCTCGCTGCTCGCGGAGTCAGCGGTCGCCCCACCCCGGCTTCCCTCGTCGAGGCGACCATCCAGGTGGCGATCCGGCAGGCCGTCCGGGCTAAGGCCGCCGCCGGCCTCTCCCAGGCTGCGGTGGGCACCCTGAAGACTTGCTGCCAGACCTATGACAGCGCCGTGGCCGACCTCCAGATGTCGATGAGGGCGCTCAAGAGGGGATCGCTGCCGGACCTGTGGATTAACCTGTCGGCGGCGATCACGGACGTCGGAACCTGCGACGATGTCTTCGCGGAGAGAGGGAAGTCATCGCCGCTCGTGTCCTCCGGCGCCGTGATCCACAAGTTGGCCAGCGACGCGACGGGCTGGTGCTGGCCAACATGATGAAGCATCGACGTCACTGACCGCCGGAGGATCATCTTGAGGAGTCGGAGTCAGACATGGATTTTTTACATATTCATTCCAAGGCATCGCCGTTATTCGTCTTGTTATGAATTATGGTATAATTCGTTACGAACTGGTTGAATTGTTACGAATGACAATGTAACTCGTAATGAAATTCGGTTCAACAATGATTCATCCGAATTTAGTCACTTAAATAACTGGGGTTGTGATTGGAGACGAAAACTGTTATATATATATTTTTTGGCGGGTCGGAGACAATTCGAACTCAATATTTTTGTTCTCAGTCGTCGCAAATAAATGGGCACCCTCGGTAATATTATTATAATATATATGATTTATCGAGTTACGACTTTCTCACTGAGACCGATTTTCCTCCGGAGGCCTCCGATCAGGTCACATACATATTTTTGATGTGACAGATGATGTGATAAACATTAAATATGATGTGATGTCTGTCACATTAAAAATATGTGTATGACCTGACCGAACTCTCTCAGGAGACCTCTCGAGAGGATCTCGTCTCTCCCCTCCTCGTCCATCGTTCGCTGTAGAAACAAAAATGAAGAATAGCACCGCCCATCCAAAGAACCCGTGCACGTCCAGTGCTGCAACTCTTAAATTTGGCGGCACGGCAACAGAAACCCGCCCCGAGGCAGCGACGTTTCAGCGTCGCCGACGAACCCCCTCTTCCCCTCTCCGTATTTTGAGCCGGCGGGACCGACGCGCCTCCGCACGGCTCCACCCCCGCCTCTTTCCTTCTCCCCTGATCCGGGAGGAACAAGGGCACATCATTGATAATCGAGGCGCCGAGGCAGGAGAGGGAGTCCCCACCGGACCGCCTCCTCCTCGATCCCGCGCGCGCAGATGCAGATGGGTCTTTCACTCCCTTCTCTCTCGCCGTTCCTTTTCCTCCTGGGGGCTGCCGTCCTCCTCCTCCTCCTCTCCCGGCCCGCCGTCACCTGGCAGCACCAGCACCCCAAGGCCAGGCAGAACCTGCACCGTGCCGTGATGGTCGGAGGCGGCTTGGCCGCCTACTTGTGCAGTCACACCGACTACCCCTCCCTGTGCTTTCTCGCTGCTCGCAGAGTCAGCAGTCGCCCCACCCCGGCTTCCCTCGTCCAGGCGACCATCCAGGTGGCGATCCGGTAGGCCGTCCGGGCCAAGGCCGCCGCCGGCCTCTCCCGGGCCGCGGTGGGCACCTTGAAGACTTGCCGCCAGACCTACGATAGCGCCGTGGCCGACCTCCAGACGTCGATGAGGGCGCTCAAGAGGGGATCGCTGCCGGACCTGCGGATCAACTTGTCGGCAGCGATCACGGACGTCGGAACCTGCGACGACGCCTTCGCGGACAGAGGGAAGTCGTCGCCGCTCGTGTCCTCCGGCACCGTGATCCACAAGTTGACCAGCAACGGGCTGGCGCTGGCCAACATGATGAAGCGTCGTCACTGACGTTGGCGTCGGAGCCGGAGGAAGATCTTTAGGGGTCGGACATGGAAGATTTAGATATTCATTCCAAAAGCATCGCCGTACGTCTTGTATTGCTTACTGATCAAATCCTCCGCCGTTGAGCTCTCCGGCCGTAATGTCCATACATTCATTCTGAGTTCAGAACCTGCAGGATCAATAGGGCTATTATTCGTATTATTAAAGCCGGTGAAATCTGCCGTATCTTTTCTCGTTTTTTTTTTTTTTTTTGGCTTCCGCGGATGATAAATATTTTCATTGTTTAAGAAGAGAAGATGAAGTAAAATATAAATATTTATATTGTCTGAGGTACGGTGGTATTCACCGTTTTCTTTTTATTTCCTCCCGTAAAACCAACCAAGCGGGGTGGTGTGGACACTCGACGACTCCTCCATACACGAGATTCCCACCCTTGCTTCTCGATGCTTCCCCCCTTCTTCGTCAAATCTCAAAAAAAGAGGTCACTCCACTTCGGCTTCCTCTGCCCGAGATCTGCACTCCCCGCGGAGGCGGAGATCCCTCCGTCCCTTCGGGTGAAGATGCTGCCCTGACCCGCGCTTACGTGCTTCCGCTGGCGATGGAGGAGTCTAGGGGGCGGATCAAGCGGCGGGACTCCTTCCGCCGCCGGCAGTGTCGGACGAGGCTCTTCGGGGCGCTCCTCCTAGGTTTCTGCGTGGGTGGCCTGGTGATCATGCAGGCGCGCAATGGCCGGATCGCCTTGCTGCCGCAGGTTTCAGTGGAGATGCAGCCGGAACCACCGCCCTCCTACCGCGACCGGAAGATTGCATTCCTATTCATCGCCCGCAACCGGCTTCCCCTCGATGTTATCTGGGATGAATTCTTCAAGGTTGACGTCTCTTTTGGGTTTTTGGGTGCGGAGGTATCGGGGGAACTAATTGGAGGTTGATGGAGTTACTTTGCGTTCCAGGGCGATGAGGAGGGAAGGTTCTCGATCTACGTGCATTCCCGACCCGGATTCCTGTTCAACAAGGCGACGGCGCGGTCCGCGTACTTTTATGGGCGCCAGGTGAATGACAGCATCCAGGTTCGTGTGTACGCGCCTTCGCGATTTGCTTCATCTTTCAAAAGTTCGTGCCTCCGTGCTTTATGAACATCTCCTGTGAGTATTACTTGGTTGTTTGGTGCGGGGGAGTTGGACTAGGCTAAGTCAAGGAAGTGACTAATGCGTGATGATTTTGTGATCGTCCGTATCCAAGTCATATATCTAAATTTTGAGCTGTTCTTTCACTCCCAATCACAGTGGACATATGTGAAACTCGGTGGACGTTAACACGCGCTGTAGCCCTGTGGAAGATGTAAAACAAGTTTATTTTCAGTTCTTTTCCTGCGTTTAAATATCTCTACTTGGTTCTGTATGCCTCTTGGGTTGCTTACCGGCGCTTTTTGTGGCAATCGTGATTGAAGTGATCTTCATTTCGTCCTGAAGATATTGTTGCCATTGTCATGTCGTATCATTCCTTTTGAAATTGTTAGTAGCCCAGTGGTTCCAGTGGCCTCTAAATGTAACAAGGATGTATTCCACCTGCCCAACCACGTCTGTCCTGCTGCTTCTTTGGGACAACATCAGTGTTAAGGAAGCTACATGGTTTACCTGTGTTTACGCTGACTGATTCAACTGATTTTGAATATTTGTGTCAGGTGGACTGGGGAGAATCAAGCATGATCCAAGCAGAGCGCATTCTGCTACAAAATGCTCTGGGAGATTCTTCTAATAAGCGCTTTGTTTTTTTGTCCGATAGGTGAGTGTGCATTTGAAACTTTGATGTCTGCTTCGTATCAATGATGTGATGAGATCTGTTCCAGAAAAAAATAATTACCTCTATTGTATGCATGTAGAGGTCAGAATATGTGGCAATGTTATGAAATGTATATGGCATATGTCTGTTGTTGCCCCATAAAGGCGTGGACCATATCAAAGATCAACCATAGATATAGATAAAGTATCAAAAGGTATACACGATATTGTTCTATTACGTGTGATTTTTTTTGAATTATAAAGAGTGTTAATGGAAGTTTGGGACTTTAAAGGATGCTTTACATAAGTAAAACAAAGAAATATTACATATGTATCTAAGATTTGACAGCATGCTTTAGAGCATCTTTTTCGAATATGTTGGTTCCTTCATCTAAATGATTGAGAGCCTAAGAAGGTTGTCAATCATATAATTGAAATAGATTGATTGAAGTGAAACTAGCCGTATATTTTTTGTGACTAAAAGATTCCATCGTAATTGATAAAAAAGTTACTATATGGCAAAAGATTCATAATGTGATATGGTACAGAGCAGTGGACGATAAAGAGTAGTATATGAGAATAGTAGAAGCAAAATGGTAGATGGGGTAGACATAAATTAACTTGGGGAAGAGTATCTTTTATTCTTTCTTTTATTCCAAGTGCCCAAGTTGAGAGAGACAAATAGATTAAGGAAGGGCGTGCATTGGGATGTAAGATTAAACCAAAATTGGGATTATTTGTGAAAGACAGAGAAATAAATTTATGAATTCCCACTTACGAACTTGATTTTACCAAGGGTGATGAAGATGCACCTCACACGTTGGGGAGATTGTTTATTATCCGTGCTAGAGAAAATTATTAAAGCATAAAAGCTAACTTATTAAAATTTAAATGTATATAAGTTAATATCTAGATATAACAAATATTAAATTTGGTATATATAATGAATTAAAAGTTTAAATAATAGAATATGTTTATAAATACTATGTGATTTGGAATACTTACATCTTTCTTAGGTGGTAGCCTGTAATTGTCCGAAGTCAATGTAGAATCCATGTGATTCTACTCCAAGTAATTGGGAACTAGCTTTGTTGGTTTGAGTTGAATGTTGATGAAACTATGATGTATATGCCACCAGCTTTATAGATGAGTGACCTTAAAAAGGTGCAGATATTAGTTACCTTAATACATCCCTCTCAAATATCACTTTTATCCAGTTCTTCCTAACAAAAATTACCAGTGAAGAAAAGGGATCCTTTTTATGCTTCTTGTCGTTCATTTGCAGGTCAAATTGATTTCTGGTTGAAAAGAACATAGATTGAAGTTTATAGTGGATGTAGATTCATCCATTTCAATGAACATCCTCAATAGTGTTTTTTTGGAAGGATTAAAGAATGATATCCTTTTTTTACCATATGCAAACGGAAGGCTTAAAAGAATCTTATCCCTTTTTTATCATTGTGCATAACAATAACATACAAAAACAAGTAAAAATTTTGTATTATTTGGAAGTTTTTTATGTAATATGATCCTTGAGAGGAAATGTTTGACCTTTTAACTTTTTTAACAAATCAGATATTTTTGCCGTATTTGCTTTCCTTAGATATTCTTTTCTGCAGGAAAAATTGGTCACTAATTGTTTTTCACTGTTGCTTTTTAGTTGTGTACCTTTGTATAACTTCAGCTATGTCTACGACTACATAATGTCATCATCAACTAGTTTTGTGGATAGGTGAGTTAAGTGCTTCATACATTTCTTTCAAAGTTTTGCACTGTTTTTTGTGCATCGGTTATTCTTGCTTCTTTGTTTGTTGTTGTCTGATTAAACATGCATATTTCAGCCAATCTGATTTCTTCCTTTCCCATTATTATTTAAAGGAGCTAACTGGAAAAGCAAAATGGCTATCTTTTAATGCGTATTCTACTTGCAATCCTTATTCTTGCATGTGTTACCTAAATCTATCAAACGATTATAATAAATATAATTTTTGGTAAATCATTTACATGTCATATAGAAAAACTGAGGAGATGGGAGAGAAGAGAGAAAGAGCCTGAACTGGGTTAATGTATTCTGAAAAGGAGTAGGAATAAGGTAATCCTGGATGTACTCCCATTCTAGTGACTTCTCCAGTTCAACTTATCAGAAACAGACGAAGTTTGATTCAAATTGCCGTATACTTTACTCATTTTTATTGACTTGGCACATTTCCTACCCAGTTGTATTAGGATTATAAATTGTGTCATCATAATATATGGAACTCTAAATTGCAAATGGTTTTCCATGGAAAATCTTGTGAGGAAGACTCCCAACAAGAGCTAGGATGCGCTTGATCCAGGAGAAAAGGACCTGTAAGCTTTGTGGCCAAGTGAAAGAGGATCGAGATCATATTTTTCTTATGTGCTGAGTCATGCAAGTACTCTGCAGACTTGTCTGAGTTTTTAAGGTTCCCCTTGGTGAGGAAAGTCTACTTTCATGGAAACATAAAGTACCTGCACAGCTGGATGGCTTATGTGGGCGATTTAGGTAGCTAAGCTAGAAACAAAAGGACTTTCAAAGATTCATTTGGTCCTACATGTGGTATTTTAGACAAGCTTGCCAGTTTTTTGGAGACTTGGCAGTGGCTGGAGAATGGAAATAATTCACAATTTCTTCTATTTCGAGTGTTTCCGATACATGGGAAACATCATTATTCTGTAGCCGCTCTCTTGTTCTGCTGAGAGGAGGCATTGCCCTGGCTTTCTTTGGCTTTGGTTGGTTAGACTCTTTTTTCTTGATACAGCGGTCTATTTTGTTCCCTCTTTTTTATGTAATAATGAATTGTGTCCTTCCCCCGGTTGCTTTCAGAAAGAAAATCAATTGACTTTCCAGTTTTCATGCAAATTAATTTGGACAGCGTAGGAGCTCAGGCCTTGTTTTCCTCTCAGTTTTGAGTGATCTTAAACATATTTTCTTCTTTGCTGCTTTCTGCGGATGTGTCATCCAGGGTTCTCATATTACTTGAAGTTCTTTTTCTTTTGCATTTAAACAATTGAGATGTTTGGATATTTATGGAATGGTCATTAGGTTCTTATAACCTCGTCATATAATGCTGAAAGCAGCTTTGCTGATACAAAAGAAGGCCGTTACAATCCAAGAATGCATCCAATTATTCCAACACATAATTGGAGGAAAGGTTCTCAGGTTCGTCGGTTACTTCTTGTGTCTATGTTTATTTTGTTTCTGCTATCTTTCTGTTACTTTTGTCAGCTACAGTTTGCTCATGGTGAACCAACCTTTTAATAATTTATTTTCTATGCCATCTTTAGTGGGCAGTTTTAATTAGAAAGCACGCCAAAGTTGTGGTTCGTGATGAAACGGTATTCCCAGTATTTCAGCAGTATTGCAAAGTAAGTTCGTTGGTGTTTTACCTGGTTTATATCAATCAAAAAGGAAAGAAAGTTTCTTGGTGCTTCTTGCTTTCTACTTTGTACAATTTTGAGCCTTATGCTACCTTCCTCCTAGTTAATCTAGGTTTTTGTTATTGTTGAAACATGCCAAATAAATCGTCCAACTTTGACAGATAGAGTCGACTCTTGGATATCGATATGAGAATGGAAATAGAGGAAGGAACAAGCACGCACAACAAGAAGACAGCAATTTAATGTGGATCAACAAGGCGGTGTGCCTTCCTAATCCATGGGTGGAGACGATAAAAAACTTCACTAAACTGGGAGAATTTTAGACTGGAGTAGCATTCCCCAGGAGGAACAATTCCTCTTCCCTGAAGTTCGAGTACCAAGGATTCCTCTCTTTCTCTACACCCCACCGTATGGATCTCACTCTGGTTGCTTGCTCACAGCATGCTGAAAAGAGGAGATAACCCTTCTAGTTATAGATGTATGCAGAAGCATGAAACCCACGTCTCAACATCCTTATTCATGCACGTTGCCACGTCCAGATGAGGATGCACTCGCTCTTATCTACATGGAGATAAGTGTCCCAAGGTGCTTATCCACGTAACTTTCCTACGCATGTCTGTCACTGTGCATGGCTGAGGTCCTCGCATGGATGGGTGTCCGCATCGTTCAGATGAGTGCCAAGTATTCTTCTCGCATGGATATGCATGTTACGGCTGATGGTAAGACACACTCGCTATGTAATATTCCTCCCACCCCTTCAGTTGTTATAGTATGCTCCACTTTTCAAACCAACCCTTAGTCTATTCCTGGTATGTCTAGCTCATCTCTACCTCCTTTAGATCATTTTTTTCTCAATTTATACTTTTACTCTCTTTTTTTCTCTAATTCACCTTGACAGGTCTGAATTCTAAACCAGGGTCCAAACAAAGAGGGGGCATACCAAGTACGTATGAGGATGGGTCCAGACAGACTTATAGGAGGTGGTCTAAATCGAACAAGTCAATATCTATTGACAAGTAGCTAAAATTCAACAAGTATGGCCTAGGAGATTGAAAAGCTTCACATGCTATGGAAGTTTTATGAGCTGTTGAGGTTTTTTGATCTACCACAGCACCAAGGATGGCGCACTGGGACCTTAGACCGCGAACCTTTAAGCTGAGAAAGAAGTGCAAGTCTTGGCTGCCTGATCTATCAAGATGAGTTGGTTGGATTGAGGGAACCAATCTGCCCCAAGAAGCCGATTTATCTGGTAAAGCCAATCTGTCAATGGAAGTCAACATGTTGAACAAGCTGATACTCCCAATGCTTGATTGCACGTATGTAGTCCTTGAATCTGTGCAGCTGGGGCACCATTGCACCAAGCCCCTTCCAATGTCAGGTCAGTGTGGAACCATGGGTATGAGGTATGCAGAGAAAGAATTACATGAAGAGGAATGAAAATTTAGTTGGGTGGTTCACAAGGCATGCCTGGGCGATATAAAGCATTAATAAGTTCCTACTTCCTAGTGGTGAAACTAAATGCAATGATCATTGTGGAACTAACTGGACCCTAGAGCCCACTCTATGTGGCACTAATTGTGGGACGAATAACACTAGCTGCCTGCACTTGCCATTCACACTAGTACACCAGTTCGTTGGTGTGAGCACATCCGGGGTTGTAGAAGGTACGTACTGTATATGCTTTCTGATGGTGGCTTGTTGTGAGTGCATTGGGCAATTTGGGCCTCTGTGGTGCAGGCTTAGACCATGGTTGATCTCGTGCTGTCTAATGGACCTGGACCACGTGAGCCAGACTCCCCCCTGTATCAAATTCATAATGTTATCTGATCTACTATGTCGATGTATCCATGTTAGTAATATATAAACCCCTTACCAATATGTTTGCCAATCTGTTGAGGCTTAGTCATAACTCATAATCCACAAGCTAAGGTGTGTGGCAACTGGGACGACAGAACAAAGTGGTGACTTACTTTTAGAAGAGATCTCAAAGATGAGGAAATATGTGAGTTCTCTAAGTTGATGTTGCTCCTTGATGACCATAGGTGTATTGAGAACCACGAGGATAAAATTGTTTGGTTGCCTTGTGATAAATCTATATTCACCCCCTCCCCCATGCCCATCAAAATAAAGATTTTTCTATGAAAGATAAACGAAGACTTCCAACCAGGTGTCACATCAGCAAGATCTTCTCCACTATTTCCACTATTTATGTTTTTTGTGGGACAAGGGAAGAAATGTTGGATAATCTTTTTCTCAATTGTGCGATCATCAAATCACTTTGGACAACTTTGCTTAGGAGCTAGAGTCTTCACTGGATTGACCCGAATAGGGGTGTCCATAGTTTGGTTTGGTCCGTTTTGGACCATTTTTTTCCAAACCGAACCGAACCGAATTAGGCCCTCAAACTGAACTGATTAAGTTTGGTTTGGTTTAAACGAAAAATAGATAAAATAGTTAAATTAATTATTTTTTTACATATATATTGATTTTTAAGTTAAAATGATTAAAATAAATATTATTTTTTATTAATCATATTAATATCATTTTTATTAATAATAAATAGTTTTATAATATTTTAAATAAATTGGTATGAACGGTTTGGTTTGATATAGGTCGGCTTGGAAGACTCCCAAACCGAATCAAATCGGAGGGTGGTTCAAACCAAACGGAACCGAACCAAACAGGCTAGTTCAGTTTGGTTTTTCTGCTTGAACCGTTCAATGCACACCTCTAGACCCAAACAACATTTTGGACTTACTACAATTGGCCGAGTTTGAATGTTTGAGCTTCTGATGTCAAAATGTGGAGTCTTGTTCTACCTGCTATGCTCTGGGTCTGGGCTATTTGGCCCAAAAGGAACAAACATAATTTTTGAAGATCTTTATGAGAATCCTAAATTGCTTCTCCACTTGATGGCATTCTATGTGAAGAATGGGTCGTTTGCCCACTCTGGAAACTGGATGGGGCCACTGTTAGGGACAAACTTCTACAATTCAAAACTTTCTTTGTCTAATTTTGACGTTTATCTACCATCTCCTGTAGTTGAGTGTTTTCTACTTTCTAT
The DNA here is from genome assembly GCA_036172225.1 of Cryptocoryne crispatula var. balansae. Lineage (NCBI taxonomy): Eukaryota > Viridiplantae > Streptophyta > Magnoliopsida > Alismatales > Araceae > Cryptocoryne > Cryptocoryne crispatula. Next base: position 225,698 of record CM069935.1, on the reverse strand, counting down.
TGTACTCTTCTTTTTCATATTAATCAAATTTGACTTATGCCTCTTCAAAAATAAACACTCATTTTGAAAACTTGTTGCCACTTTATAACCAACAATCATTGGCATACACCATTTGAGTCGTATTGTCAATATCGTACGGTCACAGAAGACTCTCATGGCTATTCTCCACTTCACTTGTTTTGCTCTAATATTGTGATCAATGTGTTTATTGCATCTACAATCACCTTAAACAATTGGATCAAGGATTACAGAATCAGAATTGGAGACTGGATAGACAAGTGCCGATTCCAATCCAATCCAGATTGTATTGGCAGAATTGGTTATTTCTAAAGAGAAAAACTGATCCATAATTAGTCTGGATCAGTTCTTCAAAAACCAGAAGGAAAACTTAAAAAAGTAAGGCAGATGGATTTCACATTGGATTCTGGTTGATCCAACCCTTTTGGGGTCGAATCAGTGCTGCAGCAGTGCATAGGGCGGGGAAGGTGACCTGGTACTAGGTGGATTGGAAGGCGATATAGCTGGAGTCAGCTGATCTGGCTCGTACCTTGGTCTAGGGTAGGGAAGGTGCACTGGCCACCTTTGGCTGCCAATTCCAGTGAGAGTTCTAGGAACCATGGATTGGACCAACATATACAAAGTGAGTCCTCATGTGGTAATGCAGCACGGCTGATACACTTCTTTTTTCCTATTGGTAAATGACTACTACTTACTGGAGTTTCTTGGATGTTCAAAAAATGTAAAGCTTAATAACATGTGGAAACCATGAATTTTGGAGTTATTAACTGATATTTGTCTATAATTTGCCTAGTTCTATAAGGATAGTGCATAACTGTTGGATGGGAATTACAGTCGGAGATTTCTTATCTGTTGATAACATGGTATTTAAAAATTTTAGATGGAGGTGAATGAGTATATTTTATTTTATTTTTCATTTCATCACATGAATTGCAGCCATTTGTTCCCTAGAAGGGTCAGGGTTTCTTATTCTTCAGTGTTTATTTTATCGATACAAATTGCAACTGTACAGAGGGATAATGTCAAGCATAGAAGTAGCCAAGTAGGTACTATTACCGTGACACAGTCCCATGTCGATGGTAGATCATTTTTTAAGATGGAGTCCGGATCATCTCAGTCACTGAACCGAGGCGATACCCTCCACCTTCTCACACGAGGGGGTGGGGACCCAAGGCATTAATGAGGAAAAAAAAGTGGAGGGGTGTTAATGCCATGGCTCCACCCCCTTATGTGAGAGGGTGGAGTGTACTGGAGTGAGGTTATCTGGACTCTTAAAGATGATTTTGGACATGCTTATGCATGTGAAGCATCTAAATACCTGTTGGTAATGTGTCTGTCAGAGTATTGGTGATGTTCATTAATCCTGATATTTCTGGAAAAAGTATAGCATACTTTCATGAAGATCCTCGTTCATGTTGTTGCGTCATTGGCCTGATGTGTTTAATTTTGGTTTTATGCAGAGAAGATCATTACCAGAGTTCTGGCGGGACCATCCTCTTGTAAGTTTTATTTTTTTTGCACATCTGAAAATCATGTTATTTGCTATATTTAGCGAAGATATAGTCCCTGTCCAATGATAAAGCAGTGTCTTCGCCATTTTTAGTGTTTTGCAAAAAGCCAAATGATTGATAAAGTTTTCTTGGGAACAATCTACATGCAACTAAAAGACAACTCATATTTTCCATTTCCTTGAAAGGAATATTTCTTCAAAGCTATTTTTTTTATTTGTTTACGTGAAACCAAATGGAACCTAAAGCTGTCTATTTGCCTCTTCAGCGTTCATACCTTCTTGGTCGTTAAAAGTGAACTTTTTCTTTACAGCCTGCGGATGCATCCAAGGAACACAACTGCATACCAGATGAGCATTATGTCCAAACACTCCTAGCAGTAAGGGTTGTCTTTTTCTGATTCTCTCTAACATGGATTCCTTTTGTGCTGTTCTGCCAAGGCTTGTGCTTAATCAGGATAAAATTTCTTACCAACACCTTGAGTTCTTCTATTGTGTTTAAGAACAACGTTGAAACATTTCTTACGCTAGAATGCTCAATTTATGGTCGCAGGGCATACTTGCTTTAAGATACCATATTCCGTTTGACCTCTGTAGTCATATTGATTATTTTGGTGGATAATGTCACCTAATCATCTATTTCTTCTTCTAGCAAGAGGGACTTGAAGAAGAACTTACCCGAAGATCCTTAACACATACTTCGTGGGACCTTTCAGCCTCCAAGGACCATGAAAGACGAGGATGGCACCCTGTAACATACAAACTTTCTGATGCTACTCCGGGGCTTATAAATACCATAAGGGTATCAAGTTAATTGGCTCCAAGGGCCATTACGTTATTTTTAGTTTCCCTTAACAGTTGAATTGAAATATGTATGTCAGGAACAATAGCGTTCAAGTTCATGCTACTTAAATGCATCTCTGCAATTGGTTCTGCTACTTGGCTCCTATCGTCTAAATTTGGTTGATATTCATCATCCTTTTGTAATGTCAAGGTCCATGGATACACTTGAAAACAGGAAATTGTTGGAATCTATTTAGAACTGGTGTGTCAGTATAGAAAAATGTGAAATAAGAAGGCAGATTACAATATTAGATATCTATTATGTCATTTGTTTTTGTTGGTGTCATGGGTCTCTTGAGCTTAGAGGGGGTTCATTTGTCTTATGATCTTTGTTATGGCGTGTAAGACACCTGTCATTTTGTTGCATAGGCCTCACGCAGGACTTTGTGGTGAATCTCAGGTAGAGTTTACCTCTGTGAATGCTATGTAACTTTAGAAGGTCGTTGTTCTGCTCTATTCATTGTCTTTAGCATGATCGCTAAACATATATGTTTCCCTAGGGTAGATCATATCTATGAACTCTCCTTCCTGTTCTTCATTAAATTCTTAGTTAAGAAATTACACACTTATTTATTTGTTTTCTTTGTCTAAATATATACAGGGCATTAATAACATACACTATGAGACCGAGTACAGGAGGGAGTGGTGCGATAGCAAAGGCAAACCATCACGTTGTTTTCTTTTTGCCAGGAAATTCACACGTGCAGCTGCTCTCCATCTTCTTAACATGGTTAGTTTGTTAGCAATAATCCACTGTCATTAGGAAGGTAAAAGCCAAGTTAGCTGGTTTTCTATAACATCTTTTCCAAGAGAATGTCAGGTAAGTTTTGCCTTTATGGAAGAGGTCAAATCGTATGATTCCAAAAAAAGGTGGGAAAGAATTAGATGATTTCAGAACAAGAAATGCTTAATGAAAGGAAAGCTTCACTTGGGTTCTAAGATCATTGTTGCAAAGGACACACTCCCTCAAGGGGCACGACTTCATGAAACATGTGTGAAATGAAAGAAAATCATTTAGGAAAGGCTGTGAAATCTTGCGAGAATCCAAGCCTATATTAGAAGATAACAATGCATTGAATATTCAACCATTCACCCATGTTTTTTGCTAAAACCTTCGCAAATCAGGTCTCTGATTCTTGACTCATCAAAGTTGACTAGATGACCACAATCTTGTTCCCTGCTGTTGCCCCTTGGTTAGCAGAAGTTACCTAGAACTAGGAGATGCATAAATGTTACAACTGTGGGGATAGTCGCACATCGATGAATATGAAAAGGAAGTATTCTAGGCCCTTTAGCCTCAACGCCGTAGTTTTGAGATTTGTAAGATATTACCAAGATATTGACCTTACTATAACCTTTGATCATCTTGCCTGCTGATTAATTTCACTGTCCATCTTGGCAGTGAGGTGAAGTGCTAGAATTGTGGAAATTATGTACATTCAACTTCAATCTCATGGTTTTGAAATTTGTAAGAATAAATTTAATAGGATTAAAATTTGTCATCCGAGCATGGCACAGTGGAGGGCAGTGGTAGAAATCAGTTTTGAAATCGTAATTGGTCACAGCCTCACAGGGTATGTTTACATCTGTGAATAATGTTCTTGAAGTAAGGTATCTGAAAACTTTTATGTAAAAACACTTATTAACTTGCTGCTGTTTATCTTGTTCCTTTCTCTTGCAGTCGGTGCTGTGGATAAAGTGAAGGCGATAACAGACAAGCTTCTTTTTTCTACTAGAACTGCTTATCTGGTTCCACACGATGTGAAAATCGGCATACAGGTTTTTGTTCTAACCTCATCTCATTACTACTAAGCATAATAATGTGTATCATGATAGATAAAATATGTAAATGGAGGATAAATAAATGTATCATTCTTAGCAGTTTTTTGTATCGTTTTGTCTGAAACCCAGGTTTCTCTCAAATTCATCTGCTTGGAGACCAATCATTGATTAAATTTGATATATATCTTATACATTTGGGCAAATTTTGCTATCATGTTTATGGCACCTTGAGGTCCAAAACATGTCAACGTTCTGCTATGGCTACTTGATCGAATCATTGAATTAATCTGACAATAATACTAGTTAATAATCTTTTAAAAGAGTTGACCTCCTGTCGGGGGTACCAAACCAAATGCATAAGAAAATTTCCCATTCGAACTTAGTTAAGTCTGTCGGGTTAAGAAAATTTCACATTTTGGGTTCATCGTAAGTCGTAACACATCCAACATTCAGCCAGACAAGATGTTCCAAGTGACCTGCACAGGTGCGAGCGGGTATCTTTAATCACGCAGCATTTTCCTCATGTGACGCAGCTTTCTCTTGAATTCGTGAGGTTACATTCAGTCTTTCACATGTTCAAAGTGAGGCGGGAATCGTTTGATAGATCTTAGCAAAGCTCTGACCTCAGGTTGGATCAGAGATTTATACATTCAGATTGTGACATAGTGATGAATCTCTTAAGATTTACTTTTTCGATAATTTTAGAAAATTTCCTTGTAAATGATACAACTAGCATGTACATATGTTATCATTTTAAATAAGCAGTTAATCGTCGTATAAATCTCTTAATCAAGACAAGGTTTTTTATCCTAAAAGAAAATGTTAGAAGTAAAATTAACGCTTCTTTTGATTGAGGTGAACTTCTGTTTTGAGATGTAGGACAATTGAGATTTCTTTCACAAAATAAAGATGTGGTGAAATTAAGATTCTAGACATTTAAATTTGTAACACATTTAAGAGATTAAATTAATGGACTATCAATAAGATTAACTATTTTTTCTGAGGTTGATTTGAAAGAATTTTGAAATAAAGTGTGTTTTTGTTGATATTAGGCTGATAATGGGTGATTTTTTGAGAATGTTAGAATGTTATTAATCGGTATGGTTGTTGGGTTGATTAGTTAATTTAGTCATTATATATAGTATCAAAACATGAATGACTTGGGCAGAAGGTCGGTTTGTTGTCACTTGTTCAGATATGTGATATGTGTTGCTTGTGATTTTAACGATGATGTCAAATCTTTAAGATGGTACATTGTAATATCTCAGTTTGAAAATTTGTTAAGAGATTAAATCAATATATTATTAACAACACTAGTTAATTATTTTTAAGAAGTTGAAATAAAAGAATTTCAAAATTAAATGTATTTTGTTGAGAGTAGATCGAAGATGAGTGATGTCTTGGGGATGTTATTAATTAGTATAGTTGTTTGGACTAATCAGTTAATTCAGTTGTTACAAAATTAAACAAATATCGCTTTTTGGGTTAAGGCCGATATTTTACTGAATGATCCGAAAAATTGAACCTCCAGAAAATTTAGAAGTTGGCGTTTGAAATCTTGCTGGGAAGATGGTTAGTCGTGGATTGCTACGGCCCGAATTTTTATTTGAGGTACCAAGAGTTTCTAGGCTAGCTACCTAGCTAGATTTTTTTTACCGGTAGCCTACAACATTTTTTTGATGCAACAGGACGTCACTATTTTATTCCATAAAAATATTATCTTGTACTAACAATAGGTACCGTTGAGTATTTATATTTTGATCTTTTCAGACTTTTATTAAATATAAATACTTTTTGTTTATACTTGTAAACAAATTCCAGCGCCTGCTCTCGAATCCGGATGGTACGAACTTGGGGGCGGAGCTTGCAGCAATTTATTTGGGATTTTGCATGATTGCACGGTGGCCATGCGTTGCATACCGGCCCGACCTTCCTCTTGGAAGACAAGAATCAGCAATTGAAGCATACTGGGAGGGGATGAGAGGAGGGAACAGGCTGCCGGCGGGGCGACGACAACGCCTCTTTGCAGGAACATGAGAATATATTGTAAATCCTGTGCACCAGAGAGCGTACATCGCTCGCTCGGGCGCATATAAGCAGGCGCTGGGAGTCTATCTCGATCTTTCTCTTCTCTCTTCAGCTCCGAAGGAAGTAAAGAAAGAGAAACTAATGCCCTGTTTGATAATATTATTAGATATTTTAATCACTATTAATTTTAAAATTGATGTTATCGGTAATTACTGCCAGGTGTTTGACTAATAGTATTAATTTTAAAATTTGCATTACAAATAACACGTGTTACGTAGTACGAGTGTCAACTATTTTGATATTGTTACTTCACATTTTTGATATTAGGTCGTAAAGTAGTAAATGTCAGAATCTCACATGATCCATCGTTTTCCTTTTCTTCAACCTACCAGTGTTATTTAAAAAAAAAAACGGTCCAGAGATGCATGCCGAGGATTGTTCCAGTACTCACTCACTCCCGCATATATATATATAGGCTGTATGAAGCAGGGCATGCGGTTATTAATTTGATTTTCTCTCGGCACTAGCTATAGTTGCCGCCGGTGATGGCGGCTGGGTGGTCGAGGCCTCACGTTGCGGGTTCACCGCCGGCGATGGTGCTTCGCTACGCGGAGATTAGACGATGGCGAAGGGTCCCCGGCATGCCGTCCCACGAGAGATTCTTCCTTCGGACCAGGGGCGTTGTCTCCCGAGAAATTTTTTGAGATAATAGAGTTTTGAATTTTATTTCCAGATCTAACCTATTTCATTTGGCCAAAGTGGTTAAATTTATTTATTTTTTACTCGTCGAGATCCAAATCGCTGACTGACATAGCGACTTCACTATGTTATTATATATTAAAATAAATAATATATATGATATAATATTATGTTAGAATAATTTATTAATTAATATTATGAAAATTGTTAATTAAATGTTATAATATATAAATAATATATTTCCCAATTAAGGGAGGAAGCATCAATCCCTTAATTAACCGATCGACCTCCCCCAATTCTCTCTATATATAGATCCTGTATTATGTCCTCAACGAGAGAGATATATAGAGGGAGAAAATTAAGACAGGCCGGGGGACACTGTTAAAAAGTCTCTGCAGTGGGCCGGAGACGTACGGGAAGCCGGAGGGCAGCACGGCAGCATCATTTCCCGAAGGCGTCGAATTAAGCAGCTGGGAGTGGAAGGTCCCCACTGTTAGGCGAGGAAGCATGCTTACGGCATTGATCCAGGGTGGGTGAGGTGTACACAATAATATATATTTACCGAAAATTTTGATTGATCATGGTTTCAGAAAATTTTGACGTAGTGGACTGCATCGAGCTAGAGAGGAATGTATATAGGGAAAATTAATTACAGACCTAATTATAAATATGAGTTTAATCAAAAACCCATTGACCCAATATCCTTTGTGATAAACCCAGTCAACAAAAAATTTATAATGTAAAACCCTGTCCGTCGAGTCCGCCGTTAAGTGACCGTCTTCTCCATTTTTTTTTCCCCTTCTACCCCTCACCCGACGGAGGATCCGCCCGAGCCTTCTCGCGGCGGCTTCCTCGCGGTCCCCCCCCCGCCGGAGACCCCGTCGCCCCCCCCCCCTCCCGCTGCGGAGAGCCCCGTCGCCCCCCCCCCGTCGGAGACCCCGTCAACCCCCTCCCGCTGCGGAGAGGACCGCCCCCCCCTCGCCGGAGACCCCGTCGCCCCCGCTGCGGAGAGAACCCCCGCCGGAGACCCCGTCGCCCGCCCCCCCCCCCCCCCGCTGCGGAGAGCCCCGTCGCCCGAGACCCCCGCCGGAGACCCCGTCGCCGGAGTCCCCTTCCAAGGGTATAAGCGACTTTTTCATCCTCTATCTAACACTTGTCATCCAAGTTGGGGCGGAAGTTATAAAAATTTCATACATTGGGTTTTTTATTAGAACATTTCATGCTCTGGACTTATCACTAAACTGATATTTGTAAACTGGGTCTCCAGTTAAATTCGCCATGTATATATATAGTGCGTTCGCCCTCTTCTCTCTCTATATCAGTCCCCAATCCGGCGCGCTAAACTAAACCCATCGAGAGAGAGAGAGAACGGAACATCTGGGGAAAGGAATTTCAAGAAAAAAATGCATGCATGCCCCAAGGGCGATGTGAGAGAGAGAGAGAGAGAGCAGAGCATGACGTTGCTTTAGAAGACAGGGCCTGCAACAATGTTGCATAACTGCCGAAGATCTCGGCTAATTGCATCCATACAAGCGAAGGGATGTTCTCTCTTTTCGAGTGTCTCGTCGACGTCGCAGAGCTTCGCGGCGAACGATGAGGGCGACGGTGGCGCCGTGGTAGCTAGTGAGGTCCTCCTCTTCGAAATGAGGCTCCGGCAGTATTAATACCCGCGGACTGCCGGAGGAGAGAGGAGGGAGCTCTTATATATGTTCCCACGCCGCATGGCTGCCGACCGGTAGCAGCAAGAAGAAGACAACCGCGCGCGCCCCCCGTGTCTGCAGCAGCAAATACGGCCGCAACTCGGGAAGGAGGAGGAAGAAGACGATGGCGCCGCCTGCAGAATGCCAAATTAGCCACGAGCTTTACCCGCTTCCGGGCGACTCCGGTGAGCATTATCGCCGCCGCCTCCGTCGGGTTCCTGATCCTGCTCGCCTCCGTCGGGTTCTCTCCTCCTCGGCCGCCAATGACACCAGCGCTCTCCACCCTCGCGAGCAGCTAGCTAGCTCGCCCGTATCGATGCGGAGAGTGAGAGCCCATCTGAAGAGGCTCAACAAGCCCGCCGTGAGAACAATCCAGGTCATTCTCTGCCCTAGCTCGGCCACCCTTCCTAACTTAATTCTCTGCCCTCGATCCTCTTTTGATTTATTGCCTCCTTAATTATATATATATGATCAGAGCCCCGACGGCGACCTCATCGACTGCGTTCCCGCCCATCTTCAGCCGGCGTTTGATCATCGTCCCATGCTCAGAGGACAGATGCCGGCCTTGGTGGGTGGGTGTGGGTGGGGGGGGATCTATATATATCGACATCTCTCCTACGTTGGCGCCCAATATATTCGACATCTCTGTCCTCGTCTGGAAGGTACGTAGGTATATATATACACGATATGATATGATATGATATATCATATATTCTTCTCGATCGGTGTGCGCTTCTTAAATATTTCCTACTAATTAATTGGGACACACAAGTCTTGTGGGCTGTGCAGGATCCGAAGCAGGGGAACTGGTGGCTGGAGCTAGCTGGGATCCGGTCAGTTGGTGGGTTACCGGCCGTCCGTCCTCTTCACCCACCTGGCGAAGAAGAAGCAGCAGGGGGCCGGCATGGTCCACCAGCTGGGCGGCGAGGTGGTGAACGACGGCGGGGCGGCGGGGGACGACACGGCGTCGACCCAGATGGGCAGAGCGGTCACCTCGCCGGAGAGGGCTTCGGCAGGGCCTCCGACTTCCGCGACGTGCGGGTGGTGGACTGGGACAACAACCTGGTGCCGCCCGCCCGTCGGCCTGCGCCTCCTCGCCGACCACCCCGACTGCTACGACGTCGTCCACGGCGGCGTCAATGCCGTCTGGGGGACCTACTTTTACTACGGAGGCCCCGGCTGGAGGAGCACCCGCTGCTCCCGCTAGAGTTTTGTTGGATGATGACGATGATTTACACCTACCTACGTACGTACGGTAAATTAATGAGCTGATGATTTCATTTTTACCTTTTTCTCTTTTTTCTGGGTTCGTTGTTCTTGTCGGAGAAAGTGGTGTCTAAACAAAATTCAGTCGGTAATATATTTATATGTCCCGGTCTTCCCCCTCTCCCTTGATTAGCCGTTTCTGGTGTACACCCAACTACGTACTCTGCTACAGCAGTTTGGAGTGATGTTTGTAAATTGATTTCCCCGAGTACTACTGCCCACTCAGTTTGCACATATATATATACCACACAGTCTTTGTTGCATATATATATATATAGTGTGTATATATATATATATGGGAAAATTATCATTAGGTCCATTTAGTAAAACGGGTTTACCACAAAATCCATTGACCCAATTGTCATTCCATCTAATCCATTGACACCTGATAAAATTGCCACCCAGTCCATATTCATCCCTCTCTATTCTCAAAACCCATTTTTGCCCTTCCCATCCCAGCGTCCAGAATCAAGAAGGCATTTCCACGCGCGGCTGTCAAGCAGCGCTGTCTAGAGGGAGGCATTTCTGCGCTGGTTGTGGCTGTCGAGAGAAAAACCGAGGGGGCGGCAGTAGGAGGATGGGGGCGGCGGCAACTTTCGAAAGGCGTAGATCGGAGCAGTGGTAGGAGGATGGGGGGTGGCGGAAATCAAGGGGGCGTGTGGATGTATGCCAGAGAGGGACATTGTCGGCAAGGGTTCAGTCAGTAGCTCTAGCAGCCCCTCTCAGACGCCGACCACGAGGAACTCCTTATCCTTCTCCACGTTCCCCATGGCCACACCGGGGAGATCTTCGCGTCAACACCACCGCCACCGTCTCGCCCTGCGTATAGGTATATCATGCCGTCAAACTTGTTGTTGGCCCCGCTTCGCGCCTCTCCGACTTCCCAAACCCAAAGTCAATGTCGTAGACGGGAACCTTGGCGAGCTCCCCATGGCGACGCAGTTGATGCCGGTGCCATGGAAGTAGAACATCTCCGGCAAGGTCCACGAGAGGGGGGAAGGCAAGTTAGGCATGGGTTGGCTATCGGGCGGCACTAGGTCGACGGCAGGACGCAGTGATAGGCTGCTGCTATCAGGCGATGCTGGTCCAAAGAGGAAAAGGGAGATGGCAAGGCGGTGGATGCAAGGCGAAAGAGGGAGAGAGAGAGAAGGGTAACACAATAGCGAGGGGTAAAAAAGACATTCGCTTTTCAAAATGGAGCTAACGTGATGATGTTCTAAAAAATTGGACTCAATGATAAGTTGCTTTTGAAAACGGACCTAATGGTAAAGCACTTGGTCCAAACCGGACCTAGTGTGCATTTGCTCTATATATATTCACACACGCCGGCGCGGGCACACCCACGTAATAGACATCTCTTTATTTTCTACTCAACGGATGATATCATAAAACATATCTTATGATGGATTAATCGAAGTCATCTACAGCCTGTGTGTGAGAGAGGAATATTAGAACACCGTTCCTCCGAAAGAAAGAGAGTTTTGGTTGCAAAGTCGCAAGCCCAGTCCGGTAAAGTAGTTGGACGCTAAGGAGGGCCCACATTCCTAGTATGCGTTCTTTTTATTTTTCTTCTTGTACGATGGTTCTTCTGACCGGCCGGTTAAAAAGTTAAAAATTATAATTCTATCTATCAAAAATATTTAATATATAATGGACGACCTAAGTACACACACACCACATATATATATTTAGATTTAGATACACCCAGAGCAAGTGCCGTTAGATTGGGATTTTTCTCAACCAGCCAATAAAAATGTGGCCGCGTTTCACGCGATCTGTGTTGCGCTCGGGTCACGTGCCCTGTGACCTGAGCTTTCCTACAAACACCTGGGCGACGCCGCCGGCGAGACGTATTATTCCTAACCACGGTGAACAGAATAGAAGCTCGGCGATGGCGGTGAGAGCACCGGCAGCGGGCTCTCTGCTGCGCCGCTTCTTCTCTTCTGGTCCGGTGCCGAGGCAGCTCTCTGCACCCTCCCTGGAAATAGCACCCCTCAATGGTGCTTCAAAGCACCTAAAAAGCCTCCGGATCGCCGCCGCCGGCAACCATCGTCACATCGCCGGCATTCCCCCCGGGGAGGCTACTCCGGGCTCCTCGCAGGCTGAAGGGGCCTCGGTGACGTCGTCCCCTAAGTCTCCGGCGTCCGCGGCAGTCGACTTCCTCACCTTGTGCCGCCACCTCAAGGTGCGCGTATTCATCCGCCTGATGCGTGCGGGGCTTGATGTCGACCTTCCGCCGCGCTGTCGTTGGTTTTCTTACTTTCTATTACTGTTGTTCTTCTCCAAAGAAATTTACATTACGTGAAGATCAATGCTTGCTAGAAGATTAAAGGAACAATTCGTTGATAGTGTTATTCCTCTCTCTCTCTTTGTATCCTCCGCTTGTGATCCGCAACGTGGCTCCTCGTTTACCTTCCATAGATATCGATCTAGTTCCCGTAAAAGCGGAACGGTAAATCAAGTTGATGATGTAGAACCATCATACATCTGCGCTGTGCGCACAGATTGTTGATAACCATTCCCGCAACGTCGGATGGTGGAATGCTTGTTAGATTTCTCTCCTGCTTGGTAGGAAAAGTTTGATGGCGTAAAGCTAGGCAAGTGACGTAGTGCCCAAGTCGCCAAACAAACGAGTGCATTCTTTGTGCTGTTGGGTTTTTGTCATGCATTTTTCTGTCTTATCCGGAGAGAGCTGGTGAGTTGTTACCTGGCTGAAATTGGGTAACTTGATCTGTTTCTAACTCGAACAACGCTGGTAGAAATAGGTAAAGTCGTTTTTTTTTGTTTCTTAATTCCAGTAAATGACCTTGGTGTATGTTAGAGCTGTGCTACAGTTTTCCTGTTTCTGTAGCCTACATTTTTTTGGAGGATATCGTGTATCTCTTCCTCGCACCATATGAACATACCACACAGGGAACCTTCTGCGTTATGGTACCTCACCATGGATCTCTACCCTACCTTGATAACCCTGCCTCTATTCTCAGTGTTATTTGCACTTGTAGCAGCGCCATCTTCCTCCACAAGCAACAATACACCTATATACATCAGGAGTATATATTGCAGTTTCTTAGGGAGAATGCAATTTGCAATTCTTCTCATTTTTCTAGGACATAAACAAGGAAAAGACCATGTGTCTCAAACCTTCTATTCTTAATTTAAACTAACTTATTAAGTTATTGGTCAGGTATGGAATCCACTTTTAAAGGAGTGAAAGAAGATATATCTGGTGGCTGATGCAAATATTCATATCTATACGAGATTCTCTAGTGCGCAGGAACTAATTCTGTGCTTTTATACTATATTATGTATTGTGCTTTGTATGTAGAAAAAATGCAGCCACATGCATTATCAGTTTATAAAACCACTGTAGCATACACTTACCAATATACAGTGGTTTTTATAAAACTACAGTGGTTTTTATAAAACCATTGTAGCACATGTCGAATTATTCTCTCAAATTTTAATGTCAGCCAAGAACAGCTGTAGAGGGAATAAGGTTGGCAAACAATGGGTCAGTCAATTTGAATTAGCCCTACACTTTTAAAAAGAGAAAAGTTCTGTTTTCCTTACAAAAGTCATATTTCTATCATTGCCTTATATGATTTCTCACCTGATGAATGATTAGGAAAATCAACATGATGTGTATGAAATACTTTCCGGGTTCCAACACAGCCATGTGTAGTTTTGGCTGCTTTGAGTGGTTCACAGGTTGAAATTTCTTGGTGCATAGAGATTGATAGAAGTGATTCTAGACAAACCATATCTACTGTAATCCGGTAGAAGATTAGGGAGCTCTTGCTTCTAATCTCATACTTGCTTAATGTTTACATAACAGGTAACTGTACTGCATTTTTAATCTTTATATGTAGTGAATAATGGGCTTTCCGATTATAGTTGTATTCCCTTTTTTTCAGTCGTGTTCATAGATATCCCTTGCTTCAGCTCTTTAACTTATGGTTTACTATTCATCTTCATTTTCAGACTACAAAGAGGAAGGGATGGATTAACCATGGAATTATGGGCCCCGAATCTATTGCCGATCATATGTACCGCATGGCATTAATGGCTTTAATCACTACAGACCTACCGGGCGTGGACAGAGAAAGGTTGGGGAAAATGGCAATATGTTGATCCATGAGTCCTCCCTTGTTCTTTTGTCATGTCAAGATGCATAGAGTTTTACTTTTTGCATGTGCATGCTATGATATGATATCTAAAAGCCCACCAACTTGAATATGGAAATGATGTTCCTGAAGAAAATATAAGCCAAATTTAACGAATTTCCTATCTATATCCATCATTTTTATCCAGTTGTTTTCTTATAGAGTGACCTGCGGGGTGGTCACAGATCATGCATTGTTGAAGATAACTGTTGATAGACGATAGGAACAAGAGAAGGAAACAAAAAGCTGAACCAATAAGATGACCGAACAAAAGAAAACTAAAATGAAACACAAGATGGAAACATATAAAGAAATGCATTATTGAAGATAACCGTTGATAGAAGATAGAAACAAGAGAAGGAAACAAAAGGCTGTACCAATAAGATGACCGAACAAAAGAAAACCAAAATGAAACACAAGAAGGAAACATATAAAGAACATATAGAAAAAAGTGTGTGCCCATAATTGTTTTAAATTGACAAAGTGAAATAGGTGAAAGGACTTCTCCACTTTGCAGGCTGCTGGCCCATTCCTGATCATCCTAAAGAGCATCTCAGAATATCTGTGATTGCCACAAATGTATGTTAAAAAATTCTCTTTCTTCCAGCTTCCCATATGCTTTGATGGACAGCAACAAGGAGCATCTTCCTAATGCTACAGTCATGCTTCAATTTGATGAGATGTTACCACTTCAACAAAGGGATCTGAGATCCATGAGAATGGGAGACAAAATAGTCTTGCTAACAAAAGAAAAAAAAGGATTGAACTTCTTCATGACTACCAGAAAGACAGGATGTCCTCTTATTGTCTTTCAATCAAAGAAATCCTCACAAGTAGGGGTCTGGACCCAAAAATTTTTCCACAGGAAAATGGCACTTTAAGGGGAAGCAATCTATTCAAACTGGTTTTGATCACACAATTCAGGAGTTGCTTGTGTAAAAGTTGAGAAACCCTCGACCCCCATTACTGTTCCATAATTAAATGATGTGACGCTTATTCAAGAAGTGCTCCTGGCAAAATATGGTCCAGCTGTTGTATCTCAATTTGTGTTTTTTTGGACTTCGCCAGTGTTGATCATCAAGCCCATAGGCTTTCATATCTTTTCATGCACACCTGGTATGGTAATTTAATGGTTCTATACTTTCATAGAGGACCACTATTCAGATACGCAAATCAGTATTCTACATGTTATTCATCATATCAAGTTAAAAGATATTGTATGCAATAACTGTTTATAATAAAATATCTGCCATTTTACTCAAAACTGTCTTATTGCATCTTATTGCACTTTAATTTTAATCTTGATTCGAAATTATAAGGAGAAACAATGATACCTGGATATATTGTAGCCCTGTAAAAGTAAGTTGTTTGAGAAAATCTGGTGAATAGTAACCTAACGTCAAGCCAGGTAAATGAGAATGTCTTGAGGATATTTTGTGCTTTTTATAATGTTTACCACGTTTTGAATCTGACAAATTCTGCTTTTCTTATAAAACAGGTGTATTAAGCTAGCAATTATACATGATATTGCAGAAGGTACCTATTACCTAAATTACTGATTGAATTCATTATAGTAACTTGTTTCAACTTCTTCTTTTTTAATACATGGAAAGGTCATGGTCAATTGACCCATGTATTTAATATTTTACTCTCTTATGAGTGGTCTCAACATTATTTGATCAATGAGCCTTCCAACATAATTATTTCGTGAGAACAATTCTCCGTGCAATCTGATTTTGTTCGATTGTCTTAAGTTCATAAAAGATATTTATTTTTTTTCTTAGCCACTCTTCATCTTCTCATAGCTATTGTTGGAGATATCACTCCCTCTGATGGCATTCCTAAAGTAGAAAAGAGCCGGCTTGAGGAGGCAGCTTTAAATGAAATGTGTGGTGTTCTTGGTGGAGGCCATAGAGGTGAATAATATTACTAATTTAGTATATATGTGGGTTCTATGCATCGATGTTTAGGGGTAATTTTTTTTTATCCTACACATGCAGCTGACGAGATAAAAGAACTCTGGGCTGAGTATGAGAACAACACTTCTCTAGAAGCTAATCTTGTTAAAGACTTTGATAAAGTATGTATTTCCTCCTCTTGATCTTTATAAAAAGAAGGATCTCTCTTTCCCTTTTGGTCATAATTTGAGAAATTTTCTTTCACCACTTTTACATGCTAGTAAAAATTCCATGTTCATGTCATACATATAGACATAGCAGTATTACAAGATAGTCTTCAACCATCTATCATCCTTTTCATCCTATTTTATTAGAGTGTGGCTAAAAAAGGCCAAAATTTCTATCATAAACGAAAATGAAAAGCAACATTACATCAAGCAAAAATCTTAAAGCAAGAAAAAAGGACTAGCTACCAAACTGGTAGAGGGGGTGGGGGACTACAAAAGGAGGGTTCTGAAAGAAAGAACATATCCCTGAAGGAGGTAGCATCCACCGGAATGCCTGATTGAGCAAAATACCTTTCAGAAAAGTTGACATTTGCTGAAGAATGATAGATGGGTTCTGAAAATTTTCTTCCAAGACCTGTCTGTTTCTTGCACACCAAATAGACCAAATCATAGCAGGGAGGGTGAGATTCCGCAAAAGCATGTCTGGCGAGCTAAGGTTCAATCATGTCCGGTTCTGTAAAAGTGAAATAATACTAGCTAGCAGGTTCTGCAAAAGTGAGATAATGCAAAAGCATGTCTTGTGAGCTAACGTTCACATAAACGACTGGATTTAGAGTGGTTCAATCCTAGATGGATAAAAGAATTACTTGAGAAATCAATATTTACTCGACACAACCAGGAAATATGTGCATGTAGAAAATATAAATGTATTTGACTGCTATGATTAGAGCTGTAAAGAGCTCTTTTCCTTGCCTGTCTGAGTGGACCCCGGTTTGGATGATGAGGATTGGCTCAGTCCAAATCATTGTCATCTCAGCCTGACCTCTCACCAAGGATGAACATTGAGTTGTTTTCAAGTTTCCTCACTGCCACCGGTGGGTTGAGTATCTGACCTACGTAAATTCATAGCATACCTTAAGCCTGACCTCTCATCAAGGATGAACATTGAGTTGTTTTCATGCTTCCTCACTGTCGCTGGTATGTTGAGTATCTGAAGTATGTAAATTCATAACATACCTTAAGCTATGTGCGACTTCTGGTGCTAGGAAATGGAATTTTGATTAGTCCAAGTGCTAAACTTAGTTCATTTGAATCAGGTGGAAATGATCCTCCAGGCTTTGGAATATGAATCTGGTAAGTATCTCTTCTTACATTTCTTCAAGTTTAAGCTCCATTTAGGCGTGGAGTGTTCAAAAATATCAATAACATAGGTAATTGTTATATGTAAATCTTTCCTTTGGAAGCTATGTACTGTTTTTGGCTGCATGTATTAGATTCGGCGGTTCACGTTTCTTGTTGATTGTTCTTACAAGCACTCTTGTCGCACAGACAATAAGAATAAAACCGGTTCCACTTGGCGGTAAAATCATTCTTTTGATGGATCTGAGGATTTATTTCATCCAGATATCCGTAGGGAAAGCCTATGAACTTGAGAAATAAATAATTGATGCGTGTAAGGAATCCAAAAGGCCTGCTAACAGTAAATTAAGACCATTGTATTCCGATATCAATAGTGAATTCCCTTGGAAATCTGATAAAGACATATTTGACGCCTGTGAGGGGGTCCCGAACAAAGGGCCTGCAGAAAGTAAAAGAAAGCTAATCAAGTGCTTGTTAAGTGCATTTCGTCATTTCTTTTTCACAGTGGTTTAGTTTAGTACCCTGTTTGGTTGCTGATTGGCTCTTTCTGTGGCAGAGCACGGCAAGGTTCTGGACGAGTTCTTTCTTTCAACAGCAGGTACAAGGCCAACGGTGTTACTTTCAGATGGATGTCTGCCTTAATCGAAGAAGCCACTGTTTTGGACATGAAATTTTCCAGTTCTCTGTCGACGAGTGTAGTTAGGTTGTCAAAGGGGGTGGGCCTGCTGGACCGAGACAGTAGAGAGATAACTTAAGTTCTTGCGAGTAGGCAACCAACCGAGTAAATGGTAGAACTTGGTAAGATGTTGTGATAACAAGTTAATGGGAATGAATAATCGAAATAAGTAAAAATAAATTTTTTAAAAAGGCATTATCATTATGTGTTTGGACTCCGTTATTCAGTTCAGGCATCGATTCTTGGTGTAAGGATGTGTGTGATCTAGTTGACGGTTATACAATATATTCCCGTGCTGCGGTCTGAAAGAAGCCATGGTTGAATTTACGCTGCAGGCAAGTTCCAAACAGAAACGGGGAAGAGCTGGGCGGCAGAGGTGGTCTCACGAAGGAAAGCCGCTCTGGCTCACAAGCGGGAGCAGCAGCAGTGATCTTCGTCGTCGGCGATCCTCTCTCTGTCAAACAAACGCATACGGGAAATTGTTTCTGATGATATGCTTTGGCGAACGACGTAACCCAAACACAGGCGTTCGACGTCAGGGTGGTTTTGTTTTCTTTTTAATTAATGATTCCTTGTAATAATTCCCGTCGACTGAATTTTAATTTGCTTCCGACGGACGAGGGAAATTTCTCTTGCAAATGTCGTATGATCCCGTCTTTCAATGTGTCCCTGCAGAGACGATAGACAGACGATCTATATATCTCCGCTTGACGAAAGACTAAGTTGGGGGGGGTCATTAAGTCATTAATTATGATCACGAGTTCTTGTAAGAAGTCGACGGCGGACTTGGCCATGACGGTGGCGAACTCGGGGAAGCAGCTGATGGCTCCGTCGCCGTCGCCGTCGGCCTCCCGGAAGGTAAGCGGTGGCGTGGCCTTGGGAGTCTCGGTGATCCGGCGGGAAGGGAATCTTCCTCTCTCTTTTCCGAGAAAGAGGTCGTATATATATATTTGGGCACCCGAAATGTTAATTTTCCCTGTGGGTTGTATGACTCTGACCCTTGTCTCTCTCTCTTCAAGAGGAGAATTTTATGATGATCTAGCTAGAACATCGTATATATATATATATATGTCAAATATATATATATATATACACACCACCTCCGTTCCGGCTACCCGCGCTGCACGTCCCCGACGACGACGACGACGATGATGATGGTAGAAGAAGGCCACATTTCCCCGGCGAGCTGCTTGCCCCCACATTTTGCCGATAATAGCACCTTCGCATGGAACGCCGCCCTTCGCTCCTCTCCGCCGCGGCGCGCCCTCTTCCTCTACGCCCGTTCCATGCTCCGCTCCCCCGCCGTTCCCAACAAGTTCACCTTCACCTTCCTCATCAAGGCCTGCCTCGCCGCCTCCGTCCCCCACCTCACTCCGCACCTCCATTGCCACCTCTCCAAGCTGGGCCTGTCCTCCGACCCCTTCCTCCAGAGCGCCCTCGTCTCCGCCTACGCTGCCGCCGGCCTTCTGCCCGCCGTATGCCGCCTTCACCGCCACGGTGCCCGTGCCGACGTCGTCTTCCAGACCGCCGTGGTTTCCGCCTACTTCAAGTGCGGCCTCCCCGACGAGGCTCGCCGTGTGTTCGACCGCGGCATCGCCGTGGCGAATTCCGTCACCTGGGCCGCCCTCATCTCCGGGTATGCGCGCTGCGGGCGGGACGCCGAGGCCCTGGAGGCGTTCCGACGGATGAGCTACGCCGGCCTGGAGCCGACGGAAGCGTGTCTGCTCTCGGTGCTGTCGGCGTCTGCCCGGCTGGGGGCGCTGGAGGAGGGCAGGTGGATTCACCGTCGGCACATCGTCGGCCGCCGGGGATCGCGGTTGACGCCCTGCAGCCTCGGCACGGCGCTGCTGAAAATGTACGCCCAGTGTGGGTCCCTCGACGGCGCCCTGAGAGTGTTCGCCGATATGCCCCACCGGGACCAGCAAGCGTGGGCGGCGATGATATCGGCGCTGGCCGCGCACGGGCAGGGACGGCGTGCCCTCGGCTTGTTCCGCGAGATGGTCGACGGCGGAGGCATTCGCCCCGACGGCGTCACCTACATCGGGGTACTGCACGCCTGTAGCCACGACGGGCTCACGGAGGAGGCTTGCCGCCATTTCCGATGCATGACGGAGGTGCACAACATAGCGCCGGGCGCCGAGCACTACGGCTGCATGGTGGACGTGCTGAGCCGGGCGGGGCGCGTAGAGGAGGCGTGGGCCATGGTGCGGTCGATGCCGGCGGGGGCCGAGGCGGACGAGTACGCGCTGAAGAGCCTGCTCAGCGCCTGCTGTAGCCGGGGCTACATGGTTTACGCGGAATGGGCGGCGGGGAAGCTGATGGAGGGCGACGCCGCCGGGCATTCGTCCTCGGCGTATGTGCTGCTGTCCAATGCGTACGCCGGCATGGGGAGGTGGGAGGATAGCGCCCGAGTGAGGAAGATGATGAGACGGCGTGGGGTGCCCAGGGCTCCGCCGGCTCGCAGCAGCAGCAGCAGCCGCCTTCCGTCGTCATGACATGATGAGAGTCCTGGACTGAATGGGGGTGAGTTTCATATATACAAATCATTTGTGTTTATCTTGTTCTTCCAAAATGAGTACGAGGACCGAGCTAAGCATTTGTGTTTATTTGTAATTTACAATCCATTGTATCTGTATTAAAAAAAATAATCGTGCACGTCTTTTGCCGTTACGTCTTTTGTCGTCATTTCCGCACACCCACGCATACATTCGTTCGCATGAACCGTCCCTTCCCTTCCCGCACCTTTCTTCCCCGTCTCCGGCCGGCCAACCCCTCTCACATGCAGATTCCGGGCCGTCTCCTCCTCTCATGGGTTTCGGCATCGGTCCTACTGGTGGCGGCGGTCGCCCAGTCGCCCAAGCTCAGGGAGTTCCTCGATTCCCCCGACGGTACGAAAAATAACTATGTGTACATTCGAGCAAAACTGATCTCTTCTTTGTGTGTATTAAATGTCTCCGCTCCCTCCCCCGACCTCTTCACCAGTCTCCCACGGCGCTGCCTCTGAAGTTTCTGGTTAATTTTGGCTCGGCGAGTAGAGTGCAGTGGGTGATCGGGCTTCTCGTGTACGGAGCGACTGCTTCCGGCGTTCCCCCGTGACCGTGATATGTTCCAATATTCCGGCTTGTGGGCATGGCTCGTAGTTCTGTTTTCGTCGTTGGCATTCTGATCCTACTCTCTAATTAACAACAGCCGTACTGTGTCTCTTCTTTTCCCTTGAAACACCCAACATTGGCATCTTTATATTGCCTTCAGCCCGGGACTCGTCTGGACTCGGACTTTCAAGGCCGATGATCGGATATGATGGCAAAATCTATGCGTGCTGCAAGAAGAACCTTCTTGCATTTGAAAGCGGTGGAGACGTAGCCTGGATTATTCCTCTCAATTATTCATGCCGCACGGATGTCGCACCGGTCGGTGATGAGAGGGGAAAGGTACGTGGCTTGGAACTGCCCCTGTTTTCCAGGTCACCTTAACTACGTTCTTACGATATGAATGCCTCACGAACGTTCCTTTTAAATTCGTGTCCACTGTTCTTATTGTTTTCCCAGGATTTAATTTAGCCATAAATCGTAACAAGTAAATCTTGGTTCTGTCCTTCACATGAAGCTGCCGGATATATATGCTTGTCTGCGTTGTAGTTGATGCGTCCTTTTTCATACTTCTCTTCCCGCCAAATAGGACAGTTTCTAGTTTGCTAGTGTTTCGGCTCAGGATGTTTGGTTCACATGATCCGAAGGGGTTAGCTTCTGGATATCTCTATTCACAATCATGTGTGACGGGATTTTCTTTCCCTTTTTCTCCAAAATTTCTTCCCTTTCTTGCACAGGATATGTTGAATTTCCATTAATTAAGAAGCCAATCCCTCTCCAAGGTCCGTTCTTACCAAGCGCTACGTGTATCCTGGCATGTCATGATACCCAAGTATATACACTAGAAAAGCTCAGCAGTGGGTAGCTTTAATGTTCCGGTGGCATGTGGTTGATAATGGAAGAGGCAGAATCTAACAAGAAATTATATATTGTCGTCCACATTACGTCGATATAGATATATGTATCATACGGGTAGACATACCAAGAGACACTAAATATGTGTATGCATGGGTTCATGTTTTACTTCTTAAGACACTACTTGTGTAAAGCTAACTGATGATGAATCTCAAAATACAGTTTTCATTAATCTCCGTTCAAGTAGTTTCAACTTTCTGCATCAACAAAACAAAGACCCCCCCCCCCCCCCGGGATGCATTGCGTGGATAACAACTCACTTGGGCCAGCTCTTGACAGATATTTTTGATAGCAGAGGACAGGGTATTGAAAATCAAGCCCTCTAACATGGGGAGTTCAGATCCTGTCGTAGAGACTTTCTACGATCCAACCTCTACCGGTGAAATCGTTGGTCTCTCCATTAGCATCTCAAGTTCAGCACTCTTCATCACTGTCCGAGATCGTGGAATCTTTGCCTTCATGCTGCGCGGTACCCTGCTGTGGAGTGCGGGACCGGTGCTTTCTCGGTTTGGTTATCGCCAGGGCTGCAAGCAGAATGTGACAGATTGTTACTTTAAATCTGCTCCTGTTGTGGATCAGTGTGAAGGAAGTCTTTATGTAAGGCCTTCTCTCCACCCTCCAGATCCTGTTCATTGACTTTAAATCTACTCCTGTTGGTCTCTCCATTATAAGTGGATCATTGAGAGAACCTTCAATACATTTCAATTTTTGATGGAATAAACCAAATCTATCGCTAGTCTGAAACCCGTTGAACGTATGCACAACCTTATTTTCGCCACACGATCAAAGAGTAGTACTTTCTGAACCTGCAGATCTCGAGCACTGAGGGACAGCTATATGCACTGTACACTCGTAGCCCGCACTTCAGGTGGATTCAAGATTTTAGTTCTGTTGACAAGGACTTTCTGATAACACCGGGAAACAATGGACGCCTCTACTTGACTTTTTCAAGAAGTTGTATCCTGATGGCGTTGGATGTTTCTACTGGAAATGTCTTGTGGAAGCAAAATGTTGGTCCTCTGAGCAGCGAGGACTCTTCACCTGTTGTCGACTCCAATGGTAGGTAATACTACCCTATGTTTTCCCTTCCCGTGCATTTCTCAACAGTAGATCGATTGTTTCAAACAATATGGGACTATATAAACAATCATTGTGATCGATTGTTTCAGGACTCCGTGACAACAAAATGGTTCCTATTTACTAATACTCTCCTGTTATTTTATTCTTTTTCCCTAAAGGATGGGTATCTATTGGATCATTGGATGGCTTTCTGTATTCCATATCACCGACTGGAGATATCAAGAAGTTCCTGAAGGCTTTGGCGCCTGAGTCCGTAATTCAAGTTAGCCCAGTCCTCGATTGTTCTGGTTTTGCAGTTTATGTCAGTCGAACAAGTGTTGTTGCAAAGGTAAGCCATGTTATTGGTGGCTATACATATATATCTGCTATGAAGGTGACAGAGGTGGAGTATATTCTACTTTCTCCTGCAACTGGATTCATCTACTGGACGGGAGCATTTCCAGGTTAGTTGAATGGCAGCCGAATCCTATTGATATGAGACACATAGGCCCTCATCCGTTCATAAACGAAACCGTTGAATCAGATGAAGTGCTGTTCAAGAGTGACCTGAGTTATTTTCGACCGGGAGAGAGGATCCTTCTTGCACTTCTCGCCTCAGAAGGTAACAAGTCTTTAATTTCCCACCTTCTTGCACTTGACATGCTCTTCACCATCTCTTGAAGCTCCTCTGAGCTGTTCTTTTCAATGTCATGATTGATTTCCATCCACTAATGCCGGGGAAAATGATTTTATCAAATTTGTTAAGACTACGTACGTACGTAGCTTGTTAGATTTTGGTGAGGTTTCTGTTCCTCTATGCAGACTTAAGCTTTCTTGCAAATGATGCAGGGATGAATGTCACATGGCCATGCTACACAGCACGTAAGCCGCCAAAACTGTGTTCTGAGCATTTTGATCGTCATCTTCCTTCCCAGATCACTTACAGCACAGCATTGATTAAGAATTTTCGTTCCACCTAGCAGGTGAGAGGCTCAGCTGGACCTGCTCACGGGCAAATACCAAATCGATCGGTACCTCCACAGGTACGTAACACATCTCAGCTTATGTTGGTTTCGGCTTATATATAATCGATGTCTAGCTAACATATGGATCTGTCAGAGAGGTTAGACGATTTAGGCCATTTGATAAAATGTTTAAAGTTTAAACTACATCTGAATATTAAACCTCTTACAGATCACATAAATTTAAGAGATTCCCTGTGTTTTTCTTCCGGACATATTGAATAGTTAAGGTTTTATATATATCCCACGAGATAAAAGATTTAAGATCAAATTAAGACTACCGATATTTTACTAAACCAAATCAAACGCCACCTCAGGGAAGACGTTAAATTAAATATCAAGGCACATGCATATATATCCCGTCATTATTTCGGTCGTACGTAACTCGGGGCATTTTCTTTTTCTGCAGCCAACGAAAAAGCAATCTTGCTGTTTCTTTTATTCCAATCAGTCGTCGTAGTGCTTCTCGCTACCTGTGTTCGCTTTTGCTGGATATTCTGGAGGAAAAAGAAATTGAAGGGAAAAGACTTGTGCAAGTTTCTAGAGAAGAGGGTAAGATGCCAGACGAAGCCAAATATATCGAGGAGGCTCTACTACTGATCGTCTACTGGTAGCAACATATATATATATATATATATGATAGAGAGATGATCATCCTCTTTGATTAATTTCTCCACCGTGCACTCACGTTTCCTCCCCCCCCCCCCACAATATATATATCTGCAGCACTCTCTTCACTTGAGGAAGAAAGAGTTCAACCGGATGATATCAGACCTGGAAGAAAAGGCGGCGGACGCCAATGGAGTGCTGGAGCAGCTGGAAGATGTCCTCAGGGCAAGGGAAGGCATCGAGAGGAAACTGTCCACCACCTACAGTCTGGGTAGGGATGGATTTGGCCCCAGGAGGGATACCATCTTGCCGTCCTACGGCGTGACGAAGACACCGAAGAGCCACTCTTTCCGCAGCGGGAAGAAGCTGGAGAGTAGTGTCACCATCTTCAACGCACTCAGTACTGAGACCTCATCCGCATCCTCCGAAAGAAGCGGAAGGAGCGACGGGAATTGCAGCGACAGTGAGGACACCGGCCACAGCAGAGAAGACGACGGGGGTCGTTGGCGCAACGCCGCAGATGTGGGATTGGCTCTCAAAGGAAAGGGCAAGTCGCCGGTGGGAGAAGGGCCTTCATGCTCCGGGCAACGCCAACAAGAAGGGTACTGGGAGGAGGAGGAGGAGGAGCGACCACCTGCCGTAGGATTCAATGTGCTTGCAAATCCACTGTTTGCCACAATCGTCGACGCGGACTAGCGGGGAAATTAAGCTTGCACCGGGAAGAAGAGATCGGATCCCCTCGGTACACCAGTGGACGTACGGGCAATTAATGAAGAGGAGAGCTTTAATTTGAGGAGGTATGTTAATTAATTAATTGATATTGTTCGTTTATATTATACAGCTAATTTATGTTTATTATATGAGATCGAGTCGGGCCGGTTCGATCATCATTGACATATATATATATATATAGAGCGGCCTCCAAACAGACGAAAGGTAAGTGTATTTGAGCAGTTTTAATTAGCAGTTCATCTGATCTTCCAGCCAACGACGAGCATGCATGCGCATTCCCTGCCCGAGATGAGTCACACGGTAGTGAACATTATTGAGCAGATCATTAGGAAGTACACCGCGTAAAAGTAGAATACGTACGAATTTAGGAAGTGCAGAGACCGGAAACAACAGCATATACGTACACACCCGTACTACAACAGTACTCTCTCTCTATATATATATAGGGCTAGCTTGCGGACAAGTAGCTAGCTACGTACGTACAGACCGGAAAACAACATAATTACGTACAACGGGAATCACCTATATATATATATATAGATAGATCGATCCCCTAGCTAGCTACCACTTATTTATATAACCGATCGATATATATATATCAGAGACGACGACGACGACACCACCACCACCACCACCCAAATAACTAAAGTATATGTACTCGTACACGTAGAGACACACGAACATAAGTACTAATAAAGGTCTGACCCCCCGCTCGATCGACCTCCCGTACGTACGACGTCGATCGATCCAAGGAGAAGAGAGAAAGGGGGAGAGGAAGCTTGCCGCGACGAACCATGCACGATGCATGCACGTACGCATGGAGGCAGGCAGCCCCCCCCCCCCCCTTTGAAGCATGAAGCATGAAGCATGAGCTACGTGCGTTTCCGGTGAGCCGGCTCCTTCTGGGCGTTGAAGTAGACGGTGGCCACCGGCAGGCCGAGATCGAACTGCGCGGCGAAGGTGCGGGTGCGGAAGTTGGACCTCGGCGGCGGCGGGGCGACCTGCGGGAAGCCACCCGCCCCCGTCTGCTGGAACGCCACGAACACGTAGCGGTGGATCCCCACCGGCGGCCGCGGCGGCATGTACGCGAGCAGCTCCCGCCCTGTTTGTGTTGTGACCACGGCCATCGGAATAGTTCCATCCATATCTAATATATCATTTATATTTATATATATATATATGCATGCTGCACCCACACCCACACCCACACCGCCGGCCGGCTCCCCCCCCCATATATATATTGCATTTTAACTAAAATTCATGTCTAATATTCATTGCCCTCGAATCGAGAATCCATTAAAGCAGAAAATATATTAAGACATGCATCCTGAGATATTATAATTAACTAGATGTAATTAACTCGGCAGGGCTGACGAGGCTCGCCAGCTCACCTAGCCGCGGACGCGTGTCTCTCTGTCGGTCGGGAGCTCGATCGGCATGCATGCAGGACATTTTTTTCCCGCAAATTAATTAAGCAGCGCCAGGAAGGAAGGAAATTAAGGGGACAAAAAGGTAGGCGCGCGGGCATGCGAAGAACAATAAGAGACGGCTCGATTTCCCCGATTAATATATATATATATATATTCGAGGAATTGCCAGCAGGAAATTAATTAAACCCGTTAATTACAAGATAGATTAATTACTAATTCTCGGAAGAAACTATATATATATATATATGCATGCAGAAATAAAATTAAAGGTACTGATCAGGTGAGGATTTGTTATTAATCACGCACCATGGGAAGGGGTCGTCCCACCGGGTATGTCCACCACTATCCTGCAATATATTATATGTGTACGTACGTATATAGATAGACGAAAAGAAAAAGAGAGACACAATTAATCAGTAAGGCGATCGATCAAGAACAGCTAGCTAGCAATATATAGCTAGGGAAGAAAAGAATTAAAACATGTATATATATGCATGCACGCATACATACATACATACATCTGCTGAGTAAAAACAAAAAAACAAAACAGAGGGAATTAAGATGGAAGCAGAGAGCAGATGCATGCTTAATTAATTAGGAGGAGGAAGATATATCTTACCAGTGCACCAACTCCCTCATGGTCGGATCGCTTGGACTCGGCGCGTCGGGGTCTGTCATCACCTGCATGTGTGTCCATATATCACAAACAATGCGAACATACATACATACATACATGTAATTAAATTCACACACACACACAGAGAGATATATATATATATATATAAGCGAGACAGCTAGCTAGGTAGGTCGATCGAGAATATAATTTCGAAACATAAATAAATATATATATATATATAAACTGGTGGGTATTAATTAAATAATTAATCAGCTGGGGTAATGGAGAGAGCTATGGGGAAAGCGCACCAGGGTGTACAAGCAGGCGGGATGGCCGGAGATGGAGACGGCGGGGGGGTGGACGGCCATGGAGGGCTTCACGTCGCAGCCGTTGTTGACATGCTTCGTGCCGTAGCGGACGGTCACGCTCACGGTGGGCACGAACATGTCCACCACCTCGCCGATGACCCTCCCCACCACCAGCGGCTCGACGGAACTCGACATATATGTGTATATATATATATATTAGATATATTAGATATGCGGAAGGAGATGCTCAGAAAGAAAGCAGGCGATCGAGGAGGAAGACGGCAGAGCAGTGGAGGAGGGAGGGAGGGAGGGAGGTAGGGATGGAGGAGGAGGAGGATATTATGTATTATAGGTGAAGAGAGACGGGGGGGGTTTCGTCTCGGTATGCGCATGCAGAGGGCAGGGTAGATGGACCTTCGAACAGCGGGATACACGTGGCCGACGAAGGGAGAGAAAGGGATTCATTCGCCACGTGGTTGTCTGCCTTTTGCAAGCTCGACGGAAAGTGACGTCACAAGACACAAAGGCCTTCTCATTTTCAGTTCAGACGAAGGGCGTATATACATACATATATATATATATATATAATCCTTGTCGCTCACCTGCGTTCGAAAATGGAATCGTTAAAATTTTCTTATTTTCTTTTGTGACTAAACATTCCCGTAAGTTGATATTTTGGATGTACATTTTATGTTCCAACTATTTGGTTGATGGTAAACGTAATACCTCTTCTCTGTCAATTAAAGAAAATGAAACTGAATAGGTTATGTTCGATATTTATATTGATTCAGCCTTAATATATTTATATGGTACCCAAATAGACCAATAGATTATTTTTTACATTACCAGCAGATTCGGCATACATAAAACAGAGGTATCATTTGAATATTCAAGTTTAATCACAACAGAATTTTCTTTTAGTAACCTACATCTCAGCATACAAAATAATCATTTAAAATTAGACACGTCAATCAAGGGAGTGCCGCGAATCAATCACATATATACACAGACAGAAGACAGATGTATACGGAGAGAGAGAGAGAGAGAATGCGTGAATATTAAAACAAATGCTTCACATCCGGATGCAAGATTTCCTGACAATTGTACATTCCCAGGTACTCAGATTCAGACGTACGTAGTTCAAACGAGGTTGAGTTTCTATAAAGATAATACGTATAGCTAACGACCAAATCCCCGAAATGTCCCAGCTGAAAGTTGTTAATAGTTCATCGATCAGGGTGGTTCGACATGCTTGGCGCCAGTTCGTCCTGTTTGACCAGTTCAACTCCGATTCATCTTTTTAGATCCGTTTTAATTTCATTTTAGCGTTCTAATATAGTTTTCACAACTTGTCAACCTAGTCCACCCGCATCAGGTGAGACGAGGTTCCAAACTTTCTGCTTCTCTCTCCAAAGATTATATTATGCCACTTGCCGAGCATGAAATGAATGTTCTCGAACTCCATTCAAAACATGTTTCAACTTGCGAACACTGCCTGCCACAAGGAATTGACGTACGAGACCACATCACAAGAACAAATGGTAGATATCCACTAAAAATACCCTGAAGAAAACACATCTATCAAAATGTACCTGAAACAATCTTCAGACTAGAGACTTGGTTGGGAGCCGACCCCTACAAATTTTTCATAGGAACAATCTAATTTTGACAGGCAACTTAATTCTAATTCTCCACCCGTCCACTTCCACACTCCCCCTGATGCGGGACGGGACCGAGGGTCCCATGATTTCAAATAAACCAGAAAATATCACCCAGCAGATAAAATGTCAAACAGAAAATTAACCAGCAGACTGAAATGAACCAGCAGGTAACAGACCAAATATGAACAGACTTCCAACAGTATTAAGCTCAAATCATAACCCAACAGTATATAGTATTCAACAGAGTAAGCTCAGAAAATTATTCCTCACAGCTTAAGAATCAGGTGACCACTGTTCTGCTGTCCCTAAGAGGGATCCAATCCAGTCCGGCAACTTGTAAGAAGCTACCTAGGAGCTGGTTATCAAGTGGCCATCATCATTTTCCATTCCGAAAATGTAGGCAGATTCTTTCTTCTGTCCGCCCTTTACTATGGCTATCAATAGTTGCCAGAAACTGAGTTGAGAGTAATTAAACCACTGAATAAGACTTGAATATGAAGTTGTTGCAATCAGAACTCGGAAATTGTCAAGAATCAGATGCTAAAATCCAGGAAAATCAGCTAACTGTGACTGGAAGTGGACCAGTCTCGATCAGTCCCATATACTAACAGTAACTAGAATTTGACTGGAAATGGACCAGTCTATAGTTGCGTAAGCTATTGGAGCACCAATGTAATAGTAAACTGAAATCCAGATCCGGTAGTATTCTGTTCTTAGACTGGAAGAGGACCAGTATTTCAAACCAGCATTTAACAGTAAATCAAACTGTATTGAAGCAATTCGGAAGGAAACAGCCGCGAATGAAATAAGTAGTATCTGTTCCTTCAGATTTTAAATCCCATAACAGTTGTATATCCAATCAGGACATCTTCGGTCCAACCATGTCAGTAAGATCTAAGTTCAGGCAGAGTATCAAATAGAAATATCCAGATGTAACGAACTCGGAAATGAAGAGAACGTTGAAACAATACTCAGCTTCTGAACAACTGTATAGCTATTATATCAAAATCGGAAATAGCTATGCACAGCTAATCCGACCTGTTGAACTACCCTCAACTTCCTTCATAGACTGAGATCAAGTAGTATCTGTTGGGGCAAGATTCCAGCAGTGTGGATCCGTAGATCCAAAGTACTCACAAGAGTAGCACTATTCTATCAATATACGTAGCCAAGGGATCAAGAGATTGTACAGATCTTTAAGAGAAAGATCCCATCGTCATTGGCCATTAGCCTCGGTGAAAACAGAAAAACATCATCAACATCCTCAGACAGTTAAATCGAAGCATCAACTAGCAAGAGGCAGCATCGTAGGATCTACAACCATTTAGGAAGTAGAAACGCAGCTTCCAGTAATGTTAGTTCGACACTCCGCACAATAGTATCAACGGGAATAAGAGAATCCGACAAATGAAGGATGCTTATCCAGGAACCAGAATCGAAGTAGAAGAAGAAGACAAGCTATCCGACTAAACAGGATTCAATATTCCGCTGTCAGAGTTCGGTCTCCTTCAATCAACAGAGGCAACAACGAATGTTCTATCATCCACAAGGGTGAAGAACTTCGGCTACCAATCATGTCGATCTTAGACTTCGAATAACAGAACCGGAAAGAATAGATCCAGTCGGTCAAAGAAAAAACCGCAAGATCCAAAACCAGAGGACAGAGTAGCAGATGACTATCTTCAAGAAGGTATAAGAGAGAAGAAGAAGCGAGGTCGAACTGTTTTCAGGCCGGAAGAAGAGAACGAAGAAGAAAGGGGACGAGCTGTCCTCAGGAAGGAGAAGAGACGAAGAGAAACGATCTGTCCTCAATGCGTAGGGGAGGAAGAAACTACCGTAGAGATCGGAAGATCGATCCAACGGAGGTGAGGTTCAAGACAAACCAGCATATCAAAGAGAGGAAAAACGACTTCTCCAAAGGTGCTCTTCGTTTTCTCCATCGGAGGAAGGAGATCCGGAAGAGGACGAAGATCGCGCTAGGGTTCGCCTGCTCGCGGAAGAGGAAGATTCCAGAAGGACTCCCGCGCTAGGGTTCTCCGGTGGAAGAAATCTCTCGCGAGAAGACCGCCGTTCGCCGCCGGGAGAGAGTCGCCGGCCAGCCGCCGGAGGAGAGTCGCGGGCCAGCCGCTCGCGAATGAAGACGGGAGAGAGAAAAACCCCTTCGCGAGGGTTTAAAAGACAGGAGAACTCAAGGGCATAATGGGAAACGGAAAAATCAACAGCTCTTCTATTCAATATCTCATATCTTCATCTCCTGTATCGTATACATGGGCCCCTATTTATAGGGTAAAAATTCAGAAAAAAGTCCGAAAATGTTAAGAAATTGAAAAAATGCTCAAACAAATCAACTAAAAATCCTAAAAATTAGGAAAATACCTAAATGGACCCATTATTGACCTAAAAATCAAAATTACATGATATTTGAAAATCAATAATTGTTTCTTGCATCCCAATTCAATTATTAACATGAATCGGTTCTTGTGTCCCGATTCGGTTCCCATCACCCCCTGTTCACCTTATGACAAGTAGAGCTAACTGAAGAGAAATAAGAACGTGGTCAAAGTAGATTATCCTCCATTGCACTGTAGAACACTTGTACAGATCATGGAACAAGATCTCTTGAGAATCTATCGACATTTCCCAAGCAGAGCTCTGCCGCTCTCTTCATGCATCCGAAAAATGAAATCGTCAAAATGAGAATATTTATATAACATGTGATTCCTTCATTTCTTTTATCTATTACTCCTCATAACTTCTTAGCTTCGTATTGAACAACACAAACTACATGTATCATACATACTCTCTCATTCTATTTTCTATTATTATTTTAGTTAGATTGTCTTGTTAAATTTGCTTCATGTATTGTAAACTTTATTATGAAATTCATCCCAAGATCCATCTAGGCATTATTGTCTAACAAAATTTTATAACTTAATATTTTTATGAGTATATGTACAACTGATCCAAAATATCATATCAATCTTTAGAAATTTCAAAGAGATCTCCTCTCCATATTATTCAAGACGAAATTTATATCTCACAATCCTTCATATGTCTCGTGTTAACAATAGTTCACCATCTCTTTATTTTGCTTTTAATTTTGTCAACTTATTTTGATGTTTGATATGAGTTCTCTTGTCATTTTTGAAGAGATCACGTGATATTTCACACTTACACATGCATCTTGATAGACATTTTTGAGATTAATCTCCCGACATGTTTTTCCAAGTCTCTTCTCTTCGATCAACTCAAGATAAAATCGAGAAACGAGGTGACAATCCTTAATATAGATCAAGGAAGATGGGGTCGGGAGTCGGGACCGGGTCGTTTGGGCCCAAAACCGACCCGGGTCGGTCGGGGTCGCGACCCGGGTCGGGCCGGGGTCGGCCGGGGTCGCCAAAAATAATAATAATAAATTAATTTTGGGGTCGGGGTCTTGGGGTCGGGACCGGGTCGGTCGGCCCCAAAAGCGACCGGGTCGGGCCCGGGTCGCGACCCGGCGAACCATGATATAGATTAATCAGAAGAAACATACATTTGAAATCAACAATCTCCTCGACCTTAAGATTCCCTTTGAATTTGATACCCAAGCACATCAACAAGTCTCCAACAAAATGAACTATTTCCTTCACATTAGAAGCGACCATGAATAACCTAAAGAATCTAGTACCCAATGTCTCATGACCCACCCAATAGTCACCCAAAATTGCCACTTCCTATGCTTATGCATGTAGAAGACAAGAAGAACTCCCAATTCCTGATGATCACTTTGCAAATGCTAGACCCTAACTTGGTGATAAAAATCAGTAATCCAACCAGCCTCGACTATTTGTCCATATTTTGAACAAATAATCATGTCCCATATGACTTCCTCATGTGGTTCAACCTTTTTTTGGATGATGATAATGGCGGAGGTCAAATTTTCTTATTTATGCAAGAAAATGATTACAACGTAGGAAATTAAAAGAAAACAAAAAAATTCATCAAAAATCAGCTACCTACCGAGGTGGTAGTTACTTCTTGACAGATATTACAAGAAAAAAACATTAAAATTTAACTCATTATTGAAAGTTGTCCCTTCTTAGTGCTCTCTAGTGCAAGCATAAATCCAATCCTTGACTAAAGCTGACATCAAGAATAATATAGATCTTGGATGTTCAAAGTGCTCCTCGAAAATTCTTATGTTTCTCGTTTGCCATATTGCCCAAACCTTAAGATCCTAAAGTTTAAACTGTGATGTGAGACGGCACAGTGGAACTGAGCTAAAACGATGTGAAAACAAAATTAGAATGCTAATTAGAATTAAAACAAAGCAAAATGAAAGAGATCCAGCCTAAAACGGTTTGAACGGGTCCAAACCGGCCTCCAACTAATCAAAAAGGATCTGAACCAGACTAAACCGGGCTGAGGGACCCTTAACCAAGCAGTCCAAGCACAATTTATTCCGTGACTGGTCTGAACAGATTGCTGCACTCACATGGCCTGGATTGACTAACAGTTGAAGACCCAATTCAGCCAAGTGCACTTAAAACACCCCCCTTGGGTACGTGGCCAGCTATGCGTGGATGACCCTGGCAAGGATAATGGAACATTTTGGTGTATCGCGGTGAAGTAGGAGTTGTGGCAAGACCTAGCGGCACTTGACGGCGCGTGAGTGGGATCCCTGCAGTCCCTAATGAAATCATCGAGAAGGTGAGACCGAGGGCATCATCTCCTTTGCCTTTTGTCATCATCAGCCCGTTTGTCTGGAAGGCAAGGCATAGTAGAGGGAGGCCAAGCGGGTGGAGTAGAGGCACTAACAAGCGGTGTTGGTGATTGATCCCATGCAGAGAGGAAATTCGGAGAAAGACTGAGAAGGACCACAGTGGTGGCAAGGTGGTGGGGTTGGCAAGGGAATCCAGAGGAAAAAAAGGTCCGGCAGGGCCAAGGCCGTGTGAGTAGCGAAGTTCCGACAGCAGCAGGGCTGCCCTTCGTATGAATCCATCAACCTCTTTCTCTTTGTTGACTTCTTTCTTCTCCTCAATTGTCGTCACCATTTGAAGGTGGGGAGCAAGGAAGGCAGTGATGGCAGGGAGCTCGTGCGGGGATGGATGAGCCGAAGAGAGACAAGAGAGGGGGGAAGCCGTATGCATCATCAAAGGGTCCGATAGACCCTGGAGAAACCATTAGGGTGCTTCAAGAAGATCTGGGGGTCCAACACGAAGAGAGGTAGCAAGGACCACATCTAGGGATCATCAGACTGCCTGGTTGTTAAACCCTATGTCATTTGCTATTGTCAAGCCTCCAGAAATCCTAAGACGAAGGCATGGACATTGAGACATGAGTAGGGATGACTCTGGCAATTGTTGGGTGCTAGTTGACACCCAGAATTTAAGTATGTATATGTATGTATGTTGGTTAACCGTGCATTTTCACACTCTAGATCATGATTAAAGCTGAAGATAACAAGAGAGATATTGTATATGTTTGTGAAACAAAATGTCCAATTAACTCTCCTGTCGAAAGCAGTAAAGAAATGGATGAGGGAGAGACTTACAAATAGTGGTAGTTGAAGGAGGCCTTCTGACCACACTCTGTCACTAGATAGAAGAATTTTGGTAGTTCCATGTGACAATACTGTCGAGGATTTCGGAAGGATAGATAGAAGTTGTGGTCTTCCAACACTGCATGGGTTGTCGTTTGTGAAGGCCGACTCCTGTTCGAACTTCCCCAAGCTCCTTCAATGGAAAGGGAAATTGAAAACCTTCCTTTTTAACATGCTCGGCGTCAGATACTAGAGCTTCCACGGTAGGAAAGTTGACTTTCAAACATATCTGATTCCAAATCGAACACCTTGGATGGTCAACAGTAGTGCAAACCTTCTTGGGTAAGTCCAAAAGGATCGCAAAGAGGATCAAGAGCAATCCCAAGCTTTACGGAGGGATTCAACTCCCGATCGAAGACAAACTGGACTCCCAATGGCGGGCGGTCCCTTGGCCTATAAAATGGGCATCCACGGCATTGTGGAAGAAGTTGGAAAGGGAAAGAAGCATAGATTACGGAATCGGTGGAATCGGACCGATTCCGACCGATTCCGGAATCGGATCGGTGGATTCCGATCCGATTCCTGGCGGAAGGACCGATTCCGGGAATAATTCCGCGGAATCGGTATGAATCGACTGGAATCGGTCGATCCGACCGATTCCGATGGAAGACCGGTTGAACCGGCCCCGGTTCGATTCCCGGTTCGATTCTGGACCGGGAATCAAATCGATTCCGGCCCTAAAAGGGCCGGAATCAACCGCCGCGGTCGATTCCTTCGATCCCGCGGCGGTAGGGCTCGTTTCCGGCGATTCCGCGGCGATTCCTCAGCGATTCCGGCATCGATCCGGCGATCCAGGCGTCGATCCGAGCGATTCGTGCAGCGATCCGTCGATCCGGAGCGATTCGGCACCGATTCCGGCGATTTCGCCGATTCCCTCGGGCGATTCCGGCGATTCCGCCGATTCCAAGCGATTCCTTCGGCCGATTCCGCCGATTCAAGCTCCGATCCGCCTTGAATCAACGTCTTCTTCGATCTCGACCAGTTTTTGGTAAGATTTCTTCGCTGAAAACTTCGTACGTCCATTCTTACGCGTTTCCGACGAGTCCGAGCGTCGTTAAACGTTGTGATTTCCGACCGAATAAGTCCGTCCAAGTTTTAAACTATCCGTTTAAGTTCATTTTGCACGAGAATTCCGGATATCCCGTACGTTAATTTGCGACGATTTCCGGCAACTACGTAACCCTTTAAACATACCGAATGGTGTGTTACTTGGGTTGTCCGCTTCCCGAACAGCGTCTAAATCATTTTTTATGTTATCTAATCATTTTTTAAGGCATTGTTTACAATTTTCGAGATACAAGCAATGGCCGATCAAGGTGGCGCAAGACCAAGACGTGCTTCCGACGCGGGTTGAGAACACGGGCATATGGTAGACCTAGTCGGAAGAGGGTGCAAAGTGGTGCGGGAAGGAGATGAACGGGGGGTGTTCCGGCCGAAACAACATATGCCGAACACGGGAATGTAAAGAAATGCGACAAGGTGCCCGGGGAGAAGAGTGAGGAGATGAAGGATGCGACGAGTGCAGAGCCTCTCGAACGGGCCGTTCGGATCGAGCGCAGGGAGGAGTTGCGGGACGAGCTACTCGAGAGGAGGAGGGACCGCGATTTCGCCTACCTCCAAGGGAAAGGCGGGGAAGGCGGCAAAGCAGCCACCGGGCCGTAGAGCGAGGACGAGTCCACGGACTCCGAGCCGAGACGAGGCACGCTGGCGGGAAGCGAGCTTGCCGAGGAGGAGGACAGTGAGGAGGGGGAGCAGGGGAGGGTCTCGGGTCCGCAGTTGACCCGGGGGCCGATCCGCATCGGCTCGCCCGACCTCGGGCCGGGGACCGAGAGCCTCGACCCCAGGAGACAGAGCCGTACCGCCGTTCCACTTCTACCAAAGACTCGATTTACACCGAGTGACGAGTTTTTATTTAGAAACAAAGTGCGGCGTACGGGGATAAAGCGAGGCAATGAAAGGGTGAAGGCACAGAACGGCAACGCAAAGAGAGCCGTTCGCCACATTGTCAAATGGTTTTTACGCAGGTATCACTTTTTAAATTAAAATTGACATTATGCCTCGTTTTATTTACTAAAACTTAATTTTACCCCGATCCCATTTTTTTTTTTAACTCGATGTAGGCATCCCGAAGACATTACGCAGCCACCCCCCTTCCGCACGATGGTGGATGCCGTGGGTGAGATCGGGACCGGGGTTGCAAGCCCCGGCAAGGACACATATACGGCGCCGGCTCCGGACGAGGAGGTCCGAGAGTCGAGGGAGTGGACGGACGGGTTCAAGTTGGTGTGGAGAAGGAGGTTGCACAATCACGTGCGATGGGTGGACGGTGCATCACCAAGAGGAGTACGATAAACTTGGTGTACTGCTCGAGGGGACTACATTCTCGAAGCCCAGTAGATGCTTGGGAAGATTAAAAATGCCGACTTCATTTTTTCTACGATGGATGGAGTGGTGGAGGAGATGGGGAGGAGAATGTGGTTCGGGTTGTCACCGACAACGAACCATCATATAAGGCGGCCGGGAGGAAGTCACGGAGAAGAGGAAGCACATCTTCGGGTGCCCCGTGCAAGACATTCCATAGATCTCATTTTAGAGGATATAGGCAAGGAGGAGGGTGTATCTACACTTGTCAGTCAGGCACAGACGATCACATCTTTTATTTATTCGCATCCCCGCCTCCTACATATCATGAGATCTCACGGGGGCACGATCTTGTCGGCCCGGTCCGACACGATTGCCACGAACTTCATTTGCGGCGGAGAGTTTACACCGCACGTACATGCATTGGTTAGGTTCACACGTCCGAGGAGTATTACAACTATACGGTGGACAACCCGTACGACAAAAGAGCGATTGAGATTCTTGTCGTCCGAGAAGCAAGATCACTGACAAGAGGATTTGGGAGAGGATTACCTACTATTTGGCAATCATCGAGCCACCCGGTAGTTGTCTCGAGGTTGGTAGACTCGGATGATTGGGGGACCGATGGGCACACCTTGTATGATGCTAGCGGACCGGGCAAAGCTGAAAATTAAAGAAAAAAATCCCGGTTACAAAAAGTGGTGGAAAATCATTGATGACCGATGGGACAAGACCTCGCATCACGATGTCCACGCTGCAGTAACTTGGTTCTAAAATTATTTTCGATGTATAATTATCTTATATGACAAAGGTTGTTAACTAATAAAATCTCGCAGATACTTTTGAACCCCCGCATCCAATATGGAGGACAAAGGAACGACAACGAGGTGATGCGGGGTACACTTGCAGCTATCCGGCCGTGCCGATCTCGCAGATGTAATAGGACCGAGATAGAAGTAAGTTAGAGTTCATTAAATACCTTGGACTAGCATTACCAGGCAACTAAATTTTTTTTTTAAATTTTTCAGATGCGAAGTACTGTGACGAGGGTCGGCGTATACTCGTATGTCGACCGAAATATTCAGCCGACAAAGTGTCACCTCGGTATAGTAATAGTTTGACATGGAATTTCTTTTTCTTTTTCATATAAGTTATGGTGATGATGGGCTAATTGTTTTCCTTTTCTCGTTTTGTGTTTTTCTCAAGCTTTGTAGTGGTGGGTTCAGTGAACACCGTGAGTGGATGGAATCCACTGCGGCCATTGGTACGGGATGCCGAGCCGAGCACCGGGCTTCCTCCCACCGCGAGAGGAACCGGAGTACATTCAACTCGATACATACCAAAAGGAGGAACAGGTTGACCTCTGCATCGGCCGAGAAGCCGGTCTTCCGTCATTATAAATACGAGGGCCGCGCATAAAGAACATCAAGGATCGACGAAGATCGGCGAGGAGCGATTTGCACGGTTCGCGGTGGCCCG
Organism: Cryptocoryne crispatula var. balansae; assembly: GCA_036172225.1. NCBI lineage: Eukaryota > Viridiplantae > Streptophyta > Magnoliopsida > Alismatales > Araceae > Cryptocoryne > Cryptocoryne crispatula. Next base: position 186,886 of record CM069935.1, on the reverse strand, counting down.
TACGAGCAGCGTGCCCTCCGCCACACCACCACCCGAGGAGGTGGACACGGACTGCATTTTCTGAGGAGCATGCACTTGCCTCCCGGATGAGGAGAGGGAAGCCAGGGATCACGCACCGAGTTTGATCCCGATGACCGCGTACGGGGCGAAGGAGAGTTGGATGGTGTGGCCGAGAGGATGCTCCACTTCTTGCCCATCTACTTCTCGTGCTCGAAGTGGCCTTCTTCGCCCCTGCCACACAATGGGCCCACGACTTTTTTACCCCGCCTCCAGCCTGGGTCCCCGGCTCGCTACCCGGCCCGTTCGCGGTCGGGGAGAACGAAAACAAAGGCATCGCACGGAAAATGGGAGGATTTGCAAAGTTGAAAAAAACTGGGTTCGGACTTTACGGTAGTTCGTAGATGGTCGAAGAGGTAAAGAGAAGGAAGTTAGAGGTCGCGCCCCTGTACGACAGATGACGCAGCGTGGGCTCCTTCTCACTCCTCAGTGATGACGACGAGGAGTGTATAGGACGCGTGTACCATCACAGCCAGCTGAGTCACCTCGATTCACGGTTTCCAAAGCCGTATTACACGCCTACGAGCGTACACCGCATTCTTATATTACGCGGAGCCACAATATCCAAAGATTCGGCCAAAGTGACAAAGCCGGATTACACCACCAGCTCCACCATCCTCTCGCTTACGTCCCGGTCGTCCCGCACTCCGATCCATACGACTCGATGGCATGGCATCGGTATTATTTTCATACGGATATGGTCCCGGACGGTATTCAAGATCGAGCGCGAGGAGGAGCGTCACGAGCGAGGAGAGGAGGACGACCCACATCTTTATCCTAGATATCGGGTAGTAGATTGATATGATGTAATTTTTTTTTGATGATGTATCAACTCTTCGATATTCGAATAAATAGAATTGGAATACGTACTTAACTTTCAAGTCTTCAAGTCTTCAATTGGTGTTCATTAGTATTTGTATGATGTGGTTTTGTGGATATCATGCATTGGTGATTTTTTAAAATTTTTCTAACTCATTTCCTATTTTTTTAGAATTTTTTCTGAATTTTTTGAATTTTTTTGACGAAAAAAAAAATCTAAAAAAAAAACCGATTCCGACCGATTCCGGAATCGATTCCCTTCCCAGGAATCGGCCGATTCCGGCCGATTCTGGGAATCGGAATCGGAATCGGTCCCAACCGATTCCGATTCCGATTCCGGAATCCTTGGAAAGAAGAGAAAACAAGGAAGAGAGAGAATGTTTGGGAAGAAGAGGAACTCACATATTATTGGTGCTGAGGCTGAGGGTCCCTTGTGCTGCCATCATCAACTGCCCTTCGTCTCCTATGTTCGTGGCCACCGATGGTGGTTGTTGTCATCATCATGACCGCCAAAAGGGCTCTTTGCTTCTACTGTTGTCTCCCATGTCCGCTGTCTAAGGTCCGTCTTCCACCATCGTCAATCTCGAGCACTGTGCTTGCAGAACTAATTAGCGTCGCCGGGAGAGTTAGCCACCAGGGGGCTCCACTTTTCCACTGTCATTGAGGTCTTTCACCTCTTCTACCACCGTCGAGATCACCAAAGGACTGTAGGACCATTGCTAGGAGGAGGCTCTCAGTTCGCCCTCACACTGCACTCGAGCTCCCGGATTGTCGAGGCTCGATCGTCCCCACCCGATGTCACGAGGGTCATGAAGGTTAAGTTCGGGTGGGGCCCACTCGCATGTGTTAAAAAAAGGGAATATAAAAAGAGGGCAGCACCGGGCAGCTGGATAAGGCCCGCTGGCGACAAAGCCCATCAGGCTCCCAACAACCAAACTAGCCTATTGCACTGTTCACAACCGACCAACAAGCTTTAAAAAAATTCAGGAATACCACATTCAACTGAAATTAAATAAAAATTCATAAATTTAATTCACAATCGAGACTAGTTGGAGGGTCGGCTCTACACCCGCCCCTATGTATTGGCTTAACTTGAAAGAAAAATAACATATGGACTAGTTGGAGGGTCGTCTTGTACCTTCCCCAACATCCTTAAGATAAACATACAAAGATCTATTAAAAAACCTCAATGTCTTCCCATGCCCCAACAAGGAGCTATATTCATTAAGCTATGCGAGGTTGTGTATGATTAACACACTGATATGCTGAGTCATATGCTCATGAAATTCCTAAATCAGTGGAAAGAATACCCATATGCCTATCAAAGGCTAGGTACATCCTATCCTAAATTGATGGGGACAAATTCCATAAAGTTTATCAAAGACTAAGTGGATTTGACCTTGAATTATTCCAGTTGTAAGAGTTATGATTTCCGAGCCATGTATTGAGTAAATGATGAAATTCATGTCCGGTGTACAATTGATTTTGAGTGGAGGATTAATTGCCTACCAAGCTTGATGGAATGAAACCAGAGAAAACACGATAATAAAATAAGTAAACAAATAAATAAAAAATCGGAGATCAGTATAACATGCAGAACATAAAGAAATAAAAGTTTTGCAAATTGCAAAACCGAGAACGTTCAAAACCTGCAGAGAATCCATAAATTATGCAGGTATCCCAAACTGAAGAAATCGATAAAATCTACAAGACAATCAACCTAAGAATCTAAAGAAAAGGTCAATCAACAGACCCTGAACCTCTGCTGAGCATAACCTCCGAGGACTCAAAATTTGCTGAAATCTAAGGTTGCTAAGATCTGGTAAAATCAGGAAGTCGTAATTTTTGGTAAATGAGGAACATGACCACCCAAGGGAATAAGAACCGAAACTCAAAAAATACAAATTTTAAACCCCAATGTTAAAAGAAGAATGACCCAAAAGAAAAACAGGCATATTAAGTGAAACCAAGTTAATCCAAATCAAATTCAGGTCAGAATTTTGAACTTAAATAAAATAATTAAACCAACAAAGCTTCTGCAGAACTAGGACTCCAAGTCTTAAGTCAAAATAAAGCACACAAAAATCCTTAAATTTTACAAACCCACAATCCTAAGAACCAGAGCACCCAAATGCCAAAACTAAGTCTATGCAACTGTAAATTTAAGAAACTTTAAACTAAACAGAACTAAAAAATCAATCAAGGTTCATTCTCGAATTAAAAGACATCCTGTGTTGGATTGTGATGCTTAATAATAATTAAGCCCTCACATGAAGCATTGACCAACTCAAATTCAATCCAAAGTACCTACAACCAGAATAACAGGCCAAATTGAGAATCATTCATCCATCGAACCTCAGAACAAGTCCTGGTAAACATGATTTGGCTAACACCGAATAAAAGACAACTCCTAAATAAACCTCAATCAACCAGCAATGAAAAAGGATGCCGATGCATAGCAAAGGGTAAACCAAAAAATTTATAATTTTTTTAATCAAGGCAACTAAAGACAAGCCTAATGGGGTGTTTGGTTGCATGATAATTTTTTGTACACTTTCATGATAAAAAATTGTATTAAAATAAAAAGTGAACCAACTCATGACATAAAATTATCATGTTTGGAGGGATGTGATTACAAAAAAGAGTAACCACCGCACATGACCAAACAAAGTGGGGGACCACAAGAAAAAAGAAAGAGGTGAGACCCTCTTTTTTGTTTAAGAAGAAAATCACTTTCAAAACATAAAATTGTCATGGTTGTCAAACACCTCTTTTAACAAGTTTTCTTACAATTTTTAAAAATTAAAATAAAAACCTCAATTATCATGCAACCAAACACCCCATAAATCCTGATTTCAGCTAAAAGATAGCAGAGTTAAATGAAACCCATTTCATGACAGAAGATATCCACCAAGCTCAAACCATAACGAACTTCAAGCCAACTAGTCAACTACAGAAAATCAAATTCAGACCAAGTTCTATAAACTCCCGGCATATCAAAACTTCATAGATCAAATCTCCAAAGGCAGACTTAAAGCAAAGAGATTCTAAACCAAAACATTCTCAAACAAATCACAAACCCAAATCCAAGTCCACAAACAGAACCTAAGCTAACTCTCACCGGACAAAACCATGATAATATCAAGCTCAAACAAATTCCCAATCCCAGAAGAGACTTCAAGTTTCAGGTAAAGTCCTAAATCAAATTCAAGCCAAATCCCCAAATAAAAAGGTGAGCAATTTAAACAGAAACCCGAAATAGTCTTGTATCACAAATTAAATCAAATATTCTCACCAAAATAAAATAAACTCAAACGGACTAAGATCAAATTAAATCCAATCCAATCCAAATGTCATACACTTAAAAGCAAAATCTCAACCAAGATCTAAAACATATCATTAAGATCAAATCAAACTAATCTTAAGTAATTTCAAAGATGAAAGTCACAATCCATAAGCAAATTCAATTTTCCAGACAAACTCAAATCAATTTTAATTCAACTAAATTAAATTTAAAACACATTAATTGTTTGCATTTCATCAAATTCATGAGGTCATTGCTCCCGTGTGTTTATGTTTGTGGATGCATATCTTATATTTCATGTATTGCTATGGCAGATAATCAAGGATATTCAAATAGTTGTTCAATATAATTAACATCGGTACTTCGTAAGTCTGATGGGGAGATGTCAAAATAAAATTTCAAAGAACCTAACTTTAATCTATATTTTTATACATATCATTGACCTAGTTAATACTCTTATGGAATATCACTTATTTTCTTAGTAGTTAATGCTAAGTCAAACCAAAAAAATAATTTTTTTTTTGAGGTTACATCAGTGCTATACGGAGACATGGCTGGACCCAAGGGTGGTCATTGGGAGGTGCCTACAAGGCAGATTTGGAGAATAGGGGTCCCGGTGAGGAAGGCAACACTAAGGCATCCAAAATGGGAACCCACAAGTGCCGATGGTGGTGAAGAAGATATGGGGAAAGGAGAAGGGAGGAGGAAGGAATGGCACAGAGGCCTGAAGGGTGAGAAGGGGGGAAGAAGGCCATCGTGGCCAAAAGGTGAGGAAACGTAAAGGCCACCTCAGCCGATAAAAAGGCAAAGAGAAGACTACCGGGGCCAAGGGCACAAACTAAGGCCCGAAGGCTTCCTCTTCTAAAAGTTCCTCTGATTGTTCTCTATTTCATCAATGATGGCCTCCTGATAAAAAGAAGCCATTTTTTTACAAAAAAGACCTCTAAAGCCAATATTTACCAACATGTTCTCCCACAGACATAAATGCAAGAAAATGGCTTAAAATAACTTAAACTATTTACAAACGAGTCCTTCTAAGAACTAAAACACAAAAAAGACCCAAAATTCTTAAATTGGATCCTCATCACTCCATCCTCCACGGATTTCTACTTGACCATAAAACTAATAAAGAAGTAACATTGTCCGGTTTCGGCCATTGTAGTGACCATACTTTGAATAAAGCAGACCACAATGAACTAATAATCTCACACTGAATAAAGAGGTGTCATTGGATTCATCTTTCAAGCCACAGAAGACATTTTTGTGGGTAAAGCCGAGATCTTATTGGAAGCCTCCCTTAGCAAATCTTCCAGAAGAAAAGATTGATTTTTAAGAAAACGAATATTTTCATACCTCTTGATGCCATGGGTCTTCCACCCTCCCTAAATAAGCATATCCATGTGAATTCGACTGTGAAATTAGCAGTGTTGCTGGGTTGCCACACTTAACTTATCCTCCTTATCTCTAGTGCACTTATAATTATCAAAAGTGACAACATGTTTGTAAAGTCGTTGATTTCCAAGTCTTCGAGATCCCTTCTAAAAGATATGCAACACCATAAGAGTAGGAATACCACTTGGAGCTAACCCTACCTAAAGGGTTGCAACAAATGTTAAACAAACTAGGAAACATTATTGCAAGTGTATTGTGCCCGCACCAATGATCATTGCAAAAACATGTCCTGCAGCCATTACCACCTCAATGTAAGAAGAAAATTAAAGGCATCCCAGTTTCCTAGAATTTCTTTCCAAATGCTCAAAAGTATGTTTCTATCCCTAAAATCTTTTAACCAAGCTTCGCTCTCACCAACACCATATTGGAAATGTGGATTCTAGTCCATTGAGTGTCTATTAGTGTTGAGTTTCTAAATTCGTTTGGATAGTAGAGCTTTATTCATGTGGTTCAACCTACATAACCATTTAGTTAAAAGTGCATACTTGATTACTTCTAGTGACAAAAGGCATATTCCTCTCTCTGATATCTCTGCAGACATGGTCCCACTTTACCAAATAGAGCCCCTTCCCACCCTCCTTACCTTGCCAAACAAACGTCACTCTAATACTCTCCAGCTTCCTGCAAACACCTTGTAAAAAATTTAAAAAGGAAAAAAAATAAAGCAAGATACTATGCAAAACACGTTTGGAAAGGCCTCATCTACCCTCTGTTTATAACATTCAAAAGTATAAAAGATGTCAATTTTCTTGCGAAAACAACATCAAAAGTTAAGTAGAACCAACCGACATACACCAGAAGAAAAAAAAACTTGATCTTAAATTGAAAAAAGAAACATGACTACATTAAAATCACATATTTCTTTTCTGATAGACATGTTTTCTTAGAAGTGCCACCAAACATGGTGCCTTGGATGTGGGGACATCTTTGGAATGACAATTGGTATCTTTATTATTAAATTAGCTAAGACCTATTTCTTCGTGTTTATTCCTATCACAAGAAGATGGACTTTGCTATTATTCAAATGGGCCAACTTAGATGGGTTTTGCCAAGAATTATAATGAGTCAACTATCAAATATGTGATGGTTATTGTATTTACCTATTTCTTTGGTTAATCTATTATTGACAATTTCTTCCCAACTTGTTCCACTAGAAGCTGGCCTTTCATTATGTCTCAAGATAAATCAAACAAGTACCACTCAAGCCACAAATCTGCTTCTCGAAGAACACAGTTGAAAAGCCTCATTAAGTATGGCTCGAGAGAATGGTTTGCATGATTGGCCAATCCTGATCAAGATCGGCATAGGCTGACCTGTTCACATATTATACATCCTTTATGTTTTATGCTTGCATACTTGTAACTTAACGTAGCTCTACAGTTTGGATCCTCCATAACCTAGTTTATTTGCTCTTGTTCTTAAGGCACTGGGAGAAAGCTGAAGAAAAAACTCATACAATTTGCTTCCATTATTAAACTGTATTTTCTCCATTAATAAGAAAAAAGGATATCTTCGTCCCACAATGGAAAAGAAAGCTTAGGTGACAGTCATCATCATGAACATATGGATTGACACCACATACAAGCTTGAAAATTACACTTTCTTCTTATGTTTTTGTTTGGGGATTGGTTTGATTGTGGATTCCTTCTACTCTCAACATTTGGACTCTACCTCCTACTCCTCGGTTCTCACCTAGGGGACAACTTCCTTCAACACCCTACCATGCATAACTCCCCCTCAGAGAAATTACACATTAGTGGGCTCCTCCTAATCTTCACTAGAAGATACCACATTATCCTGATGTGTAATTTTTCATTTTACTTGCCAGAAAACACCACATTATCCTGATGTGCACCTTTTCTTATTTTTCTGGTGAGGAGTAATCCACTGTGGGATTGGCATGATTGTAGATTCTTTCTACTGAAAACCTTTAGGCCCTACCTCCAACTCACCTAGAAGCCAACATGAACACCCTACAGTGGATTACTCCCTCTTGGACAAAATTACACATTAGTGTCTCATACTCACCAGAAAATACCACATTCCCCTCCAACATCTGGAGCCAATCCTTCTCCCATGTCCAGGAGCAACTGATCATGACAAGTTGACAACACAACAGAATTTGGGCCAACTAGTACTTTGCGCATTCTGCAAAGGCACCCTTGAACCTCCAAATGTACATAAATTTTCCATAACGGCATTCTTCAAGACTGTTGGAAAATTTCACTTACACCTGGAATTTGAAAGTAAACAGAAATATGCTCCAGTATTAGGTTGAACAAAAATGCAGAACTAATGAGTAATGGAAGAATGTCACTCAATACATGGATATGGATGAGATTAAAGTGTGAAAGTGGGAGCCTGAGAGTATACTCTCCACCATCTCTAAGATGTTAAGCATGCAATAGAACATCATAGTTTCACACAGACATTCCAATCCAAATCCAAATCTGCTCATGAAAGATAACTTGGAAGAGTAGCTGCAACTAAAAAATAAACAGTTAAAGGATTATCAACCAAGATATGGAGCTTTTGCGGAAGAACACCTTATTATTAAGTAGTTCCAGAATTATTTGGTTTTTTTGTCCAAAATTCCTGGTTTCACATAGACTACTCAGTAACATCAATAGAGTAAAACTCAGTTAATTTCTTGGTGTGAGGTTCCATCCCCTTGATTGTATTGATACCCATTACCTTTCTTTCAGCAGTCTGCTTACTTCATTCGTTCCAATCCCTTTTCTGACCCAAACAAATAGAGGCCTTCTTTGGCTATATTCAAGAAAAATACTGCACATGATATTGTATTTAAAAAAAATCAGAAATCGACATAAAAATACAAGAGTGATCCAAATTTCAATAGTCACGGCCAGTTGGCGATCCTATAAATTTCAAGACCACTATGTCAATAGCCAACCACATTGCATTGCAAGACTCCACATTGTATATTTGAAACAGGTTGACCTCCTTGCTTCTCTTCATAATACAACCCTCTTTTTCCCAAGTCCATGAATTAAAAAAATTGGACCAGTGCCAAAATTAAATAATGAAAAAGAGAACCATTTGAACTAGGGCAACTGAATATTTTTTGTAAAATATTTAAGTGTACTGAAAGGAACAAGTTTAGGTGTGATACTACCATTACAAAAAAACAACAACTGATGTTAAACAAGATGCAATTACACAAAGCTAAAAGGAAACCTGCAGATAGTGAGATTTCCACTTCATCAGAATCTGATCGTACAAACTTCCTTTACCCAACTTTAACAAGCTATTTTTCAGCCTAGAAAGTGTCCCGGAGCGTAGCTTGATGCCCCTCTCAGCCATATCCTCTGCGTACCTGCATGCCTCAGGGAGCTTATCGGCATCTCTCAATGCATTGATGAGCATGTTTCCTGTCTCCTCTAATGGATCCAACTCGTGATCCACCATATACTTCCAGATTCTTATACCCATGCTTGTGTCACCCGAATCCAAAAAGATCTTGAGAACTGACACGCAGTTCTCATGCGTAGGAACGCACTCATTCTTAAGCATCTCATTGAATATGACTGACACTTCTTTCATCTTCTTAATCTTTAATAAAAATTGAAGCAACAAATTGTATGTTTTGGCGTTGGGGAAGACGCCATACATCACCATCTCATCCATATACTTATAAGCCTCTTCTGTCTGGTTGGCGTAGCATACCAGGGAGATCATAGTATTGTACATCTGAACATCTGGACAGCACCCGTTCCTCCAGGCCATCATGTCCCACAGAAATGTGGCCCTTCGATGATCGGTTGCCTTTAGCAGATGGTCAAAGGCACTCCTGAAGAATTTAAACCCGGGAAAGCAGTGCCTATCCTTCATCCCTTGCACATGCGCGAACACTTCGTCCAAACCCGACGAACCGCGGGACTTCAGTAGCGTATTTAGAAACGAGTCATAGGCAGCAACATTGGAAGGATCCCACCCGATGCGGGCAACCATTTCCTCGAAGATCTCCCGAGCGCTACTGACATTCCCTTCGTTGTCGCACCCTTCCAGAAGGATGGCGTAGCTGTCGGCGTCGGGGACAAGCGTCTTTCGCCGGGCACGGTCTAGGAATTCCTTGGCCTTCCCCGTCTGCCCCTCGCGGCAGACGGCGGAGAGAAGAGAATTGAGGGCGGTGACATCCATGGGAACCCCGTAAAGATCCATCACCTCGAAGGACATGAGGGCATCGTCGGGGCGGCGGGCCGCGGCGTAACTGCCAAAGATGGAGGCGAAGGTCGCGAGGGAAATGAGGCGCTCGGTGTGCATGGACTTGACGGCGTCCCACATCGCGTCGAAGTGGAGATTCTTGCCGAGGAGGTCGACGACGAGGTTCCAGGCGTAGGGTGTATGGTTGTGGCCGAGCTGCACACCAGCCCAGCGGAAGAACTTGAGAGCGGGGCCAGGATGGGCATAAGAGAGCTTCAGGACATCCTCCACATCTGAAGCGGTCAGGCGGATGCCGGTATCGTCGAGGGCGGACGGGACGGAGGACGAAGGGGTTTTAGCGAGGATCTCACAGAGAAGGCGGATCTTAGGTGGTAGGTCGTCGGGTGCATCCAGGTAGGAGGGGAAGGATGGACGCTTTGTGCGGCTCGGAGATGGGGAGCGGTTGCTCGAGCGGGATCGCCGGCGATGGCCGTCGCCTTCGTATGGCCGCTTTCGGTGAGACATCTGCTCCGACGACGGCGCCGGAATGGAGTGGGGAAGGAAGGGAAAAAATAGGTCACCGGAAGATTCGTGCGAGGAGGCGCGGCGGTGCTCCGTTTCTTAAAAGGGAACCTTTTTTCCCAAGATAAAATCAAATATCTCCTGAACCAAAACAGACTTAACAGAAGTAATTGATTTTGATCCGGCCCAGATTATATTTTTATTAGTTATGAGTTATAACGTATGATTACAAAAATAAAAAATCAAACTTCATTTGATCCGATCCAAACTATCTTTCGTTCGATTACGATTCATACATCTGACATTATCTAGATGACCATTGAAATACATGTCTCCACGTCAGAATATGTTGATATTATTAATATGTCCGAATTACCATACCTTCAGTTTAATTTAAGTATTCGGTAAAACAAATTGATTGGGTTAAAAGGAATTTGAAATCACATTAAATCGATGATTAGTTCAACTCGTATCAGATCCATATCAAATTACTTGTTCGAATTGTTTTTTTTGTGTTGACCCAATTTGCAAAAATTGGCAGGCATCTGGAATATGAATAAATAAAAAACAGTGGAAAATAATATACTTGCTAATTATCTTAATCATATGTTCTTAATTTTTTATACCGGAGGCAGGCGGACACTCGCCATCTTACCTGTCGACGGGGTTCTTTCCACGAAGGGGACCCAAAAAAAAAAAAAAAACTTGAGTGTGTCTGCCTCTTAAAAAACTTTATGAGCTGTTTGGTGGCATCACAGTATACTTTTACGATAAAAAATTATATTAAAATAAAATATGAAATAGTCTATGACAAAAAATATCATACTTGGAATGATGCGATCGACAACTAAAAAACAGTAGATACTATACATCATAAAAAAAAGTGAGACCCTCCTGTTTGGTTGAAGACAAAATTTATTTTAGAAACAGAGAAATATGTGATAATTGTCGAACATCTCTACTTAATTTGTTGTGCGACTAAACACCTAAGTCCTGTTTGGCATCATAAATTTTTAGAGATAAATATGGTTTATCCCCTAAATTTTAGATATAAATCAAGCTTATCTCCAACTTATCCCGATACCAGACACGTCCCTAGATATCTTTCTCATATTTTGGAGCTTCGTCCGGAAGGGCATGATTTTCCAAAACAGTCTAGAAAATTCGAATATTGGAGTGAGAACTGAGCCAATCAAACACGGCATTGGCGGCATTTGTTAAGCTAATCTCATGTCTAACTTGTTAATTTGTGATAAAATTAAGAACATGAATGTTCTTCGGACATTTTCATGTTAATTAATTTAATCTCTCTTTAAGTTATATTATATATCACTTCTATCGCATATGTCTAAAAATTAAAGACATAAACTGTCCAACTTATTTTTAAGAGATTTATCAACACATAGAGCAGTAATTTTAAACCATTATCTTAGACCTTATGCCCTAATTTTGAAATTTGCAGGATAAATAACAAATATCATGTAATATAAATATCAACTCGTATCGATATCTATATTAATACTCCGACATTTAAAAATATCAATATCGATATTAATATAGTAACATATTTGATACTCTAACCGACAAATTAATACAAATCGACATTTGTATTGCGCGATATGCTTTGCTTGCACTAAGAATTTCAAAATCAATACCATTAACCAAACACCTCTTGACCATTTTTATCAATATCAATTTTAAAATTGACATTGACAAAAATATCTAATAATATTATCCAACAAGGCATACAAAGATTCGTGAGCCCCGACCAAAAATCGAGTGGCCCACACATAATTATATCCTATTCTATAAATCTCGAATTTTAACAAGTAAAAAAAAATCTGAGCAGAGCGAAATGATTTTTTTTTTTGTGCACAGGTCAAATATTATGGAGCATACAATAATACATATACGCCCAATCAACTTTAGAATTAATTTCTCCACTTACCGTGATTAAATACTTTTATAGAATTGAGTAGCAATGTGTAAAGTGGCATTTTTTTTTTTTGTTCACGTGACCCAGTGGCCGGAGGTCCCGCAGCTGCCGCGGGTGGCGAGGGTTCGACCCCGTCTGAACCCCACAGGTCGTCCCCCCCGGGGACGCCCGGCTAGTGCCGCCGGGAGGCTCGAAGATGCGACCTGCGCCCCCAGGCGCAGGTCCCCGTGCCAATCGAGCCAGGCTCGACCGGCGTGTAGAGTGGCATTGCAAGAGCCAAATCGGACTGGCACAGATTGATTAACGGTGCGTCTTTCTACTATCAAAAAAGGATGATTAGAGTCTAGCCAACTAAAATAAAAGTCTGAGATGCTGATAAATTTTGAAGGCGCAGGTCCCCGTGCCAATCGAGCCAGGCTCGACCGGCGTGTAGAGTGGCATTGCAAGAGCCAAATCGGACTGGCACAGATTGATTAACGGTGCGTCTTTCTACTTTCAAAATTTATCAGCATCTCAGACTTTTATTTTAGTTGGCTAAACTCTAATCATCCTTTTTTGATATGTTGCACGGTAAAAAAATAAAATAAGATGAGAGAGATGATGAAATCAGGTCCGTAATTCCGAAAAGTTGAGCCGCGTTAGTGATGCCACAAGCGTATTATATGTTGTTTTTAAACTCAACCATTAACTTGTACTTAGGTTTCTTAAAAATCTCATTTTAAATCTGCGCCTCTGGCGTCCTTTTTGATGTGGTCTTCGCGTCAGCGCGGCGGAAGACCCCCTCCCACAGAAGTTCTCCCGCCACCGACGCCCGTACGCACCTGCTTGGATTTTTGAATCTTCGGCGGTGGCCGATGAGGAGGACCTCGAGGCGACGCTCCGATCGGAAGGGCTTGCTGCTGGCAACAGCACCGGCGCTGGCGAAGCTGGCGGAGAATCCGGCTCCGGCGGCGGCGGCAAAGCAACCCCAACTGAAGCTGGTATCCCTGCTCGCTCCGCGGCAAAATCCCGCCGGAGCCGCCGCCTCCCCCGCGGCAACCCGGTTTGTGAGGTGTCTCGAGGGCGACGAAGATCTGAAAGAAGGACCGGACCAGTGCGAAGGAGATGAGAATGAGTGCATCCTTAGCCAGGACTTTTTCTGGTACTTGTTTGACGTTGTTGTTCTCTTCTAACCTCAGATTCTCAATCTGGCGTCGTCTGTTTCTGTGTTCATTTCCTCTCCTCATTTACGCAGCACCCCCGATTATATTACTCCGGAAGGGCCGCAGATCCCCAACAACTTCGACACAAACAAGGTGCATCGGGTTGGGAAGAGTGGTTGCCTTCTGTTGTCGTCCATATTTCTGGTCGAGGGATTGTCTTGTTTTATTCATTGTTATTTTGTCTCAGCATGATAATATCACCTGTCCAAGGTCTCCCGAAAAGTCAACCAATCCGAGGAGCAAGAGACAGACGCAAGGTAACGTCCCCCCCCCCGAAAAATAGCTGCATTTAATGGGAGGCTGGGCCCCCTCTTTCTCCTGGTTCTTCCCTCGACAGCAGTTCTTCTTTCCCTGGTATCTGGTGAATGTCTTCATCTTATGATAATCTTCGACGACGTGAATCAATTATCTTGTTTCCCAATTCATTACCAACATTGCAGCACAACTGCCCGTGCGATATCTTTTTTACCTTATCTTTATTTTTTTTCTCTTAAATTGACATGTGCCTCTTGATCGTACGTTCATCTGTTTGGTCATTGCTTAGCTCGTCGGTACTTAAAATTTCTCCTCAGTCTCCCACGCACTTCTGATTCTGACGACTGATTTTGTACCTACAGAAATTACAATGGAGGATTCCCTCTGTACAAGTTTGACCAGCAACCAGTGGGCTGCAGAGTTTGGGGTGGGTACTTCTGATCGGGATGACCGCAGGACGATGAAGAAACAAGCTGTTAGTACACGTAAAAAATGTGGCCACGTCTCGCGCAGTGCGGTTGCTCTGCGCTGCAGGGTCATGCCGCCTCCCTGCATCAAAAATCCTTATTCAAAGGACACGTCGATAGATCTCAACGTTTTTGAAGAAAAGAAATCAAGAGCTGCAGGTCAAAGTTTCTCCTCTTAGATCTTGTGTTTATTTCATTATGTGCATTTTTTATCTTACGTTACATTTACATACCTGCCGCAATAGATTGAATAGAGTTTGGAGGAAGTCTTTTGAATTTGAAATTACCAAGGTTTCTTCGTCTGCTTCCGAGTTAAATAAGGTTAGATGTACATATGATGCATTGGAATAAATTGTGGAGGTCAGTCGGCGAAACTCTGTGGTTGAGGGAAGAAAAAAAATGTGTGACGTACATATCCATCCTCTTTACTTCGTCTCATCACTATGGGCCTGCAGATAGATACGTGTCGCACTCATCTGTTTACCTTTCCACGGATGCTTTCTTGTTGTTCAGGGTATTTCGATCCAATCGTGGGACAAGATGGTCTTCCACGATACAACACTGATTTCCATGAGATTCAGGTCTGCTCTAATTTTCTCGTTCTCTCTTAAAAAAATGTTAGAATTTGGTATGGTTAATCATATTCTCTCACGTACTACTTATTTTCAGCAAATAGGCTGTGGTAACTTCAGTCGTGTTTATAAAGTTCTTAAAAGAATTGATGGGTGCTTGTATGCGGTCAAGCAGAGCATACGTGTGCTGAGACAAGATATGGATAGGTTGGTTGATTCTATGGCTAATTTTCAGCTGCAATGAATAATATCTCGCCCTTTTCATTTTGTGTGCAGGAGAAGGGCTTTGATGGAAGTTCAGGCACTAGCTGCTCTAGGTACATCTATATTGATAAATTAATTCATCATATTCTTCTTTCTATGAGATATTCATTAACTATTTGTTGTAAATGCATTGAACTCAGGCCCGCATGAAAACATTGTTGGTTACTATTCCTCATGGTTTGAGAATGAGCATCTTTATATCCAAATGGAGCTGTGCGATCGCTGTCTGTTTCTCCACAAAGCAGAAGTATCCAAGGTGGAAGACATCCTCAGTGTTCTATACCAGGTTACTGACCTTGACATTTTAATTCCATCCTTCAGCGAGGCATCTTATGCAATGCAATCTACAAAAACATCTTGAGTAAATGCTGATTATTTGGGTAATAATGCTTACAGCATCTAGCCATAAATCTAAGGGATTGGGTAGCACAAGACAGACAGCTTTTAGGATCTAGGAACTTCTAGGATAATATACTGGACTGTATAACATGAGTTCTTGCTTTTAGCAAGAGAAGGTTCTGGGTCATGGGTGCTTTCTGATAATGTTAGTTGTTTGTGTTGAATCTTGCCCAACATTTCTCATTTCTCATTTTTCTCATAGATATTGGAGACCCAGCTGCAGTTCGGGTAGGGACAACACCATAAGAAAATGCCATTTTGGCATTTAGTTAATTGATCACTGCATGCATGCATTTGACCATGATAAGGTGAGCAAGCACTTCAGTTTTTTTAAAGGCAATTACCATATATTACATTTCAAAAAGGAAACATGTGGTTACAAAGAAAACATACATCAGAAAACCATAGTCAAGTTAGATTTAGAAGGGAATTGATATCTAGTGACCAATGTACCAAAAGAAAGGGGCAGAGAGAGAGAGAGAGAGAGAGAGATCTATCAATGGGGATGGATCCACCAGGAGCCAGAAAGCTTTAGACAAAATATAACAAGCAACCCTTAGCAGCAAGCAGAAATTATTGGGACTCCTCAACCGGCAGGTGTGCCACTGCCATCTATTGCATAATCAGATTTTTAACCACCTTCAAAATGTTGCATGGTGAGGATGTTTTTTTTCCTTCAAGCTTCTGGCATTTCTTTTCTTCCATAGTGACCAGAGAAGGGCTGGGATGAATGCCCTCCAAAAGGCTATCTTCCCACCTTGTGGAGTAATCTTACTCTAGCTCATCAGCAGCTCCTCAGTTGTATTCTGGATGGAAGCATTTTACTTAACATGGTTATTTGGGTGGAAGAAAATAGTTCTCTTCTATGAATGCCAATTAGATGCTGGGAAAATACCTCAGCTATCCACGTACTGGGTTAACATTTTCTATCTTTTCCTGCTACATCAGTTTAGATCTTAGTATTTTGTAAACCCTTATCTTCTTGGACATGGTTAGTGAAAGATTTTTCTGGGAATTGTTTTGTTAAACATGCTGCTATTTGGATTTTGAAAGTGTCATGCCGTAGTTCAGTTCTGAAGTGACCTTAGTGAAGTTTGAATAGGACGTTAACGCAGTATCATAAGCTTTGCCATCTTGACAGTTATCCTTTTTTCATTGTGACCTATATTTTAAGTTGACTGTTACTAGTCTCTCTTGGCATCTATCAACTTAGATTTTGGGGATGAATCTAGAATCAGAAATGTAAGATATTTATAAATAAATAAAAATTTTTTATTCTGGCCAATTTGGCCCGATTATTTTTATTAAAATTTTTAAAAAAATCATGAGTCTAAATCCAATCCGATCCTAGCCAATCCGGCTGATTTTGCCAGGCTTTTATCTTAGATTGTTCCTCCGTGTGAAAATTGGATTGCCATAGGTCGATTCAATCCAAGAATGGGCCGTTCTTGATCAATATCAGCCGATTCTGCAATCTAGCTGATTCTGCAACCTATGGTTGAAAGTAATCAAAGCAATTCCCCTTAGAATACATTCTCTTTGCTTAAACTGTTACCCGCTCAACAGTATCTAATGTTCGTGATTGAAATGTGCAGGTTGCAAAAGCATTAAAGTTCATGCATGAACGTGGGATAGCTCATCTAGATGTAAAGCCTGATAATATTTATGTTAAAAATGGTATATATAAGCTTGGAGATTTTGGTTGTGCAACTCTGATTGATCGAAGTTTGCCAATTGAAGAAGGTGACTCAAGGTACATGCCTCAGGAAATCCTGAACGATGAGTATGAGTTTCTTGACAAAGTGGACATCTTTTCCTTGGGTGCTTCCACCTATGAGCTTGTGAGAGGATCTCCATTGCCTTATTCAGGCCCTCAGTTTTCAAATCTTAGAGAGGGAAAAATCCCCTTGCTTCCGGGGTATTCTATGCAATTTCAGAACCTACTGAAGGTACAGATCAATTTATTTACATAATATCTAGAAGAAATGCATCGGTTGTGATAGTCTCTTTTTTTTTGCCATCAAACATGTTCAACCAATCCTGAATATTGGACTTCTTTTTGTAACCTTTTTCTGTTCCAACAACTATTTTAATGTTACATGAAGTATTCTTCGTTCTCCAGATCCTTTAGATTTATTTTTGATCTCTTATTGCTTTCCTTCAGACAATGATGGACCCTGACCCTGGCATGAGGCCTTCCGCCAAGGAAATAATCAACAATCCTATATTTGGCCGGCTGCAGACTAATTTGAGAATGGCAATCTAACTTCCCGTCATGCAGCTGAGCTACCATATGTCTAGATATGCAGTTCGTACTGGTTACTAATGGTTGCTCATTTTTGTATCTCAATTTTGTCCACGTTTTGTTGTTAAGTCAAAACTTTTATGTGGGAAACTAGAGATGCAAGCATCCAAGGAATCATATTCTCTTCTGATGGCTATCTAAATCAGTATGCATTTTTACTCTGCAATCAAAAACACTCGGTCACGTTATTCGAAGAGCAACACGTATGGGTTCCGAGGATAAAGAGGCAGTGGTCTACAAAGCAGAGGCTTCACGTCCAGAAAGATTGTTTCGAGACTGGCACACAAGAATATCACGAACTTAGCAATAGATAAAATTGAAGAGGCGATATTGTTGTCAGATAATTTTTTGACCATGTGGTGTCTAGGTCCAACCAAATGCTTTCTTGGTTAAATCTTCTTGAGCAATCTTTGAAACGCTGTCTGGCACAAGTTTAGTTTGGAAATAAATCAGTCCCATGCCCAATTAATCTTGCATCAAATTGGCTATGATAAATTAAGTTTTTGTAACAGATGTTAGGCAACGATTGCATATTTATGTTTCTTTAAGATATTTTCTTCTGAGAACTTTTTTTCTTCTTCTTATGGTCTCTCACCTCCTTTGGTTGTACTCAGTACATGATTCCCACTCTTTTTTTTTTGTTAACACATCTCCTCAAACATGGTTAGACTTTATTTTAAAACAACTTTTTACTGTGAAAGTGTACAAAAAATTATTTTTCAATCAAACACCATATAAAAGAGATTTTTGACATAACCATCAAAATAAGAGTTGGTGGTGTTTCGTTTTTCCCCCTTCAAAGGTATTTGAGCTATCTTGTTAATGCATATGCATATTAGGGGTGTCAATGGGCCAGGCCCGGCCCGGCCCGCAGCCGGCCCAACAAAGCCCGCTCCAATATATAATGGGCCGGCCCGGCCCGGCCCGTATTACATTTCGGCCCAACCCGGCCCGGCCCAAAAAAATTATAAGTTTGGCCCGGCCCGACCCGGCCCGGCCCGTTCTTTTTAACATATTATAAGATATATTTCATATATTTTTTAATTTTTTAAACATCAAACCAAAAAAATTTAATAACTTTTATGATCTTACCAATGATGTGTCTTATTAATGGTGATCTCTGTATTTGTGATAAAAAATAATATTAACTAAAAAATGTAAAATTAATTAAATTATTTAATTATTACAACAACTGAGTGACTAGAGATATAAATATTACAACACCTGAGTGATTAGGGACATAGTAGCATCAAAACTTTGCTGGAGTTATATGTTTGATTTAATCATAATCTAGTGGTAATACATTCTAAAAAAATGATTTAATGAGAATTAAAATAAAAAATTGTCAACCAGTATATTGACATAGGGAAAATAAATATATCATAAATGTTATATTTTAAATTTTATTTCTGTAGATTTTTATAATATTAAATATATTAATCAAACATTATCCAAGTTATTATCTAATTTATATCAAACTAGAATAATAAATAATATATGTTAAATACTTTGACGCTGAACAGGAAACGTAAATAATATATCTAATAATATATGTTATATTTTTCTTCCTACTCAACATCCGCTGCATTCAAGGGCTAACCAAACCACCACATAAAAATATATAAAAAGAGTATTTCAGTCTCCCATGCCTAACAGGGGTCAACATAATAAGATCTTCCTAATTGTGAAGGTATTTATCCAAAATTTTCAAGCACATCTAAGGACGATTTCTATAAAAGTTTATCGGGCCAAATAGAGTTCGGTTAACTCAGGAGTCTTCGGTGCAGGGAGAAATTTTCATTTTCTCAAAAAGAAAGAAAAAGATCCGCTTGATGGATCTCGTAAAATAAATTATTATTTAAATATGTAAAGAAAATTAGAAGACGAACAATGTTCTCTCCACCGGAATCACGAGAAAACTCGAACTCGCCAAAATAAAATCAGTTTTTCATCGTGTTCCGTCCCGCGGGCATGCTCCTAGCTAGGTCGTGATAACGTCGACGTCGAATTCCGGCCACCCCCCCGCGGGGAACGCTGGCAAGGGGAGGGAGGGAGGGCTTTCTAGGCGGCGCGGCAACGACCCCGTCTCCGACTCCGAGCAACGCCGGCCGTCTGTCAGCCGGTTCCTCTTGTGTACACAATCCCCCACTGGCTGCTCTTCTCATTCTCACCTCCTCTGCTCTGTTTCTTATCCTGAAATGGTTTCCGATCTCTTCGGTAGCACGCTGGAATGGATTTCCTGGCGGGGAATGGGAACGCAACTGAGCACCGATTCCCCGGGGTTGTGGCCGGAGAAAACCATGGGGCAGTTCGGAGCCGGGACGAGAGCGCACCAAGCGGGAGGCTATATCCTCTATCCCAAGCGAGGTTGGGCATTTGTTCTATCAAATTCACTTCGTTCCAATGAGAGCTTACGCTTGACATCCTGGTAGAGAATTTTTGCTCTGCACTTGGCGGAAGCATCACAAGGAAGATCCGGTCTACATTTGCCCGACGTTGCAAATATTTGCCTCATCCTTTTGTCTCAACTTGGCCTTGCTCGGATTTCGTTCAACTGTTTCTTAAGAATTTTCCGTTGGTAATTTTTCGCACATTTTATCACATACCGCGTAACTTCGGTCTTCTTGTAAACCAAACAATAGGAAGGTCAAGTGATTTTAGCACTCCAGTGTCCTGAGTTTCCCGCAAAACATTTTTGTGTATATTCGAGGTCCCTTAATGTGCTCCCTGCTTACCTTTGTATTTACTGATAAAAATAATCTGCTCGATGCCAACCTGAAGGATTGTGTTCCGAATGAAAGCAAGTGTTGCACCCTCCTCATTCCATCTCATCCAACCGTGTTTCTCCTGACATCATTCAAGCTTCATGACCTGTTCGAACTTGATTTCTTTTTCATGCACTTCCACGGATCCTTAGGTGGCCTTGTCGACGACTGCAACTCTGCAAGTCTCTTCATCTTCATGGAGCTCTCAGGTATCCAAAGACATGTCATTAAGGATGACAGAACTCTGCCCCTCCCCCTCAATATGCACCCATTGGGCAATCATGTCATAACCAGAAGTGAGTCGCATGACAGCAAAGCTCACATTACTATCCTACCTCAACCTTCTAATTATCATTTTATTTCTGAAGTTAGGTCCTCCAACGGTACAAGGCAATATGCTCATGCTCATTTATATGCTGCTTATCCTTTTAATCAGTGAGATCCAGTTCCACCTGTCACTGACTATAATAAGACACACACGTGAGGCCTGCTACAGGATCAGATCTGCGGAGGTAGGGAAGTTTGAACCCTAGACGCATCAAAGGTTCCATCTTATCTTCCCAGAAGGGAAATCTCCAAGAATCAATTTATATGTGAGACCTGCACTCTATATGTGAGAAAATGGCAACATAGAATCTGAAAGTTGAAAGGATACAAGAGACAGAATTATGTGAAGGGCAAAAAATGAGGTGCTGCCAAGTATATATGGATGGGAGAGTGCAAGTGATGTTTTCTAAAGGAAGAAGATTTCTGGTTCACAAGTTGTCTCATCTTACTGTTGTGCTCGCAATGGTAAAGCAGCAAGTGGGAAGACCTGGTGATTGGTGAGAGCATAGATAGTCCATCTTAGTACATTTCCTGTCTGTGACAATGAGCATATACACGGAAAGTATCTACTTCTTTGACCACTTTTACTTTGATGAATCCAAAGAATGGCTATATCTGGAGGATAGTATAGAATATAGATTTACATATCTGTGAAAATAAGACACATTTGGAGGTTATTGGCGCCAATTACTTGAGAATGCTACTTGCAAGGGATATCTATTCATTTTATTGATGTGGAAGTACGACGTAGAGGCTAAGGCCATATACACTGAAGGTTTATGACATTTAGAGGTATGGAATGACAAATTTGGAGTTGCACAAACACCATATTTAGAATTGTAAGAGGTTTTGTTTGTAGAGGGTTTTCCACCACCACCACCTTGGTAATGGGTCCGCCTCTCTCCAGCTTGTTGTTTCTCTCCTTTTATCCTTTTTCATCTTCTTTTATCTTCTCATGAACTTACTATTTACTTCTTGAATGAATGAATTGTGACCCCGGTCACCTTCAAAAAATGTGGAGCTACACAAAAGTTGGATGCACCTTGCAGCACATATTATCACCGTATCCTCGCTGGTGCCTCTTTAAATGTTAGCTTTCTTTTGTAGGGTTGGAAGTATCTTTAAGGTTTCCTTGCCAGGGTGGCCTCATTATGGTTCACATTGTTTCTTTGACCTGTCTTGGAGTGTTTGTGATGGGTGTACCAGCATTGTTCAGGATGATTACTTTTGAAGAGATTCTTCAGCATCTTTTCGTTAGTTACTTTCACCTTCTGCATTCATGTATTTTAGAGAGTAAAGACTACACAAGTAGTAGTGTTTTAAATATATTCTTTAAACTTTGAAGTTTTTCATTAACAAGGTACAAGTTGTAAAGCTTCCTTATATTTTTCCTTTGAAATTGTCTTTTGACTATTTCTTCACATATGTTGTTAAATATTTCTTTTGGAATTGTAATGTCTAAATTATAAAGCACATTTTCAGTCTACACTTGGTATTTTATCAATAATGTGCTTAGACATGGTAATGTAATCGCTGCTTTCCTCCTGATGTAATGTTTATGTCATGTAAATTATCACTGTCAAAACAATATAGCAAATGCATTCAACTTTTATCTTATGTTACTGAAGAATGATATTGCACTGTTGAAATCTTCCTCCAATGGCAGGGTCCCTGTTTTTATGAAGAATGCTTACATCTCAGACTGTGAGAGTGAAGATGAAGCATGCTGGTGTCCTCTTCTTGAGGCTGATCACTTTTTTTATTCACATGGAAAATTC
The DNA here is from genome assembly GCA_036172225.1 of Cryptocoryne crispatula var. balansae. Classification (NCBI taxonomy): domain Eukaryota; kingdom Viridiplantae; phylum Streptophyta; class Magnoliopsida; order Alismatales; family Araceae; genus Cryptocoryne; species Cryptocoryne crispatula. Next base: position 164,298 of record CM069935.1, on the reverse strand, counting down.
ACTAATTCCTTGTCTTCCAGTGCCAAAGCTGAGGCTGGAAGAAGGCTTAAAGGTATCTACTTGGTCTAAGATATCTTTCCTTTGGATGTCCAGTTCATCTCCCTGCAGATACATTCTATAGTTTCTCAATAAACATTCTTAAAAATTTGAGATGGCTATGAATAGACCTCAGTGTTTAGGGGAAAACCTATACAAGTCTGTTTTCTATGAGAAAACCTATACAAGGCTGTTTTTTTTATCTAACTATATGCTAGTATGCAGTTTTTATTTAAAAGACAGGTAGTAGTTCTCAAAAATCAATTGACTGGAGTCTAAAAACTAAATAGCCTCTTAATTAAAATGTTTCTTTTACATTCAATGATCCATTTGAATCTTTTGAAGATCTGACAGATTCTTTTTATACTTCTGGTGGATCTTTTGTCTTGTTGTCTTTAGCATACACAGTGCACACTCACTTAAAGTTGCTTTTTCATCACAAATGCCATCATTATCATGTAACCAAGTAAAACCATCTTCAATTGCCAAATATGTCATTAAAATTATTTTTATTATAATATTTAATTGATCAAAAGCATTGTACAGAAGCACGAAGATTAAGCATCTGCTATGTGCCCTTGCTTCTTGAATCCTTGCCGCAGACCATCTTCTTTGTACCTGCTTAAACTATTCTGCTTTTCTTTGCTTCATTGTAATTGATTTTGAGACGCTTTAGCTTAATACTAGTCTTTGGAATCAGTTCCCAACTTCATGATTTGTGGTTCTTGTTTTGACAGCCATCTCACTGTAATTTTTACTTTCTGCACGTATGCTGTTAAATGTTTCCTTTGGAATTGTAATGTCAAAATTATAAAGGCACATTTCCAGTGTATACTCAGGTATTTTATTAACTAATGTGCTTATACATGGTAAAGTAATTGCTGCTTTCTTCTTCACGTAATGTTTATGTCATGTAAATTATCACCTCCAAAGCAATATAGCCAGTGCATGCAACTCTTATCTTCTGTTTCTGAAGAATTACACTGTCAAAACCGTTCTCAAATGTCAGGATTCCTCTGTCTGCCAAGCTCGAAGAGTGGTGAAAGAGAGCTACAGTGATAGAGGGAGACTGCCAATGTAACTGCTCTCATAAAATACTTCTCTTAGGACAATTCTCAGGTCCATGTTAGAGGAATAAGGCATTATGAACTCTTTTAGCAGATGTATTGCTTGTATCTTTCTTTCCTTCTCCCTGCTGTGTTCTCTTCCTTGCTCTATGATTGAACTTCTCTTCTTCCCAAGCATTTTACTTATAGGTGACTCCACATGGTTTATGACCCCTCAACCTTTCTCGCATGGATACAAAGAGAATCTGGGATTCCAAAATTCATATTTGATTTTGATGAAAATTAGCTGGTTTAGAACCTATTATCATATGCTATAAGCTGTGGAAGTTCAACTTTGATATTCTAATAGCTTAATGGAATCAGTCAATTTCACATATGTTTTTGATGAATACAGAACTAGTAACATGAGAACGTAAAATTAAATATATATATATAATATTACAAATGCTATGGTAGGTCAAATGATAAGAAAAGAGCAAAAAAATTTAAATGGTTTTTAATTTTAGTAGTTATATAAGATATATTAGATTCAAGTAAAAAATAATACAATTCACTGCTCAAGTCTAGATTTAATCCCAAATTGCTGGGTCAGTCTTATGGTTTATTTTTTGTGTTAATATGAAATTTCCAATTTTACCAACCATGGTTTAAATTTAAAAAATCAGAACCAGACCATAATGATGTGAAAATAATTGACATGAAAATAATAAATGCTCAACCCTTATTGGAAGTGATGTCAGGTTCTTTTGCTACAGAACTATTGTTTGTAGCCCTAGTTTCTTGAGATCAAAGTCAATATCCTCAGCAGGCAGCATTTCCAAAATTTCTCAAAAATGTTGAGTAAAGGACATGAAAGTGTTCTAATCTAAGTTTAAGCATTAGTCTAAAATAAGTCCGTTCTTATTAATGAATTCACTTATGTAGATTGCATACAGCCTTTGCACACTTTAACATTTAAAAGTATTTAGTAAAAATTTACTTTTACATGTAAGGAGGAACTTTTGCATTTGATCGGTAATATCATTGACAGAGAATGCTTCAATGGCAGGTGAAAGAGACAAAGCTAAGTCAAAATTTTCTACTCGCTCTAGTAGACATACAAGAGGACTTAATTTTCTTAATTCTGTGAGAAGAAAGAATGAAGAATTCTCTGCGGTCAAAGGGTCTCTGCCACATGATGCCAAGCACAAAATTTCCAGACATTCAATGACTGAACTTTTGGAACAACTGCAGCAGGAAAATGAAGAATCGCTGGAATGTAGAGATCAGTTTTCCAATGCAATGTTTCTTCAGGAAAGTGGCCCAAGATATTCAATGTCTATTCTGTTGGAGGATTTAGAAAAAGGTAGTCCATTTAAATGTCCTTCCAAGGTATGCCTACTTTTCATTTACTTTCTGCTTATTGAACATTGTCCGAGACTCTGAGTAACAGCTTAATCTCCTCTGAGATTGAAACAAAGGTGGCAAAAGCCAAAAATGTTGGAAGGAGATCTTCATCTAACTTGGGCAATATATCCTACAACCATGAAGATGCACCTGAGTCACTGGATAGCAGCCCATCAAGTGAAGATGTGGTATTGCTTATACAATCAATTTACATTCCATCAAAACAATAAATTTGACTATTGTAACCAGATCCATTGTTCAGGGTGGTGATGATATGGTACCTGCAACTGTAAATACTAAAAATCAAACAATGACAGATATAATCCAGGAGGTTTTCAACATCTCCGCCCTCGATTTTGAAGTTCCTTTTACAACAAAAACAGGGTGAGACCATGTTCCTTTGTTTGTAACTTTATTTAGTCTTGGTTGGTTACCTGAGCCTGTTCAGAGAACAACCTTTGATTGAGAAAATGAACAAAAATAACATTCATAATAATGCATAGAAAAATGTTATGTGGTTGACCTTCCTTGTAATGTTTAGTTTCACCATATGACTAGAGATATATATCTACGGTAAGGAGAAATGTCCTGCACCTGACTACTTTTTTAGGAGCATTGATGTGAAATTTTCAACTCCACATTTCAATGTACTGTTGAAAACAGTCCCATTCATCATCTTTTATATGGTCAACTATGCAGGATTGGATACTATGGTAGGTTGCAGCAAATACTGCAGAGAGATAAGGACGGACATTTGGAGTTCTTGAAACAGTTTTATAATGGTAAATACACCATAGTACCAATTCCTTTGCTCTATTTTGGACTAACCTTAGTAAACCCTGAATCACCCCTTCTCACTCTTTTTTGGCTTTTAATAGCTCATTTTAGGGATAGCTAATCATATGTTAATGTTGTTGACACCTGTTGCATTTGCAGATAAATCGAAAGGCATGAATGTGAAGATCTTGTCTCGGCTTTTAGATGCAAAGTTAACAGTTTGCCAATGTCTGGTTGATGACAAAACCATGGTATGCGATTGCGGAAAGGCAAATAAATTTTCAGCATCAGTAAATTGTACAAAAAATCATAGACTAGTTTGCATGTGTAAGGATGAAGTTTTCATCTCATGTTGGTTATCTCAAAGAATCTGATAAGTTTGCTAACGAGGTAATAGTGCTTCCACTTTGTTTATGGCCTCTCTTCTTATGTTCTTCAGATTGTAAACCAACTATAAATTCTAAAAGTGCCAAACACTATTGACCATTTTGTTCTCTAGAAATTTTCTCTCTGCTTTTCAGGTTCTCTAGTTACATTTTAGTTTGTTCCTGCTGTTTAGGATTTTTCTAGTTAACAGGGAGAATTTGCATCTACGAATTATTTCATCTATGATCCAGGCCATGTAACACATAGTGGTTAGAAGTATAGAACTGACAAACAATATAGAAAAAAGCTGACTTTATAGGAAAGTCATCATCTCTTTGCTCTAAGATCAACAATTAAATAATAACTAGTATTGGTGTTTCTGATTGCATGCAGGGGTGTGCACAAAATGGTTCAAACCGCCAAACCAACTGGTTCGGTCTGAACCACTGGTTTGGAGGTCTTCCAAATGAACTAAACCAGAGTCCAGTCCAAACTAACTAAACCTATTTAGATAAAATTTTATAAAATAAATGTTATATTATTAAAAAATGCTGTTTATATAGTTTCTATAATAGAAACATATTTATTTTAATTATTTATAACTAAAAAGTATATATGTAAATATTTAATTAATTTGAATATTTAATTGATTTTCTATTTTAAACTGAACCAAACTGCATTGAACCTATTTGGTTTTGTTCGGTTTGGGTTCCCAGTTTGGATTGGTTTGATTTTGAACCCCCACAACCGAACCGTGACACCCCTAATTGCACTTGTTAGGAACAAATATTCTTTTGCATGCTCAACCTTGGCAATTCTGAAATTAACGTACATGTGGAATAATCATGTTTACTCCCATGCCACTGAAAACTGTAATTTATCATCTTTTTTTCTATTTAGAAGTTGAAGTATACCATGATATCTTTCTTTACAGCCCCCTAAAAGCAAAAGCATTCCTAAGAGTTGTGAAGCAACTGGAGAAACTTCTACAAGAACAATTGTTTTTAGTTCAAAGATATGCCGAGAAGTGGAGCTAGGAGTGGGTAGCTTTGTCTGCATATATCCACCATGGTAAGTGCTCATATACTTTGACTTTCTTTTTTTCGTTAACATACTAAGCTAGTCAATTTGCATTGTATGGTTGCACCATAATGCTTCATAGTTGAGCCAACTGGCCATGCATATCCACTTGAGTTGACTTTATTTATTACAGAAACACAAATATTTTTCTCTCTTTTAAGTGGACAAAAGTCTCTTTATGGATTTCTTATTCTGTTTGAAACCCCAAGTAGGAAAAGAAGTACCATCTTTACTTTGTCCAACATGGATGTGACTATCGCATGCTTTATTTAGAAAAAAAAATGTTATGTTTTTGGTAATAGATAGAACTTGGCCAAAACTGTTACTTCTTGACTGGGAAAATGCATTGTGTTATAGCTCCGAAGTCTTATTTTCTGGGGCATCTGATGCTCAGAAATTGGGAAAGTTAATCCCCATGTCGTTTGTGTGTGGACCACAGGAAGGAGATGAAAATCAGGGAAGACAGCGTCATTTTGTGTACACACTTCTCTCCATTTACGCCTTAAAAAGTCGCTAGCAATAGCTGAACTACTGGAGCCTTGTATTTTTCTTTAGTGCGAAAGCGATACCTTGCTTGCTCGATACCTTGCTTGCTCCTTATAAGTTAAACAAGTTTGCTGTTCTCAAATATCTGCTCTCTAGAATAATGGAATTCGGTGGGTAAGTACTAGATCCAATATAAATTCCTTGGTCTTAAATTTGGATGCACGTTAGATTTGTTCGTGTTGGTAGCAGTCCATCTCTTTTCAGGGATATAATGTATGGCATTGGGTGGGTAAATTTTTATTTTACTCTTATAACGACGGGTGTTACAGCACGTATTTAAGGCTAAAAGCCTAAAACTACAGTGGAACCAAAAGTAATGTATGGCGTAATCAATAAGAATAATCCGCCTTCTATTACGCCGCAGGTGAAAAGGAACCGTTAACCCATGCTACTATGGTATTAACCTCCCGTATTTTACGGTTGCCAATCAATTACATATCACTAACTCATATTTTCAAGTTAATTACCTTTTATGTATATTAACCTCTTGAATTTTTTTAGTTACTAAACATTTACATATATTATTAAAATTTTAAATTCGTGACTGGTAATTCTTTACATATATTTTTAACTCTTTACATGTATTACTTATATTCAAAATAAATTAAAATGGACTTCAAAAAAATTAAAAATACATATATAATAAATTATTAGCTCATATTCTTCTAAAGTTTTCAGTTATTAATCTTTTACACATTATTAATCTTCAAATTAAATTGATATCGATCGCTAAAAATTCTAAAAGATCTAGAGAACACTGCTTGGTAGAGCGGCAACATATATGCTACTGTCTTATTAATTTACATGCATTGTGAATTTTGGTTGACTAATAAACTCACTTTGGTCACCCAAAGATCTAATGAATTACCTACATTGTGATTTTGGGTCGATCAATGAACACTGATTGGTTGACTGATGTACAGAAATCTGTGACGTTCTAAGCCGCATGTAACCCTAATGCGTTAACTTTTGTCTTTATCAAAATCCATCGAGGAAATTTAATAACCTGAGTTTGTTTTAGTTGTAATTCAGTGAGCTCAATTGTTCCTGGACTCATGTATGTAGCCGAGGCTATAGATTGTGCATGTCTTATACGAATAAAATAAAATAAAATATATGCTATATCAGATGGTGTTTGAACCATGATCCTAAAGTCGTTCGAACTTGCTTACTGATTGAGAAGTGCAAAAGATCAGCCTATTGGATAGTCGCAAACAAACTGTCTCCGGTCCGTCAATCTGTTCGAAGCTTTCAAAATGGGGTTCACATTCAATAGCTTTATTTCAGTCAAACTCGCCAAAGCTTGCTAGATCAGCCATTCATAACCCTCGTAGATGCACTCGCAAATTTATCTGGCACAAAGGATGGATAACACGACATCCAAGGTAACTTAACCAAGGCTTCCACGAATACAGCAAATTAAGTACTAATTAACTAATATACAGCTCCTAAAAACAATTAATTAATATTATTTATGTACGACTTTATTGGGATTAATGTATAATTGCAAAGGTCAAAATGTATCTACTCAAAATATAGTCCACATATAACTCGCTTGGTTTAGAAAGTCAATGAAATTGCATAGAAGAGGAGTTACAAAAACCGAGGATAACGTAGATTTATTCCTAATATCTGATTCTATGCCTGTCTAAACATGGTGCAGAGCTTTGCTGGAATAACAGATCAAGAAATAGAATTCCAAACAGTTTAATGGCTTATGAATGTGAAGATGCCTAAACCGGTAACAAATGGGACATCGGAAGCCATACACAAATCACCACCATCGCACAACACACGTCGTAAAAAAGCAACTTACACCAGCTTCTCGGAGAGGCGGGCACCGCACTCTTCACATAGTCGGGTTAGACCTTTTCCGATGGACACAAAAGCTGTCTCGTCATTACAAGAGAACGCCGCAAACTAGCAAATGACGAAAGCTAGATTCTATTACTCTAAACAAAACCGTCATGGGTAAATCATGAATGCACACACACGAACCAAAAAAAAAAAAATGCCCACCGAAATTAGTATAACATCCCATGTATTGGAGGCCCTCTAAATCCACAATTGCTCTCTTCGATACTCCCGCACGATGACAGGCACACTTGTTGGTGGGACCTACACATAGAAAACGTGTTAGAGAATATATGGGAAAAGGTCTTGAGATCATTTGAGTATCACAATCACCAGTTAAATTGTAATTTAACATACAAATAAAGTGAGAAGCATATGCACTGAAAGTTTTCCCATGTCGCGTATACATATATTTTTTCGTCTTTGTCCATTCAATATCGAAAATCCTACTGTTACACAGGAATTCACATCACAAGGCAGCTGCCCGCTTGCAGTCAATGCAATATGCTTGACATCTCATGTTTCCATACAAAAGTCAATGTCTCTAGTGTAGTACATTCACTAACAGCAAACGAATCCACTTCTCACCTCTTGTTTCACAGGATGGATAGATTACATCAACGGAGGATCGCAGATTGCGAACACAAACTCCAATGATTTTTGGAAAGCTATCCGATGTCTTACAATCAGTTGGCAACGGGTAAAGCAATATAAAGCAGCTAAAAAAGAAAAAAAAGAAACAATAAAGGAGGTAACCAACAAGGAGTTACAACGTCGAGATCAGAAGGAAACCACCCAAGATGAAAAATAGAAGTCAATCACAAAAAGAATAAAATAAACTAGCTAGAGACAGGTAAAAAACAAGAACATCTCAATTTTATCAGTTCCACTTCCCTGCAAACCTCAAACGCTGGAGCGACTATTTCCAGAATAAGACGACTTGTACCCCGCAATCTAATCATAGTGTAATGCCCTGCAAATTTGGAATTCATACTTATTTATGGATCTTCTCAATGCAAAGCTTTACGGAACAGCTTCGAGGCAGGGGCGGAATAAGGTAATCCTACGTTAAACATTGGTACATATTTACCTGTATATATAATTCAATTATATTTATAAATATAATGAATAAAGATTAATATGTCTTAAAATTACTGACAATACCAAATTACCAAAGACTATCCAAAAAACATTTGAAAAAAATTTACTATCATAATTATGTATTTTAATATCCTTTAGGGAAAGGCCCAAAAAATGAGATGATGACCTCAAGCAACTGAGGAAGGAACAAGCCTTGCCTAACTGAATTCAACGCCCATGCGGTCACCTTAACTGTCTTTAACTATGGAAGAGAAAAAGACAGGTCAATCAAGAATAGTGAATTTGGTTGATTGAGAATAGTGAATTTGAGAGAACAAAGGGGGCAGCCCTTCCTAGCCGGTTCACTCAAGAAAGATGCCCAGATTCGCCACTACCCAAGGAATGTGGGATCAAAATCAGAATCGGAATTGGGATTAGTAGGATACAATTCGATCCATATCAGCCCAATCCTCGGGAAGGAGACCGATCCAGAATCAGTCAATTTTTTTTCTTCTTTTAAAAAATTAAAAAAATCAAGACAAATAGTAAAAAATCCTAAAAAATAAAAAAATAAGAATGCAAGAAATTTGTCCAATCTATCACATTTTAACAACTTTGAGTCTACGAGAGATTTTAACACAAGTAGATACAATCATACAATACAAAGTGACATTAATATTCTACTCAACTCAACTCAACTAAGGCCTTTATCCTAAATTACTTGGGGTCAGCCATATAAATTCTCTTTCTCCACTCATGTCGATTTTGTGATATTTTTTCAGAGATATTTAAACTATCTAAATCATATTGAATTACCCTCCTCCAAGTTAACTTAAGTCTACCATGCCCCCTTTTTATTTCTTTCATTTTAATATTTTCTATCTTTCTAACTGGAGCCTCTTTAAGTCTACATTTAATATGTCCAAACCATCTCAATCTCTCTTCTTTCAATTTGTCTACAATTCTCGTTACTTCTACATTTTCTCTAATATATTCATTCCTTATTTTATCTAATATAGTGTGACCACTCATCTATCTTAACATTCTCATTTCGGCAACACTTATTTTAAATGTATGTTTTTCTTTTAAATAAAGAAAAGAGTACAAGTCATACAAATATACCTTCCAATGATGCATAATCCAATCACCACTAACTAAGAAATTGCCTTAGATCTCTATCATGCTCGTCCTCATTTTCTTGGATTCTTCATTGACTTTGATCAATCATGATTGGCCCGCACTAGTAGGAAAATAACGATTGGGCCATCTGGTAAAAATAAAAAACTCCACTCTTGGCCGAAACTGGAGGAGAGAGTGGATAATAAGGCTCAATGTATGAAACAAGATCTGGATATAAAGATCTAAACTCATCGAACACATTTGTCTTCGTCCAACGTCCGTTGCTCCTTCAACTTGAAAAGGAATACATTCCCTCAATTAAATTATCTAGACCTACTCCAGTCATACATACACTACTAGTAGACCCATCCTCACCAAAGCTTAAACCTTCACCTCCACCTCCACCTCCACCCCCAGTACATTGTTGTTGTGTGGGTGGAAAAAATTCTTCCTCATTCTCATATGATAAAGGTGGCTGAGTGGTGTTAATATCAAGGATATGATGTTAGCATTTGATACTTGACTTCTTTCTCTTCAAACTTTCTTATCCTTCACTACTTTCTTGTGTTGGTATGTAAATTTTCTTTAAAGTCTTGAATAAGTCACGATATTTCTTGGTGGTGGTAGATGGTACTGCATTTGAAAGTCGAGCTAGAGCTATGGTGGGAGTTAGAACTTGAGTTGGAGTTATGGCAGGAGCTGGAACTCGCTTTGGAGAAATTGTAGTCCGGGGTGGATCAAGAATTGGAGTTGTGTATGGAACTTGAGTTTATTCTCCTTCCTGCATTTGTTCATCCTCATAAAGGTCGCCGTCAAGCTTATCTTTGGCCCATGATCTGTCAAACTTTGACTCTCTCTCAACGTCCTTGTCTTCCATCCATATTACAAGTGGATATTCTTTTTAGAATAAATAATCTAAGTCCACATCTTCATGTAACAAGTCCTGAGTGATTTGAACTTGAGCTCTCTCTTGGTATAATCTATCTACAAATTGTGTAAATCTTTCTAACTATCTTTGATATTCTTTATCCTCAGCCTCATATTATAATGTCACTAAACTAGCTTCTCCAATCTTACACTCTTCGGCCTATTCCTTCCCTTCGTGTGTACGAAGTTGAAGGTGTTCTACTTCTCACATTGGGATGAACTGGTGCTATGACTCAACACCCAAATTGCAATAGATGCTAACGGATTCCATCTAGTCTTAATGGTCACTTGAATTCACCGCTCAGCTACAAAGAACACAAGTAATGTACGAATTTGTAAGTGTGTAACATTCTTATAACAATATTTAATATGTTTTAAATGTTGGGCAAGCTTACTAGGAGTAACTCTGTCATGTGAGAACTACAAATCTGGATCTCCATAAACTCTAATCCTATGCCTGTATGAAGTCGTCTGAAATATCAAAAGAAAGACTAATATGTCCATTGCTTATGTTAAAGCTCAATGGTTACTAAGTAAGGAATATTCACTTCAACCTCAATGGATGTTCTATCTTCTGGAGTCTTACAAAGACACTTGATCATTGATAATGTGTCTGATAGTACCTCACCATCAATGCACACTTACCCACCATATTGTATCCTTGGGTTCAAGAAATATCATGTAAAATTATATCCTTGGACATTAACATATTAGTATGAGTATGACAATAAAAGAGAACACAACAAATTAAATTTTACTTACAACATGAACATTATAGTGAAGTGTCTTGTATCACCTGTTGTCTATCACCTTCCACCACTTCTTATAACTATTTGGATGCTTCTCTTTAATTTTATTTTGGTTTTGTCAATAGCATCATATAAGTACCCTGTTTGATTTTTATCATTTGTGTCCACCAACTTAAGAACCTATACTAGGGGTTCTATGATAGACAGGTAGTACTGCACATTTTTCCACCACATGTTGTCCTCAATCAGTTACTCTATCTTCAACAAGAAATCATACTAATCCATTGAGTTTCTATAGACATCCATGTACTCTTGATATACAGTGGACAGTACGAACCTCTTCAAATTAGCCTTATATCTATAAAGGCTCTCCAACACAACGAAATGTGTGGCAAATCTGGTGAGACCCAATCTTATTAGATCATGACCATCAATGTGCTCCCTCATAATATGTAAAAGTTCGAAATGCCCATAAATGAATGACGTGATAAGTTGTTCTTGACTCGCTAAGGACTTGACACTTAGATCCTTCTCAATATTCTCCAACATCAAATCAATAGAATATGCTGCACAAAGCATCCAAAACAAGTCTGGTCTAACCTCCATAAGCTTCTTTCCTGCAACCTTAAATGATGCTTTGTTATCAGTCACAAAATGCACAATATTATCTTCCCTGATCTCATCCACCACACTGTTCATCAAACCAAGCAGGTAATTCGCATTCTTTACCTGACTTGATGTGTCAACAAACTTCAAGAATACGGCACCTTCAAAACAATACACAAGAAAGTTGATAAGTGACTTTCTTGTGATTCTCGTCCACCCATCGCACATGATAGTGCACCTCCTCTCATTCTAGATAGATTTGAATCCATATATCCATAAAGTCAACTTATCAACCTCCTCATCTAAATAAGTCTCGTATATGTACTTGGACGTGTGAGCTTTAAACCCTAGCCCAGTCTCACCAATGACATCTACCATTGTCTAGAAATAAGGACTGATAGCTACATATATCGAGACACCTACATCAACTAAAACAAAAACATGACATCTTTGTTAACACAAACCTCAAAAACATCTAGCATATATGAATAATAAAAGTTAACATCTTCATAATTCATATACTTGTGTGTAAAAAGAATTTAACTATGTGTTTAAAGACTTCCTTTGCAGCCTTTGTCGTGGCCTTCACTCCTTTAAAGACTTGTTTTTACCCTCCTTTGGCCTCTGCCACTCTCGCTATACATGGCAGTATCTGCCGTCTACCAAACTGATTGTGTCTAATATCGGCTGAACTGATTGTGTCCGACAAAAATTAGTTTCTCGAACTAGCCATGTGCCCTCCCCTACATTAGAATGTAGGCCAAAGAGACCCGAACCTTCTGCCCCTCTTCTTTTTTTCATTTTCACATGCCTGAGCCCTACTAACATCCATAACTCTCCTCACCTAAGCCTTCTCTTTATCTTTTGAAGATGATGAATCAACTTAGACATGTGCTTGTCATGTTCCCTTCTTACCCTTTCCTGACATAAGATCGGTGTCTCTCCGACCTAGCAACTAATCATAAAGTTCTTGCTTTTACCCAATTCTAACCTCCTCCTATGATACTTTTCTAGGGAAGTATGCTCTTATCTCTTCCCTAAACTCAACTAGGATCTTATCACACTTTTTGACATTACCACCCATACCGGCTATATGTTGCTTGAGGTGGTATGCACTTCCATTCATGTTTTTCTGACACTATTTGCATCTCACTATCTTCTTCTCAACATCCAGTAAATGGCCAAGTTGCCATCCAATGTCGTGATATGCAGCGACACCTTGCTCCTCGTTAGACATGTTATCTAAATCCATAAAAGCAAATTAAATATTTCAAACAACATTATTACCCCTTGTGAGGGTTACAAAATTAGAAAACTGCCCCTTTCGAGGGTGGTTATGGTGAACCACCCCTTCGTGGGTGAGCCTGCTTATCACCCCCAAAGAGGTGTTCATAGCATGAGGCACCCTTTGGGGGTGTCTGCGGGGTGACCCTATGTCACCCCTTCAGGGGTGACAGATTATCACCCTCGAAGGCTCACAACATGAGGCACCCCTTCGGGGCAAGGGGGGCTGTTTGAGGGTCACCCTTGACTCTCCTGTCACCCCTTCGAGAGTGACAAATTATCACCCCCGAAAGGGTGCTCACGATAGCCACCCCTGGGGGTGGCTGTCTGAACGAACACAACACAAGCACCCCGATGCCTGGCACTGGAGGGGAGCCGGAAGGGGGGAAGGGGGAGGGAAAAGCAAGGATCGGGTCCCCCCCAAAAGAAAATACCTATTTAGGGTGGATCGGCCGCCTCCAAGGGAGGGTCACCACAAGGACAAATTGTATTGTCGGCGAAAGCCCTAGAGCTTAAAGGAAAAGGCGGAGGTGAGAATCGGGGGTGAGGGGGAGGAATAAAATCGATCTCCCTTAATAAGGGGCGATCAATCCAAAAAATGGTTCGGAATGTGGTCCTAGATCTACACGATTCCAGATATTTCTAGTTTTTGAAGGATCGATCGATTCTCGATTCGATCCAGCTATTCCTCGACCGATCCTAGCGATTCCCACTGATCTAGTCGGAAGTCCAGGTCGGATCATTAGTTTGGGTCAAAATCAAATCGAAGGGATCCGATCTGATCCAAAAAATAAATTGTTGATGTTAAATTCTATTTTCCTTTACTAATGTATTTTTTATGTTATAGTGGATTGGTGGATTCAATATGGTAGACACACACCATAATTGAGAAGTGTTGCATTGAAAATTTGTTGTCTTGAAAATTTTATGATTATACAGTAAAGCTGGAGTATATTTGAGTTTGTATCCTTATAATTTTTTATGCCTAAATGTCGCACAATCTAACTTGTGTTCTTTTCTCTACATAGATTCATTCAAAGAATGAGAGATAAGTTGGAGCAGAAATGTATGAATGATTTGACGTATGTGCAATACAACAAATGCCTTTGTAACGGATTTAAAGAGATGAAGAATCATCTTGAGAAGTATGATCCCAAATGCCTGCAAGCCTTAGATTGAGGATGTGAGTTGATGATAAAAAATATCATAAATGTGGTTCACGAGAGTGATGACCTCACATGTAGGCCAAGGATATTACAATGAGAGCTTCATAACAAAGAGCTAGAAAAGTTCAATTAGAACCAAGACAAGTGCAACAGACTCTTTCAATGATGATACAGGCAGTGATGATGAACTACTAGATGAGAATGAAGATCTAAATAATGATGATGCGACAACATAGGTGACTGATGATGGTAACAATGAGGACAACAATGAAGTGGATGTCACTCTTTAGAAATCCATGTTTGGTTTCAAAATTTAAAATACTGTTGATACGTGTAATTGAAAATTTTGACACTACTTTTTTTCTTAGCAATGGATGTAATTTGGACCACCGTTGAACCAACTTGGATTGGGACTAAAAGCGGTAGAAAATACCACCTCAGCGGAATTCCAAACGCCCTTACTCGGTCCCCTGTCCCGATAGGGTGGAAAGCCGTTGCAGCTGCGTTGGACCGAAATCAGCCCCAAAAAACCTAGATTGGATCGGAATCTGATATAGGTCCATAACCTGTTTTTTTTCATTTTAGAGCTTTTTGAAAAAACCGATCTAGATCAATTCTAGATCTATTTCTTCTCAAAAAATCGGCCAAATTGGCCTATTCAATCCCGATCAGATCCCACAATCTATGATGATCATTAACCACACATCCGTCTTAACATCTTCATTTTAACAATACTTATATTAAAAATATATTTGTCTGTTCTTATCTAATATTCACTACCCTATAATATTGCACGAGTTCAATGTAAAAGTTTTCTTGCAACTTTAGTGAAATATTATAATCACAAAAATTGTTGTAGCCAATCTCCACTTCATATATTATACTTTAATGTTATAGTTAACAACCTCGTTTCATCATCTAACTTTTTGAATAATTGAACTAAGATATTTAAACTGAGTAATTTGAAATGATATTATTTCATCCAAATTAACTCTCAGCTTCTATCTTTGGACTTTCATTAAATTTACAATGTATATATTATATCTTAATTCTACTTACCTTAGACTTTAAATCTTCTCCCACAGTTCTAACTTCAAATCAATTTTTTGTATCTCATCTATCAATACAATATTGCATTCAAGCATCATACACCAGGTATATCTTGTGTATTATTCGTTAGTTCATCCATAGCTAATACAAAAGAAAAAGACTTAATACAGACCCTTATGCGAACCAATTGAAATAAAAAAGTCTATTATTTATCCTTCGATTGTGCATAAACATAAACTACTAATTGCTTCTTCATAGACACTTTTTGTCACTTGTTGTAACCAAAAAGCATCATTTTTTGTTCCAACACCAACAACAAAACTTCTTTTAAAACTCTAATCAGAACCATTTTCCAAGGCAATAAACACTATGTAAATCTTTCTTCATATCTCAATATTTCTCCATCAAACATCTAATAAGAAAAAATAGTTTTTATTGTAGACCTACTAAACATAAATATTTTTACAATCCCATAATTGTTGCTTCATAAATTTCTATAGCAATTTTATAACATGACTCATGAGCTTAATCTCTGTATAATTTGAGTAATCTTGTTTTTTCTTAAAAATGGGTATGATGATGTTATTTCTTCATTCACTTGGTATTCTCTTAGATATTAAAATTTTGTTAAAAAATAAGTTAATCATTCTTAAATTAATACTTAAAAAAGATATGTTTAAATATAAAATTTTATAAATTTTATTTTAGTATTTAAAATAAAAATGGAAATATAGCATTATAAAAAATTAGAAAGGCTAAACTACATCAGAGATAACAGAACTTAAAATTAAAATATTCTTCACATGGCTGATTAGCAAGGAGTAAAACAATACTGCCTTGAAGAATCACATAACAACATTTCCTAACCTACGCTTTGCTAAATAACTTGATGTCAGACTTTTAACAAGATTTATCATCAACCACCAGCTTCATCTGCTGAAAAGCTTCTTTTCTGTAGGAAGAAAAAGTAGGATGCGAAACCAGCTGGATGGCTTTCACTATATTCCGACCATTTAGTGAAAAAGCAACATAAAGAATTTCAAGAGAAGTCATTGAACCAGTCAGACCATCGGGCGGGGAAGATGGCTTTATGGGGACCATAGAACCCGGTTAGGTCAGGATCTGGTGACTAACTGCCATATTGGTTCCCATTATGAGTCACCAGATTCCGGCCTTATTGGGTCTGTTGTGGCGGTGGCGGCATTTAGGACCAAATCTGGCAAGGAATCACCGGAATCGGTCAGGAATCTGACTCTGATTCTACCTAAATTGGATCGAAATCAGACCTGGAATCCGAGTCCCGGGGATCAGCTGATTCCATATTCGATCCTACCCGGATTGACCAATACGGGGCTGATCCAGCCAATCTAGGCTGATTCCGCTGGGAGTTGGCTCCATATCTTCTAGGCCAAAATCAGATCTGCAGGGGCTCATCTGATCCAAATCGGCCAATTCTGCAAACTATGATCAGGGCCAATTCAACTCAAATCAGCTGACTCCGAACCAATTTTGGTGATTCCTCGACGGAATCGGCAGAAATGGTGGCCACGACGCCCGTTTCCAGACTTAACTGGGACCAATTTCAACCCCAAAATAGTTCCAATCTAGTCGCTTATTTTGGGATTTTTCATTCTTTAGGATTTTTTGAAGAACCGACCCATGCTGAATTCAGATCAATTTTCAGAGAAAATCAGTTGAGCTAATCAATATCAGATCAAAATCAGCATCTACTAATCTGGGTCCCGATTCTGATGTCACAATCACCAGGTCTACGCAATGGAAATTAAAAAGATGTTTCCATCCACACCACTCAGAGAGAAATTTTCAAAACAAAAAAGGTAACATCCAAGGTAAAAGAGGCAAGTATTGGAAACACCAAGTGACGACAAGCTGCTGAAAAAACAAGCTGAGTAAATAGGTGAGCTTTCAACCAAAATTATTATATCACCCCGTAAGCATAAATCACCCATGTGAAACTAACCTACACATAGAAAATGTAAAATAAGATACGTTCAGAAGAAAAAATTGCAATTTGATCCACTATATTGTCTTCCTAGAAAGATCCTCTAGATTTCCCCCTTTCACAACACAAACCTTCTCCATCAAATCAAATAGGAATCCATTTTCTGAAAGATTCTGGCTTTCATGCTTTCATGAGTCGTCCGAGATCTTTTCAATGACCTATGTTGTGTTGAAGGGGTATCTATATGATCCGATCCATTGCGTAAGAGGTTCCTTTTTTTTTTTTGAAGAAACCCCCAAAACTAGAAAGGAACCTTTCCTCTCCTTAGCCATTTCATTTGGGGTAAGATGATGTGAAAGCACTTTTCTCTCTATAAGAACAGTGCGTTCCGAGGTGTGAAGTGGGAGAGGAAAGATGTCATAATTGGGGTTTTGCATGAAACCAAGTATGTTTGATTTCTTAGTTGATTGATTGTCTTCCTCGCTGTTCTATTCCTCAATCAAGTTGACAAACAGGTAACCATGAACAGTCGTTCTTGCTTTTCTTTTAAATAACTCGAAACAAAGAAAGAGAATGATCGAAGTTTCTCTTATGGTTCACTATAAACTGAAAGAAAAAAAATATTACCATTCCATAATCCGTGATAATCATCGAAACATAGTCTGAAGGTGTTGCATCGTAACTGTTGCAGAAAAAAATAAAAGAATAAGTCTTTTGCAAACTCCGAATATAATTGAGTAAATTTTTTGAAACTTGGAAAAGAACAATGTGCGCCCAAACAACCAGGTGAATTCTAGAAAATGTACTGCTAAAACTGCAACAGATTTCTGATGATCTCATCATTACTCTTGCCAGTGAACTCATTTAACCTCGTGCTCTTAGAAAGCAAGGAGAGAGAGGGTGATACAGAATCAGGCTTGGATTGATTGGTCACTGGCCAATCTGGAGAACCTTGGATCACCAGATTAAATTGATTATGCCCAATCAAAATCAGGGTTCAACATATCAAAAAAACCAAGTGAATAAAACATAGGATAAGCAGATCCTTGCCGATCACAATTATGGGCTGGAGTTGTCTGCCTTGAGCCAATTCCAGCCAATTACTGGCCTTGAGTTGATTCCAACAAACCTTAGCCCACATGACTAACTTGGGCAGATCTTGACCAAGTTAAGCCAATCTGACCAGTCCCAGGAAGAATTAAGGATTGGCCAAATCCTTCTCTCCAGCTATATAGTAATCGCCATTACTTCAAAGAATGAACATACACAAGATTCAGAAGCTGCAAGTTCTCGGTGCCTGCCCAATCATCCTGGTGGGTCAAGTCTGCCCTTCCTGAGATTTTGGATATAGCATCTGGATCACCTGCAGAGATGTTTAAGTGATACAAGTAGATATCTCCTGTATTCTCTGTCATGGAAATAAAAGCAACTACTGAAAATATATACCAAGTTCATTGAAGCATATAGAATCAAGCTGCACCCTCTCATGAAATTTGTATGCTTCACAGCAGATCAGCACGGGAACATGAAATGCATGTGCAACCATAGCCACACATGCTGTGCCTGTTCTCGAATAAACTGTCCCATTAGATAGTACTGAAGAAGCTCCTAGCAACACACGTGTTACTTCATGCATAATGTAGGAAAGAGCATTTATATGTGTGTAAGTGCAACGAAGTCCCTTTCCCACCAGTCTACGAAGCAATGTCTGTCCTTCAAGCTTTGGACGTGAGTCTACTATCACAACACGAAATTGTTTGCCAAGCTCGTGAGCATTTAACAGTATCATTTCCACAACACAAGAAAATCCATATGTGAGTAAAACGTCACCATCTCTAATCTTTGTCACTGCATGACTAACTATAACCTTGTCTGCTAGTATTATTTTTTCATTGATAAAGCGATCTATGTCTGACTGAAGATCTGATTTGGCTTCAGATTCTGAAAGGGTCAATGGTAACTTGGCAATCCTATTCTTTAAAAATCTAATTGCATTCCCCATGCTTATTGAGAGAGGCCTGCATTCAATCAAGAAAGAGACATAACTACCAATTTTGGCAGTCAAATCTCGAATAAGAGTTTTTTCTGGTGGAGTGGAATAATCTCCTATGGCATCTCGAAATGCTAAAAGCATTGCAATACAACGGCTGTTGCCACCAGATATATCTCCTGCCAAGTATTGAAGGCCAACCTGAAAATTGATTGACAAAAATGATTCTTAATTATACATAAGGTAGGTGAAGAAAAATTGTACCCAAAAAATGCCACAAACTCACATGATGTATCCTCAATTTTAAAATTTTAAAGAAAAATCATGGTTTGGAAAAGAATTTCTTCTGTTTTTGATTTAACATTGACAACTATGAAAATAGATAGTATTCCATACAAGTATAGCTAATTAAAAGTGATATATGTATTTAGATCTAAGTGATGACATAGAGAATATCTCATCACTTGGATCACCTGAACCACAATTTTTATTTTTTGTTTGAGGTTGTATGAGTTTTTTGAAAATTTGTTCTTGACCTCTTACCAACGGACTTGCAAAATTCCGATGTTAATCACAATGAACAACCATTCAAACATCCTTGACTGATCACTATAGCAATTCATGAATAGAAGACAAGCATCCACAAAATAAACACACTAGAGCAACAATTTCACGAACTTGCCAAAATGCAAACTAAGAGTTTTCGGATTTAGATTCATTTGGTTCGAGTTAATTTGGGTTTCACTTTTGAAATGTGTTTTATCTTCGTTAAAGTTTGATGCCTTTTATCTTTGAAATTGCCTACAGTCTAGTTTGAGTTATTTAAGGTTCATATGAGGGTTTGTTTTATTTTTTAATTGATTGTTCATCGTATCAAAACTTGGTGTTTTGAGGGTTCGTTTTGAGTTTGATTGATTTTTTTATTTGGATTGAGTTGTCTTCTTAGACCAAATAAAAAAAGAAAGGTTTATTTTTGCAAGGATTGTAAAGTTACTCTTGTGAAGCTTTAACAAGATAACATAAGTTAGTGTTTTTAAATATTAAAATTAAAACACAAACAAACACATTTAGAAAAAAAAAATTCCTCCTGAAATAAAATTATGGGAGTTAAACTAGATGAAACATCAAAAAATTAAGAATTTAAAAAAAAAAATGATCGGAAGTCAAATGTAGACATTAATGTTATGTCCATGAATATGACTAAAAATTAAAGATATTGCTAAAAGAGTAATTGGAGAGTCTAAAGGACATAGCCCACCTAAAAGAGGCATGAAGGTGGAATGAATAAGTGTAAAAGACGATGAAGAATAAAAGAGATTAGCACAAAAGATTATCTAAGTATGATAACAATGAAACTTATGAATAGTACAAAAGAGCGAGAAAGAACACAAATATGACTATTAGTCGAGCAAGAGATGTTGTTTTAAACATATGTATGAGAAACTTGAAATTAAAGAAAGAGAAAAAGCTATTTATAGATTAGTAAGGATAAGAGAAAGAATGTCTCAAGATCTTAACCAAGTCAGATGTATCAAGGATAAAAAAAAGATTTGATCAAAGATGATGATATCAAATAAATACAAAAATTTTATTTTAATACTCATTTTAATGGTAACTTTATTAAAATGTAGATGACATAGGTAGTGTGACAAAGTTTAATTTAAATTATATTAAAAAATTTATTACTCAAAGGTTAAAAAATCATTGGAGAGGCTAAAAACAAGTAAGGCATGCACAAGATAGCATTTCTATTAAATTGTAAAAATGTTTAGAAGATTTAGAGGTGGAATGGTATACACAACTTTAAATAAAATCTTAATATAAAAAAAACACCGAATGAATGAAGAAAGAGCAACATTATACCTATTTTTTTAAAAAGGAGTTACACAAGATCGTGCAAATTATAAAAGGATCAAACCCATTAGTCATACTATGAAATTATGGAAAAGAGTTATGAAACGGCGATTATAGAATTATACAAATATTTCAACTAATCGGTTTGGATTTAAGTCTGGTTGATCTACAAGTGACCTATTTTTCTTATTATAAGTTTCATGGAAAATATCGAGATATAAAGAAAGATCTACATATGGTGTTTATTAAATCGAAAAAGACCTGTAATAGAGTACCAAAAGAGATTTTGTGGCGAGTGTTTGAACAAAAGATGATGTTTGTTAAGTATATACAAATGATAAAATACAAGAATGACGAAACAACCACAAGCGTATGTACAATTGGAAAAGAAACAAGAGTTTCATATTTCAATTGGCTTATATCAAATGTATGCAATAAGTCATTAACTTTTTACATTAGTTATGGATGAATTAATGAAGACTATGTGCAAGGAAAGCAGGGTCAAGGGTTGGCTCGAGGTTAGTCTATCCCAAATCTAGCCCGGTTGGACTGGGTCAAAATTATTATTTTTAATAAAAATGTTAAAAAATATAAAAAATTACATGAAAATAGAAGAAATAAAAAAATCCAATAATTCTAAAATATGAGAAATATGACTAGAAAACTATTTTATTTACTTTCACTCAAATGTTATATTATATTGTTGTTCTATATACTATATGTACTCTCTCTATGATATTTGAAAAGAATACGAGATAATAAACATATATACATACTAATTATACTTATCACTATCTTGTATAATCATTATAAGATAAGACGGATCTACCAAAGCTATCGTGTGTGAACTGTATAGAAGTATCAAATGGTGTTCCATATGATAGTTAGATTATACCATATCCCTCTTGGTGATATACATAGTTGTTAAGGTGACAAGGCGCCTAAGGAGTTAAAGAGTGCCAAAACCACTTAGGTGGCAAGGCGGTCGCTTAGGTGTTGCCTAGGCGGTCTATAATTAGATGTTAATACTATGTATATTAATGTATTAATAAAAACATATATACATAAATATAATTATATTTTTATATTATAATAAAATATGAGTGTTTATCTATGTGTACAAGTAAATACGATTTTTTATGATTATGTTGTATCAATATATGTTAAAAAAGAACTAATCTCAAGTGACAGGGTAAAGACAGTTAAGAAACAATTTTATAAGTTTTAAGTATACATCATATATTTATAATCACAAATTTTAACCGTATGTAATAATATAAATGATAGTAAAATATTGTTATACTATCAACAAATGGGCACTCAGGAATGACAGATCAACCCGAAAAAAAAAAGTTATGAGACCGTTAACAACACGGTCTCTGACTGGGTCACTAGATAGCGTGACCCCAATCTGAGGTTGAACCGGGTTGGTACAATGAAGTCGCGGCCAGACCAGTTAGCTGAAAACCAACTAGGTCGGCCAACCCAGTCCGGCCCTGAATCAACCTTGCAAATTATGCCTTGGTGTATGATATTGTTAAAGGATGCCATATTGATAAATGAGACCCAAGAAATGAATAAGATATTAAAACTGTGAAAAAATACTTTAGAGACTTAGAGTTTCATGATAAGTATAACTGAAGAACTAAAACATAATATATGTATTAAAACTTTAATAAATACCAAAGAGAAGTGCGTAATGGTGTTAGTTTGTATAGAGTCATTATTTCAAAGAATCCAGTAAGTATTTTAGATCAATTATTAAAAAAGATAGAGAGTGTGATGAATATGTTAATTATCATAAGATTAAAGCTGTTGAATGAAGTAAAGATTGACTACAAGGGTTCTATATGATCGCAAGATTGAAAGAAAAATTTTATCGCACAAATATAAGAATGCAATGTTATACAATAGTAAATGTTGGACAATAAAAAGAAAACATATTTTTAAAATAAGTGTGATTGAAATGAGAATGTTAAGATGGATGACCAGTAATAGTAGATTATATAGGATAAAAAATGAATATGTTAAGAAAAATATAGAAATAGCGACAATCGTAGACAAGTTTAAAAAAGAATAAGATCTAAGGAGGCTCCAGTTAAAAAATAAAAAAATATTACAATAATAAAAACAGAAAGGAAGGGAGTAGATTTAGACTTACCTTAGAAAAGAGTAATTCAATATGATTTAGATAATTAAATATCTACGAAGAAATAACTCAAAATCGATATGAGTGGAGAAAGATAATACATATGGTCGACCTTAAGTAATTTGAGACTAAGACTCGAGTTGAGTTAAGTTTGGTTTAAGTTGTTTTGAATTTTTATCTGAAGTGCGTTTAATTTTTGTTGCTTAAATAAAAATTCGATGTCTTTTACAAAATGTATTTATTTTGTTATGTGATTTGGTAAAGTTTTCATATTTGTGGCCTGCAAGTTTTGTTGTTTTAGTTTGGGTTTTAGAGTTTTAATTTCATGGGCTTGAGTTTGATTTTTTTTTGCCCTGGATTTGAGCACCTTTAACTAATGATCCAAATTATGGATTTGTACTTTTTACTCAAAATTCCAGATTTTCATTCTTTTGCATTAGCATTCCATCAGGCCTGTGGCGTTGTTTTATGATTCTCATAACAACAGAAGTTGCCCGAGCATGACATTCTTCATTACTTGCTCAGTTGAGATACATGTACATGGATGGAAAGTATGTAAACCATAATTTTCATAAATTGAGTTAGGATTAAATTATTTTAAACTTTAAATAAGCATTAGAAAAGTTGTCCCATTGATTTCGGATAGAATCATAGTTGTCAAGGCGCCCGCCTAGGCGGCAAGGCGCCTTGCCAGGGCACCTTGTCTGGGGCCAAAAAGGCGCCCAAGGCGCCAGCCTAGGCGCCCAAGGCACCCAAGCAAGGCGCCTTGGGTATTTTTACATCATTAAAAAAAGTTTTTGAGGGATTTTTCTCCCTTGATACCCCTCACAAGGGACACTTATTTAATGATAGTTTCAATATATTAATATATTATATTATCACTTATACTATCATACATATTTATGATTTATGATTATAAACATATATTATATACTTAATTAAGTTCTTTTTCAACTCTTTCCCCTCTCTCTCTCTCTCTTTGTCTCACTTATACTATTACATACTTTTTTGGGTTCGGGGGACTTCGCCCCCTGACAACCCCCCACAAGGGGGGATCCGCGACTACTCTGCGCTCCCCCCATTTAATAATATTATAACAATATTTTACCATCACTTATACTATTGCACATATATAAATTTTATAATCATAAATTAGTTATATACTTAAATTTTATAAAAATTTATTTAACTTTCTTCTCTTTCACACACACATCATATTTACTTATGTGCATTGATAAAACACTCATATTCAATTATAACATAACAAATATAATTATATTTATGTTTTGTTTATATATAACAACCTCCCGACTTAGCCTTCCTTGAATACCGCCTTGACCGCCTAGGCGACGCCTAAGCGGCCGCCTTGTCGCCTAAGCGGAATCGGTACCCTTCAACGCCTTGGGCGCCTTGTCGCCTTGACAACTATGATTGAAGCTTAAAATCATTTGAAAAACAAGCGAGAAACAAGGGAGGAATGAAGAGTGAAGTATGATTGAGACACTTGATGCAACTCTATAACAGAAGACAGCCCAACAGCTTGCCCCTCCAACTCTTGATTGAGACACAAATGTCAAGGGCAGCATAGAAGCTTTGTGCCGAAAAATAGCCATTCTACTTTTCTTACCTTCTTCCAAAAGCAGATCCACCTGGATCAAGGCAAGCAGAATCCAAAAGATGATTCCATGTGAGAAAAACTAAGTCAATGCTATTTTAAAGATAATATGAACTGTACCTGAAGCTTTTCTTAAAGTTTAGCTTACCCTATTTAAGACAGGCCTTGCTGTAACTAATAGGGAACCGGCGGAATGGGGCAAAAAGTAAGTTGATTTGTTCCCTAAAACACCAGAGAACTGTGAGAGCTCACAGCCCCCTCCATAGCTGTGCTGCCTTGGTCTGTGTCAACCCCTTGTTGGATGCAAGAGCACTCAGCTGAAAGAGCCAGCATCCCTCTCCTATGTCTTGTCTCACTCACTACTTCGTCTTCTTCCCATTCTTCTCTCCATCATGATTCATGACATTACTTCCTCAATCCCTCAAGAGTCAAGACTGAAACCATAGTTACCAACAAGAGAAACAAAAGCTGGAAGTGGAACAAGAAACGAGATTGAAGCCATAGTTGTCAAGGCGCCCGCCAAGGCGCCCAAGGTGCCAGCCTAGGCGCCCAAGGCGCCCAAGCAAGGCGCCTTGGGTATTTTTACATCATTAAAAAAAGTTTTTGAGGGGTTTTTCTCCCTTGATACCCCTCGCAAGGGACACTTATTTAATGATAGTTTGAATATATTAATATATTGTATCATCACTTATACTATCATATATATTTAAGATTTATGATTATAAACATATATTATATACTTAATTACGTTCTTTTTCAGCTCTTTCAGCTCTTTCGATCCGCGACTACTCTGCGCCCCCCCCATTTAATAATATTATAACAATATTTTACCATCACTTATACTATTGCACATATATAAATTTTATAATCATAAATGAGTTGTATACTTAAATTTTATAAATATTTATTTAACTTTCTTCTCTTTCACACACACATCATATTTACTTATGTGCATTGATAAAACACTCATATTCAATTATAACATAACAAATATAATTATATTTATTTTTTATATATATAACAACCTCTCGACTCAGCCTTCCTTGAATACCGCCTTGACCGCCTAGGCGACGCCTAAGTGGCCGCCTTGTCGCCTAAGCGGAATCGGTACCCTTCAACGCCTTGGGCGCCTTGTCGCCTTGACAACTATGGATAGAATACACCCGACTTTTGATATTCACGTGTGAACTCCTCCCATAAATGTAGGATAAAGTGTATCCATCTGTTGAACCAAAAAAAAATATAAAATAAAAAAAAACCTCAAGCCCAGAAAAGGCCAAAACACATGAGTGTGTCGATCGGTATAAACTAATATCGATAAGCTGAAATCAAATCCGAAAAGGAGTAAAACCCACCCGATTAAACCATCGGCGATTTGCAAAAGTCAACCGGTCCCCTTTTCAAAAGAAGTGGACGTGGTTCTTTCCGGAATAAAACAACTCGGTCAGAAAGCGGCGGTCAAGAAAATCGATTGTGGAAGTGTTACCACGGATCGACGTCGTCAAAAAGAGGACTGAAGATTTCCCACCGTCATCACTGTCAACGTCGCAAAACGACGTCGACACCACCATTAAACAAGCCCAAAAGCTCCTGCCATCACCATCGTCGGCTTAAACCGACATGACTGACCTCCCTTATTGTCGTTGTCTCCGCAAGGGAGAGCCGCAGGGAAATCCTCGCCCATGGAAGACCGGAAGGAGAGCTTCCGTGAAGTCCTTGTGCGTCAAAAAAAAATTGAAGAAAAAAAAGAAGAGAGAGCCACCGTGAGCCTCCCTTTCCTGTCAAAGAACAGGAACGAGAGGGAGAGAAGAGGGGAGCTCCCCGCACTATCATCACCAGACAGAGGACACGGCGAGAGGCGAAAAGAGCCGAGGAGGAGGGCGGGCAGAAACCGCCACCGCCTTGCCCCTACGCCACCGTCATCGCTAGGAGTCACCAATGCTGCTACCGGAATCCTCCGCCACCGCTGCTGTCGCCGTCGGAGGTTGCCGTCATCGCCGAGGGGGGGAGAGCGCCGTAGCACCACTGCGGTGCTTCTGTCGCAAAGAGAGAGGGCCGCGGGAGAAAGAAAGGGCTCGGGGGGACAGTTCCCCAGAGTCTAACTCCCAGCCAAATCGAGGTTAAAAAAAGAAAGAAAGAAAGAAAATTATGTGGGCCGGCAGCCGGGCGCGGGCTGTTGGGCCGCGTAGGCGTGACTGTGCCTCCTCACGCGCACGAGCGGGTGCGACCATGCGCTTCCCGGTCAAACCGGGCAATTGAAAAAAAAATGCGCGTGCGCCGTGCGGCAGGCGCGGCTGCGCGCCCCACCACCCGGTCAAAACGGGTGGTTTTCGGTCAAACAGGGGTCAAAAGGCCTCCCCACGATGCTCACAAGGTAGGAAGGTGCGCCCACCTCCCTGGATCCGATCACCTATGATGGAGTTACCACCCAATTTGACCAACAGTCAAACGAAGACATAAAAGAGAAGAAACGGAGGTTAAAATCACCCCCGAATCGGGTCATCCCCCACTATTGCGAAAATGGGTTTAGTGGAGTCTTCTAAATGACCCTTTTGCCCCTCTAAAATCCTTATAAATACCCCCCCAAGTGCCATACGTGAGGGGTTGGGTATTGGTGAGAAAGAGAGAGTTGAGAAGAGAGAGAAGCTCTAGATTCTCACTTCTTAGAAAGTAAAAAATACCTTAGTTTTGTGCTACCTTTCCATAAAAAGGGGTTGATTTTGCGCTACCTTTCCATAAAAAGGGGCCCAAAATAGTGAACTATTTTGGATAGAAAAAAGCCAACTCAACTTCGGTGTAGCCGAAATGTTGCCGAAATTAAGTGGTTTTGCGCTACCTTTCCATTAAAAGGGGCCCAAAATAGTTTGCTATTTTGGATAAAAATAGAAAACGCAATTCGGTAAAGCCGAAATGCCGGTCAAACCGAATAGAAAATCAATATGAAAACCCAAGTCGGTAAAGCCGGAATGCCGGTCAAACCGAACGGGAAATCAAAGTGAAAACCCAAGTCGGTAAAGCCGGAATGCCGGTCAAACCGAACCGAACGGGGATTCAAATACAAAATCCAAATCGCTAAAACCGAAATGCCGGTCAAACCGAACGGGAATTCAAATAGAAAACCCAAATCGGTAAAACTAAAATGCCGGTCAAACCAAATGAGAGATCAAGATGGAAACCCAAATCGATAAAACCGAAATGCTGGTCAAATCGAATAGAAAATCAAGATAGAAAACCCAAATCGGTAAAACCGAAATGCCGGTCAAACCGAACGGGAATTCAAATAGAAAACTCAGATCGGTAAAATCGAAATGCCAGTCAAACTGAACGGGAAATCAAGGTGAAAACCCAAGTCAGTAAAGCCAAAATGCCAGTCAAACCGAACGAGAATTCAAATAGAAAACCCAAATCGGTAAAACCGAAATGCCGGTCAAACCGAACGAAAATTCAAATAGAAAACCCAAATCGGTAAAACCGAAATGCCAGTCAAATCGAACGGGAAATCAAGATGAAAACCCAAATCGGTAAAGTCGAAATGCCGGTCAAACCGAATGGAAAATCAATATGAAAATCCAAGTCGGTAAAGTCGGAATGCCGGTCAAACCGAACGGGAAATCAAAGTGAAAACCCAAGTCGGTAAAGCCGGAATGCCGGTCAAACCGAACGGGGATTCAAATAGAAAATCCAAATCGGTAAAACCGAAATGCCGGTCAAACCGAACGGGAATTCTAATAGAAAACCCAAATCGGTAAAACCGAAATGCTGGTCAAACCGAATGGGAAATCAAGATAGAAACCCAAATCGGTAAAGCCGAAATGCCGGTCAAACCGAACGGAAAATCAAGATAGAAAACCCAAATCGGTAAAACCGAAATGTCGGTCAAAACGAACGAGAATTCTAAATGAAAACCCAAATCGGTCAAACCGAAATGTCGGTTAAACCGAACGGGAATTCAAATAGAAAACCCAAATCGGTAAAACCGAAATGTCGGTCAAACCGAACGGTAATTCAAATAGAAAACTCAAATCGGTAAAACCGAAATGCCAGTCAAACTGAACGGGAAATCAAGGTGAAAACCCAAGTCGGTAAAGCCGAAATGCCGGTCAAACCGAACGGGAATTCAAATAGAAAACCCAAATCGGTAAAACCGAAATGCCGGTCAAACCGAACAGGAAATCAAGATGAAAACCCAAATCGGTAAAGCCAAAATGCCGGTCAAACCGAACGGGAAATCAAGATGAAAACCCAAATCGGTAAAACCAAAATGCCGGTCAAACCGAACGGGAATTCAAAGAGAAAACCCAAATCGGTAAAACCGAAATGCCGGTCAAACCGAACGGGAATTCAAATACAAAACTCAAATCGGTAAAACCAAAATGTTGATCAAACCGAACGGGAAATCAAGGTGAAAACCCAAGTCGGTAAAGCCGAAATGCCGGTCAAATCGAACGAGAAATCAAGATGAAAACCCAAATCGGTAAAGCCGAAATGCCGGTCAAACCGAACGAGAATTCTAAATGAAAATCCAGACTAGTAAAACCGAAATGTCGACGAAACCGAACAAGTTCCAGAAATGCCGCATATCAAATGCAATCGAGCCATTATATATGAAGAAAATCTGGTTCGGTAAAGGCGAAATGTCGGAAAAGCCGAAACCCAGATCGGTAAAGTCGACATGTCAGCAAAACCAAACAAGCTCCAGAAATGCCGCATATCAAATGCAATCAAGCCATTCTTGGATATATGAAGAAAATTTGGTTCAGTAAAACTGAAATACCAGCAAAGCCAAAACCCAAATCGGTAAAGCCGAAGTGCTGGCCAAACCGAACAAACTTTGAAATGTGTTGAGGAACAAAGGCTTGAATGCCCCCTCATTTATTGTACTTCCATGTACTCAAACCAAGAAGAAATAAATTCAAGTTCGATTGACCTGATGTGCCATTACAAGGATGACATATAATCCCCATGGACTTTGAGAGGTGGATAAAAATTAAATAAGTCATTTAAATAATTTAAAGTTCTAATCAAATAATCAAATTTGATTAAATCAAATCAAATAATGACTTATTTATTAACAAAAATGTCATCATAATCAAATTAAATCCATGTCATAAAATCATACATAAAAAATAACCATAAACGGTTACAAAACATGTTAAGTTTGAATCCAACTTAATCATAAAAAATTAAATCAACCCAAATGGATAATGCTACTTAAATAATTAAGTGTGTATAACAAAATCCAAATCAAATAAATGATCAAAACATTGATAAAATGTTAACATAATCCAACCAAAATTATGTCATTAAATAATGCATAAAAAATGTCAACCAATGACTACAAAAACAGGTTATGTTGAATTAAAATCAACCATGAAAAATTAAAGTGACCAATATTATTAAGAAAAAATCTTAATAATAATAAGAAATTAACTTAAATCAAGCAAAAAGTGCTAACAAACACATCCCAAAAAATGGAAATTAATTCCTACAAACAAATAAAAAAGGAGATCAACTCAAAATTGTCCAAGTCAACAAATGACCAAAGATATAAACAAAACAAATCAAATCAAATCCTAAACCAAGAAGAAGATCAATGAACCCAAACAAAAAGTTTGAATAAGTTCAACCAAATTCCATCTCATGAGGCCATGGGGATATGTCTTCCAGCTTTGTGTTTATGTAGATAAATGACTTCCGTTCCATATGTTGTTGTGACGGTCAATCAAGAGTGTTCGAGTATTCGCTCGATGTAATTAACACCGGAATATCGCAAGTCCGGTGGAGAGAGGTCAAATTTTATTTTCAAAGAACTCAGATAAACTCATAAATTAAATTGTGGTTCGGATCATTTAAGTGGTGGGTGATACCCATGTCGGCACTTAGCAAATCTGTGGAACCATCGATGTTCCTATAAAATAATACCACATCAAATTAGCTAATACTCCTATGAATACCATCTATTTTCATAGTAGTCAATGCTAGCCTAAAGCAAAAAGAATTTTCTAAAAAAGGGATAAGAGAAAAGCGAGGTTTCAACACCATCCTTAAAGCATGTGGAGACTTTTCCCATTGATGTATATTAACCTCATTAGCTTGTGGTTTGGTATGTATGCATTAGATGCATGATCTCCCTTGTAGCATAATCCTCCCTTTAACCAATGGAATTGGAGATTCATGGCATTAGGGGCATGATGGTATGACATTGGAGTCTTTTCCCTTTTGGGGATGGACCTTTGTTTGTCAACCTTATAAAGAGTAGGGTATGCACAAGGCTGGCCACCAATTAGCCATTTGTTAGAATTCTTTTAATTTTTGTCAACGGGTAGGACATACATAAGGCCAACCCCAATTAGTCTTGATTATTTGATTAATTTTCCAAAGATATTGGGCATGCACAAGGCCGGCCCCCAATTAG
Organism: Cryptocoryne crispatula var. balansae; assembly: GCA_036172225.1. NCBI lineage: Eukaryota > Viridiplantae > Streptophyta > Magnoliopsida > Alismatales > Araceae > Cryptocoryne > Cryptocoryne crispatula. The sequence goes on along the minus strand of CM069935.1, from coordinate 133,219 downwards.
TCTCAATGTGGGCTAATTGTGATTTTCATTAGTTTAGGTGGCCACAAGGCCAAGTTAGACATTTGCTTTGGGTCCGATGGGCCTACTGCCATCTCAATAGTCCATTGATTGGACTGCCTTTGGCTTGTTGTTCATATTGTTAGCATGCCTTGGATTGCTGCACGACCTTTATCATCTTGGCACTGTTTTGAGTATATTGGCCTTCCTTTGACAGGATCCTAAGATTCCTAACTTCATCTCAATCCGAGTAACATAATCTTGCAACAAAGTAGGCATTAAGATGGGGTGAATTGTTTGGGGCATGAAGAAGATGGTATCTAGAAGAGGGACAACAAGTCTCGACTATATAGGACTCCTAAGGTCTGATTGAAACATGGGTGTATGGGGATGTTCGAACGAGTCCACAGGATCAAATAAATGACTGTTTAAAGCTGGTGGTTGTGGGGTCTTAAAGCATGGCCTGAGACTCGCGGAATGGAGGAGATGTATAGTGAAGGATGAGAGGGGTTGGGTAGAGGTACGGCCACTTCAGGGCTTTCTCACCTTTATCCGAGTGACTATGTAGCAAAAGAAAGTCACTGAGAAAATTGACAACGATAGAAGCCATGGGGATCGCCTCTCCGGCTCTATTTCTCCATGGTGGCAGCAGCTGTGACTTCTTCCGTAGAGCTCTAGAGCTTTGTGACTAACTTACAGCATTGTTTCCTCACCACAATAGCAATCGTGGCCTCAGCAAAAGATGTCAGACTTTCTTAGCTGGTAGCCGCTTCCCAAAACCTTGCAAGACCTGAGCGAGATAGCCTATAGAGCTCTCCCTCTCAAAACCCCTCAAGACCTAATTGTCTCCTCCTCTTTCTCAAACCTCTAGACCCTTCGTCTGAGGTAGCGGGGCCCTTCTTATAGGCGGAGAGTCTTTGTGCCATCGGGGGCAAGTTTTAGTGGCATCGGCAGGTGCTAAAGGCCATCACGGGGGCAATGGAAGACTTTTGGGCTTACTGTAATCTCTATTTTTATCTTCTAGGTTCTCGAGACTCCTAGAGGCTCGGAAAGACACTCCTTGGGTCTTGCAGGCATCGGCTGCCTCAAAGAGCAATTGAGAAAGCCCTAACAGTCGCGTAGATCTATCGCGATCCCTTCTTTCTATCTTGTGGGATGTTAGGGATCTTGAAGGCTCAGAGGTGCTCTCCTGCCATCGAAGAGGCTCCGTGAGCACTAGGTGAACCAAATGGCAGCCGTAGGGGTCACGAAAGCCATTAGGCTTGTCATGATTTCATTTTCTTTCTTCTGAGATATCAAGACTTCCCTGGATACTCGAACGTAGTTCCCATGCTATCAGAGGAGGTCGCAATGTTGGGTTACCATTGAAAAAAGTCCTAGAAGACAAGTTTCCCCGGATGGTGTTTATGGGAGCCCCGTAGACTTCTAGGTTGCAAGATCTTATTGTCATCCCTCCTCTCTCCCCTCTGTGGTGTCGAGATAAACCTGCAAGCCTGGTGTAGGTTTCTTTTGCTATTCTTTAGGCTCTTCAAAGAGCATGCCTTGTCTTAGGGCTTGATAAGCATCCTAGCCAGTTTTCGTAATGATTGCATGCTAAAGCTTAGTCTGGCATCTTCGACAATCGCCAGGATTTCGACATGTGGGTAAGAATGTGACATGGTTAAACCAACTATTTGATTTGAATATGAACCAAACCATAGATGTGGTTTTGTGGCCAAACCTGTGGGCCATGTCACAAGTGGGCCCCTTAAACCAAAGCAAGCCCATTTAACACCCAATGTGCTTGTATTGCTGGATTAATAAATTCTCTTATTCTACCCTTAAATTTGATTATCAGCTCCTAATACTAGATGCGGCTTTGTGGTCAACCCTGTGGGCCCCTTCAACCAAAGCAGGCCTGTTTTACACCCGGTAATGGGCTTGTATTGCTGGATTAATAAATTCTCCTATCCCACCCTTAAATTGGATTATCTGCTCTTAATACTAATAGGATTAGGAGAGGCGCCGTGAGGATATACTGATTTGAGTAGGTTTTGGATCTAAATTTGATTCAAAACCCTCTTAAACTTCCTTATATGTCTCCTCGGCCCATCTTCATTGCCCTCTTGTGCAAAACTTCTCCAAGTTTGCATTTCCTGTCTTCCTCCACCACTGCTGCCACCGGGTTTGTTCTGTCTCTGACCTCTCCATCGGGGTTGAGAGAGGAGCCTCCCCTTGGCTGCTTGGCCCTCGATAGCTCCATCTAGGCATGTTTGGAGCCTTGGAGGTGTCCCTGCAGTCACCTGATCTGCTGACAGGTCTGTTCTGCATCTCAACTTTGCTGTCAACTCCTTGTCCAGCTAATCCAGGGCAAAGAAAGGATTGGCCCTTGGTATTCTCACCATTGAGAAAAGCAATCTATCAGGAGAACCCCTCCCCTCTGTTTATTTTCTAGCACCCGGCAGAGCAGGTGAGCCATTTGCCCTCAATTTCTTAAAATTCTAGCACTCTCGTGCATAATCAGGGTCTATGATGAACCATCGTCAACATTTTTTTTTAAATGCACCTGTTTATGAAGAACAGGTGGTCCATGAGATATACATATGTGACTTAAATGGAGTTGATGCGCTATGTCAACAAATTCTCAATTAATTAAAGCCCAATATTCTCTGCATTTTGCCATTTTCTGATGGACTGCTCAGTCGTAGGCCATTTATTTCCTGCATTTTCTGATGACTTTTCCCTCTATTCCTACCATGTCAGCCTAGGCATCTCAGAGCCCCACCTGCTTACCTGTAGATCCATACAGGTTGTCAATTGTCAGAGTTATTTTTAACCAAGGCCCGATTGCCTCCCTCCTTTGTTTGTGATTGAGTATACTCATATACATGAGTCTCCACTGTGTATGTATCATATCCCTTAAGTCCATCCGATTCCCATTGTACCGAATACACATGATTTCCAATTTAGCATGCTACCTGATGGTGTCTATATCAAGGCCTCAACGTTTACAAGTCAAGTGCACTCCATCTTATTCATCCCCTTCTGATGAAGTCTTTTACTGAGATGTCAATATCTTCCACCATTTGGTGGTAGTCAGACGAAGACTTGGGGGATTTCTGACCGTGCAATTTCAATCTGCTACTGCTTTAACTGTGTTTTTTTTTTTTGCTGTCAGTATATGTATGCCTCAGAGCCCCCTTCCCTATCAAGCGAACAACTTGAGCTGTTGGCACCAAAAGCCTAACACATCAAATTGTTAAGCCAGTGGATGCTGAAAATACACCATCCCTGTTTTCTGTAATCCCATTGATATGTTTGTATACTCTTACAGCAGCAACCGCTGCTGGAGATAGTGTTGCCTCAAGCTCTTACCGTCCAGATATCAGAACCTTAGTTTAAACAGATTTACCACAAAGAAAATGTAGCTGGGTAATTATGTACCAGCTGAATTCTCGTAACACAGAATGAATGTTGGCCATAGCAGGATTTTGTCCACATAATGAAGCTGACTGTTAAATTCCAGAACCAAGCTGTATTTCATGGTCAAGAAATAGGGGATCCTGCTTATATGAAAGCGAATAGAACCCCAGATTGAGATGCTTGCACAGATGGATCCATGTTGGCCCGAGAGTGCACTGTAGGTTCCTGTGGAACTGAAGTGGGACTGCAATAATCACATGCTGATTTTTTTCCCATGATATCCCTTTCCTAAGGTTCCAAACATGATAATAGTTGACCTGATTTGAGACATATCTATCCCTACCCACCTTCCTCCTTTTTAAAAAAAAAAATTAGGTGCCAACATCACAAAGAATTAATTATTAAGGTAATCTTATTATACTACTTTGAATGAGTCTGACAATATTTAAAAGACTCGCAGCAAAAACATCTGCATTATGCATCAGATGAGCCATATAACTGTCTTCCTTGGTGAAAAGTTGAATTTCAGGTCACACCACATATTTGCAAAGAAAAGGAGCTGTAAAAAGGTAATCCAAAAATGACCGAAGGAATGGAATTCATAGCCCAAAATCTATGCTCAAGAAAATTCCTACATTTAATCTAATCCATAATCAAAACTAATAGGAGTCCTTGATATTTGGTGGTACATAACTACAGAAAGATCATAATAATCCAAATGACGACATACCTTGCAAACAGATGGATGCATTGGATCAAGCTCGAAGAACTTTGACTCTAGATCAGGAAGCTGAGTCCCGTGTACATATTGTGGCAGATGTCGGAATAATTCAACTCTATTTCTTGCTTCTGATTTATTTACTACAGCACGTCTTTTTGCCTTTTCAACTCTATTCTTATCATCAAATTGCATTCTAGGTGGAGGGACATCTTTCTTTCTGTCCTTCTCTGCAAGACGGTCGTTACTCTTTTTATCTAAAGTTGCAATGCTGCCCGCTACCTGAGGGCTATTATTTTTCTGCAAAAAAGACTTCCCTGTTTTCCCCTGCTCTGCATTCGTAGAAGTCACAACAGTTGCCATTTTTCTTCCGTCACCTATACCAATTAAGCAAACAGATAGTTAGTAAACATGAGGGTATAAGCAACAGGAAAGAGGATGGTGCACAGTACAAGGCGCATCAATTGTACATGAAAACTAGCAAAACATCTACATGCAAGTTCATAAAGATGTGAAATCAATTATTTTGGTATTTCAAAATTCATATGATCATCTATATATATGTGCGCAGGCTGGCGCTTATTTTGACATATATAAGGGTATGTATATATAAATAGTTACTCATATATCTGTCATTTGCTCGAGCAGTCAAAGACAATAACCTTCTAAAGACCTAATCTCGAGATAATAAACCGTCATTATGTCCCCAGCAAAAAAAACCGATCCAATTCCGATCCCAATCCAATTTGAATCTGATCTAGACCGATTAGGCTGATCTCGGCCGATCCAACCGAAATAGGAAAAAAACAATCCTATTCCAATCCGATCCCGGCCAATTCCACCAAGACTTTTTTTCCGGATCGGTTCTCTGGTCGAGAATCGAATCGGCAATAACCGATTCGATCCAAGAACTGACCATTCCAGATCCGGAACAATCAAATCCGTAATCTATGGCCAAAAGGCTTGGTAGATGTATACAAGAACACATGCACATCCAGACTGCTTGCAACATCACATTCACCGTTCATGTTGTGCACATACTACTAGAAGATACAAGAGTTGTTGGGGCCTTGTAATAATTCGTATTGTTCGAGAGAAAAAAACTTTAAAAAAGCATGTCCAAGTTTCTGTAAAAGGCCCAAAAATAAATGAAAGGAGGATCACCCGCAGCCTTTGCTGCAGCCTTGGCAGCACGCTGTTCCTCTTGAAGAGCACGCCTCTCAGCTTTTGTCATCTTCTCCTTCAATTTTGTACCACTACCCAAACCTCGCTCATTTGCACTTTCTGATGTAGCTCCTTTGCTTTTCTCTGCATTATTCAAAGTTCAAAATCATGAGAACTAACAGTTACATGAGCAGGTTCAGGTTTTAATCCAAATCAAGTGCCAAAACTTACAGTCAGTTTCCACATATTAACAAAGATAACTGAGTTGACCTAGAGGGATTCAAGTTCAAGCCGAGGAGAAAAAACTATACCCTTAACACTGATGTCAAGCTTTTGGGTCATAAAAATAAGTACTCTTATTTGTGATGTTGCTTTGCCCCTAGAACGCCATTAGTACCAAATAACAAACTTGAAAATTGAAGGAAGTGCACATTTTGGAGTAGTAATCAATATCAGACAGTAATTGGAAACGATAACATAAATACCACCAAAAAATTCATAAAGAAAAAAAACATTTATAGCTAGGAATTGGTTAAAGATAACATGTTCTATGCAAATCCTTACAGAACTAGGCAGAGTTAACCATTCCTCGTGTTGAGTCCGAATAAACCACCAAATGACATAGATTAAGAAGATAGTAACTTGGACTAAACGTTATTTTGACAGAATTTGCTGTTATGAACTACCAAATTAGGTATTAGATAGGCTAAGAACCAGTGACATGACCAAACACTCAAACAGTTTTAATGATTGTCCTATGGTTTGTAAGATTCAAAGTATAATTTGGTCAAGGGGAGACCTAAGTAACAGAGATTAAGAAGATAGTAACTTGGACTAAAAGTAAGGTATATTGGCAACTAATTGTCCATTGTGCCAGTAATTTTATTTTTTTACTGTTTATTTCATGTTCCTTATGTAATTGTGCGAGTTTCACAGATCATTTACAAGCATGTTTTCATAACTATGATCAGACTAGAACATGCCAAGAGATCATATGTTATGCCCTGTACAAAAGTCTAACCAGGGAAGGTGATGCATCCTGATTTAGGCATTGCTCGCTTACATGATGGCCTATCTTCTATGTCTAAGTTTGTGCTGCAAAAAATGTAGTGATTCCCAGTATTATGATTGTCATTGTGTGCTTATGCAATGCAGATATGATCATGAGGCTGTAAATAAGAAAGAAGGAGAAAATTTACCAGATAAGGCATCAACAGGATGTTGGACTTATGACTAGTTTGGTTTATAATTTGATAATGTAATGAAGCAACCGATAATGTACACGTGTAATAATTAAGCTGGTCTTCGTTTTATGTTTGTAGCATGAATATTCTTACTCACTTACAACCCACGGTCTTTGTGGGGCAAAATTTCTTGGGCATGTATGTCGTGTGTTCCGGTGACGTGGCGGATTATACTTTTTTTTTTGAAAGACGAAGGGTTCATAAACTATTAAAACAAGGTGAAACATGGATAATACAAAGTTGTAGACCTAAATGAGAACAAGGTGGCGGATTATACTTGGAGATACATGTTTGATATTACTGATAGTCAAAATAGCATGGAATCCGGGGCATTACACGCATGAGCAGAGAGGTCCCTGCGTATCTGAGGTCATTTCGGTTTCAAGCGTTACCAACAGTTCGCCAGCGAACGATCGTTAACTCCTATTGGCTAAGCACTAAGCAGACAACAGGTGAAGCAAGCAAGGGATCTGAGAAAGGCCTTGCTCACCCGAAGCACCCGGAGGCATCTTCACTACGGATGCTGTCGTCAAACTGCTTTTCGGTTGGAAATTACCACCGCCAGCAGTCTTCGTGGTCATCATCACCCCGCCGCTACCCGGAAATGAGGAAGCCACCTTCCCCGACCCGCCCCTCGCACCCCAAGGCAATGCCAACGCGTCTTCCGAGAATTCCGACCCATCCATCCTGCTTGATGGCGACAGCAGCGGCGAAGTGCCAAGCAAGGACTCCGAAGGATTGTAGCTACCCACCGGCATGGTCGCCATGCTGTCCTTCCGCAATGGCGACATGGGCACCGGCACGGCAACCGGTACAGAAACATGTCGCGGCGGGGGGATCATGACGGGGGAGAGGGAATTGCTGGCGGCCGATATGTCAGAGAGAGGCGGCGATGGAGGTCCAACGCCTTCGGGGCCGATAGGTGCAGACTGCGACCGTTGCGGCGGCGGAGCAGGGGCGAAGAAGCCGACCCGGCGGACCTTGGGGTCGATCACCGCTCGCGGGGCACGGCGGGGATCCATCGGGTGGCGGGGAAAGCCGGGAGTCGGAAGGGGAGGGGCGATAAGGGGGAGTTGGGACCGGGAAGGGGGGGAGCCGGGACCGGGAAGGGGGGAGGGCGGAAAAGGAGGCCGGGGTGAGGTACGTCGGAGGGGAGCTGAAGGGGGAGGAACCAGTCGGAAGGGGGGCGGGGCGAAAAAGGGGGATCGGGGAGCCGGAAGGGAGAGAACGAAAAGGGAGGCCGGGGAGTGTAGCGCCGGGGTGGGAGGGCGAGAGGGGGGAACCGTGGAGACCGGCGAGGGGGCGGTGAGGAAGCTGAAGGGGGCTGCCGTGAACGACGAAGGGGGCGGCGTGAACAGCAAAGGGCCGGCGAGAATGCCTTCCGGAAGAAGCACAGCCAGCGAAGACGCCGATGGAGACCGCCGTGAACGGCGAAGGGCCGGCGAGGACGCCGATGTTACTGCCGTGAACGGCGAAGAAAGAAACCCCCCCCGCCTGCGAGACCAAAGATCTCTAAGTAGAGCTTTTCTTGTTATCGAACAACTAGCTTCTCGAGTGAAGGTAATCGTGCCTCGATGGCAACTGATGCGTGATTAGTCTCATTTTTGGGGTGGAACAGTGATTAGTCTCATGTCACCGGGATCTTGTGTTCTCCGATAAAATCATTGGTGAACATTATATTCAATAGATATTGAATTTCTAGCTCATGTAACCAAGAAATTAACCACCTATCATGTTGAGTTTGCATCACCTTAACCACGCAGACGAGGGAACTCCATCCATCTCTTATAAATAATCTCCACTTGGTCACTCTCACTCGTGATGTTCTGCCAGACCTCCTAGAAGATGAGAAGGTGGATAATACGAGTTACTCATTTTTTTGTTCGTTGTTGAGCCACATGTATAGTTACCAAATCTTACAATTTTATCAAAACATTTATATAATTATTATCTCTCGACTTACTCGTGATGACGTAAAATTATTATATCATTTATATAGTTACCAACCTCTCGACTTACTGAACACTAGAAATTATCACCCGACTTACAATCACCACACCGCTCATATCATACTAAACTCCACATTTGCTATTTTGTTCATATAATTAATATCCTCCGACTGATTGATACGGGCATATAGTTATCATAGCACTCGTATAGTTGCAAACATTTCTCATTTACTAAACAGTTCATATACTTATTATCTCTTAATTTATTCACGTGAATATATATTTACTATATCGCTGGTATAATTAATAACATTCTCACTTGCTAATGGCCTGTTTGGTTAGAGTATCGAAAATGATACTATATTAATATTGATATTGATATTTCTAGAAGATGGAGTATCAATATCAAAATTGATACAAGATGACACTTGTATTACATAACATGTGTTGTTTTGCACTGCAAATTTCAAAATTGATACTATTAGCCAAACATCTCGAGGTGATTACCATCAATATCAATTTTAAAATTAATAGCGATAGAAGTGTCTAATAAGTTACCAAACAGGGTATAAGAGTGTGTTGGTTATGTGTAAAAACAAAATTAGATGATATGCTTTTCAATGTAGCTACTTTTCTGAAAATCAAAATCGTCTCCAATTGTTTGGTTGCACGTGTATACAAATTCTTCAAAAGCATGAAATAAACCATTGGTCTATGGAATTGCAAAGGAAAAAAAAAATTGTGAAATGATTTCTCTTGAAAAAAGGATACTTTATGAGTAATATGAAGACTTAAGGTGTATTTGGTTTGTTGTGAACAAACAAATTTATTTTTTATTTTTATTTTTTATAAAAAATTTATTTTTATTTGGTTTATCTAAATATATATTTTAAAATATTGCTTAATTTTAAATTCTGTGTGTATTATTACTTGCATTATCATGATCTTGATTGTATTCTTATATCTATTTGTATTGGAAATCATGATCATGCTGCAAAAAAAATCAATTTTTTTTTGGTGTGACCTATTGTTTCATCTATCTGAATAAATTTGTTAAACGTTTTTTCAAACTCGTAAAATTTGTGTTCAAATTCTCAATCAAGATGTAACATTAATATTCGCATACAATTATTATACACTATAAATTTATTTAATAAAATAACTCTTGTTGTAGTGATATATATATCAACATAAGGTTGAAATCGACATCTGTTGGGATCTTGACGGACGTCGAAATCGGAAGTTGGAAAAGTCAAATACGTCCCATTTACGTTGACTACCCCTATTTTACATGCAAACAATCGAGCGCCCGAAGTATATATGTTTTCGGAAAAAGGCGATACATGCAGTTGTTTTCGGGATAAAAAAAATCCAGACTGAACACCGGCCGTTTACATAGTCATTATCTCGTGATTTATTCACGTAGACATATAACTAATGTACTGTTCATATTTTTATCGATCTCCTCTCACTCATTAAATCGTTCGTACCAATTAATTATCGATTCCTCGATAATAATTATATATATGCCCATATCAGTAACTATATCTCGTATCTCAATATTATATATGTGACTCCTCAATAGATTTTTAACATTTACAGCGATGTGACGACATTATTTACGAAAGATTGACCATATTTCACGAGGAGTTTATAATATTTATGACATTTACATCTCTCTCTCTCTCTTTTTTTGTTCTCATGCATTCCCGATCAGATAGTGCGGAGTATGTTAAGTTGAATATGTCGGGTGATCACTTACTTTTGTTGGAGAGATCGATCGATCCCTCGGGTGTGAAGTGATCCTAACAGCTAGCTCGATCATGTTTGGTGGGCCGAAAATGCTACAGATGTATATATCAAATCAAACGTGATTCGGAGTCTCGATCGCTCCATAATTATTCTTGTATATCAGCCGGGGAGGGACAGCACTTACGACCAGGTGAGGCACCCTGGCGGCCAGCTAATTCATACAAAAAAAAAAAAAAACTCTTCCGCGCGAACTATATATCACGCAGGAAATTAATGAGACGAGACCTGTGCCGTCGCGACTCGCAGGTACGTACGGGTCGCCAAACGACACCTCCGTCGTCTCTTGCTTGTATCGTAATTAAGCCGATAGCTCATACGGGCTCGCCTTCCACATTCCCTTCTCGCTTGGCCATAGATATGCGTCTGGTATCTGCTACTTATAATATTTATCATGATATCAGCCTCATGTTTCATAGCAATCTACACTAGGAAGTAATGTGGAAGGCGTGGGATCAATCTTCTTGATGCCAAAAAACACAAGTCATTCGCGAAACGCATTCAGAGTTCTATTGCAACGTACTATATTCTAATTAACCCCAATACATATATATATATATATCCAGTTTGCTCATGCTGTGTATCATTGGCCTGGGCAAGGACTGTGACCAAATCTTTTACATGTAATCCGGGGACAGCCTATATTTCAATGTCAACTATTTATCGGAGGAATGATTTGCACTGTCCGGTGACCGGAAGCGGCTTGCTCTTGTGCGCTTCCCCTCCGGCGGTCGTCGTTCACCTCCGTCGCCGCCCTTCGCGGGAGGCGATCGAAATGAAATCCTGATCCCGCCCTCAACAGATCCAATAATCCATCCACCAGATAAAATGACTTCATCCGCCGTATCTCCCCCGTCCTTCCCCTCTACCAATCGCCGACGCGATCCTCCCCTCTTTTGCCGCTGCAAAGTCGTGTCCTTTCGTCCCTGGAACGCTGTCAGGCGCCAGTCTGCAAGATGGAGGGCGTCTCGCCCATTATTTTCACCGCCGGAAGGGGCGTGGCACTCCTGGTTGGAGCAGAGCGGTCCGAATGACGTGCTCGGCGGCTGGTTCGTCGCGCCACCGCAGCGGACGGAGGGCAAACTCGAAGATTGTAAGTCGGAGTAATGCGTGTGGCAAGTTTCTTGCTGTGCTTGAGTCGTTCATGCAGCTGTCGGGGACATCGATGAGTTTCCATTTTGGGGATTTTTGTACAGATTCTCCCTGGGTCCTAGCCGTTAGCGCCGGTGCTTCAGTTGCAGTGGTGATGGCTGCATTGGCACTCTTTTCGTTCTCCAAAAACGGTACCATTTTTCTGAACAGGATTTTGCTTGCTAATGGTATGCATATTAACGTAGATAACTTGCACAACTATTCGGGTGAGGAAAGAAAATGTGGAAAAAATGACGGACGATCTATCATACTGCGTATCTGTAACTCCGGTAGAATCTCGTGCACGCCGATTTGGTACATTCTCATAAGAGGAGCCTTACGTTTCCGTTGAACTCTGTGAAATGACTGTTGATTGCCATCACGATACTTGCATATTTATATCTCGAGAACAATGTTTGTAGGCCGGTAAGTTGTCTTGCAGTGACCATTTTTTGCTCTTATCTTATGGTGCTTCCCTGCTGCAATTCATAATGTACTGCCTAGTGAATTTAAGTTCTTATTTTTGAAGGTCCAGAGAGCTATTCGAACATCTTATCTCATGCTTTCCATGGATCGGAGAGCCATTCAGAAGTTGGTAGCAGTTCAAATTTGCAAAGGAAGATCTCTAGGCAGACTATGGAGGATAAGAATGGGAAAGTGCATGATGCATCCATACTTCCCGTGAACAATGCCATGCCAGGTGGTATTTTCTTTGTTTAAAAATGATAAAGCACTGACTATTGACTAAGTTAATGATCAGCTTTTGGCTCCATTTTTTCTCTCTCATAGAAGTAATCAAGCATTGTTGTCACCATTGTCGTTTATTCCAGCATATTCATCACCATTTGTCATCGACTAGAAAATTCCAACTGATCATGGAATGCATTTCTTATTCTATATAATTGGTTTTCATGCCAATCAAGCGAATCATATACCATCTTTCTTATCCAGTCTTCTGTATTCTGATATAAGGAGACAAGAAGCGCATGATTCCTGTTGCTTCTGATTCAACTCAACAGCAAGCTTTATCTGCTTTGAAGAAGCTTAAGGTTTGTTTTCAGTGGCTTTATCATTTAATTAGTTATAATTTCACTGAAGAAGCTTTCTATGGGAGCATGTAATGTTTTCACAGTTGTCCATGTTTTAGGTGCAGCAGACACTTAAAATTAAATTGATTTGGGACTATAGAAAAAAAAATCAGGCTTTTAGATGCATGTATAGCTACCTATCCACGGTTGTGTTTTTAAATTGCAAACCTGCAGAAGGTACTTCGTTGCATTTGAGGAAACCACAATAGGCAAGATTATATTACAAAGTGATTGGATGTAAGAAATTATATTCCATAACTTGGTAAATTTTTATGCTTGTTAGAGTTAAAAGCTGGCATAAGAATAAGACATACAGCCAGGCTTTTTGCCAGCACCTGCATCATATTCTTCATTGTTTCCATTTCAAATATATTACCATGTTTACTTCTCTTCTGTCTTTATGGTCTGCCATGTACCCTTTTCCACAGATTCTTACTTTGCACTCCCACCCTTTTCCCCTCTTCTTTTTTAAGTAGCTTCAAAGGGGTTAATGATATAATGCATTAGGAAGAAGACATATGGTGTAAGACACAGCAAAAAGGAAAAGACAAGGGCCATTATCTGTCAACAATCTACAGCAGGGGACATGCCCCCCATTCACCTCCTGAAAAATGCAACCCTTTAAGAAAAAAACACTCTCCAAACTTCCTGCACCAAAAGTCACAGTAAAGGCTGACCATTGTCCGTCTTTAAATTTTTAACAAACAAGTCTTTCTAGACAAGAGATTACAAAATTGCATATTCTCCAGCACTGCCCTAAAAGCTTCATTATAAGTTCTCCTATTCTGGTTATGCTGGATGAAACTCAACATGTCTGGGAGCAGCATCCCAAGCATTCCGGTTATAACCTATGATGATCAAATTGTTAAATTGTGAAGCAGGGGTGAAACATCCACAAATTGTCCATCATTTACACAAAGTAACAACCTTCAATGTAAACTGGATGGTATCATGGTACCACAGTTTACACTTTACAGAGATGGTCTTTGTCTTCATCCACTTCTTCTGGATTTGCTTCAGCTACCATTCATCCCCTTTTGTAAGCAGGATTAAGGAAAGAAATATGTTAAAAGTATTTACTAATTCATATATGAAAACATTGATATGGTAAATGTGTTTGTTTCTCCATGATTTTTTTAGGTATCAAGTTAATAAAACATTAATATGGTATTCTATAAAAATGTAGTTAATGAACTATAATTGATTGTTATTATTACTAATGTTTCATAGATATCTTTAGTTATTAGTACGTGTCTCATAAACCATAGTCCTTTGTCATCCTGGAACATGAAATAGAAGATCATGGTTTGCAACATTATCTTGTTGGAGTGCTCTAGTTGCCAAGGAGGGCCTTCTGCACTGCAGTGATGGATCCATAGTAAAGAGTACAAGCATATAATATGTTGGTCTTACTGTGTTGGCACTGAAAATTTATAAGCAAAGAAACAAAGCAAAAAAAATCGGCAATTGGAGGGCCAGTTGTATGACCTGATCTTTAGCCTCTTCCAGCTTTTGACTCAAACAGGGCCATTTCTGAGGCCCAATTACACCTGCCACTGCAGGTCCGCAGCTGCCTCAGCCAAACCAAGAAGGAGGAGGATAGGAGGGCGCATCAGGTGGAGGAGGAGAGAGGGAGAGAAAAAAAGAAAGGGGTTTTTCCCTACTCACAATGCCCTGGGTTTCTGGTGTACCAGGAATAGGTGGATTTTCGAAGATATACCAGGAATAGGTGGATTTTCGAAGATATTTTTGAGCACCTGTGGCACATTATTCATTGGATGTCCTTTCATGCAAGATATTGGCATTTTGTTCACAAAGGCACCTATCCGGAGAGGCTACATTCAAAGACAGAATTTTGTTCTTCCTTTCTTTCCTCCTGTAGTATCCGGTATCCCAAACTTAACTATCACCTCGGTAGTTGTGGTTTGGGTCTCACTCTCTGTTTTCTTTTTTCATGTGTTTTTCTTCTTTCTTATGTACTGTTTTATTTTGAGTTAATAAGACATTTTTGCTTTGGCCACCTTAAAAAAATGACCTCATCTAGTGGAGAATTATGCAAAAGAGGACAAAATGGTAGTCTCAAAAGGCATCCCCCATGCTGTCCTTAAATTCCCATACATTGAGTACAAAACTCATAAAAATGTATTGGGTAGTTTTTCAATTTTCATTGATTTAAAAGAGAGTCAAGCATGATTACCGTGTTATCATGCTCCAATTTCATCAATGAAGTGAAGCTAAGTTGATGGGACATGTCTTCGATGTGAAATAAGTTCCCAAGATCTACCAATGATCAAAGGAATTTATTTCAAAATTTATTGGATGGGACATATCTTTATGCCTTCTATTTTTGTAATATTTTAAATGGAAAATTTTATTTCCATGTGTTTCTTATGTAATATGGAGCAATTGAAAAGTCCCATGGCTTTAAAAGAATGCAATAACAAAGAGGAGAGAGAAAATATTAAATAAAAACTATTTTTTTTGCCAAACAGAGTCAACCAGAAAAATTCTGGAAATTAAATTCGCCGGAAGTCGATTTTCTGGTAATTAAAACATTTAATAACAGTTTTTTAAATCAATAATGAATAAATAACCGAATAAAGCAAATAAAAATGAATAAACAGAAAACAGTCAAAAAATGAAAACAGGCTGAAAATCAGCCTAAAATAAAAATGAATAAAATAAGGCGAAATCAGTCAAAACATTGAAATTTGATAAATTTTTACCCCAATATAAAAAATAAACAGAAAAAATAAAAATGGAAAAAATAACTGAAAACTGAAGAGAACAGAAAAAGGAAAACTGAAAAAACATAGAACAGGTAAAAATGATCTGCAAATTGAAAAAATGTAAATTAAAAATAAAAGAAAAACGGAAAACAGTTAAAAATAAAAGAAGAAAAAGAAAACAGAAATCATAAAAACAGGTAAAAATGGCCCTGAAATCAGAAATTAAAGCAACAAAACAGAAAACCTGAAAACAAGCAAAAAAAATTTATAACAGAAATAAAAAACGGAAATTTTAAAAATCACCGGGAACAAATGCAAATCTAAAAACTGAGATTTCAAAAACTGCAATCCAGGAAGTAAAAAAAATATTCATGTCTAAAATGTGCAATTCCATCTCTAAGTTCAAAGCTTAACCCAAATCCACCAAGTCTGAAAATTTCAAACTCCAAAAAGCACAAACTGAAATTCAAAACTGGAACCCTCCAAATTGGTCACCTAAAAGTGATTTTAACTCTAACACAAAGGGTTTATACCCAAAACAAATATGAGAATAAGACAAAAACACTCTTCAATGCGTAATGCAAAATAAAAAAAGATCAGAATTCATGAATTTAAAACTTCAAAACAACAAACACCCAATCCAAAGACAAGAAGTAAAAATACAAAAAAAACAAAACCAAAATAAAACAGAGCCCAAGACAACTCAAACCAGCAAACAAATAAAACTTCAAACGAAACTTAAAACCCACAAATGGCAAATTCCAAAAAGGTCATGGGAACATGCCTCCAAGTGTTTTGTGGATGAATGGCTTATAAATGATGGTTAATCAAAAATGTTCAAGTAGTTGCTCAATGTAATTAACATCAAAATATTGAAAGTTCAGTGGAGAGATGCTAAAATAATTTAAAAAAAATACAAAATAACTTCAAAAAAAAAGATAAAAAATGTAGTTTGAATCTTCTAAGCAATAGTGTCGTTCCTATGTCAACACGTAGAAGGTTCCTGCAACATGCATTGTGAATTCCTATATATTGATACCACACTCAATTAGTTATATTCCTATTGTTTATTATTTATTTTCAAACTATAATGAACAACCATAGTTAAAACAGAACAAATTTTTTTCCAAAAAGGGTAAAATTTAAATTTTGTGGTTTCCATCTATTTTCAAACTATGATGCTAGATGCCTAGATCAGCTCTTTTTAGTCAAATTTGGGATGTGCAATTGCAGGTCACGTCTGTTCAGGTCTTCAGGATCATGGGATCCTTTTCTAATGTGTAGGAAGGGCTGTTTGAATAAGTGATAGAAACTCATTTATGGCATATTACTCTAAGGTTGATAAACAAGATAAGCTGTCATTCATACTTAGATACTGGCTTTGTCTTCAGAGCAACGTTGTCATCCTCATTCTCATTATCTATATGTGTGACATGTTTAACTATATTATCCTACTCTGCCCATGTGTTTTGGAGCTTGGGCCTTCCCAGTTTTATTTCTATCATGGACATTTAATTTGTTGATATGGTGCATGGACATTCAATTTCCTTGACATGGGAAGATCATTGAAGATGACGTGAAGCCTGATGAGTTGTGTACGAGGAGGGAATATGCTAGATGGCTAATTAAATCAAACTCTTTGCTAGAAAGGTAATCAAGCTCAGCTATATGTGGAGTGCTCTTTCCACATGTAACTAGACTGATCTCAATTCTTTAAACATCTCCTGTGGCATATGTAGGAAACCGAGGCATAAAATTGTTATCTCAGTTGCAACTTGTAGCTCTGTGGTTACTGCTTTTGACGATGTCGATGTTGATGACCCTGATTTCTGGTACATTCAAGGTAGGGTATATCTGTTATCTCTTGTTCCAAAAATGCCATGTTTATATCTGTGAGACTGATATCCTTCATATTTGAGCTGACAAAAATATCTTGAAAGCTCTCGGTGAAGTTGGGATTATCCCCTGCAGACTCTCGGGCATGAAAACTAATGTGTCAGAAGAGAATGGTTCTGTTAATGGTGGAAAATTTGACTTTGAACCTGAACGGTAAAACTGCTATGTGCTTGTTCCTATTCCAACATAGTAGGTTCCATATGTACACATGTATCGTGTTGATAATGACCTTTGTTCTATGTCTATGATTGCCAACTTAAGTACCTTGTCTCGGCTGGATCTGGTAAACTGGAGAGCACAGCTGGAATATGTGTTCACTCCTAGAATAGAAGAAAAGGTAGCCATATGATTCAGCGTTTTTTGTGTGTGCAGATTATGCTTTTTTTTTCTTAGAATATCCATTAAATCTTTATATCTTTAAAGTTTGACTTGTTTACAGTTCAGATAAGGAAGAATCCGGACTTCATGGATTTGGATTTAGTAGACTCAGATGCAGCACCTGGACTTTTCATGGACATTCTGGCTGAAGATAACAGCATAACTAGGAAAGTTTTTGGTGTGTAGTCTCATGCTTTTCCAATTACCATGCTATGTGGTTCAATCAAGATCAAGATTTACTATAAATATAATATGCGACTTTGAATTGCAGTTATCTTATATATATTAAGTGGATGTATTTAGTTGCAATATATATCTTAAGTGGATGTATTTAGTTGCAACCTTTTTGCTTTTATTTTTTTCTCAAAATATTCTTTTAATTATTTTCATTGTATCTCTAGCATGAAGTTCAAAAGAATTTGTACGAATGTCATTGTCATTTTGGTTTCTGAAGCTTAGTGGTGCCAAAAAGCCTGTCCTGGCTTAGCTGCTTTGTGCTCAAAGCCAATTAAGTGATTATAGTTGAGTTTGGATTGGTCCAAACCTGTTAAGGATATAATGATGCAAGTTGGATCTTGATTGAAATTGAGTGTAGAGTCTGTAGACTCATGAGCTTAAATTCCTGAAAGTAAGTTTGGAGATCCCACTTGATATTCATGTAGTCCTAGCATAGACCAACCATAAGAGAAGGTTCTGCAACATGTCAACCAACACTACAACCTACAAGTCACGGGATAAGCAACATTCCGGTAACCTATCCTCCTACACACGGGTGCAAAAGGAATGCGAGATTTCGATAATCTGATTTGATTTCGACAAAAATGAATGTATTCAGGACCCTTTTATGTATCCTGTAAGTTCTCATAATCAGAATAGGAAACAATCAATTCTGTATTTGTTTTCCCATTTTTGATTAAAAATATGTATCTAAAAGCTATAATAAAAATATATATGATTAAAATTATGATATATAAATGATAAAAAAGTAAAAGTAAAAATTTAAAGGTATTATATCAAGTTTTAGTAGTAATGAGATTTAATAGCTCGTTTTAATAAAAAATAGTATATAGTACAGATTTCAGAAACTATTGGATTGCTACGATTTTGATAATCAGAATATCATTATTCTAATTTAATTTGATTTGGAATCGGAATGACTTAACCCTTATCAAAATCAAAATTGGAAATAGGCAATTCCACTACCAAATTTGACCGGTATGCAGCCCTACTACCATTATCAGAATTACCAATGTAGAGCTGATGTAAGTGGTGGCCTTGGAAAAAGTCAATGAGTGCAAATGTTTACCTTGAATTTCTAATTGTAAATTTGACTTGAGAAGAAATATGCTCGGTTGTTTCTTCATAAGCTTGACTGGCTGAATTGATCAGACCTCAAAGAGGTATTATTTTGGAGGGAAAATTAACATTAGCTTCATTTAAGAAAAATCACTTTAATCTTTAATTTGTTCACTGAATTTCTTTGATAATATATGTGTTTTCCAAATTTTTTTAACACTAGCCCGATTCCGTAAAAAAGTCACTGTTCAAGGTCCATTTGTATATTTTATAATTTTCAAAATCTCAATCCTCGATCTCATGGCGGCACTCGCCTTAACTTCTTCCAGTTGCTTCTTCATGTCTATGTTTTCTGCTAGGCACTGCTCAACTCCCCATTCATCTCCTGGAGTTTGGCTTCAAAGGCTGGCTTCACCAAGGCACCTTGGGTCAGTGCTTCCGCTGCCTCCGTCATGACGGACACCTCCTCTTTGCCTTCCTTCCCATCTATGTCTATTATGCCACCGCCGCCAACCTCATCCTTATCTTGCTGCAGCATGTAGCTTCTCCTTGAGTTTGGCTTCAAGGGCCAGCTTCACCAAGGCATCCTGGGTCAGTGCTTCCATCGCCTCTACCCATAGTTGTCAAGGCAACAAGGTGCCCAAGGTGTTAAAGGATGCCAAATTTGCTTGGACGATAAGATGGCCACTTAGGTGCCGCCGAAGTGGTCAAGGCAGTGGCATTAGATGTTTATATATATGTATACGTGTATATACATATATACAAATATATATATATAATTAGATGGTAATACTATGTATATTTATGTATACATACAAATATATATACATGTATACATATTTATGTAAATATGATTTTATTTTTTTGTAACTATGAATGTATTGATATATATTTTAGGAGAAATAGCTAATATCGAAGTGAGAGAAAAAAAGATTATGAGAGAACTTAAATTTTAAGTTTACAACGTATAATTATAATCAGAAATCTTAACTATATATAATAGTATAAGTGATAATGAAATATATTTACAATATTATTAAATTGACGTCCATGAATTGTTATCGACTTGCACAGTCAAGTCGCGGGGGTCAAGGGGCAGCGTCCCTTGTGGGGTTTCGGGGGGGGGGGTAAAGCCCCCTGAAAGACAAAAAGTCATGAATGGAACCTTGGGCACCTAGCTAGGCATCTTAGGCACCAAGGCGGACGCCTTAGGTGCCCCACGATGGGTGCCTTGGGCGCGTTTTTGGCCCCAGACAAGGTGCCCTGGCAAGACGTTGCTGGAAAAGCACCTAGGCACCTAGGTGGGCGTCTTGACAACTATGCCTCTGCCATGGCAGACACCTCCTCCTCGTCTTCCTTCCCGTTTATGTCTATTATACCATTGCCACCAACCTTGTCCTTATCCTCTAGCATAGTTGTCAAGGCGTACGTCTAGGCGCCAAGGTGCCTTTGCTCAGGCGCCTTGCCAGGGTGCCTTTTGGGGAGCCCAAAAAGGCGCCCACGGTGTCCAAGGCGCCTAGGCAAGGTGCCCTATGTTTTTTTACATGATTAAAAAATAATTTTGGAGTTCTTTTCCTTGATACCCCCACAAGGGACACCTATTTAATGATAGTTTGAACATTTTAATATATTTCACTATCACTTAGGCTATCATATATATTTAAAATTTATGATTATAAACATATATTATATATTTAAAATTTATAAAGTTCTCTTTTAGCTTTTTCTTCTCCCCCTCTTTCTTTTTTACACTTGATTTATCAAGATTCACTCCTTATCCAAAAATAAATGCCCACACTTTCATAATTACATATATAAAATCACTTATACTATTGCATACTTTTTTTTTTCTTTCAGGTGGCTTCGTCCCCTAACAACCCCCTACAAGGGGCACTACTCTCTTGACCCCTGCGACCTGACCGCGCAGGTTGATCTGCGACTATTCTGCACCCCCCGTTTAATAATATTATAACAATATTTTACTATCACTTACTAGGGGTGGGCACAAAACGGTTCAAACCGAGAAACCAAACCGAACCAGCCCATTTGGTTCGGTTTGGTTCGGTTTGGAGCCCCTTTCGGTTTGGTTTGGTTTGGAAAACCTCCAAACCGATTTAAACCAAACCAAACCGTTTAAACCGACTTAATCAGAAAAATATAAAAAAACTATTATTGTATTAATAAAAATGATATTTTTATAAATTTTATAATAAAATAATATTTATTTTCATTATTTTTAACTTAAAAATTAGTATATATATGTAAAAAATAATTAATTTAAATTTTTTATTTATTTTCGGTTTAAACCGAACCAAACCAAACTAAACCAAATTGATTCGGTTTGGTTCGGTTCGGTTTGAGAGGGTGATTCGGTTTGGTTCGGTTTGGAAAAAAATTGGTCCAAACCGGACCAAACCGAACCATGCCCACCCCTATCACTTACTATCATACATATATAAATTTTATAATAATAAATATGTTATATACTTAAATTTTATAAAAATATATTTTAACTCTCTTCTCTTTTACACACATCATATTTACTCACATATATAAATAAAACAATCATATTCAATTATAACATACAAATATCATTATATTTATACATATTTTTATGTATACCGACCCTCCGACTCAGCTTTCCTTGAATACTGCCTTGACCGCTTAGGCGATGCCTAAGCGGCCGCTTTGTCGCCTAAATAGAATTGGCACCCTTCAACATTTTGGGCACCTTGTCACCTTTTAGTACGTAGTTGGCATTGTCTTCTCCTTGAGTTTGGCTTCAAAGGCCGGCTTCACCAAGGCATCCTAGGTCAATGCTTCTGCCGCCTTTGCCATGGTGGACACCTCCTTCTCGTCTTTCTTCCCAGTGTATGTCTATTATACCACCGCCACCGACCTCGTGCTTATCCCCCAGCAGTACGTAGTTGGCATTGTCTTCTCCTTTCCCAGTCACAGGGTCAACAGAGGCAGCAGCTGACACCACTGTGAGGTCCGGTGAATTGGCTTTCTTCTTGTCCTTTGCGGGTGAGGCCGCCTCTACGAGGTGCTCGCCACTGCGAAGATCCTCTAATATGTTAAGACTCCTCCGCTTGCTCTCCTCCAACTGTCATGGTGGCAGCCAGTGTCTGCTTCTTCTTTGCCTCCTCCAGCTTGTACTGCAGATCCCTCTTGGCAGCCTTGGCGGAAGCCAACTGCTCCCTATCTTTAGGTAAAAAAAGGAGAAATGGAGTTCTCCAGGTGCTTACCTATCTTCTGGAGGTGAAGACGTTCGAAGGTGTTCCAGATGGCCTAGGAGGGAGATGTGGAGTACCTGGGAACATCGGTGCATGTTTGCTATGTAAAGTTCAAAAGGGGTAAAGAGAAGGGCAAAACGTCTTTTAAGTTATTCTTTAACATCCTCTTTACGGTTTCTGTTGGAATTGGAGCGGGTATAAAAGAAATTTGAAAAATGGAGCTTGTGTTAAATTTGAAATCTAATCGGACCTAGTGTGAAAGAGGATCTGTTAAACAAGACCTTGAGTTCATTTCTCCTATTTTGGAGATGTGACTTAAAGGTCAAATGGTAGTTGAACTAAGCTCTGAGTCAAAAGCCTCTTCACAGGACCATACACTCGAGGAGACTACATTGCAATTGCAAGTACCTGACATCTGTTGCCTTTGTTCATGTTTCAAATTATTGAAGCATTCTTGCATTATTTAGATGAATGAACGTTGAACAGTGTATTGATGGACCTTAGCATAATCCAGACATCCCAATTTAGCAGGTTGCTGAAAATAAGGGTGTGTACAGTTTGGTTTGTTTCGGTTTGAGTCAAAAAATTAATTAAACATATATGTATTATATTTACTTGTTTTTGAGTTATTATTAATTGAGATATGTAAAACATCATTTTTATTAATAATATAGTAATAATTTTATTAAAATCACTTTAATTCGTTTGATTCAGTTTGGGAAGACCCCAAATTGGTTAAATCAAACCAATTGTTCAAACCGAACCCGATGCCTCCATTTGGTTTGGTCTGGTGGTTTTACCTGTTTAATGCACACTCCTAGCTTAACAGAAGGCTACGTCCCCATCTTCTGCAAACATACTTGAAACCTCCCACTAAATGAGGTTGTTGGCGAAGAGGTGATAGCCGCATCCTTTGTTTTCTGGTTTATAAAATAAACTAGTTAGCTAATTGTCAACCATGAAAGCACTAATATATAGGGGTGACCTTCTTAAACAATTCCAATGTTTCTGGTATGTAGTCAGGTTTCTTTGATGGGATGATGAATAGCTTTGACGGACAATCTCGTTCTCTCTATTTCATTTCTTTTTATATTATGATTTGCAGCATAGGCTTATCTGGGTGTGGTGGAGGATGCCAATCGTGGTTCGATTTTCAGCTGAGGTTGTGTAATATGGATTGGAACCAGGCCAATCAGGTTGATTCCAGCCAGACACAGACCATCTCAGCCATAGATTACGGAATCGGTGGAATCGGACCGATTCCGACCGATTCCGGAATCGGATCGGTGGTTTCCGATCCGATTCCTGGCGGAAGGACCGATTCCGGGAATAATTCCGCGGAATCGGTATGAATCGACTGGAATCGGTCGGAATCGATCCGATTCCGACCGATTCCTTGTGGAATCGGTCGATCCGACCGATTCCGATGGAAGACCGGTCGAACCGGCCCCGGTTCGATTCCCGGTTCGATTCTGGACCGGGAATCGAACCGATTCCGGCCCTAAAAGGGCCGGAATCGACCGCCGCGGTCGATTCCTTCGATCCCGCGGCGGTAGGGCTCGTCTCCGGCGATTCCGCGGCGATTCCTCAGCGATTCCGGCATCGATCCGGCGATCCAGGCTCGATCCGAGCGATTCAGGCCCGATTCCGGCGGCGATCCGTCGATCCGGGGCGATTCAGACCGATTCCGGCGATTCCGGCGATTCCCCGGCGATTCCGGCGATTCCGGCGATTCGGACCGATTCCTTCAGCCGATTCCGCCGATCCAAGCTCCGATCCGCCTTGAATCAACGTCTTCTTCGATCTTTGACCGCTTTTGGTAAGATTTCTTCGCCGAACACTTCGTACGTCCATTCTTACGCGTTTCCGACGAGTCCGAGCGTCGTCAAACCTTGCGATTTCCGACCGAATTAGTCCGTCCAAGTTTTAAACTATCCGTTTAAGTTCATTTTGCACGGGAAAAATTCCGGATATCCCGTACGTTATTTTGCGACGATTTCCGGCAACTACGTAACCCTTTAAATATACCGAATGGTGTGTTACTTGGGTTATCTGCTTCCCGAACAGCGTCTAAATCATTTTTTATGTTATCTAATCAATTTTAGTGCATTGTTTACAATTTTTGCAGATATAAGCAATGGCCGATCAAGCGACGCGTGCTTCCGACGTGGGTTGGGAACACGGGCGTATGGTAGACCTAGTCGGGAAGAGGGTGCGGTGCAAGTGGTGCGGGAAGGAGATGAACGGGGGGTGTTCCGTGAAACAACATATTGCGGAACGGTGGGAATGTAAAGAAATGTGACAAGGTGCCCAGGGAGAAGAGTGAGGAGATGAGAGGATACATGACAGGTAGAGCCTCTCAACGGGCTGTTCGGATCGAGCGAGAGGGAGGAGTTGCGGGACGAGCTACTCGAGAGGAGGAGGGATCGCGATTTGCCTACCTCCAAAGGGAAAGGCAAGGGGAAGGCGGCGGCTCGGCGGAGCCGAGAGAGCGAGGACGAGTCCACGGACTCCGAGCCGAGACGTGCTAGGCACGGCCCAGCAAGCGTGCATCGGGCGAGGAGGAGGACGGGGAGGAGGGGAGCGAGGAGGGTCCGGGTCCGCAGTTGACCCGGCTTTGGGCCGATCCGCATCGGCTCGCCCCTACTCGGGACCGAGAGCCCGACCCCAGGGAGACAGAGCCCTACCGCCGTTCGCTTCCACCGCACTCGATTTACACCGAGTGACGAGTTTTTATTTAGGAAACGAGTCGGGCGGACGGGGATAAAGCGAGCAATGAAAGGGGTGAAGGCTACGAGGCAGTGCCAAAGAGAGCCGTTCGCCACATTGTCAAGTGGTTTTTACACGCAGTATCACTTTTTAAATTAAATTTGACATTATGCTCGTTTCATTTACTAAAACTTAATTTTACCCCGATCCCATTTTTTTAACTTGATGTAGGCATCCCGGACACGTACGGCCACCGGCCCCTACTTCCGGACGATGGTGGATGCCGTGGGTGAGGGCCGGACCGGGTTTGCAAGCCCCGGCGACGGACACACATACGGCGCCGGCACGGATGAGGAGGTCCAGGAGTTGAGGGAGTGGATGGACGGGTTCAAGTTGGTGTGGAAGGAGAGGGGTTGCACAATCACGTGCGATGGGTGGACAGTATCACCAAGAGGAGTATGATAAACTTCTTGGTGCATCGTTCGAGGGGACTACATTCTTGAAGGCGGTGGATGCTTCTGGGAAGATTAAAAATGCGGACTTCATTTTTTCTCTGATGGGTGTAGTGGTGTAGGAGATGGGGGAGGAGAATGGCGTTCAGGTTGCCACTGACAACGAACCATCATATAAGGCGAGCCGGGAGGAAGTTGATGGAGAAGAGGAAGCACATCTTCTGGGTGCCCTGTGCAGCACATTCCATAGATCTCATTTTAGAGGATATAGGCAAGGAGGAGGGTGTATCTACACTTGTCAGGCAGGCGCAGACCATCAGTTCCTTTATTTATTCGCATCCCCGCCTCCTACATATCATGAGATCTCGCGCGGGAGGGCACGATCTTGTCGGGCCCGGTCCGACACGATTTGCCACGAACTTCATTGCGGCTGGAGAGTTTACACCGGCACGGACATGCATTGGTTAGGTTCGCGCGGTCGAGGAGTATTACAACTATATGGTGGACAACCCGTACGACAAAAAGAGCGATTGGAGATTCTTGTCGGGTCCGAGAAGCGGATCACCGACAAGAGGTTTTGGGAGAGGATTGCCTACTATTTGGCAATCATTGAGCCATGGTAGTTGTCTTGAGGTTGGTAGACTCGGATGACGGGGACCGGATGGGCACACTGTATGAAGCTATGGACCGGGCAAGGGTGAAAATTAAAGAAAAAAATCCCAGAGGTTACAAAAAGTGGTGGAAAATCATTGACGAGCGAAGGGACAAGGCCATGCACCACGATGTCCATGCTGCAGGTAACTTGGTTCTTAAATTATTTTTGATGTATAATTATCTTATATGCACAGTGTTAACTAATAAAATCTTGCAGGATACTTTTTGAACCCCCGCATCCAATATGGAGGACAGGTGGTAAACGACAACCACGTGATGCGGGGGACACTTGCAGTTATCCAGCGGCTGTGCCCATCTCAGCAGGACAGGATAGAGGCTCAGATAGCAGTAAGTTCGAGATCATTAAATACCTTGGACTAGCATAAGCACGCAACTAAATTTTTTATTTAAATGTTTCAGATGCAGAAGTACAGGATGAGGGTCGGTGTATACTCAGATGCTGACCTGAAATATTCAGTTGACAAAGTGTCACCTGGTATAGTAATAGTATGATGAGCAATTTCTTTTCTTTTCATACAAGTTATTCTTGATGATGGGCTAATTGTTTTCCTTTTCTCTTCTTGTGTTTTTCTTGCAGCTGAGTGGTGGACTCAGGTGAACACCAGGAGTGGATGGAATCCACTTGCGGCCATTGGTATCAGGATTCTGAGCCAGAGCACCAGTTCCTCCCACTGTGAGAGGAACTGGAGTACATTCAACCTGATACATACCAAAAGGAGGAACAGGTTGACCTCGCACCGGCCGAGAAGCCGGTCTTCTCGTCATTATAATACGAGGCCGCGCATAAAGAACATCGAGGATCGGCGAGAAGATCGGCGAGGAGCGATTTGCACGGTTCGCGGGTGGCCCGTACGAGCGAGAGGCATTCCTCCGCCACACCACCACCCGAGGAGGTGGACGTGGACCGCATTTTCCGGGAGGAGCATGCACTTGCCTCTGGATAGAGGAGAGGAAGCCGGGGATCACGCGGTGAGTTTGATCCCGATGACCGTGCGTAGGCGTAAGGAGAGTTGGATGGTGTTGAAGCCGAGGAGGATGCTCGGCTCCACCTCCATCTACTACCACGACTCGGGCGGGGCCTTCTTCGCCGGCGGCTATGGGGCGACCACCGTCGCTTTGGCCCCGGCTCGGCTCCGGCTCGGTCCCGGCGGCCGCTACCCAGCCCATTCGCAGTACGGGGAGGACGAAAACAAAGGTGACTGCACGGAGAATGGGAGGATTTGCAAAGTTGAAAAAACTTTGGGTTCGGACTTTACGGTAGTTCGAGAGATGGTGAAGAGGTAAAGAGAAGGAAGTTAGAGGTCGGGCGTCTGTCGGCCCGGATGACAAGACGCGAGCTCCTTCTCACTCCTCGGTGATGATGACGAGGAGTGTATACCGGCCGACGCGGCCATCGGCAGCTGAGTCTCCTGATTCACGGTTTCCAAAGCCGTATTACACGCTGGATGAGCAGACACCGCAGTCTTATATTATGGAGCCACAGTATCCAGCATTTGGCCAGGTTGACCAGCAGTGGGTTACACCACCAGCTCCACCATCCTCTGCTTACGTCCCGGTCGTCCCGCAGTCCGATCCATACGACCTTGATGGGATGGCAGGGGCATTATTTTCATATGGATATGGTCCGGACGGTATTCAAGACCGAGCACGAGGGAGGAGCGTCACGAGCGACGGGGAGAGGAGGACGACCCACATCTTTATCCTAGATATTGGTAGTAGATTGATATGATGTAATTTTTTTTTTGATGATGTATCAACTCTTTGATATTTGAATAAATGGAATTGGAACATGTACTTAACTTTCAAGTCTTCAAGTCTTCAATTGGTGTTCATTAGTATTTGTATGATGTGGTTTTGTGGATATCATGCATTGGTGATTTTTTAAAATTTTTCTAACTCATTTCCTATTTTTTTAGAATTTTTTCTGAATTTTTTGAAATTTTTTGACGAAAAAAAAAATCCAAAAAAAAAAACCGATTCCGACCGATTCCGGAATCGATTCCCTTCCCAGGAATCGGCCGATTCCGGCCGATTCTGGGAATCGGAATCGGAATCGGTCCCAACCGATTCCGATTCCGATTCCGATTCCGGAATCCTTGATCTCAGCTGACTAACGTTGAGCTGAGATCGGCCGGATCAACCAATCTTGAGCTCGGATAGGCTGATCCTAGTTTTGGGCTAGCCAGATCAGCTGATTCTAGCCAGATTCAGACTGTCTCAGCCAAGGATTCTGGAATCGGTGGCTAGGAATCGGTTGGAATCGGTCAATTCCTGGGAAGGGAATCGATCTAGGAATCAGCTTGGATTAAATTTTTTTGAATTTTTTTCACCCAAAAAATTCAAAAAAATCAGAATATTTTTTTTAAAACAGGAAATGATTTAGAAAAAATTCTAAAAATAAGATTAGTATGTACTCTCTTTCTGACCGGGTCTACCATATGTCCGTGTTCCCAACCCACGTCAGAAGGACGTGCTGGTGTTACATCACCCTGATCGGCCATTACTTATACCTGCAAAAATTGTAAACAATACATAGGAAATTATTAGACGACATAAAAATTGTTTTAGGCTGTTCGGGAAGTAGACAGCCTGTTGTACACACTATTCGATATGTTTAGAGGGTTGTGTATTTGTCGAAAATGGTTGTAAATCGACGTATGGGTTATCCAGAATTTTTTCCGTACAAAGAACATCCAATCGATGTTCTTATAACTTGAACGAAGTTGTTCGATAAAAAATCACTGAGTTTAACCATGCTCGTAGTCGTCAAAAACGCGTAAAAATGGACGTACAGGGTTTTCGGCGAAGAAATCTTACTAATAATCTTCCAATGATCGAAGAAGAGGTTGAATCGTGGTCGATCGGAGCTTGGATCGACAGAATTCCTTGAAGGAATCGACCAGAATCGTTGTTGGAATCGCACCAGAATCGGCGTAGGGAGCTGGGATCGAGCTTGGAATCGTTGAAATCCTTGATTCCGAGGGTTGATCGAGCTCGGAATCACTTGCGTCAGACGCCGCCCGCTGCTGGATCGTAGGAATCGACCAGAAGCGGTCGATTCCCGGTCCGGAATTGAACTGGGAATCGAACTGGACCGGTCAGACCGGTCTCCGGCCGAATCGGTCGGATTCCGACCGATTCCAGCGGAATTTCCCCTGGAATCGGCCCTTCCGCATGGATTGACCGATCCGATTCCGGAATCGGCCGATTCTGATCTGATTCCGGCGATTCCCAAGGATCAGCCACCCATCTGATCCAGATTGGGAAGCATTTGACTAAGTCATTCATTTAATAAACCTTCTTTTACTTCTGTGAAACAGGAAACAGTCGCCTGCTTCAGCCTCATAAACCAGTGACTAGAGCACAGGCAGCAGTTGCATTAGCTGGTGGCCGATCAGCAGAAGCAATTCAAACTGAATTATCACACCTTGAAGCAGAAATTGCATCAAGGTTAGCTGATATGGAAGATATACGACATGAGCTAATTTGCAAAGGGGAAATCCAAAGCTTCTGGGTAGAAAAGTTTGACGCCGAGAAGACCCGTGGTGTAGAAATCCAGAATAGCTATACTGCAGCTCTTACTGATCTCAATGAGGGGAAGATGGCTATAGAGAAGGATCTTGCTCGCTGCACAAAGGAAGCAGCAGTGTTAGACTGTGAAAAGCAGCTTTTGATCTGTCTTACGAAGGAAGTAGAGCAGTTGCAGGTGAATCTTGCAGATGAACGAATTAATCTTTTGGTTGAACAGGAAAATCTGAAGAAGGAATATGTTGAGTTGCTCAAAAGACAGGGGGCCATTGCTGAAGCTAAATCTATACTGGAAGTAGAGAAAGAAGCTCTCCGGATTCTTAGGTATTTCATTCATATGTTGCCTTTTTATATTATGTACTAATGCTATATGGGAGTTGTTTTTTTATGGTTTCAAGAAACCAATCAATTCAATGCTGGGATGAAAGAGATGATTTTGGAAATAATCTGCATAAATATTGCCATTTTGTCATCTGGCATAACTACTTGGTACATACTACATACTGAGACTACAGTAGGCAACATAATTGAATTGGTAATAAACGGAAAAGTTTAGGATTGAACTGAATAACAAATATTTCTTTCTTAATCTATTAACTAGAATATGAAATAGACCTAGAGATGAGCATCTTTTTTGCAAGCAAAATATTCTTGGCCTGAAAATTGAAAATTTACTGTCGTATTTGTATTCCTACATATCGTTGATGTCATCAAAATGCGTTTGTTTGCAAAAAGTGTTCGCTTTGTATGAAAACTGGGCATTTGAAATGATATACATGCTGAGTGCAAGAGTATACATTTCTTAATTCATATTTCACTTGCCAAAAACCCCAACATCATATACCGCCATCAGACCTGTAAACAAGTTGGTTTATATGGATCTGAACCTGCACTCAATAACCTATGCTAGCTAAGGCGTGAGGTGCCCGAGGGCTGAGCTGAGGGATTTGGCACCTTGTCTCAAGCACCTGCAGTGGGAGCCTCAGGCACCCAAGGTATTTTTTATTATTTAATTTTTTAGTTAAATAATACATATATAATATATATAGTTGAAATAAATTAAAAAATACTTTTAAAATTAAAATAAATGCAACATTTTAATAACCATGTATTATAGTCATAAATAAACAAAATTGTAACAACAAAAGAAGGTCAATAACAAACATAACATCATAACAACTAACGAGAGTACAAATTAAATATAACATATTAACATAACATAACATCATAACAAGAGTACAAATCAATAACTATGATCTGATTGAAAACCCAACAAACCTTGTAGAATACCTAAATGTAACCAAGCCAAGAGGTTAAAAATAATAATAACTTAACTAGATGTCTATATATTTAGAAGAAGAGCAACAAGAAAAAAACAATCAAAGAACTCACCTCTACCGCTTTATGAGCCGGATGTACTTCGGAAGAACGATGATGCATGATTGTATGGGGCTTGTTAGAATCAGATAATAGAACGTGTTTAGAAGTAGATGGCATTAGAAGATGTGAAGAAAAAGAAATAGAAAAAAACCTGTTTTGGTTCCTTCCGTCCATGCAACCACACAGGAGGAGGACAACAGCGGTGTCGGCAGTGGACAGTGTTGGTGACAGTGCCAGTGGACAGTGGCAACGAGCGAGATAGAAGGGGAAGGGAGAATGGGGTCGACAGTTCTGCCGTATGCGGGTTCTGTCCAGGCATTGGGGTCTAGGGAGAACAGCTGGATATGGTTTTTACCTGAACCTGATCCAATTAACATTGAGGAGGGAGAGGCGTCTGCCTCGCCCCTCTTCCGGTGCTTAGGCGCCGGAGGTGACTGCCTCAAGTGGAAATGGGCAAAGTAAGATGGTTTTGGACCACCTAGGCAGTTGAGGCAAGTACCTCTGATAACACAGTCAATAACAAAGACCTCGGTCTATACTACAATGTTTCTTTTTGCATATCTGTATCCAAACCTGAATCCAAAAATTAATTTGGACCCATGTCTGTTCAGAAACCTGTTAAAATAAAATTTTTATCAGTAAATGGTGTATCAATGGATCTGGCTATCGGATCTATCTGTCATATATGTTTGAAAAACTAGCTTTTAAAGAAAAAGCCAATAGTAGCATAGGAAACAGAAGGATCAGTTTTTACATCATTTCCATTGTCTCCACACGCCAAACTCTGTATTAGGAGTGATCAAAGAACTGCCAAGTTTAGTAATCACATCCAGATTGCACTCCATAGAAGGATTATCCATGAATGTGTTCACTGCAGGAGCAACAAAGAGGGGCTTGCTATAATTCCATGCTCGTGTGATACAAGTAAGAAGGTTGTCATGTAATCCTGCAGCAATCTTTAATGTCTACATAGGTAACACATTAAAGTGATCCATGAAGAGTAAGAAATGCACATATAACTATATAAGTGAGGGAGAAGGAAACGTGGATAGTCATATAAATTGCTTAGAGCCATGGTTTTCCATCAACGATATCTTCAGGCTGCCAAGAACTGAGGGAGGCAAAAGAGGTGGAGAAGAAGGCTGCTGAGATCCCTTGATGCGGGACAGGGTTATGCATATGAGGACTACACCAGAAAACCAGCAATGCAGGAATATAAAGAAATTCTAGGCTGATTCAATGTCGAAAGAAAAGGACAGTTCAGGAAGAGCATATAGACAACCTTTCAGAAACGGACTAGGTAAGCCGGAACATGCAAATAGATCAAACAAGAGGGCCAGCAGACATGCTTATTTTAACAAACCCCAAATCATGAGAATATGCTCAAGTCCATTAACATGACAGATCGTGACTGACTGGATCACGGTCATGGAATGCGATCTCCCGAGAATCTCTCGAGATCTCCCGAGAATCTCTTTTCTTCCGTGCGTCCGAGAAACGAGATTGCCGAAACGAGAATATCTATGTAGTACATGTGATACCTTGATCTTCTCCGCCTATTATTATCCCCAACTTGTTAGATGATTTTGTTAAGTTTCTGTGTGAACCTCTTTTTTCTGCGTCTGTTCTTTAGAAAGAAAGACATCTCCGGACTTTTCTAGGAAAATATGTGATATCCTAAAAATATTAGGTAGTCCGGTGATAGTTTAAAAAATATTAGAACCGAGGTTCGGGTTCTTTGAAATTTTCATTTTTTGACCCTTCTCCGCCGGATGGTGCGAGTATCCGACGTTAACTTACATAGAGCAACGGCTCGAACGCCTTTGATTAACCGTCGTGGCAACCTGTTTTTGGAGACATGCACATCCATAAAAAGTAAAGAACTCAAAAGGGCAGCGGCCTTTTGGGTCTGATGAGATGCAAACCGATTTGGTTCGGGTTTGTTTTATTTGTTTGTTAGTTGATTTTTGGATCGACTTGAAAGTCGGTTTTGAGGGTTTGAGTTGAATCAATTTGTTTGATTGATTTGTTGTTTGGTTTTTTATTTGTTTTGGATTGAATTTGGTTGATTCAAGTTGTTTTGTTTTGAATCTGTTTTGGTTTTGATTTTGGACTTAATTGGTTCAAGTTTTTGTTTTGATTTCAGTTTGATGTGCTTACAGTTTTAAGCATGCTTGGATTTTTGATTTGGTTGATTTTGATTTTTCTGATTTCTGAATTTTCTGGTTTTGAGTTGATTTTTGTTTTAGGTGGATTTTGATCCATGTTTTGAGATGTCGAAACATTGCTTATTTAGTTTCTTTTTGGGATTGATCTTTTGTTTGGTTGAAGGTTTGATTGAATGAATTTTCCAGATTATTGAAATCTGATTTTTTTTGAGTTGACAGATTTGATTTAAATCTGAATTTTGTTTTGGCAGATTTTGTGTTTGAAATCTGATTTCGGTTTGATTTGCTTCAAAAACCGGTTCAATCTTGTTGAAGATCGGTTGTGAGTTCAAGTTTGAATTTCAGATTTATTTTAATTCTGATTTTTTATTGTTTTGATTTTCAGATTTGATTTAATTCTGTTTTTGTTTGAATTGTTAGGTTTGATTTTCTGTTTGAATTTCCAGATTGATTCTTGAAATGGTTTTATTTTTGTTTGGCGGTTTGCATCGCCTCCGACCCATCGGGTCGCTTTGAATGCCCGATTTCATGCATCGATATGGACATCAAAGCTTCATTTCATTACAAGGTGAAGTGGAGTACATTGGTATGCAATATGATTGATCCTTCCCCCAATATAGGTTTATCTCCACTGCTTTGGAAAAATTTTGGCATTACGACGGCATGCCGGCTATTTTTCCAACTTAGTGAAAATTTACCCATCCAAAATAGCCAGCCTTAACTTAGCCATATTGGGGGAAGGAACCGCTGGCTACGGGAGCATGCCCGCGCCACCGTCCGGATCGACATTCCGGGGCGGACCCGGGGGGAGTCGTCCATTTCTTTTTAGTTTTATTTCTGTTTTTGTTATTTTTTTAAAAGGGCACTTGGGCCGGTTTTGAGTTCCATCGGTGTTCAAAGCCGGTCTTCAATCTTCATGGGCCCACTGGGCCTGTCTTGGACTGTCTTTGGGCCGGATGGGCCTGTTGAGAAGCTGCTGCTCTGCTGACCCTGCTTGGCTGGACCGGCTTGGAAGGCCACCCGGCTATGCCCTTGGCCCGTCGGCGGTTTCCAAGGGGTGCCGGGCCGTCACCTTCAAGTCGGCCCACCTTCTGGCTGCTGTCCTCCTGTTTGGAGCTTCCTGGACTGCTGTCCTCTCAGTAGGCCACAATGGGGCTGTTTTGGTTTGGGTTTAGGTGGGCCAGAATGGGCCTGCACAAAGGGCAATGTGGCCAGACCTGGGTCTGATTTTGGAGACCAATCAGGGGGCTGTGAGGGGTCTGCTTAATGGGCCGCTAGGAGGACCAGGACAGCAGGCTGAAAGAAGGCCGATTGGGGACCTGTTTTGGGTGCCGAACATGGGCTGGAAATGGACCGGTTTGGAGTCTGTTTAGAGTGCCTCTGGATGGGCTGAACAGGTCCTGAATTGGACTGGGCAAGGGCCAGATCTTGGGCCTGATATGTGGGCTCGGACTGGGCCTGTAGAAGGGCCAGTAGGTGGGCAGGACAGGGGCTATCCATGGGCCTGATGGTAGGTCTGGAAATGGACCGAAATTGGGCTCTTTTGGGCCTTGATTGGGGCTGAAAACCTGATCACAAGGGGACTGGTTTTTTTTGCTCCGGACAAAGGCCAGAAAGGGCCAGATTTATGGGTTCGGCCAAAGGGGATTACAGTCCAATCTAGGGGGGTTTGAATGGACTGAAATGGGGCATTTTGTGAAGGTGGATAAGGGCAGGAGATGGCTGGTAGAATCAATGGAAAGAAGGCCCTTTAAAGGGCTACATGGACATACCCACGATCTCTTCTTACCTTGTCCTCTTCTTCTCCCCTTTTCTTCTTCTGACTGCAGACCAGCTTCTGTAGCAGGGGACAGAGCACGGTTGGCAGCAGGTGGCAGCAATAGCAGGGGGCAGGGCGCAAGGCAGCAGTCTCCCCTCTTTCTCCTAGCAGCAGGTGCAGGCGCAGGTGCAGCAGGTGGCAGGGTGAAGGCAGCAGTTTGGCAGCCTCCCGGCGTCTGAAGCAGCCCCCCCCCCCTCTGGCTGGTGCGCCCCCCTCTTTTTATAGAGGCTGGAGGGGGAGGTGAAGAGCCAGGCTGTGCTGTACGTT
This sequence comes from Cryptocoryne crispatula var. balansae, assembly GCA_036172225.1. Lineage (NCBI taxonomy): Eukaryota > Viridiplantae > Streptophyta > Magnoliopsida > Alismatales > Araceae > Cryptocoryne > Cryptocoryne crispatula. Next base: position 98,184 of record CM069935.1, on the reverse strand, counting down.
GATGGCTTTTGGCCTTCCCCAACTCCTTGAATTCCCACCGGTCTTCAATATTAGACTGACCCTTGGTGTCTCCCACGTAGGCTGGCCACATTGGCTTCTTCACCTCATAAATGGGTCAAGGATGAGGTGGCTAGGCAGGTGAGTGCGCACATTTTAATGCTGAGGTGGCAGGTGGGTGCGGCTGGGCCTGTTCTCATTGGAATTGAAGTGGGCCTGGCCCATCTTGGGCCTGGTTTCTGGGCCAGCAGGAGGCTGCGGCCCAAGCCCCTCTATGGGCTGCGCACAAGGCCTGAATTTATCTGGTTATGGGCTGGCCGGCCAGAGCTGGAAATGGGCTGCCAATGGGCCCAATTTAGGGCCTGTTTTGAGTATGACTGGACTTGATTTGACCCAATTGAGGGCCAATCTAGTTGGCAGTTGACCTGGACCAGTTCTTTTATATTTTTTTTCATTTTTTGTTGTGCTGCCCCTCCTGTTGTTTTTTTTTTTTTTGAAAATTCTGATGCCAACAGTTTCTTTCTTATATTGTCAATTTTATTATGGAATCCTTCCAAATATTCATCTAAACATTATTGTTTGATAAAATTTCATAGCTAAATATTTTAATAACTATATATGTACAATTGACCCAAAATGTTATCAATCTCCTATCTATATTGTTCAAGATAAAACTTTGGTCTGACATAAGATCCTTTGTATGTCTCATACTAACAATAGTTCACCATCTCTGTATTATGTTTTTAATTCTCTCACAGCTTATTTTAATATTTAATATGAGTTCTCTTGTCCTTTTTAAAGAGATTATATGACATTCTACATCTAAACATGCACATTGATTGATATTTCCAAGATCTAATCTCTTGAGATTTTTTCAAGATCTTTTATCTTCAATCTCCGTGAGATAAAATATAAATGTGAGATGGCAATCATTGGGTAAAGTATACCGTGCATAAATGAAATCCGAGATCCGATCTCCCGAGATTTTTCCGAGAATCTCACGAGATCTCTTCTCTTTCACACTTCCGAGATGAAGCCGAGATCCGAGACGACAATCCTTGATCACGGTAACCTTCAAATGAACTCACCTGATCACCAACAGCAAGCATTTTTTTTTTAAAACTAGGTCCTAACTCACATGGCATGGCAATGATCGAGTGAGAATAATGAATGTGCAACTAAACCCACGGGGTAGGGTGGATGATACGTACCTTTTCGCGCAGAATAAAGAAATATCAGGAAATGTGCCAATTGACCATAATATGTGGAGCCTCCCTGCTGCATATAAATCTGAAACAAGAGGAGGATGGTCCTTTGCTTGACCTGAAACTGCAGTACACACTGATCAGGAACAACACCGACAAAATAGCATATTCAGATGGTCCGCAGCAGTCATAGAGAAGAAGGGGTCAGAGGATGTCCGATGATCTTCATCAGTCGTTTGGACCCAAGAGGTTAGATACCGGCATCCCACAGGTCACCAAGGTATCAGCCCTTGTCGCCCCCCTTGATGAGGTCAGCTTGGGGGTAGTAGAGACCCTCACCTGAACAGGACTTAACAGCATCCGCTGGAACTGTCACTTAAGGTAGCCCACAACCCTGGGCCGGCCAGTCACCGAGGAGGGAACTTCACATCCTTCATCATTCCCCGAGTAGTGGTCGCGAGAGTGAGACTGGGAGGAAGGTAGCCCCGGAAGGGAGGGACCCAGCCCTAACAGCAGAAGATTGAATACCGTCTTCTCGGTAAATGGGGATATACTTGGGGGGGGGGACCCGATGATCCTCAGGACAGATCAATCACCACACTTCAGAGTTGAGCTCCGGGTTTAATAGCTGAGTAGCTACCCAAACGGAAACAACCGAGATCCATAACAGGAGGTTTAAACCGGGTTTGAGGTCACCAGATTGGCAGTGTAATCACGCCAATGGCATCCCCCGGCACACCAACTCCTCCCTCACACATCTTGACTGAGAAGGGACAGCCATCGATCCAGGGAAGGTTGAGACTCGAGGAGGACCAGGAACAAAACAGAAAACCAGATCTCGAGTGTAGATCCGCCTGCGGAGGTTCCAACCAGGGTTCAACCTAGTGACTTCCGACGACCCACAGTCCGCACACCAGATCTGACCCGGGAAAGGGATGGAACGACGAGCCGATCGAAACCACAGCGATAGCCTCAGAACCCCTCCATAGAGCCCTCCAATGGAGCTTCCGTAGAAGGAGAGAGTGGAGATGGGAAGGAGGGGGAAGATTTTCTCTTCAGAAGCAGGAGCCGACGAGCACCAGAAGACGCCGATCTGAACGGATGCAGAGACAGGGGCGGAGTGCCATCACCGGAGCTCGTCGTGAGGAGGAGGGGGGAAAGAACGGGCGCCGGATGCCAGACGCCGAAAAGACTCGCAGAAGTCAAGTCTACAGATACGGCCGTGGATGCCACACGAGGAGGATTCAATCGCTCACAATCGCTCAAAGGTGAACAGTGCAAAAGCCATTCATCGTTTCCATTTAAAAAGTTCCGGATCCTGTACAACGATGGCCGACGCCCCCTTATAAACAGGGCCCGGCTCAAATTAACAAAAAGACCCTAACAAAATGCTGTAAGCAGCAAAGGCCCAAATGCAATGAATATGCTCCGAGTGCCACTATGCATATATGTATATACAAAAAAAATATGGGTAAATGCATCAGCTAATAACAAAAGGAATGATATGTACGTATATACCACTATTTACCCAAAATCCCACAAAAGTGATTATGGCAAAATAAGGATGGGGACTATCCTATATGAATATATATAAGTGTATGCGTGTAATTTCTTCCAAAAGAAATTTTAATGAATGTAGTCAGTTGTCAGTCAGAGGGAGCCCAGTTGCCGTGGCCTCCTTTTGTAAACCTTCCGGAAATAGTCAAATTTATCCTGTAGTCTGGTGTCCTCACCATTCCTTCTTGTATCTATATGGCTTTTTTACTTTTTGTTGTTTGTACTTCTCTGTGTTTTTAATAAACTTTGGCTTCTGCCACCTTCATAAAAAATGTGGCTGCTATAGAGAAATAAGTTATTTGTGGTTTGTGATAGAAGCTTGTACACAAGGAATTCTTGGTTGACCAGCTAGCTTGTCCGATCTACCATAAGCAAAATCAATCCAGGTTTGGACTGGACTGACCTTCTAATAACGGAATTAGAATCAGATCGAAATCGGAACACAATGATTTAAAAATTATCGAAATCAAAATCAGAACACCTTAACTCTTATCAGAATTGGAATCGAAATCGGATCTTGGTGATTCCTCTACCGAATCCGACCCATTTACACCCCTAATAATTGCTCAGCTTTGGACCCTCTCAGGGCGAGGGACATAAGGGGTTGGGGACACTGCCTTTTTTTGCTGCCAATCTGTGCAGATCAAGGTTGGATTAGACATAATTGACCAATCCGGCTGTTGAAACCTCCATTTTTAGTAGAACTCCTTTTTGAATTATTTTTTCGCTGGCTAACATTGACTACTATGAAAATATGTGGTATTCATAAAAGTATTGGCTAATTGGGTTTACCAGAACATAACTTAAGATGATTTTGGGTTAACCAACTAAGAACTGAACTAGATTGCTGAATTCAAATTTGGATCTGGCTACCAGCATTCCAAGAGATGGAAGAGGCGTATGATAGAGACAGTTTCAAAACATATTTTGTGGTAGGTGTTGAAGTGTAAAATAGTCCTCGGTAGGTATTTTTAAGTGATAAAAGATAGGTATGATAAAGTAACCACTAGAATATGTACAATTAGAGGAGAAATAAGAGATTTTTCCTATTTTAATTTATTTATATCGAGGATTTATATGAAGTCCTTAACTTTTTACATTAGTTTTGGATTAATTAGTGAAAACATATATGATATATTATGGTGTATGATGTTTGCAGATAATATTGTATTGATAGGTAAGTCACAATAAATGAATAAGATGTTAGAATGGGAAAAACACTTTAAAGACTAAAATTTTCAAGATAAGTAGAATTAAAATAGAATAAATCTGTTATAGATTTAATGAAATATAAAGGGAAGATATGAGAGTTAGTTTGGATGGGGTAATATTATCTTGAGTACTTAATTCAAGTATCTTTGATCAATTATTCAAAGAAGTGGAGACTATGACGAAGATGTTAACCATAAGATTAAAGTAAGATAGATGAAGTGGAGATTACCTACATATATTTTAACATATGTGATCTTAAGATATCACCAAAATTAAGAGAAACATTATATCTTATAATTACAAGAGTTGAATGTCGCATAATAGTGAATGTTGCTTCTGAAGTAAATGTTACTGAGATGAGAATGTTAAGATGAATTAGTGGGCACACTAGATTAGATGGAATAATGAATTAGTATACCAGGGAAAATGTGGGAGAACAACAATGGTAAATAAAATGAAAGAAAGTAAATTGAGATGGTTTGGAGGTATTAAATGTAGATCTAAGGAACCCCTCGTTAGAAAAATGGCAAATATCAAAATAATAGAAATAAAAATGCGGTAGACCTAAGTTAACAAAGTAGGATAATTCAAAATAATTGAGATGAATTAAATATTTTTAAATAAGTAACTCAAAGTCGATAAGAGTGGAGAAAGATAATCCAGGTGAGCAATCCCAAATAATTAGGGATTAAGACTGGTGTTGAGTATCAGAATTCCTGAATCTGTCGACAAATATAAATAGCATTATTTGCACCTTCACGCGTTTGCAGATTTTCAACATTTGGGCTCCTCTGTCGCCTTTCCTGTTGAAATTATGTTGTGGGCATTTGCTTGAACTGTAGCTTATGATTTCCTATTTCTCATATGTTGATGTTGAATTCCGTGCTTCCTTTCAAGTTTCCCCGCTGATAGCATATCGTTCTTTGAGATCGCTTACTTGTGCGTAAAGCTCTCATTGATTGCTCGGATAAAAATTTCTTAGTACGTGCAAGATGAAAATTAAATGCTAGAGACCAATATTCTGCAGATCCTGGGTCGAGGAGGCGGCACGTAAGAGCCAACTGCGTGGTAGAATCTTGGAATCGGCTGCACAGAGATGGAAATGGGATGAACAGTTTACTTCTGATAAATCAGCTGAATACGGCGATAAGTGCTAAGTACTACCGGAAGTGATCGTTCTTATGATTTTTGTATACGAATACAACGTTCCCGCTTCAGCTGCTGTGATGTCCGACGAGGCTTGGTAGTGCGAAACATGCTGGTCTGGACAAGCCTTTTCTCTGCAGGCTACGACAACATTTCCCTCAGTTCGTTCGTCTGAATGGAATCCTTCATTTCGCCTTTTCCTCTCTGGTTCCCCGGATTCTCCATGTCTCTATCTCTATTCAATTCTCAAAATCTTTTCTATTTTTAAGTCCTGAAGTCAACGTGAAGTTGTTGCATTTGGTTGGAATTTTGATGGGTAGAATCCCTCCCCATGAATCCCAACCAAACGTGATTAGGACCTTTTTTTTCTCCCTTTAATAAGATGCACTGATGGAAGGATTGCATGTCGTACGAGGGTCAAAAAGAGAGCTGAGTACGAGATAGCAACGCGATGGTTCAGAACACGCTTCCATGGTGGCTGCCGGAACGGTTGCCCGAGACACCCAAAGAAAAAGGTAAGGTAAACGGGCAAGGAGATGGCATCCGAGCGATTAAACACAGTAATTTTCTAGTGAGAATGAATATATATATATATATATATTACATGTCAAATGGGGAATGTAATCCACGCGCTACAATCTAGTCTATAATGGGTCGGTAAGTGGGCGATTACGGGCGTCATGTTTTCCATCTCGTTGCACGTACGTCAGCGGCAGTATCTCCTCGGGAAAGTTAATGGTATCAAGAAACATAAATTTTAATTTCTCCTATGATGTTCTATCCAAATGAACGAGAGTGCTCATGCCATAGGACTAGGGCTATTTGGATGCTTCAGATTTTTCTTCAATCCGAATCGATGCCATGGAACCTTTTTTTTTTTTTTTGAATACCAAAAAGAAACAGTCTGGTTAAATTTGATTTGGACGTTAAAACCTATCTTCAAACAAATATTATCAAAATAATACATGTATCACGTGAATGTTTAAGTTAAATATATTTAAATACTATATTATATTTTTGAAATTGAATCAAACTTATGATTGATTCAAAAAAAATAAATCACAAAGGTGTGATAAACAATAACCGAACCGGCATAATAGACATATCCGATATCCACCTTGCCTCCTCCGTCCAAAATGAAAACCTAACTCCCTCCGAAGCGCCGTCGCACGACTCGACAGCGACGCCCAACCCTCGATCTTCCTCTTCCCCGGGCACCAGGGCCAGCGAGTCCCGAACATCCTCTTTTCCGGCCGCCGTCTCTGCCCATCTACAGCGCGTAAAGGGGATTGGGGATTTACAGGCGCCACCTCGCCGCCCTCCTCCGCAGCGTCCCCGTTGCCCTGTCTGAGCCCCCCGCTTACTTCGTTCGACTCCCCACAGCAACTGAAGCAGTAGCGGTGGTACCGCACAATCGGTGGTGGACGCTGCCATCTCCATCGACCACAGAGAGGGCACCTCCTCCGTAATTAGGGAGGACGCCATCGCTGTCTGCACGCCCTCTGTACGATTGCTGTTGCAAACCTTAACGAGGCAGAGGCACCTACTCTCGCTGGCCGCTAGATGTCGCTCCTGGAGATCATCAAGAGAGCCGCCGCTGGGGGCGAGGTCCCTGCCGCCGCCGCTCCCTCCGTAACCAAGTTTCCCGTCGTGCTTGATCCCCAGGCAGTTCTGTTGAAACTGACACCCGAGGAGGATGCTCCCTCCGGCGCCTTCCCGCTCACGCGCCTTGTCGGGTGGCAGATCCCCGAGGCGGGCGTCAAGGCCAGTGAGAAGGTTCAGAAGCTGGTGAAGACGCTCCGGCGGAAGCTCAAGAACCCCAAGACCCTCGGCCGTCAGGACTTCCTCAGGCTTCTAAACTCTTTTCCTACAGAGAATCTGGGGAATGTCACCGACGGAGACCTGGTGGCGCTACTTGTCGAGAGCTGCATGGTTCTCGACATATGGGAACCCCTGGAGGACCTAGTCTGCCGCGGCTTGGTGGGACGGGTTGGTGGCCCGAGCGATATCGTGGAGAAACTGGTGGAGAAGGGTCGCTCGGACTTGCTCTGCATCTATGCTAAGCAGGCGACTGATCTCCGAGCCTCAGAACTACTTCTGATACTGAGGCATTTCTTGTCTCCTACGAAAATTTCGCGTGAGAGCCTGCGGAGGGTGAGGAAGGAATGGGAAAGTCAGTGTCTTTTTGCTATGGAGAAGGCTATCCAGAAGGGATTACAGGAGAATGTGGCCACGTTGGCAAGGGAAGCTTCCATCCTGCTGATGATGGCTTATGATGGGTTCTCGTCCTCCGAATTGTGCTTGCATTATCTGTTCAGCTCCCCGAGTTTGGATGGGTTCGTGATGGCGTCGGCGTTATCGAAGCTTGGCGTCTCGGAGGTGCTACGATTGATTAAGTACCTAAGGAAGTGGTTGGAGAAGTACGAGCGTTTCCCAGAAGCATGCCCCTACTCGGAGGCAGGGCCTACCTTGGGATTGAAAGCCTGCGACCTGGTCCCTTCACTGGAGTTGATTTCTGGGGGATTAGGTTTGCTGATAGACGAGCATTATTCTTCACTAGTTTTGAACCCTAAATTTCATGAAGAAATGAAGTCGTTGTGGAGTGTTGTGGAATCTTCAGTGTCGGTGTCGGGTTCATGCTGTTCGTTGGCAGAGGTCATTGGAAAACTGCGGGGGATATAATCCATCCTTGATGCTCACGGATGCCACAAATTTCGTCCGGCTCTCGTGACTTTCATGGGCATTCATAGTTGCATTTGCTTGCTGTTTTACAGTCTTGTTTTATTTTGGAGGATCTAGGTCTTGCGCTTCAGTGCTTTTCATGAAAACGGTTTGTGTCGACCGATGAAGAAAGAAGCTGGGGTATTATCACGAATGTGCCTTTGCATTGGAACCACGCAGAGTTACATGGGAAGGAAATTTGAGTGCTGTTGATGGGAAACCGAAAATGCTTGGTAAGATACAATGATTGTGGTCGTTAGCATCCTGTGGTCATACAGATCGAGTCTAGATACTTCGTCCTCGTTTATGGTTAGTTTTAGAAACTTCTCATAGAGTCATAGTTGTGTTTCTCATCAGTTGTTTTGGTTTTTGCCCACAAAAAGATGGAAGCTTCTGGAATATTAGAATTTGCCTTTTCTTGTGATGTCTACGCCCTTGGACACGGTTCATCTTTCATAGTGCATTTTTTTGGGAGCAGCGTTCACCTACATTTTGGTTATATTTTCTTGAGAAACAAGATCAGTAAACAGGGGTAGTTTGCAGCGTGTGTCCTCGTATTGCTTGGTCATTTGGGAGTTTCTCGGTTGGACAGGTCAACTCTGGAGGGTGAAGCATATCTAGCTTTGATATTGTACCTAATGCCATGTTTGGTTTGGATATCAACAATGGTATTATATAAATTTTGATATTGATATTTGCAGGGGATGGAGTATCACAAACAAAATTGATTAATGTGGACACTTGTATCACCTATCATGATTTGTTTCTACTGCAAGTTTTAAAATTGATATGGATAGCTTAACACCTCATGATGATTTCTTTTAATATCGATTTCAAAATTAATTACTAAGAGAGGTGTTTAATATTGTTATCAAACGGTCTATGAGATTTGTTTGATGGCTTCCGGCTAACATGGATTTGTTGGTTAGGGGCCTTACCTTGTCATATTTCTAATGCTTGCTGTTTGATACATAATCATATGAAATCTCCGGTGACTGGCTGATACACTGGGTTGGGCATAAGATATGTCCTGGTCATTAAGTTGCTTATGCTTTTGGTTGTCAAAGAAAGAGAGGCTATACGTGACACGCAAGATCACTCTCTCCGAGAATGTCTTTCTTACAGTCGCAGGTACTCCCTATCTGTCGATCTATACCCCGATGAATGATTGCAGAGCATGATTCTATGGTACTTTTGTGGACATTTTCTTAGGTCCTTTCTAATATTTGTCTGCAGTTGAGTTGTTTGTGGTTAATAAAGCTCAAGCAACCAAGAAAATTCATGCGACTGTTGAACAAATGATCATTCATCTCTTAGCGAAAGGTGGTATACTCACATTAGGTATTAGATTCTGATACAGGTAGCTGGTGTTAATATTTTAAGTGATGTAAGTATCAGTGATAATAGGTATTAGACCCTAAGAGTTTTGGTAGTTTCAATTCTGGTGTTGATGTTACTAGAAAAATGAAAAATGGTACTGTATTATTGTATTTAATATTTTTGCAAAACGGGGGCGTTAGCTGTTAAGATGATAGCTGGTTTACGATCATTATATACCGCTTTTGGTCGGAATCCTGATAGTGATAGGATGAGGTCAGATGTTAGTGTAGCCAGATCGCGATTCGCGGCTAACCTATTAGATAGCTCAAACCAAAGATTGAACAGGCAAGAATTAACAGCATATTGGTCCACAAGATCACTTGGATGAAAAGATTTGAGCCACCAACTGGAGGCGACGGCATAGTCCACAAGATCCAGTCATAAGTCTCAAGTGTAAGTTTAAATTGGTAAGGGTGGGATTTCTCTCTGCCCGCGAGCTTCATCTTCCTCGGCTTCTTTCAGGCGGCACCGCCTGCGCCTTTCCGGCCGTCTCTACAGAGTGGTTGATATATATATATATATATATATATATATATATATATAGCTCTATCAAGGAAAATAGCAGCCTCTAATTCCTTGGGCATTGCGTATAGCTGAAATGGAACCGGTTACGTCGATACGTTTCGATATCTGATTACTGGAATTCGTTTTAGGGAGCATCCTCTATCTACGTACGGCCGGTTGATATATAGAATGTCGGCATTTGATTGCTTTTTTTTTGCGGATTATCCGTATGCTGCAGATGTATGTGCATGTCGTGTATGTGCACATGCACCTTTATATATGCATTCGGTTGCATCCAAAAACGCAATGCCAGACAATTGACCTTGCACCAGTAATTCGCGAAAACAACGAACCAGCCTATTATATATATATGGTGTGTTCGTTGGCTCGGTCCAAGAAGTTCCGTCAGTGTGCTCGCCATTGCAACCTGCCGCTCTGACCCGGAGCAGTCAAATTTGGAGTTGCTGACCATTTAAAAGTCTCTTGTTCTAGGGGTTCTAAGAAGTTAGATTTTAGAGCAAGTTCACACACATGCCACATGTCTGAAGGTTGGTGAACTTGAAAATCAAGTGGAGCTAGTGATAGAGGTGTGTAAGCATAGAAAATAAAAGAGAAGAAGAGAGCCTGCAAATACATAGATGTGTTTAGGAAAAGAGAAGAACGCAGGCGCACCTTCGATATTCACACACTTGTTCTTCTTTCTTTTTTGAGAAGTTGGAAGATAAAAAGAAAAGAAAAGAAAAAACTCTTCGATACACAACACATACAGCGAGAACAAAATATATTAGGCTATTAAGCTAGTCTGTCTAGTGGATACCACCCTTGTCGGAGACGACAACCACCGGGAAGGAGAAGCTGGGAAGCGGGCTGCGCAAGGGGGAGCGAGGCGGCAGCTGCTGCAGCCGCCTGCCCTCGTTGTCGTAGTAGATGACACCGGAGAAATCCAACGGCTGGCACTTCTCCCCCATCAGAATCGTCTTGTTCCACACGCCCTCCCCCTTCTCTCTCTCTTCGTCGCTCTCCTCCGCGTCCTCGAACTCTTCTTCTTCTTCTTCGTCCTCCTCCTCCTCCTGCTCGGGAGCCCTCTTATGTCTCTTCTTCTTTTGCTTCTGCTCTCCCGGGGAGTCCTTCGTCTTGTTACCGGTTCGAAGATTAGGGATCAACCTGATGCGCCGGGTGAGGTAGGGAGCCCAGCTGGGGGCTATCTTGGTGCGGTCGTCGATGCTGCGCAGACTGCCGGTGCCCAAGAGCTTACTGGACATGCGAGAGACCTGCCGGTGACAGGTGGATGCGAGGGCCATGATCGAGTGGAAGACCCCCACAGCCATGGCTATTCTACTATACTACTACGTACTGGATTCTACAACACAACCCAACTCGATCTTCTTCTTCTTCTTCTTCTTCTTCTCTCTCTCTCTCTCTCTGTGCGCGTGTTTGTGTGTCTGGCTCTCCGGGGAGCCAATGGCCAGTTGCTTATATATATATATACGGTGCGTAGTACGTTGTTCGGGACGCATTGACCTGGCGTGGTAGTTTGAATGAGTCCAAGGCTTAACAACCCTCGCAGACCGACACACACAACCCCGCTCGTCCTCGAATAAAGCGGCCCCGTCGACCTTCGTTACGACTGGACCGAGAGAACCTTTAATTCCAATGCTCGGTTGAAAGTTGGGGGAGCACGCAGCTGGTTGGGTTTTCGTCCCGATCGTCGCAAAGAGGGAGGTGGGGTCCTGCCCTCTCTGATCGACATAAGCCGATCGATCTCCCCTCCTCTTCGTACTTCTCACCTAACAACAAACAGCTGCGCGGCAAAGCCCATATATATATCCACCCAACTATAACTAAAGAACACCCCGCGGGGCTCTGTATTTGCTCCGATTAGTGGTTGACAAATACGTCCCACTCTCGTGTGAATCGGTAGAAGAAAAAAAAAAACGTCTTTTTTTCAACAGCTTCGGCTCCTTAATTAATTTGTTCCCGAGGGGGGAGGGACGCCTCTGGATTGGTAAACGGCGAAAACATTGGGACGCAAACTTATTATAATTAATTAAATTGGCTACGTAGTTGAGTTGGGCTACGTCTCCGGCCGGGATTAGGCTTGATTTGATCATTCGGAGGAGTCAAGCCAACGACGACAGATCAGACATCGCCGCAATGGCCCAACTGCAGCCGCCTCCCCCCCCCCCCTCCCTGCAAGAGTTGACGCGGCAATGGATGACGACGAGGACGACGGCGACGACGAGCACATCCGCGTGCCGACGCGGCGATAGTGTTGCTTGCTGCCGTGTGAGCCGATCGACGACTAATCGACTGATGAAGTAATGCATACGCGACCTGGAAGCCACCTATCCCTCTTCCCTGCAGCCGTACGTCGGAATGGGATCTCAGACTCGCCTCTTCTCTCTCCTACGCTGCCCGTCCCCGTTCCACTGACGGTCACTGTCGGAGTCCGAGGCCGACTCCAATTCCAGGTACGTAAGCCGATCCGGTCGGATGGATGGAGCAGTTCCGGCCGCGCGCCGAGGGTAATTAAGATGATCCCTTTCTTGTTTGGGGGAGAGAGGGTGCTCGGACAGAGTTTTAGGGGGGGGGGGGTGTAAACGCCGATATTCCGAAATTTCGGACATATTCAAAACTCTTTTTTTCTTTTATCCTGTGAGGTATCGCAACCGGGATATTTCGATAGTTCGTTATAATCAGATTGACTCGGTTGCTGACAAGGCAAGAATAGGATCCACTCGCTCATTATTTTATATGCTTTTAAGTGCCTCCCATTTGCATTCAGTTTTATGTAAACCATTACTTCATAGCATTGCTGGGCTCAAAATTTTATTAGACGGTCGTACCGTGTACGTTGAGAACAACGGCCGGATCCACGCATTAATTTATTTGCTTTTGAGTGTGTCGCATTTGCGTTCAAGTTATAGAGAGGGTCGTTGAGGAGACATTACACACTTACTTTAATCCATCAACTTGTATTTATTTCTAATCTGTATGATAAAAGTTATCTTTCTCAAAATTCGATAAAAATATTGATATAAAAATTTATTTATAATCTCTATCAACTCAGACTATATTCATGATAGAGTTCTAAAAAGTATTTATGATAAATACTTGAATGAACGGTAGTTCTCGGTAGATATAAACATATATGTGATCAAGTACGTGTAGGACAAAGTAACTATTAATGTCTGTACAATTAGAAACCAAGATATTTTCTAGTTTGATCCACTTTCAACAAGGATGTTGTATACCTTGGAACACTTCTTTTTGAAGACAATTATATGAGTTAATAAGGAGTCAAAACTTTGAAGAAATAACATATAAAGATTTAAGAGTTTCAAGATACGTAGAACTAAAAATTAAATTATAGAGGATATAGTTTTCATCAACGTACCTTTAGTTTTGATAGATAACTAAATGCAACTCTCGCGAGGGTAACACGTGGACGAACATGGAAGCGCATAATGTCTCGATTGATATGGTTTCAAATAATGGACCTGAAGTACTAAAAATTCTAAAGAACATGATTTACCTGCAAATGAGATGTGGTGTCAGCTGAGTACAAAAATGAACATAGAAATACATAAAACGATCTCAAATTATAATAACCACGAGGCTTTCACAAAAATAGGGAAAAGGGACTTCGCGAAGAAGAGAGCTTCGGAAAGAACGTCTTTTGTGTTGATAAAAGTACATACACGAAGTGGATAGTGGAAAAGAGCGAGATGGATTGCAATTTGCACATTTATGTCACTACAAATCTTTCCAGTCCTCTGGAAACCTCTGCTAGTTACTAATGCCCTGTTTGGTTAGAGTTTCATTTTTAGTACTATATCAATATTGATATTAATATTTTCAAATGTTAGAATATCAATATTAAAATTAATACAAGTTAACACTTGTATTACGTAATATACTTTGTTTCTACTACCAATTTTAAAATTGATACAATTAACCAAACATCTCTTAATAGTTCTTATCAATATCAATTTTAAAATTAATAGTGATAGAGGTACCTAATAGTGTTATCCAATAGGACGTAAAGTTTCGTGCAGTCCAATTGCACAGATAATCCTGCTCCACCTCTCTTCACTCCAACACATGGATTGAAAAATTTTAAGAACTTGCCAAGAACTCCTCGGAATTTCTCCCTCCGCCATCTTTTTTGTTTCATTTCTTTTCTCGTATCCTCTTATTTTTTATGTTTTGGAAGTTAATGGCCCGACTGGTTAATGCCATGTTTGGTAATATTATTAGACATTTTTATCACTATTAATTTTAAAATTGATATTGATGATAATCATCTTGATCAGATGCTTGACTAACAATATCAATTTTAAAATTTACAGTGCAAACAACATATGTTATATAATACAAGTGTCCACTTGTATCATTTTTGATATCGATACTCCATCTTCTAGAAGTATCAATATCAATACTAATATAGTATCATTTTTGATACTCTAACCAAACAGACCATAAAATATTGAAACTAACAGAACAAGTTCTGATATTGATACCGACTAATGTAAAAATATTCTCTAAATTTTCAAAATGGATAGTGATATAGGTGCGTAATACCACACTCGAACATAGCCTTTTATTGCCACATTGCCCTCCATTCTATTCTTGCAACCACTTCATCGTACCGTTACTTCATGTTCCCAATTCCCCTATGACTTCAGAAATACCTACTTAAGGTCCCGTTTGATAACACTATTAGGTATCTCTATCACTATCAATTTTAAATTTGATATTGATAGAAACTTAAAGAGATGTTTAGTTAATTGTATCAATTTTAAAATTTATAATACAAACAAAATATATTATATAATACAAGTGTCAACTTATATTATTTTTGATATTGACACTCTAACATTCTAAAATATTAATATCAATATTGATATAGTATCAAAAATGAAACTCTAACCAAACAAGACATAAAAGAAAGAAATGAGAAACCGGAAGATGGCAAGGTAAAGCAGATCAATCCAGGGAATGAATCTCCTCATCTCAAAACGAAATAACCAGTCACATCCCATACAAGGATCTCCGCAATAGCATGGCTAGATGAAAATGTTGGGTTTACCCGATATTTAATTAAGTGATCCACTTGTTAATGGGCTCGACTTAGCACGCTATTAGGTCTACAAGATGGAACATGGCTTATTGGGCCGTTTCTCCTGTTTGGCCCGGGATCCGACTATGGGCAGGATCCCAATCCTAGTCGAACTCGGACTGGTCCCTCCTCTCTATATAAGCACAGGCAGGGCTGTGACTCCCCATACGGTTGCACCATACAGGCTCAATAGAGAGAGGAAATCAGAGGGTCGTCTGAAGGAGACAGGCGATTCCTATCCGGCAGATCTTCCTCGTTCTTGTCTTCCGCAGCGCAATGGAGTTTGGATCGTCGTCAGGTATTCCTAAAAACTCCAACATGTGGTATCAGAGCCCGTGTTTCCACGGGATTTTGATACGATACTCGATCTCCTGGGATTTCTGTTTTCACGGGGATCGATTTTAGTAATTGCTGGTCTTCCTCTATTTTGGGCGCACCGATGATCGTGTTCCTCTCACGAGGCTGTTTACGGCCAGAATTAAATGTTTTTCGTCGGAACCGAGTCGACGTAGTCGGTTCTACGGAGATCTCCTCGTACTGTTTTATCTCCATGCCCCCGTTTCATCTCCGCGTCGAAGGCCTTGCGGCGGTGGGTTTGTCGCCCGGACGGCGCCATCGATGACGGGCTTCGTCCCGCGGTGGTCGGCCGGACAACGCGGGCCTTCGGCATGCGGTTGCGGGCGCTTGGAAGCATGGCCGCACATCCCTCGCCGGCGCCTACGTTGGCCGGGCAAGGGGTGGAAGCCCCGGTGGCGGCCGGGCGGTCGGAGGGCTGCGCTCGCCGGCGGGGGCCTCGGATCCGTTGAGGGGCGGGCCGCGCTCGGCGCCGCTTGGGCGGCCGGCGGCGGCGGGCGGCGCGCTTAGCGCCGCCTTTCTTCTTCCCGCGGGCATGTGCCTGCGGGAAGGGCTTCACATTAAAAAAAAATGGAATCTCCTCCTCGCGGGACGGCGCCATTGGCGCCTTCACCTGGCTTGGCGGCGCCATCCGGCGAAGGGGGCTCCACTCGCCCCTTTGCTCCGCGGCCGCCCCCGGTTGCAAGGTCGCTAGGGTTTCTCCGGAGAGGAGAAACCGATGGGGCAGGAGACCCTAATTACCAGTTTGCCATCGTGGATCCATTAAGTAATAGGATCTGAATTTTATTTGGTTTTGGATATTTAGTAAATAGTCTTTTGATCCGAAACTGATTTTGTGGGTATTTGGATCCGAATTGTTTTGTTACTGGATCCATAATCTGGTTTATGTTTGGTTATTCGTTAGGCTATTTTTTCAGATATTTAAATTAAATTGTTTTGAATCTATATCGGTTTTAAGATTCGGTTTCGATTTGAATTTGGATCTTTAAGGTATTTGGATCCAGATTCTCATTGGTGTTAGAATCAGATTTGGATTCTGATTTTAAAGATGAAATAGATTTGGATTTTGGTTAAATGGGTCCTCGATCCGATAAGGAATCATTTCGAATATTTTAAATTAGAATCTATTTTGGTATTCTTTAAGGTTTTTGGATTTAATTCGGATTTAGATTCTTTAAAGTAGAATCTGATTTGGATTTAAATTAAGTGGATTTTGAATCTTTTAAAGTATTCGATCCGAATCCGATTTGAGTTTAGATCTGATTTGATATCCATTATGTTATCCGGTTGAAACATCCTTGTTAATTCTATCCATCAAGTTAATTGTTTTGTATCAAAGTAAATGTCCTTGTTCTTTGATTTGGTTAAAAGATTATCCAGTATCCATTTAGCTCATAGGATATTAGGCCCATTAAGCATCATGTAAGGTTGTAATCCATTAAGCAAAACCATGTTAAAGGATACAAGGACATGTATGCAAAACAGTGGATTCATAATTAATTCCGGTGAATTTTTCTGCAGTAGAACTGGACATATATGCAAACAAATTGCTAAAATTTCTGTATTAAGTTATTTTCAGTGAATTTTAGCATGAGGTTGGACATTAATTATTGCAATTGTGGTTAGAAATCTTAAGCATGCAATCATGACCTCTTAAAGTTTTTTTTTGTGCATGAATATTTCTTATTGCAATAATATCATGAAAATGTCCTTAGCTCACATAAAGTCATTATTTGATGTTGTTATATAGTTTAGTGGTGAATTTTTGCATTCTAAGTGGTTGGGTAGATCACCAAAGTGGCACCAATCATGAGGGATAATAAAATTTACTTCTCTTTAGTTTAAATAGCATCAAGTGAGCATGCAGTTTTAATATTATTCTTATTTGGAGGGAGGGAGATTTAATATTTGAAGTGTGTGAGTAGATCTTCAAAGTGGCCTTATACATGGAAAATATTGAATAATCCTTATAAATAAAATAAGAATAGTATTAAATTTGTACTTTTAATTTAGAGATAAAGTTCAACTCCCAAAGGAGTGCTTTATTTTTAAGTTAAGAGTAGTATAGAATGATATTTATGTATACGGCGACTCTTGGGAATTTGGTACCCAAAGGTATAAATTCTCTGGACATCAAAGTATATGTGGATGTTAGTTCTATCATTTCGGTCTATTTGGGGAGTTGGTCCATTAGCATGTTGTGATTGCCTCCCAAAGGAGAAATTACAATGATGCACCGGACTGATTGTAATTCTTTTCGGTTATTAGAATTATTTTGAGCTTTTAGCCTGTTGCCTCGTACATGATTAAGTTGCATTATCTCATGTGAGCATGTTTATTAATTTCAGTTGCTTCTCCACTCTTTACACCTTTTACTGGGTCTGTGCCTTATCTTAATGGAACAAACTTTGCTGAATGGAAACAAAGGGTACTGTTTGCATTAGGGTGTATGGACTTAGACTTAGCCTTACGTGAGGATCAGCCTGCTCCTATTACAGTTGATAGTACTCTTGACCAGAAGACTCATTTTGAGAAGTGGGAGAGATCCAATCGTTTGTGTCTCCTATTTCTTCAGGGACACGTCAGTCAGAACATAAAGGGATCAATCCCTACACAAACCAGTGCTAGTGGGTTTCTTCAAGCTATTGAGGAGCAATTTGTCAGTTCTGACAAGGCTAAGGCAAGTACCTTGATGGCCAAACTCTCCTCGATGAAGTACACTGGCAATGGGAGTGTCAGAGAGCATATCATGATGATGAGAGACATTTCAGCTCAACTCAATGCCATAGAGGTTACAATTTCTGATACTTTTCTGGTTCACTTCATTCTTAACTCTCTACCTATGGAATATGAAGCTTTTAAAATTTCCTACAACACACATCAGGCTAAGTTGGTCTGTCAATGAGTTGATGACCATGTGTGTACAGGAGGAAGAGAGATTGAGAGGAGAAAAGAATAATGTGGTTAATTTTACCTCTCATAATGGAAGTGGACATTCAGTGAAAGGAATTGGTGTTCAAATGAAGGGTAAGAAGAAGAAAAACAAAATAGAAAAGAAAAGAATGATAAGTGCTTCTTCTGCCATAAAGTTGGACACATAAAGAAAGATTGTCAGAAATATAAAAGGTGGCTTGAGAAGAAAGGTGCGGTCTCTTATCATATATATTGATGAGTCTTATTTGGTTACTATTCCTTTAGATTCCTAGAGACTTGACTCAAGATTTGTTGTGTTTGTTGCCACTTTTGAGTAGGGATTCCTGTTCAGAAGGCCGATCCATAAGGGTGAGCAGCCGATTCTTTTGAGGAATAGGACATGCTTGCAAGTGAAGGCTAAAGGAATCGTTTTAGGCTATATTTAGTAGTGGATATGTTTCAAATTTAGATGACACTTTCTATGTACCATCGTATAGTAGAATTATGGTGTCGGTATCAAAACTTGATTGTAAATGGTTCCATTTCAGTTTTGGAATTGTTTCCTTTAATTTAATTAAAGATTCAGTTATTTTTGGTACTGGCAATCTTTCTGATGGTTTGTGGATTATGTGTATATCTTCTATGGTTTAACATGTTCACGATAGTCTACCTACTTCGGTTTAATGGCAATGAGCATGATAGCATAAATGATGAGTCATCCATGTTGTGGTACAGGAGATTAGGTAATTATCTCTATTAAAAGGCTTCAAAGATTAGTTAGAGGAGTATTTTCTTCTCTTGACTTTAAAGACTTTGTGACATGTGTTGACTGCATTAAGGCAAAGTAGATACACACGCCTAATAAGGATGCCACTAGGAGTTTGGGATCTAGATTAAGAGGTGTACGTGGAGCAACCTCAAGTGTTTCATATTGAATAGAGAGAACATATGGTATGCAAGTTAAGGAAATCCATTTACTGACTTAAGCGAGCCTCCCGACTGTGGTATCTCATGTTTAATGAGATATTTTTGTCATTTGAGTTTAAAGTGAACACTTTTGTTGAGTGTTTATACCTGAAGGTCAGTGGGAGGAAATTTTATCTTGCTTTTGTGTATGGATGGCATATGACTTGTTAAAGGTAATCTCTGTTTGTTCCATGAAATTTAGGTCTTCTTGTCTGAGAATTTTGTTGAGATGGAAGATTTAGGTGTAGCCTAGTATATCTTGGGCTTAGAGAACACCAGAGTTAGACTATTAGGCTTCTTAGGTCTTTCTCATAGATCTTACATCTTATAGGTTCTAAAAGGTTCCATTTGCTGTCTTGCACACCCGATAAAGTACCTATTGTTAAAGGTAAAAATGCAGTATGCTATGGTGTTCCATTTATGACCTTGAAGGTCTTAGATATCTTAAAGGCACAGTAGGTGTTATGCTCACATAAAGGAGGTCATATCAATTTGAGGTACTTGCGTATGCCGATACAGACTATGGTGGTTGCTTGATATCCGAAAGTTTACTTTTGGTTATCTTTTACGATTACTTCCACTATGGCGGCTGTTTTCAATGTATGTCATGAGGCTAGTGCACAGGCTATTCGGTTATGGAATTTGGTCGTTTCTCTACCTTTTGTAGTCTTTTGAGGCCTATCAGGATTTATAACGACTATTCCACTACAGTGTTTTCTCTGAGGACAATAAGGTGTCTAAGGGTGGTAGAACCTTAGGCATAAAGTACTTTTGTCTTAAAGATTAAGTGATGAATCAATTAAGTGTCTATTGAGCATATTGAGACAGGTCTCATGGTGACAGATCCACTCACTAAGGGACTACTGGCTAGCATCTTTGTGGTCATGTGATTCGGATGGGTCTTGTCAGTTCTCTTGATATGTTGTGATTTAGTTTGACACTTACAGTTGTGTGATTGATTCTTCATTGTTGTTGTATTCTGCATGTTCCATTTGTGTACACTTCAGTAATGGACTTCAGGTATGCAGAATGTAACTTAAAGTGGTGACCATCGAATAAACATCAAGTGTACGGTTATTCAAACGTACCATTTACGGTGTTCGATTATGGGAGAGTTGGTGACACGTGGTACATGGAAGGTGCTGTGTGACTGAATGCATTTACCGCCATGACCCTTGTCATTTGACTTACTATAACCTGACCAATTTGGGTTCCATCTAATAGAGACAGTGTGCTGGTTTTGTTTTATCGCGCGCGCGCATACCGGTTTTCTCGTTTCAAGTCTGAGCCCTTGATGTCAAATCTTCTAGAGTCATTTTCAAAATTATATATATTAGTATTATATGTATAGTTCAAAGAGAAGATTTGATGTATAAGGAACAAGATGGATCAAGTGGGAGAATGTTGGGTTTACCCGATATTTAATTAAGTGATCCACTTGTTAATGGGCTCGACTTAGCACGCTATTAGGTCTACAAGATGGAACATGGCTTATTGGGCCGTTTCTCCTGTTTGGCCCGGGATCCGACTATGGGCAGGATCCCAATCCTAGTCGAACTCGGACTGGTCCCTCCTCTCTATATAAGCACAGGCAGGGCTGTGACTCCCCATACGGTTGCACCATACAGGCTCAATAGAGAGAGGAAATCAGAGGGTCGTCTGAAGGAGACAGGCGATTCCTATCCGGCAGATCTTCCTCGTTCTTGTCTTCCGCAGCGCAATGGAGTTTGGATCGTCGTCAGGTATTCCTAGAAACTCCAACAGAAAAGACTCCAGTCGAAAAAGCACACCCCCCGGACAGTCTTGTCCCAATCGTTTGCAGTAGCACATTCTCAGCCAACATTCATCATCGTAGGGATGATTTCTTTTAGCGATAACCAAGTTTTGTTGAAGGTACGTTGGTTCCCGTTAGTTGACAACGCATGAAAATATTTGGTATTTCTGTCTTCCTTTACCTAACGTAAAATCTTTGTCTCTAATTTGATTGATTCTAGTCCAGAAGATGACTATATTGGGCATTCATCACCTGTCAGGCATGATATTCCTCATCTGATCTTCTCTCCCATCAAGTCAATCCGTTAATGGGGTGTTTGGTTGCATGATAATTTTTTGTACACTTTCATGATAAAAAATTGTATTAAAATAAAAAGTGAACCAACTCATGACATAAAATTATCATGTTTGGAGGGATGTGATTACAAAAAAGAGTAACTACCGCACATGACCAAACAAGGTGGGGGGACCACATGAAAAAAGAAAGAGGTGAGACCCTCTTTTTTGTTTAAGAAGAAAATCACTTTTAAAATATATAATTGTCATGGTTACCAAACACCTCTTTTAACAAGTTTTCTTATAATTTTTAAAAATTAAAACAAAAACCTTCATTATCATGCAACCAAACATCCCGTACAAATTTCCTTTTTCATTGCACTCACTTATGAACCTTGACTCGTATGCCAAATTTTCAGTGTCTTAAAAGTTTACTCTTCCGTGTAGATTGTATACATGATTCTGGTGTTTTGATCTCACAGTTTTCACCGCATGGTCAAACCATCAATTTTTACGCAAATTGTTTCTTGAGTATGGTCCAAGGACCATATTTTCTATGAATAAGAGGATACCTAAATTATAAGAATAAGAACCAAAAAGTGAAACAAAATAGCCACCTCATGCCGGCTGCCAAAATATGTTAGCAACCAATCCTTAACCAAGAACCAAAATGACACATTTTCTCGAAACGCTACCTAATGCATTGTTTGGTAACACTATTAGGTACCTCAATCACTATCAATTTTAAAATTGACATTGATAAGAACCATTAAGAGGTGTTTGTTTAATTGTATCAATTTTAAAATTTGTAGTGTAAACAAAACATATTATGTAATACAAGTACTTTTGATATTGATACTCCAACATTTGAAAATATTAATATCAATATTGATACACTACGAAAAATGAAATTTTAACCAAACAGGACATAACATAGCCAGCATAACCAATTTTCAATGTACTGGATCAGGAGACCAAGGGCTCAACAAAGGCCAAACTTCGAAAAGAGACGGGGCTAGAAAACTCCGGCTAAACAATATTCCAGCTCTCCACAATAGATTGATGACCCCGCACTAAAAAATAAGAGATCAATGCTCTCCTCCTTACCACTGCAGAACACACAAAGCAAGGGTAAAGAAGGGAAAATCATGATCAGATGGTTCCTCGTAGGGATAGGGAGCATGTTCTTAGCAATCTTCCATAAGAAACATTTGATCTTCAACGGGATGGGTGGTCTCCACACATCCTGATGCCACGGGACCTCCACTCCTATTGTAATTAGCCTGCTGAAAGTGGATTTAACTGAGAAAGCTGATTTCTTCGACAGGAGCCAAAGTAATTTGCCCTCGTCTTCAAAACACCCATGGTCCTCAAGAAGGGCACGTGAACGAAAGAACTCAAATATCTCCCCTTCTTTGAGATGCTTTCTGAAAGTTATGCCTCATCTTGAAATTGCCTCATAGTTGTCCCTAATTATGCATTAAGATCACAATAAAGGTTGAACAGCAGTGGAAACGCTTGGGCTAAGCCGAGTCTGAACAGAGACCTGCTCGACTCGATAAATTCACGAGCAACTCGTTTAAATATTCGATTAAATACTCAATTAAGCATTCAATTAACTACTCGACTAACTATTTATTTACATATTTAAATTATACATTATTTATTTAGTTTTTTAATATTATGTAAAATTATATTTTTTACGTCTAATTAGTAGTTTAGAACATGGAATGCGGGGTCGCAACCCGGACCCAACCCGGTCGGTTTCTGAGCCGACCGACCCGATCCCGACCCCGTAAATGTTTTAAATTGATTATTTTATTATTATTTTTTGCGACCTCGACCCGACTTGGGTCTCGACCCCGGCCAACCCGAGTCAGTTTTGGGCCCAACCGACCCGGTCTCGACTCCCGACCCCACCTGCATTGGTTTAAAATATGCCTTAAAATCGAGTTCGAGCTTGAACTCGAGTTTTTAATTAAACGAGCTCAATTTTGAGCTCGAAAATGAGTTCCAATATGAGTTTGATTTGAGTTTGAGCACAATTTTTATTCGAGTTCGAGCTAAGTTGGCTCATTTACATAAACAAGTGGCTCGATGAGCCAAGCTCAAACTTGTCGAGCTTAAATCAAGCCGACTTCGAACAAGACCTTTGAAAGCTCGTCGAGTATCAAGCCGAGTTCGAACGGTTAAATAATTGATCGAGCCGAGCTCAAACAGAGGCCTGCTCGGCTCAGCTCGGCTCGATTGCACCCGTAGCCATCACCAATAATAATGGAAGAAACAGATTGGAAGAGGTCTCAGTCATGTAGAGTTCCCTAATTCCCTTCCATATAATAGAGAATGCCGCTTCTATTCCTGAAGTCTGTGATGCACGTGCCACTCTCCCCAGTGTCATACCTTGACTGAACAATTCTGGCTCACAAAGCGTTCCTGTTGTGATTAAGTTTTCAAAGCCATTTGATGAGAAGTGCACCATTAAAGAACTTGAGAGGGGCTAACCCCACTCATCCTTCTTCAGTAGGTCTGCACACATGGTTCCATTTGTTTTAAATATGTAGAACCTTTTTATCACTGTTACCTTTCCAAAAAAATCTGGCTCTCGACCAGTGCAAGGGCGGACATGGCCACCATGTTGAGGATGTGTCTTGAGTCCACGCGTTGCAGCAGGGTAAAGTTGCCGCCTGGAGTACGATGAGGGTGAGTTGATCTTGATGTTGGTTCTATCTCTCTCTCTCTCTCTCCTTACTGTCGGAACCCACCCAGCCACCACAACTCTTTCCCCCTCTTTCCACAACGTCGTCATGTGCTTCATCTTTCTTCCTCCCTGCTCAGCTTCCGCAGGCACCCCCTTCATTTCCTCTATCTCTCTCTTGGCATCTCTCCTTCCTTGTCTCTCATCTCCATCGTTGGTAGAACCTTGCACCTTTACCATTTTGCTGCTCTGGATGTGTTCCCATTGTCCTCGCGCACACCCCTTTTCTCCTTTGCACAACCCCTTTCAAGAGGGTGAGGGTGCAGTTGATGGTGAGGGCCTGGAGTATGGTGAGGGTGAGCTACGCTCCAATGGTGATGCTGAGAAAGATGGAGGTGGACCAGAGAAGGAGGATGCGGAGGACGGTCTTGAGGTCTTCCACCTGTTTCTGGTTTTGGAATTGTCTTGCCTCAATGCAAATGCCTCCTCACCCTGGAACGCGTAGTCGGGTGTTTTTCGGATAGATCCAAATCTGGCATATGTTAACGGATTTGGGTTTTGACCCAATCCGAAAATTCATGTCTTGGTGAAACCTGATATCAGATCCGGATCTTACTTTTCAGGTTCATATTCGGATCTTAAGAGATCCGACTTGGATCTGACCCAGTTACACCTCTATCAAGAATAGTATGCTTTTCAGGTTAACACACCTGTCAAACTTAGGTAAGGAGAACAGTAAAGTGTTATAAGCAAATTGAAGATGAGTAATCTTCACCCAGCTGGTTCACTCAAACTTCAATACCCTTGATCAAATTAAGCTATTTAGCTTTTCCCCACATAATGCTGAGCACTTATTACACTAAAACAAACAGTTCTGGGGATATCGGGTCCCCTTGTCTAAGACCTCTCAAAGGAAAAAAAAACAAAACTTCTACCATTAATGTCAACTGCAGTGCCAACACAAATCTGATCCATCTCAACCATTTCTCATTGAAAACCAACAATTGCATAATTCTAAATAAGCAACACCATTTAACCATAACATACACTTTCTCAAAATCCAAATTTAAAAAGATACAACTCTTCTTTCAAAGCTTTTGGTCATGCAAACAATCATGAGCCGCTATAAAATTGTCCAAAATGTATCTACCAAGAACAAAAGTAGATTGAGAGGAGTTAGATGATTTGCCAAGATACCTGCAAAGTCTAGTGGGTAGAACCTTGGTAATGATCCTGTAACTGCAATTTAAAAGACTGATCAGCATGAGATCTTTAGTGTCCTGAACATTGTCCTTCTTTGGTAGTAACACTAAAGAGGTTGAGTTCAAAAAGCCCAGGACCTCCTCAAATTCTCTAATGAGAGCCATGTAATCTTCCCTTATGATGTCCTAGAAATGTAAGTAGAAATCAACAAAAAAACTCAACAGGACGAGGTACTTTAAAAGGGTCCACATCTTTAATGACACACAAGACCTCTTGCCCAAAAAAGGCATCGCTCAGAGTTAGCTTCACTATTATCAAGGACTTTCTTCATATTAAAGTTGAGGAAGGGGGACCAACAGTTAGTTGTCATAAGAAAAGAGAGCTTATAATAATTTGCAGCATGGTTACCTATCTGATCCATGCCATCACAAACAACACCATTCATACTCAACTTGAGAATTCTAGAGAGACATCTGCGTATAAAATAATTTAGCATTCTTATCACCTTAATTAAGCAATAATTCTTTCGACCTTTGCTTCCACTTGATTTCCTCCCTAGAGTACCATTCCTTGTAGTCTTCCTTTATTCCGTTCCATTCATCCCTTTCAATATCATTTATCCGACCATTGTCATATAAACATTCAAATTGTTCAATATTTAAGATCCAATCCTTCCTAGTATCAGCTAAGGTACGGAAATTTTCCTTTGCCCAGTTCTTGAGACAGTTCTTTAACTTCCTGAGTTTGTTCACAAAAAGCCAAGCTGCACATGAAGAAGAGTCATGCAAAAATGAAAACAAAAATAACTTCCTGAGTTTGTTCGCCCAGCCCATTCGTAGTTTAGACAAAACGAAAACAAAAATAACAACATGAAAAATAGGTGAATTTTCAAAGTTAAAAAAATCTTTGGGCAGTGATGGGACATCAGAGATAGCTGAAGATGTGAAGAGAAGAAAACTAAAGATCAGACAATCTGTGAGTCTAGATAACATCACACATGCTTATTCTCACTCCTCAGTTGATGATGACGAGGAGTGCATGCCAACGACGCGACCATCAGTAGCCCAGTCACCTAGTTCACGGCAGCCAAAGCCGTATTTCACACTACATGAGCAGACACCATAACAGCATTATATAGAGCCAGAATATCCAACGTTTTACGATCCTCAGTAGTCGTAGATTCCTCCACCTGAGCCTACCTACGTCCCTCAGTTCGATGCCTACGACTTTGATAGCATGACATCGTCATTATTTTCATATGGATATACTCCCGCACTTATAGAAAACCGAGCACAACTGAGAAATATCGACAGCAGAAATAGGAGGAAGGTCAATATCCATATCATGAATATTAACCTTAGATTGATAACATATATATTTCTATTTTTATGTTTTCATGTGATACAGTTAAAATTTATTATAATTTTTGCATCTCAACATATACTTAACATCTCTTCATGTTCATCAACAATTATTCCATGTGGATGCATGTTAATCTTATTTTTAAAAATTTTCTAAACCATTTCTTATTTTTAAAATTTTTTCTAATTTTTTTGAAAATTTTTTATGAAAAAAATTTAAAAAAACCGATCTAGACTGATTTCTACCGATTCTTGGGCCCACTGATTCCAATTCCAGAATCATTGCCTCCCACCTAAGCTTGGAACCACGCCTCACAAAGCGACAAGCCAAACATCCTTCTACAGCACCATCACACCCTCTCGGACACCAGCAGAAAGCTTCTCCCCTTCCAGAACTTCCGCTGAAGCCCTCGACCAACCACTCCACCACGATTGCCAATGCACCTTCCTCCACTCATTCTCTCCCATTTTAGCTGGAGAGGCAACTACAATTAGACAAAGCTCGTGGTATGGCATGTGACATGAGTCATATATAGCTATGTGAGAGCTCCACCGATGCTGTAAGGTGCTAGGAAGAGTGAACACAGGCTCCTTAGTAAGATATATAACCTGGTCAGTTTCTTGACCGACCGCTCTGCTTCCCTAACCTAGCATGAAGGCACTTCCTGCTGTGATTTCACTGCACATAAAAGCTGAAATGCTGTCACGGCAGTTCACCATGAAAACATTTCAATTTTTTATTTTTATTTTTATTTTTAACATTTTATATAACATGTTAATTAGAAAAAATAATAATATATGTTAACTATTTAAATAGTTGTTAACTGTTAAATAGTTGTTTTTATTTATAATAAAAATTTTAATAGTTTTGTTATTTTAATATTTTATAATTTTTAAATAAATAAATTAATTTTCAATTGGATCCGATCTAGACAGATCTGAGCCGATCGAGTTGGCCAACTCAACCAGATCGGTCTAGAGCCAACCCGACCCTAGCCTGACCCCTGATCCTTCCTTGCTTTTATCATCAATCAAGAGGAGGGGTTTTCTAATAACATGTCCAACGAGATGGAAGGAAAACCTCCCCACTGGCTAGAGGACATGTCCAAGCAAATAAGACCTTGTGAAACATAATAAGTAAGATAAAGTGTGCAAATAGATGAGTGCAGAACAAATGATGCATCCAGAGTGTGTAGCAAAGTGATAATTCACAATGCCAATGAAATATCATGGGCAGTTAAACAGGAAAACCAAGATAACAAAACCCAAGATCAAAATACTCCTGATCACCGCACAGAAACCTACAACTGTTATAGTATTCTCATCAAAATGCATATTTTTCCTAGATGTGGATGGTAGTACGAGTATCAAGACACGACAGACCAAAAACCAAATAGCATCCACATTCCATAATGTCAACATCCATTGCCTATCTGACAGTCACAATGTCATCAATCTTCAGGATCATCCTCACGCACTCAGAAGCCAACGTAACCGCACTTGTGCTGACAAGTAGAGGTTGCACAACATTCTCCTCCAAGATGTTTGTGATTTTCCCTTTCCTTACGTTGATCCCAGCATTAATCTCACCTTGAGCATGCCTATTTCTCAGCTCTGTCACGATGGATATAGGATTCAAGCCTGCATTTTCAGCTAAGGTGTAGGGAATAACCTCGAGAGCCTCAGCAAACTCCTTGACACAATAGCTCTCCATTCCTGTGAGTTCTTTGGCCCATGCCCCGAGCTGTCTTGACAACTCAATTTCTGGTGCACCACCACCAGCAATAAGAAATTTCTTGTTAACCAAGCACCTGGAAATTTTCAAAGGAAATGATGCAAGTACATAATTTAACTTCAACATAAACTTTCTAAATGAGTTGTTACAGACTAAAAGAAGACTGCTAAGATACCAACACATGCAATCAACCATAGAAGAAGAATTCACCAAACATAAGAACAAAACTTACATAAAATGATCTTTTGCTTGGATAAGACAATGATTCAAAAAATACTTTTGTATTATCTAAAAACCAAGGAAAAAGTCCACAATTGGTGATATTCCAATTATCAAGATTATGATAATGTTTAAAGCGAAAATTGATGCCTTAAGTACTTATTTCTATCCAAAACCACAACTTTCAATGGTTGCAAAACAAAATCAAGTATTATTCTTTTTATTCATGATTCACTGTTAGTTAATCTTGTGATCATGAAGCTGTAACAGTCCACTCTTAGTGCATGCACTTATCATTCAAGATTTATGCAGTGTTCTTCATTTTTTTTAATTGTCCAGAAATCAAGACGAGGTTCTCCTTATTTCAAGCAGTAGCAACATAATTCTCCTAGTAAAAATGTTTCATTTTTTGTTTGGTTTACTTCCTGGTCAGTTCTTAGAATGATTTTTTTCACTGAAAATCAATGCTGCAGTGCAAAAAAATGTTGCCCAAGTAAAGGGTATTGCAAGTTTAAAAGGAGAATGGGCAAAGATATAATCACGAGCATCTCAAACCACTGGTCAAAAAATCTCAGGCAAGTCAAGACGAGGTTCTCCTTATTTCAAGCAGTAGCAACATAATTCTCCTAGTAAAAATGTTTCATTTTTTGTTTGGTTTACTTCCTGGTCAGTTCTTAGAATGATTTTTTTCACTGAAAATCAATGCTGCAGTGCAAAAAAATGTTGCCCAAGTAAAGGGTATTGCAAGTTTAAAAGGAGAATGGGCAAAGATATAATCACGAGCATCTCAAACCACTGGTCAAAAAATCTCAGGCAAGTCAAGCATAAAATTAACATATGCCTTCAAAAAAAATCGTTACCTGACCACACAGAGAGCATCATGAAGACTCCGCTCTGCCTCATCAATCACCAGCTGATTTGATCCCCTCACTAGAACGGTCGTTGTCCTCCCCATGTCCTTAATGCCAGTGATTTTGACGATTTTCCCCTCTCCAATAGACACCTCTTCAACGCATTCTGCAAAGCCCAGCTTCTCCTCACGGAAGTGTTCAATGTTCGAGATGGGCAGGCAATTGAGTGTCTTGGTAATGAACTCGATTTCGTCCCTCTCCACATCCTTGATCACCAAGATCTTCGCCTTGGCAAGATAGTGCAACGAGAGATCCGTGACTGCATCTCTCAAGATGCTTTTCTGAATTAGCAGCACGTTGCAGCCAGTGGCACGGATCTTCTTAATGATTCCGAGAATGTAATTGCGCTCCTCCTTAAGTATTCGATCCATCTGGGTGTAGTCGGAGACAACAATACTCTGCTCGATGTCAGTCTTGGGCGGGGAGATTTGAAATTGAATCACGGCGATCTTGGCATTCTCCATCCTGGTGGGGCCACCGGCAGAGCGGCTAACCTTCTTGTCGAAGACTAAACCCTTCACGAGCTCCGTGTCGTCAACGGTACCACCGAGCTTCTTCACGATCCTGATATCGCGGAGGTCGACGAGGTCGGGACGCGCCGGATCAACGATAGAAAGCACAGAGTCGACGGCGAGAGGGGCGAGCAAGGAGGAGTACTGACTCACCACCTTGCTGTTGAGAGAGGTAGCGGCAGATTTGATGAGAGAATCCCGGTCAGAGAGCTCAAGAGGAACTGCCATGGCCTGGAGGATATCCACAGCCTTGGCACAGCTCTTGTGGATGGCGTCCGAGACGGTGGTAGGGTGGATGCCGCGGGTGAGAAGGGACTGGCAGGCGGCAAGGAGGGCGCCAGCGAGCACGACAACGGTGGTCGTACCATCCCCAGCTGCAGCATCTTGCGACCGGGATAGGTCCACAAGCATCTTGGCGGCGGGCTGGAGGACCTCCATCTTGTTGAGGATGGTGGCGCCGTCGTTTGTGATGACGACCTCGCCGCTGGCAGAGGCGATCATCTTGTCCATACCTTTGGGACCGAGACTGGTGCGGACAGCGTCGGCAACAGCGCGGGCGGCCTGGATGTTGGCCTGGCGCACGTCTTCGCGGCGCTTGTTGTCGACATAGCTCTCGGTCTTTGAAGAGGGACCAGCGACGCGAACTTGCGGAGCGGGGGCGACAGCCGCCATTGCTGCAGGGTGGCCAAAGGGGCGAAAACGAAAACCCTAGAATTGGAGCGAGGGGGAAATGGGAAACCTCCCCGAGCCGGTGCGTGGATGGGATGTTCTTATGAATCCACGATGGTACGTATAACGGTAGTGCTGTAAACGGTTCGGATTCGGCAGTAGAATCACCCAAATCTGATTTGAATTCTCATAAGGATTAAGGGATTTCGATTTTAATTCCGATAATTTCAGAATCACTATGTTTCAATTCCGATCTGATTTTGATTTTGTTATTGAAATTGGATCTGATTTTTTTAATTTTGGAAAGATATATTAAATATTAATTTTTATTCAAAAATAAGTTGATAATTCACGTATAATTTTGATATTATCTTTTTAAAATTTTACTTTTTCATATATTATCAGTTTATATAATATATTTATAATTTATTTAATTTATTTTTTATCGAAATCAGATTAACGAAAACGGAATCAACTGATTCTGATTTCGATTCCGATAAATATTCAATTTCGATAATTTATA
The DNA here is from genome assembly GCA_036172225.1 of Cryptocoryne crispatula var. balansae. Classification (NCBI taxonomy): domain Eukaryota; kingdom Viridiplantae; phylum Streptophyta; class Magnoliopsida; order Alismatales; family Araceae; genus Cryptocoryne; species Cryptocoryne crispatula. The sequence continues at coordinate 67,230 of CM069935.1, read as the reverse complement.
TGATACAAAAACAAATTTCACACCCGTTAATTTTTATCGAAATTGAATCGGAATATCAAATTCTATTTACGCCCGTAGTATAATCTCTTCTCTCTCTCTTTTTCTTTTTTAATGGCAACTGATCGTATTACATATAACTGACGAATACAATTCGTCTTATTTTTTTTTGAACAAAAAAACTTTGCACGCTTCAATTTCTAAATTCGCGGAATAAAAGAATAATGTTAAGGAAAGATATTTTTTCTCTCATAAATAAAAATTATTTTATTTAATAAAATATAATAAATAGATAATTTTAGCCGCATTGTTTCTTGAAAAAAAAGAAAAGAACAAAAAAAAGAGCCGCATTGTCTCGCTCACACGATCCCTGCATGACGGCTCCGGTAGCATCACCGTCTTGTCCAAACAAGGTTCCCGTGGATGGATTGCAATTCCTTGAAGGCCAGTTTGGCATTAGATTAGTCAGGTGGTTGTTTGGTAAAGAATAATTTTAAGGATAAATTATGCAAATTGAGTGTTTGGGTGATAAATTAAGTTTATCTTCAAATTAATAATGTACCGAAAAAAGTCTTATGTTTTCGTTGGCTTCTCCCACTTGCGGTATATTTAATAGATAATTGGTTTCTTTCTATTACATGGCAGGCCCAAGTCCACCCAACGTACATCGGGATTTGGGCCTCCAGGGTGGGCTCAATACCGCCCGCATGAACTTTGAACATTAATGCGACCTCTGCGGGTTGCTTGTTGAGAAATTAAAGAGAAAATTGATTTTCGATCGGTTTAACAAATTCAATTTGATGATAGATTCGTTGACCAATTTCTCTTTGCACATAATCAGCAGATGCAAAAGTCTTCGACGCACAATCTTTTTCGTCAACTTGGGCTGTCATAATTGCCCTTCCGAATACGGTAGATTTGAGCGGATGATACCCTTTTTCTTTATTTTTAGACAGGAGAGACACATTTAGATAAATTAATAAATAAAAATTTATTTATTACATCACTTTTTAAAATAATACTATATTTAAAATAAATTTTTTGTATCTTATTTATTTCAAAATTAAAATCTATTACAAATATCGTTAAAAGTTAATTTATTAACTATTTATTAAAAAAATTAAAATTTAACACAAATGTTGTATCATATTAATTATATTTAATTTATAAATTTAAAATATTATTTTGTTTTGAGAGAAAACTACGAATTTATTTAAAAATTACATTTTATTTATGACAGTAAAATATTAATTGTTTGAATAAAATATAATAAAATATACTATATTAATTTATATCAGGTTAAAAATATGATATAAAATATATAATATTAACCTGATTATTTGTGTTTTATGATTTATTATATCTGATTTATATTCAAGATTTAAATCTAAAATAAATTATTAAATATTAATATATTTATCATGTCATACTGATTAGATCTAATTTAATCTTTGAACAAATTTTTTATACGTTAGAAGTATTCTCATATAGATAATTTAGCCGATGAGGTGTTTAAAACTTACTAGGTTAATAAAATCATTTTACCCCTAACTTTTACACGTCTCTAACTGTTTCTACAATTTTGGAACAGACATCAAAAAATTTATAAAAAATGAACTAAGATGCAATACTGACAGGATCTTCCGCTCGAGAGGGTCTGTTGAGTAGGACCCTTGAATTCGCCAACATAGAATTTTCTATTTACATGGGTGTCAACAGATCTGAAAGAGCATAATTTGATAATTTCTTTGAATATTATTCATATTTAAAGTTGAATTAATTTTAATTCACTGAAGTGTCTCGGATCGTGTACTGAATATTTGAAGTTAAATAAAATTTAACTGACTAGATACTTATAGTTGAATACATTTGGCCATTTATGACTTAGTTAATATCTTAATTATTTTTTTTATTATAAATTAGCTGGACATATGTATTACATACATGAAATATTGTTCGCGTAACAATGGTCCAAGGGCAAATAAGTCATTTCATTTTTCAGTCAACTCTTTCTTAATCGGTTGAGTTGAAATTGGAGCGAATGTTATAAAGTTTTGAGAAGTTGGACGGGACATTAAAAAAATTTGGCAGACGGACTAACGGTTGAAGTGAAATATGAAAAACGGATCGGAAGTCAATTTCCTCAAATTTAAATTAAGATAAAATCTAAAACTGCCGTGTGATATATATATATATATATGATGACAAAAAAAGGAGAGACTATGTAGATGTTTATTTTTGTATATTTTAACTTCTTTTATATAATTTCGTTTAAAAAGTTAGACGTTTTTATAAACGTTTTACCAACCTTTTTGTACTCTATATATATGGTAAATTACCGGTTTTAAAATGTTAGCTGACCATATATATTTTGTCATTTCGTAAATAAGTATTTTTTAGATCTTTCGATATTTTCGAACAATATATATACAATTTGCACACACTTGTATTTTTTATGAATTCAAATAACTTATCTTCCGAAGCAGATGATGTTACGGCATCTTTATACGTACCATTCTCTCCAATATATATCTATATCTATATCTATATATATATCTGAACCATCACAAGGATTATCAGAAAATTTGTTCGAATCACATATCCGCTCGGTTCAATTACCAGCCCCGGACGAAAAGAGTTTGGCAGGATATTGGTCAGGCGGGCATGTGCTCGATCGCAAGTAATTAACAGGAAGCGCACACATAATTAAGCTCATCGGGGGCGGGCCTATATGAAATGAAAGTGTTGCTTTAATTTGTCACCCCACGGCAGGACCGGACCCGTTGGACATGAATGAAGTAGCTGGAATAAGCCAACCAACTCCGTGTCCCCATAGTTAATATTAACATCGTCCATGCAGTTCGATCGGGCTGCAACGTGTGAGAGACAGGCGACATAGCTAGATACCCATTCTTCACCACTGCACTGTCGTCTGCCCCTGCCCTTTTACGTCGAATTATCTGGCCCCCGCCCCCCCCCCCCCCACACACACACACACGGACCTGAATGTCGATATACATATATATAGTTCTGCCCTGGGGTCTGGTTTAAAGACAAGGGACAGCGAGTGCGGGAGGAAAAAAATCTTGGGCCCAAAGAAGAGGAGGGGTCACGTTTCACTTAAATACCTCACGTGACCGACCGGATCAAGTGAGTTTTTTTTTTTGGGTTACTAACCTCTGGAGTTAATAATATTTGTAAAGAATTAATAATAACAAATAAGAGATTAGTAATATAGATAAATGATTAATAATATACGTAGGCAGTCTTTTTTTTTTTTGAAATACATATACGTAGACAGTCGGTAATTTAAAAAAAATGCTCGTGCTCATTGGATCGATTTACCAGGCGATCCGACACCGAGACAGGCGATGCCGATGGCAGACGAAATCCAAAAGGAGCGGGGCCAGCTCTAGAAGAACCCGACGGGTGGGTGGTCCTGGCTTTGCAACCGTTAGATGCGATGTCCACATCCGTCCAGCTCTCGCTAGCTGGCTAGTAGGGGACATGAATTACCCAAGGGCCATGGCCACAGAATGTCTAGCAGCTAGATATTACTCCTCGCCGAGTAAGATGAGTGGGAGGGAGAGAAATAAAACCGACCTTCTTTTTGTTGCTCCGGTCGAGATGACGTTGTTGTGCGAGTGTGTGTGTCCGTCCATCCATCCACCTCGCACATCCTGATGTGACGTGTTCCTCTCACCGGCCTCCTAATAATGCAGCCGTGCATGTGACACACGGTTGACTGTATTCATCGCGCCCCCCCCCTTCTTCTTTTGGGCCGGCTGCTTCTTTCTCCCACTTGCGCTGCGCCACCGGGCCGGGCCAGCCCCGGCTTTTTGAAATGTCCAAGTCCACCCTAGACCAGCCGCCAGGCGCCGTGGGCAGCAAGGAACTGCGCTGCGACTCCTTCGGATCCTTGCTCGAAAAAAAAAAAACCGACTCCTTCGGATCGGAGTATCCGTATATCCTCGTGCTTTTCGAGCACGCCAGATTATACACATATTCGTGTCGTGCCTTTCCCTTTCTCTCACAGGCAGCGATACCTAGCAATTTTCACGCTAATTAACCATTCTTTACTGTATATAATAAAGGAAATTCAAACAAAAGGAGACATATAAATAATTAACCCCGATCGAAAGGCACGCATGCATGGCTGTGGGGGCGATCAATTAATCGCGGGCAAAGTCCAAGTCCGAAAGAGGTCGACAAACGGCATCTTCCCACGTACCCAGCTCGCTGGTTTATGGAGGAGGTATCGGCATCCATACGCCTTGATTAATATCTGATTGATTGATTGAGTGCACGCGAGGGAGAGAAGAAGAAGAAGAAGAAGAAGAAGAAGAAGAAGATTACCATCACTAGAGCCTATTAGCTATGTGAGGATCGATCGATCGATCGATCAATATATGATCCGGTCGCAGATGCAGAGAGGGAGGGAGATGACGAAGAAGCCCTCGACCGGCTTGGGGTTGGGGAGCACTAGTCTTGCGGTGGTGCAAACTCAGATCAGGTTTTGGTCGGTGGCCGTGACGGGATGCTTCCTAGTTCCCCTACTACTCTTCTTCCTCGCCGTCCTCCACCGGAGCTCGGAGCCAGCTTTATCTATCAGTAAGATAATATCGATCGATCACCCTGCCCGCCCCTCCCCCACCTGCACGGCTCAACGGTTCCTTCAATTGTTGCCGTTCGCTCCCGGCCGGCCTCACCTCTTTCTTTCTTTCTTTCAGTGAATTTGCAGGTTTCCATAGTCCAAAGCGACGGCCGTAACGCCGGCGTCTCCCAGCTGATCGGGTCCCCACCACGGGCCACAGACCGCCTCCCCCTTCTCGTCGACAACACCTCCTCCGACGTAATCCAGAAACCCGTGGCGGCGGAGAAAGCAGGCGGCGGCGTCGACAGTAGCCCCGCCCAAGAAGCAAAGAATCCCGAGCAACCGACGTCGACCGAGGAGGACAAGGCAGCGCAGCCAGTTGATGACGCGACCGGCAGCACCTCGCCGTCGACGGCCTCGACAAGACCAGAAGCCGGTTAGTAAACAAATCTTTCTCCTTGCCCGCGGTTTGTCACTTGATTGCCCTGCACGTCGGCAAGAAGGAAATGATCGATGATCCTTCTTCACACAGCTCATCCGCTGTCCGACGGTCGATCGAGCGACGACTAATTGATCACTTCGGTTAAATCTTTGCCATGGGACGATCGATACAAAGCGATCGAGCAACTACCGAGCTAGCTTATGTCGAAACGAAATGAAATTTCCCATCTGCAGCATGCCGCGGGAACTATTTAATTTGCTTCTCGATCCCACCATATATCATACCTTTTGATCATATATAAATATAAACTTTTCAATTGACCTTGGGGCAGGCGATTAAATAATATTGAAATAATCGATCACTGGTACGTGTGGCTGTTTATGATTTGGTTTGATTTTTGTGTTTTTTTCTCAAATCAAATCAAACTAAATTATCTCTCAAATCAAACCAAATTTGATTTGTTTCGGTTTGTTTTGATTCGTTTCAAACCATATTTTATTAAAGTGCAGTAAATATGTGGATACATAATTTTACTTTGTTTGTTTTAAATCAAATTCTATTAAAATTTATTGTATATATCTATACATTTCATTAATTTTACCTTTAAAACTATTGAAACAAAGTTATTTTTACGAAGAAAGATACATAAATATTATATTATTTATAATTTAAAATAAAATATTTAATCTAATTCAGATTATTCAATTTACCAAATTTTTTAGTTTAAAAGATCTTAAAAATCAAAATAAAACTGATCAATAGTTCAAACTAAACTAAATCAAACCAATCTATTAGTTTGATTTAGTTTTACCGGTTGGACGGAACAATGAACATCTTGACTGGTATGTTAACCATGACTTCTTTGTTGGAGACCTAAATTAATGGTGATGTTCTCTATCTGGTAAGGTCATGTTTGGTACGAGGATAACTCGAGGGATAAACAAGTTTATCCCCAAAATTTTGGGAAAAGTTTTTTTGATGCCAAACAGAGCCTAAGGGCTTGTTTGGCACCACAAAATTTTGGGGATAAACTTGAGTTATCCCCAAAATTTTGGGGATAACCCATATTTATCTCAAGTTATCTTCAAGTTATTCCGGTACCAAACAGTACCTAAGTGTTCATCCACCTTACATCTTCATTCTAAAAATGAGAACAGAACGGTATGGGCTACTTTTGCCCGTTTAATCAATGTAATGAGCATTTAAGGAAATTATCTTCGCAAGTGCCAAAAATACCCCTGCTAGCATATCATGCATGACTATATATATAATTAATGTCGACCAAATTCTGATGGCGTCCAAGATTCCTTCGGCATTAATAGTTACTTCTATTATATATACATGCAACCTTCGAAGCTATAACCACGTGGTCGCCGTGTGGATTACGATCAAAATCGATCGATCGATCTCACACCGCAGACTGGAATGAGATCAGATGAGTTTAATAAATTCTACGTCTCAGGTCACACAGTAGAGTAAATTCTTAACCAAACCCTTATTCAGCGTGTTCTGAATTATACTAGCTAGCTATACGTACGTACGGTTAACTTGAGTTTGCCATGCAAGACATATAAAACGAAGTTACACTTAAATAATTTCCTCTCCGGAATTGATCAGCTAAACCCATAATCCATGTTCCGCCAGTTTTTTTTTTTTTAAAGGGGGCCGGGGTAGCTTTACATATATACAATATATATATGGGTACGTACGTATGAAAACTAACCTCCGGGGTAACAGCTTCTTTCCATGCGTATCACACATGCATGCATATGCATCGATCAAGGATGGCGATCTATGGTTGTGGTGCCGTGTGGGCAACGAAAAATAAATATCTTTGATCGCATATACGTACAAACAGCCACAACCAAACCGATGGCATGCATATGATACGTAAATCCATCAATATAATAATGTTCCGCCTCCATCTCGAAGATGCGCGCATCGTGAATTTGAAGCATCCCTAGCTAGCTAGCGTAGCGTCCGCGAGAACAGATCATTAACATGGCTTGCTGAATCGATCGCTTTGCCGATTTTATCCGCAGGTTGGGTCGGTCAACTCTGAGCCGGGATCATCCGGACCACCCATCCGCCGCGGCCGGGATTTGACCGGTAGATCTCGGGCAATGTATTCCCTTGTCACTCTCCTCCAGAAACAGATATACATTAACTAATCACGTGGGCCACTCAAACCGAACGGTCAACTCCTCACGGCCATTTGACCTAGCTACTTGGAAGTAGTAACTGCGTTTATGAATTATTATACCGATCGACCTTTAATTAATCTCGTTGGGGCCCATTAACACTATAATATATCCGTACGTATACGTAACTCGATCAACTCACTAGAGTAGGCATTATATTTCATGAATGTGGTGTGGATCGATCTCTGGCGGCGACCAGGCACGGATCCACATATATATATATATATACAAGGAGCTTAATTATATTTTATCAACATATAAATATACATGCTCGTCCTAAATTAACTAATTTGGGATTGATTGACATATATATATATATCTGCATGGATGCTTTTAATTAAGCCCTTTTTTCGGCACACACATACATATAACATGATAATTAATGAAGTGCGTGATTAATTATCATATACATATATGCCATGTTTTTAATTAATTCGGATGCAGCTGCCAAGACGAAGAAGATGATCAGCAGCAGCAGCAGCATCGTCTGTGACTTCTCACTGGTAAGGACGGACATCTGCGAGCTGCGCGGGGACGTCAGGATCAAAGGCAGCTCTGCCTCTGTCGTCCTCGTCACCTCCACACCACCGGCGCCGGCGGTCCAAGACAACAACAGCAGCTGGAAGATCAAACCCTACGCTCGCAAGTGGGAGGGAACCACCATGGCCCAGATACGGGAGTTCTCCGTGACCGTGAGGGCCGCATCAGACGAGCCGGAAGAAACTACCACGTCGCCGCCCCCGCGATGCGCCGTCCACCACGCCGTGCCCGCCGTCGTGTTCTCCACGTCCGGCCTCCAGGGTAACTTCTTCCACGACATGGCCGACGTGCTGGTTCCCCTCTATCTCACCACCCACCGCTACCGAGGCGAGGTGCAGCTCCTCGTCACGCAGTACAGGCGCTCCTGGGTCGACAAGTACCGGGCCGTCCTGCGCCGGCTGTCGCGCTACGAGATCATGGACGTCGACCAGGACGGAAGGGTGCACTGTTTCCCCGGCGCCAGCGTTGGCCTTCGGAGCCACAAGGAGCTCGGGATCGACCCCGCGATGGAGCCCGTAGGGCACTCCATGGGGGGCTTCCGAAGCTTCCTGAGGGGTTGCTACTCGCTGAGGAGGGAGCACCCGGCGACGGTGGGAGCATCTGATAGAGACCCCACTTCGTCGAAGAAGTTACGTCCGAGGCTGCTCTTCCTCTCCAGAAGAGGTTCGCGCTCCCTGCTGAACGAGCGGAAAGTCTTCCGCCTGGCGAGGAAGGTGGGCTTCAAGGTGATCGTCGCCCCGCCGGAGGCCGCCAGGAACATGACGGCATTCGCGCACACCGTGAACTCGTGCGACGTCATGGTGGGCGTCCACGGCGCGGGGTTGACGAACATGGTGTTTCTGCCGGAGAGGGCGACGCTGGTGCAGATCGTGCCCTTCGGAGAGATGAAGTATCCGTGCCGGTTCCCCTACGGCGACCCGGCGGTGGAGCAGGGGCTGAGGTACCTGGAGTACGAGGCAGGCAAGCAGGAGAGCTCCCTGATAAGGCAGTATCCCGAGGACCACCCGGTGCTTACCGACCCGCTCTCCATCCACAAGCAGGGCTTCCCCCTGGTTTGGTCCATATACATAGACAAACAGAACCTCACCCTCGACCTCAATAGGTTTAGGCCGGTCTTGCAAGAGGCCATGCGCCCTTTTACTGTTAGATGACAGACGATATCATTGACATATTTCTCTGTAGCAAGCCGTGCGTTAATTTAATTAATTACGGCTTGTTCCGTCAATAAGGTTTGGAATTAATCTTAGTATAATTAAACTTTTGAAGCGGTTAATTATATGTCTGCGCGGTCCTCCGGTTAGATGCAAAATGTACCTGCTAGTGCATGTGTCTCGATCTCTAACACTACTCTCACATGATGGCAAGACCTACCGATGTATTTAAGGAGGTGACATCATTCTTAATATCTATGGATCTCACCGAAAATTTTGGAGGAAATGTATAGCTCTATTAATTATTGCTTGTTGTAATCTGTTTGTTGCCCACACGAACGTACGTATCAGTTTGATAACCTCTCGAGGTTTTGACGCTAACAACAAAGGGGAACACGGTTTAAACCTTTAAATGGTCGACTCTGGTGGATTACCTTAATTTTATGAACTTTTTGACATTTAAACTAGTTGGTTTTCAATGGTGTTTGATGCATGACGTGGGTCTCGATATAAGTGGCATCAAATTCAACTTTAAATCGATGTGGGTATTCATATATGTGGCATGACGTGGGTTTTGATATGTAGTGTCAAATAAATATATTTAACTGGCCAAAATCATATTTAATTTAAGTTTAAATTCAAGTTTAAATTGACCTCAAATTCAAATTTTACCTAAGAGCTTGTATTAAGCCCGGTTGGAACTTCCGTAAATGAACTCATTTGAACATTGAGGCGCACTCTTATTTGAGTTGAGTTTGAACTTGAATAATCAATTAGATAAACAAAGAGCTCGACAACATATCATTGTGAATTGGAAACAAAAAAGAAGTAAACTAATTTATCTAGCCAACCCCCCCTCCATTTGAAGTATGAGTTGGGCACGTCTTGAAGTTGCAAAGTTTCAATTGGAAACCGGCGTAACCCCGACAATCAGCTCAGTTGCAGCCTTGTAGGAGTTACTCTCCCCTTATTACAGCTAATCCAGTGAAACAAGAAGTGATGCATAACAGTTTGGAGTTGCTTACCACTTTTGGGCTTCCCCCAACACTCCCTCTCTCTTGGCTCTCATACTTCCTCTAATTTTCCCCACTGGTTCTCTCTTACAAAAATAGGGGCACTGCCAAAATTTCAGAAACCACACCACCACGTACGTACGGTTTTAACTCTCAAACGGTGCCGTTGAATTTTTATGGCAATAAGTTATTTACGGGTGTCCGAGTAAAAGTAGGATTATTTTATAGGTATTTACATAACTTTTTTTTTTGAAGTAACGTATTTACATAACTAATCGAACCGTTTGTGTTATAAAGTTTTCCCCTTCAGAAAAATGGCACAAGACAACCAAGGTTCAACTTTGTTCCTGGTCGCAAGGGAATGCCAAACATCTCTTAGGAATCGACAAACATCTAGACCTTTTATACAAAAATTCCATCCCCAATTTTCTGGCTGTTTTGTTTTGTGCACAAGGTTTAGGGAAAGGGAAACAAAAGAAGCAAACTCCTCGTTCACATGTTACAATAGCACCCAGAAGTCTAATGCGACTTGAGATGAACCTCTATAATATCCTCATCCTCCAAACCAAGGCAGTTCGGAGTAGAAGATGGATTAACCTTGCCACCGTCAAAACAGAACACCAAGCATTCTAACTTGCGGTTAGTTCTATTAGCATACATTTTGAAAAGCATCTCGAATTTATCATCCTGCAAAAAAATAGGCTTACCAGATGTAAGTTAAAAAAACTTGAACAGTGACGTGATTAAGAGTGTTTCTAGAAATGCCAAGCTATGCAGTTTCCGCCAGAGGCAGTAAGAATGGCATATGGTAACCAAAAGAAACGAGCCAACAAAATGCAAGCACCGGACTAAGCGGAAAGGCCACCTGTAGTTAAGAAGGAAAGCTCTCTCGGTTATTTGAACGTCCAACTCTTTTTGGTCCTGGCATCATTTCTCCGAGAAAGCGAACAACAAATCGACAGAAGACTTGTCGTTGCATCGTGTCTTAGCATCCCTCGGCTAATCAATGCTCTTTAAGATATTCGCATGTTGTTATATAACATGATTATGAACATCCTCGGGCGAAAGTTTAGGATGTGACCCATGTCTTATCAACATGGATGCAGAACTTTGCAACGGAAAGGATACAAATGACTGTCCATACACCGTTCAGGACTAGGATACAAATTTCAATCCCAACGTTCTACTAAGATTACCCTATTGCAGTTTGAGCTACAAGAGTACAGGACTGAATGTTAAAAGAAAAAGGGGGGGGGAGAGAAATGACAGTCCGGTCTGCTCTAAATTTATAAACACTGGAAACAGGAAGTTTGAGGAAATGTTCTCTTCACTGAAGACCCGCATGGAGGATTTCCTTGATCCAGAATCCGTTCTCATGTACGTAGCATTTGCTTACACCTAGAGGGGAGAACAGCTACGAAACAAGCAACAAGATTCTCCTACTTCCCAAAAAAATGGACGCTTCGTGACCTTTGTTATCTGAGGTGTGCCTAGACACTGAAGCGAGGCGAGACAAGGCAACAACACCTCGCCTTGACGTTTTTTGTCTTGACCGGATTCGGACCCAGAAAGGACCGGATCCGATACCTTAAAAACTTCTTCCCCTGCCTTGAAACTTACAATATTAGTCTTCCACCCCCACGACCATAAGTTCCTAACATCTTGATACCCTACAAGTCTTAGAAGTTTGTTTTGTATTTTCTGTTCTTCAAAAATTTTAATGTTGTATATAAGTCTATATTATTAATATATTAAAATATATATCTCATCTCAAGGGTCTGAGATACTCGCCTGGGCATTTGATCTCGCCTCAAACATCTCACACCTCCAACAATATAGTTCATAACATGATAAAGTGGTGACCTAAATTCAATCTTTGCAAAAGCCTACAAATAATAAATGCTCAAAAAAGTGCAATAACTAATTCCACCATCTCATTTGTTTTAACAGGTGTTATTCCAATTCTAACACTAAGGTTCACACTTTATCCTCACTATAAACCTCAAAACGTAACAACTAAAAGAACAGATACCTCATTCGCCTATTAAATTCCTGTCAATCTTATGCTTACACGGCAGAAGATATTTCTTGACAAATGACAGAAAATAATCTAATAATTAATGTTGCAATTTTTACATTTTTGTAGTAGAAATCAACATAAAAAATCACCATCCACCCCTAAAAAAATGATGTAAAGACATAAAAATAGCCAATACTCAACTCGAGCCTTTTTTCCAAATTATTTGGGGTTGGCTATATGAATTCTCTTTCTTCACTCATGTCAATTTTGAGTTACTTCTTCAAAGATATTTCAATCATCTAAATCATATTAAATTACCCTCCTATAAGTTAATCTAGGTCTACCACGTCCTTTTTTGTTTCTTTTATTTTAATATTTTTTACTTTTCTAACTTGAGCCTCTTTAGATTTACGTTTAATATGTAAAAACCATCTCAATCTCCTTGCTTTCAAATTGTCTACAATTGTCGTTACTTCTAAATTTTATAACATATTCATTTCTTATTCAATATAATCTAGTATGAATGAACATTCATCCATCTTAACATCATTGTTTCAACAACACTGATTTTAAAAGTATGTTTTCCTTTTAATGTCCAACACCTTTTAAAATGTTCAAGTCTATTAACTATTGTTTTTAAGTTGAGTTTATTTTTATTCCAACCTACTTTATTAATTATTTCTATGGGCTGAACCAACTGAACCAGCCCTAGACTGGCCTGAATAGGGTTGAACCGGCTGGCTGGGCACTGAGCCACAATGAATCGGGCTGGACTCGGTTGAGCTGAACGGCTGGACCGGCTAGCTGCAAACCGGCCATGACTTGAACCTTAGAGGGTTGTGGCATTTCTGGGCAGGACCTTGGCTTGGGGGAGCAGGGGTCATGGCCACATATCATGGGCGTCCAAAGATGCGTGGGGCAGAAACACCCCTAGCAAATCTTTGACAAGATAGGAGGGGCTCTTTTGTCTTCCTTGCTCACCTTTGACGTCATCGTCCAGACGACAAAGATGTAGGGGAGCAGAATAAATGAAGTAGGGTGGTTGGGTGTTGGTTGAGCCATCCTCACACAGCTTTAGGCCAGTAGAGATGGAGAGATGGATCCGAAGGAGCCAGAAGCAGAGTGGACATGCACAGCGGAAGGAGAGTTGGAGGGTGTGGAAAAGTGGCAAGGCTTTGTAGGCAGCTTCGTGGTGCCTTGGTGGAGCTGGAAGGGAACAAGGAAGGTGATGGTGACGGAGGGGTGGTGCTACATTCAAAGCAGGAGACAGATGTAGTGGAAGAAGAAGAAGAAGAAGAAGAAGAAGAAGAAGAAGACGACGACATAGTCCTGATGGTTTGGCTTTGATCAGAAATCCAACGGAACTGGAGGCGGAGAAGAAGTCATGCAGGGGAGAGGACATCTATTTGGCAATCATCAGAAGATGTCTATGGTGATGCCAATAAACTATGTTATCGCTGGCTTGCGAGTCTCCGATTAGTTGAACCAAGAGACTGCGATGGACGTCGGTGATCAAATGCTTGCAATCGGGAAGAAGAAAACAATAAAACTAAAATTTATTTTGACTTTAATTCAATAGATAATTTATTTAAATACTTAATATTCTACTTAATACTCTTTTTTATTTCATTTTTAACTTATTGAATTTAATTAAACAATTTAACTTATTAAACTGAATTTTTATTTAATTTATATATTTAATATTGAATTTACATATTTAAATTAAATATGCATTTGTCAACACCATCAGAACCGAGGGCCACCAATACGAGGATCATCAGAAGATGTCCAAAGCGTTGTGTAATTTTTGCAGGGTCCTGTGAAGAAGCAAAATTGGGATAATGGAGATGCTGATCAAGAAACTGTGTAACTAGGAAAAGGAAGGGGAAGGGGAATGACACGGAAGCCGATAAAAAGGGTGGGAGAAGAAGATGGAACTGGCTTTCTCCCGCGGGTGGTATGAGATGCTGGCCTCTTGTTGGAGGTGGGGAAGATGCCTTTGATCAAAGGGGGTGGGAAGAAAATCCATATGGCGAAGGCCTTCCAACATGAACCAAGCACGAAGACTGAACTTGTCCAAAAATTCACGGTGCATTGATCAATCTGACACCTTTTTAAATAAAGAGGTCAAATTACGAAAATGAACCACTAAATGACCATTTACCAAGGATTTTCAAATCAGAATCAATTACCGAATCGGTGAGGAACGATCCAATTCGAATCGGATTGGATTGATTATATTCGTAGGAAGAGAAACTGATTTGAAATCAGTTTGAATTGATTTTTATTCAAAAGAATTCATAAAAATTATAAAAAACCAAAAAAATATGAAACACTCTAAAAAATTGTTACAAAAATAAATTTACTATCTAACATGTTTTGATGACACAAGAATGATAACACTCCTTGTTCTCAACATTAAGAAATTTAAACATTAAATAACACAAAACATAAACCGAAAAAGAAGACCGGGATGGGGTCATGACTGAACGGGGGCTATTCGAGCCCAACTGTCGGGAAAAGGCATACCGGAACAGCCCCTTAATCAACTATTCCAGTCTCTCAGGAGGTGAAAACCATGCAAAACGGAAAAATCAGCAATGTGACAGGCAATCAGAGATTAGAAATCATTCAAACCATGTTTTGGATGAGGGAGACTCACCAAGGGGAAGGAACAAGTAAGAATCAGTGAGAAATTGCCAAAACCCTAGGAGGAAATCGCCCGAATCGCCACCTAGAATGCATGATCACCGCCATAATCACCTGGAGATTGCGGGAAACACCTTGTTGTTGCTAGAATTGCCAAGAACGATGCTGGGCTGATTGTTTGCCTTTTCCTTTTTCTTTTTTTTGCAGCTGAGTGGTGGGTTCAAGTGAACACCAAGAGTGAATGGAATCCATTACTGTCATTGGTATCGGGATACTCAATCAGAGCACTAATTCCTCTCATTGTCAGAGGAACTGAAACACATTCAACTTGATACATACAAAGAGGAGGAACAGGTTGACCTCAAATCGGCTGGAGAAGCTGGTCTTCTGTCATTACAATATGAGGCCGCACATCAAAAATATCAAGGATCGACAGAAAATCTCAAAGGAGTGATTTGCATGGTTCGTAAGTGGTCCATACGAGCAGAGGCATACCTCAGCCATACTATCGCCTAAGGAGGTGAGCATGAATCATATATTCCAGGAAGAGTACACACGTGCCTCCCAGATAGAGGAGAGGACAAGCAGGGATTATCCAGCTGAGTTTGATCCCGATGACCGTGCATGGGCTGAAGGAGAGTTGGATGGTGTAGAGGCCGAGGAGAATGCTCCAACTCCATCTACTTCTCAAGCTCAGGCAAGTCCTTCTGCCACAGCAGCTATACAGTAGTCACCTCCAGCTTTAGGCTTAGCCATAGTTGTCAAGGCGCCCGCCTAGGCGGCAAGGCGCTTTTCCAACAGCACCTTGCCAGGGAGCCTTGTCTGGGGCCAAAAAGACACCCGCATAGGTGCCCAAGGTGCCCAGGCAAAGCGCCCAGAATATTTTTACATGATTAAAAAATAATTTTGAGGGATTTTGCCCCCTATATACCCCTTACAAGAGACACTTATTTAATGATAGTTTGAACATATTAATATATTTCACTATCACTTATACTATCAAACATATTTAAGATTTATGATTATAAACATATATTATATATTTAATTAAATTCACTTTCAACTCTTTCTCTCTCTGTCTCTGTCTCATTTAATTTATCAAAATTAACTCCTTATCAAAAAATAAATATCCACACTTTCATAATTACATATATAAGATCACCGCGACCTGAC
Source organism: Cryptocoryne crispatula var. balansae (assembly GCA_036172225.1). Classification (NCBI taxonomy): domain Eukaryota; kingdom Viridiplantae; phylum Streptophyta; class Magnoliopsida; order Alismatales; family Araceae; genus Cryptocoryne; species Cryptocoryne crispatula. The sequence continues at coordinate 51,450 of CM069935.1, read as the reverse complement.
AGCACAAGTCGATCCACGACTACTCTGCGCCCCTATTTAATAATATTATAACAATATTTCACTATCACTTATACTATGGCACATATATAAATTTTATAATCATAAATGTAAAATGTGTTATATACTTGAATTTTATAAAAATTTATTTACCTCTCTTCTCTTTCACACACACATCATATTTACTTATATACATAGATAAAACACTCATATTCAATTATAACATAAAATATAATTATATTTATGTATATTTTTATGTATAATGACCCCCCCGACCCAGCCTTCCTTGAATACTGCCTTGACCGCCTAAGCGACGCCTAAGCGGCCACCTTGTCGCCTAAACGGAATCGGTACCTTTCAACGCCTTGGGCGCCTTGTTGCCTTGACAACTATGGCCTTAGCTCCGACCCTAGCCCCAGCCGCCGCTACCCAGCCAATTCGTAGTCCAGACAAAATGAAAACAAAAGTGACAACACGAAAAATGGGCGAATTTTCAAAGTTAAAAAAATCTTTAAGTTGTAGTGGGACATCGGAGATGGCTGAAGATGTGAAGAGAAAGAAGTAAGAGATCAGGAAAAGTTCTGTGAGCCCAGATGACAACACAAACTCTTTCTCACTCAGTTGATGATGACGAGGAGTGCATAATAGCCACACAGCCATCAGCTCCGCAGTCACCTGATTCACGGCAGTCAAAGCCGTATTTCACGTTGGATGAGCAGACACCACAACAACATTATATGGAGCCACCTTATCCAGCGTTTAATGATCCTCAACAATCGTGGATTCCTCCACCTGAGCCTACCTACGTGCCACAGTTCGATGCCTATGATTTTGATAGCATGGCATCATCATTATTTTCATATGGATATACTCCCACACTTAGTAGAAGACTAGGCATAACTGAGAAACATCGAAAGCAGCAATAAGAGGAGGAAGGCCAATACTCATATCATGGATATAGGTGAAGATTGAAAACATGTATATTTTTACTTTTATGTTTTCATGTGATACAGTTAAAATTTATTATAATTTTTACATCTCAACGTGTACTTAACATCTCTTCATGTTTATTAACAATTATTCCATGTGGATGCATGTTAATCTTACTTTTAAATTTTTTTCTATATTTTTATAATTTTTATAATTTTTTAAAAAATTTAATAAAAAAATAAAAAAACGATCCATGCCAATTCCTGGATCGATTCCCTTCCCAAGAATCGGCCGATTCCGACTGATTCTTGGAGATCGATTCCGATTCCTATTCCGATTCTGGAATCCTTGACTATGCCACTATGCCTCTACAACAAACAAACAAACCTTATGTAATCAACACCCCATTAGCAAAAGACCAAGATTTCTAACAGGCACGGAATCCACCAAACGTGCATTTCAAGATTAGCAGGTCCCAACACCGTGCATGAAAAGGGAAAAAGAACTGGCCATATTACCCTTGCAATTACATCTAAACAAGACAAGCATACAATAAAAAATGGAAATTCACTTCAAACCATTTTTTTCAATCAGATGATAAAAGGGGGCAAACGAGAATGGCATTTCAGCATTGAGAACATTATGACATACAGAATAACCAGGAAACGATTTCAATGAATTTTTACAGGATCCCAAGATCAAAGGATTTGGTGTTGTAAACATATACGGAAAAAAAACAGACTTGAAAATTTTAAAAAATAGTTACTACCTTGAAGATTCGGAACTGCTTATTCCCATCTTTGTCTTGAATAGAAATCAGGATCTTTGGCCTATCATTTTTTTGCTTCACATTTTCCTCTGCTTCAAGATCATCATAACTCCCCAAGCTATTAAGCTCTTTCTTTGCAGACTCAAATACAGCTCTAATCACTTCATCTGCTGACTGAGCAAATGCTGCTAATTCCTGTCTTTTTAACCTTTTTGTAAAAGGAACAGCAGCACACGTTTAATGCATCACATAATACTAAGAGCAAAAGAAATCTAAATAAACAAGGCATACACATGTAACTAGCATATTAATTTGTGGGTGCCAATTTCCTCCAAGAGGGCATGAATCACCATGTATCAGAAAAATAAACTTGCTGATGTAAAACTAAAACCTTCACTGTTCAGAAAACATTTTTACAGATTCCATGTCCTTTTACCATGCACACCTTCTTACCTATTACTATACAGGGCATAGAATGAGTTACTAACCATCATGGATCAACTGAACAAAAGCAGCAAGATTAAAAATTATATATGTATTTAATGAAGCTTTTATGGACCTCTGGTGTTAGTGGTATGAAGGAAGAAAACACGGACCACCCGTCTATTGATTGCAGGATTATCAATTTCTTACGGAGAACCTTGTTCAAGAGTTGGAAGCTTGATTGGGCAGAAGCAAGTAATACAACAATTCTTCTGCATAGCTAGGCCTTTTCGAACTCTTGGTCAATAGAATTAGCCTTGCGAAAGCTTATGTTACCTACTATACCTTGATCTATTCGGGGCACTAAGAACAGAAGAATATTTGAAGAGAAGTGTGAGAAGATAAGCATGATCCTCCAATTGATGAGGACTTTGTAAAAGATTGCAATTTTGTTCACTTTGGAGCACATATGGATAAGCCATCTTTCAGAGACAAATTTCTGCCTCTCAGGTATTTTTTATGTAGTTTCTCTTTTACTATTACCACAACGGTAAAAGCTGTTTCCCCTTTTTTGCCTTTTCACCTTCTTCTTGTATCTTATTTTATTATTAATAGAATTTTGGCCTTTGTCAATATTCAAAAAAGAAAACTGGAGCAGTTGTTGGTTAATTCATGCTAATCTTGACTTTTGACTCACCTCGGTGATCTCTCCGCCAAGATTACAGCATCCTGAGTCTGCTGACATTGCCAGGATCTGTACACTGTCACTTCCTCCCTATACCTACCAAACAATGCATGTTGATCTGTGCCTAGCATAGTTGTCAAGGTGCCCGCCTAGGTGGCACCTTGCCAGGGCGTTTTTTTCAACAGCGCCTTGCCAGGGTGCCTTGCCTGGGGCCAAAAAGGCACCCAAGGCACTCGCCTAGGCGCCCAAGGCGTCCAAATAAGACGTCCTGGGTATTTTTACATGATTAAAACAATAATTTTGAGAAGTTTTGCCCCCTTGATACCCCCACAATGGACACCTATTTAATGATAGTTTGAACATATTAACATATTTCACTATCACTTATAATATCATACATATTTAAGATTTATGATTATAAACATATATTATATACTTAATTAAGTTCTCTTTCAGCTCTTTCTTCTCCCTCTCTCTGTCACTCTTAAGTCTTAATTTATCAAGATTAACTCCTTATTCAAAACTAAATACCCACACTTTAATAATTACATATATAAGATCACTTATAACAATATTTAATAATATTATAACAAACTTGATATCAGATGTTGATAATATTATAACAATATTTCACTATCACTTATACTATTGCACATATATAAATTTTATAATCATAAATGTGTTATATACTTAAATTTTAAAAAAATCTATTTAACTCTTTTCTCTTTCACATACACATCATATTTACTTATATACATAGATAAAACACTCATATTCAATTATAACGTAAAAATATATGGTTCAGATCATCTAAGTGATCATCGAGCAAAGACTCATATTTAATATATTTTCGAGTGTTTGCTCAATGTAATTACAAGTCCGGTATAGAGAGAGGTCAATTTATTTTCAAAGAACTCAGAAAACATCACAAATCAAATTTATGGTTCAGATCATCTAAGTGATGGGTGATACCCATATCGACACTTGGCAAATTTGTGGAACCATCGGTGTTCCCATAAAATAATATCACATCAAATTAGCTAATACTCTTATGAATACCAATATTTTCATAGTAGTCAATGCTAGCCCAAAAGAAAGAAAGGAATTTCAAAAAGAAATTCTAATCCCAACAAAATTTCTTTTCCTTTTAAAGAGAGAAAAAATGAGGTTTCAACAGTTGATTGTGTATATCGACAACTCTGCTGTATTTTAGTAATCCATATTCTCAAATAATGAGTGGTCTGTCACTGATGCAGGATGAGGTGGCGGCATGACATGCCAAATTTGATTAAGTCGACCGGTTAATGTTGGACCGAAGCATGTAGGTCCCAACCATACCAAACCAAACCATCGTTGAACTACGATGACTGGAGAGGACTGGCCTGGATCAAGCTGAACGAACCAGTGTGAACCAGGATGAACCAGCCTGCAACCGGGCTAATTGGTGCGAACTAGATCTGAAATGGACGAAGATGTAGTGGACTAGGTTGAACCAGGTCACTTCCTAATTTGAACTGGTTAAATTGGAGTGAACCAGTTCAAAATTGACTAGATCGGATTGAGACAACTTCATCCGGTGTGACTCCGAGTTGACCCGATTGAATCATCGCTGAACCGAGTAAATCAGATCAATTGAGCTGAAGATGTAGCATGTGGAAATACGGTACATGCTATAGTACGCATGTGATGTAGCCTCTGGAAGGGGACTTCGGCCGGTGAGGTGAAAGAAGCTGAGCGATTGTCAATGTTGGAAGGGGCGCAGCAGTGGACTCTTGCAACCTGTCAATGTAGTCAGCAAGCATGTCAGAGCTCGACGCCGGGTGGGGTGACGGGTGCCCGAAGAGGGGATCAGGATTCACGGCAGGACATTGCGGGGCATGCAGAGGCATCACCTAAGCATCGTGGGGACCACCACCTCCCCGTTCCCAAGCCAACTGACAGTCAACAACACTCTCTCTCAGAGGCCTTGCCTCCTCATTTCTCTTAGACAATTGAGAAGCAGCAAGGTATCGGGTCGGCCTTGAACAGGGGACCAGGAGATAAGGAGGGGGAGAGAGAAGAAGAGGGTAGGAGAGAAAGTGCACAGTCTGTGCAACAGTGAGAGAGAGAGGAGGCACGAGAGTGAGGGGAAGAGGAGTCACGAGAGGAGAAGATCCATCAGGAGGAAAGAAACACAAAAACTCAAGCTTTCTTCATGTTTGTATCTGTCGGACCAAAAAAATCTCTCAAGCAAAAAGAGAGAGAGAGAGAGAGAAGAAGGGAGAAGCCGAAGGAGGAGCAAAAGCTCCCTATCATTGTCGATAGAGGGGCCTAAGGCCACCAATGTCGTCTTCGCTGCCCTCCTACTCATTCATCGAACCCATCGAGAGCGGGAGAGGCCGCTATTGCCGCCGTTACGGTCACTAGGAAGAAGAACTAGGGACGGAAACACCGCCCTGTGGGCCGGAGAAGAGAAAGGGGGGAGGAGCAGGTGGAGGAGCCATCGTCACCTTCACACTTCACAGTCTCCAGAGGAAGTCGCCGTCGAGGTCTGCCATAACCGTAGAAGCCCTCGCGGGCTCTGTGTTCGTCACGGCGAGAGAGGAGACGGAAAAAGGGGGGGCTCCCATCGGCACCGCCATCCTCTTGCACTGACGCTGTCGTCGCCGCCGTCGCCGCCGCCGTCGCCGGAGCCCGCCGGAGCCGTCACCATCGCCAGAGCTCGCCGCGACAAAACCCTCGCCGGGGCTTCCTAGTCGCCGAGAGAGAGAGAGGGTCGGGGAGAGAGAGGGCAGCGGTTCGCGGCTGGCCACGGCTGAAAAAAAAAGAAAAAAAAAATGAAAAGCCGCGCGGGCGCAGCCGGCCGCGTGGGCCGGTGCGCCGCGCGGGCGAGCGGCGTCGCGCAGCAGCGGGCGCGCGGCGTCGTGCAGCAGCGGCCGCTGCTGCGCGGGCCCTGGTCAACCCGGGGGCTCTCCCCGGTTGACCAGGGAGATTATCCAACAAAAAACAAAAGAAGGGGAAAAATAGAGGAGAAGTGGGCCACGCGCGGGCGGCCGTGGCTCTGGCCAACTGGGGGGTGAGCTTACCCCCCCCCCCCCAGTTTGACTTAGTCAAACAGTGCCAGAAAAAATCAGAAAAAATGGGAAAAAATGGGGTAACTTCACCCCACTCCGGTCACCCCCCCCCACTATTGCGAAAATGGACTTAGTGGGGGCCTGCCAAATGACCAGAATACCCCTCTAAAATCCCTATAAATAGCCCCCCAAGTGCCATACGTACATGGGTTGGAAAGTGGTGAGAAAAGAGAGAGTTGAGAAAAGAGAGAAGCTCCACATTCTCACTCCTTAGAAGGTAAGAAATACCTTGGTTTTGTGCTACCTTTCCATAAAAAGGGGCTGATTTTGCGCTACCTTTCCATTAAAAGGGGCCCAAAATAGTTCGCTATTTTGGAAACCCAAGTCGGTCAAGCCGAAATGCCGGCCAAACCGAACGGGAATTCAAATAGAAAATCCAAGTCAGTCAAACCGAACGGGAATTCTAAATGAAAATCCAAGTCGGTAAAACCGAAATGCCGGTCAAACTGAACGGGAATTCTAAATGAAAACCCAGATCGGTAAAGCCGTAATGCCGGTCAAACCGAACACAAGTCATGACATGTATTGAGAAGAAAGGCTTGAATGCCCTCTCATTTGTTGTACTTTCATGTACTCGGATCGACATGAAATGAAATTCAAGTTCGATTGATGTGTTATGTTACCTCAAAAGTGACATCAAATCCCCATGGTCTCCAAGAGATGGAATAAACTAAATAAATTATTTAAGTAATTTTCAAACTTAATCAAATAATTAAATTTGATTAAATCAAATCAAATAAGTAAATCTAAAAATCAAATAAGTAAATATGATTAAATCAAATCAAATAATTACTTATTTATTAACAAAAATGCCATCATAATCAAATCAAATTCATGCCATAAAATCATACATAAAAAATGACTACAAATAGTTACAAAACATGTTAGGTTTAAATACGACTTAACCATAAAAAATTAAATCAACCCAAATAGATAATGCTACTTAATTAAATAAGTATACATAACAAAATTCAAATCAAATAAATGATCAAAACGTTAATAAAATGTTAACATAATCCAATCAAAATTATGTCATTAAATAATGCATAAAAAATGTCAACCAATGACTACAAAAACAAGTTATGTTGGATTAAAATCAACCATGAAAAATTAGAGTGATCAATATTATTAAGAACAAACCTTAATAATAATAGTAAATTCACTCAAATCAAGCAAAAATGCTAACAAACACATAAAAAATAGAAATTAATTCCTACAAACAAATAAAAAAAAAGATCAACTCAAAATTGTCTAAGTCAACAAATGACCAAAGACATAAACAAAGCAAAAACAAATCAAATCAAATCAAGAAGAAAATCAATGAACCCAAACTTAAAAGTTTGAATTAAGTTCAACCAAATTCCATCTCATAAGGCCATGGGGATATGTCTTCCAGCTTTCTTTATGTGGATGAATGACTTCCGATCAATATGTTGCTGTGACGGTCAATCAAGGGTATTCGAGTGTTTGCTCGATGTAATTAACACCGGAATATCGCAAGTCCGGTGGAGAGATGTCAAAATTTATTTTCAAAGAACTCAGATAACCTCACAAATTAAATTGTGGTTCAGATCATCTAAGTGGTGGGTGATACCCATATCGACACTTAGCAAATCTGTGGAACCATCGGTGTTCCTATAAAATAATACCACATCAAATTAGCTAATACTCCTATGAATACCACATATTTTCATAGTAGTCAATGCTAGCCTAAAGCAAAAAAAGAATTTTCTACAAAAAAGAGAGGAAATTCGAGGTTCCAACAGTATCGTTACAAAATTGCCTCTTTTATAGTCATATTTTATTACATTTTAAACCTCTATAATATTTCAAAACTAAAAGTTGCCCCATTTTATGACTCCAAAAATTTTTTAAACTCCTAATTTTACTATGACACCCTATAACTAAATGTCCGTACAGAAGTGAAATCCTACTACTAAATGAAACTAATAAAATATAATAAACTTGATATCAGATGTTGATCAAGTCTGACTGGTGGCATGGAATCTTCTCAAATCCGTCTTCTGTAAGTGTAGTTCGTTTGAAAATGCATCAGTCACCCTCATCAAAATAATAGTTCATTAATCAGCTTATTAGAAGAGTGAGAACCAATCTTGTACTTTATTGATCTTACTTTAGATTGCACCTCTAAGTCCCCCTTGTTGGGTTGGGCATATTAAACATAGACCTAAGAAAACTCTATTTAGAAAATATTAAAATAATTTTTGTTTGAATGTGACTCAAGTCCACGTTTTCTATTAAGCAAAAGAAAGGCACATGAGTTAACAAGAAATATAAAGGTAGAAAGGTAAAACAAAAGAGCACCCAATCTGTCACTACCAAGGGGGTAGTCGACAGAAGGCATTACAAGAAGGAATCAAAACTAAAGAAGCAATCCTAGAAAAATTTGGTTATTTCTTGTGCACCAAAAAGCCCACAAAAATGTTGGAAGAATAAGATCCCGTTGTGCACTCTATCTGGTGGCCAAGGGTTGAAATAAGACCATTCAAGAACAAGTGAGAGAGCCAATGGTACGAAGAGTATTGGGTTATCTCTTCCTGATCGTCCTCGTTTGCCTTCCTAATGCTATTTGCCTTATGATCTTCCCCGGAAGCTGATATCGGAACTGATGAAGATCTCTCCCCCACACAACATGAGTGAAGGCAAGGAAGCGTGTTCAGAGACTAATTGCTACATAACAGAGAAATGGAGCATTGCTTGAAGATTCTAACAAACTATAGCTAGTTACAATTCTGACCGAAAATGATGTTCACCTTCAATTTAACTGGTCCAAAAATTTCGAAGACCCATGTACGGTTTCAGATGACAATCTGAGAACAATTGGAGACAGTACGTTTGACCTTCCCAAGTAGAGAGCAAAGTGTTAAGTCTTTCTTGGAGATCCTTAGGTAAGATATGGCTGCTCAAGGGGCCTTGCTAGTGGTAAAAAGGACAACCAACAAAGAGAGGGTTCAAAGAAACTCAAATTTCCCCTGTAATGATGTTCTCATTGATGGTAGGAGAAGACGAAAGTAGTGCAAGGGTTTTATCATTTATTGATGGTTAGTGTGATAGGTTGGAGTTGTAGTGGTAAAGTGGGTAAGGAGAAACTAAGGGAGTTCCACCTATGTTGTCCGATGCATGAGGTAGAAGATTGAGTATTGGAGATTTTGGGATGAAAAAAAAAATTTAAGTTACCGGATCCAGCTCTTACTGGGTCCGTATCTGGCAATGCGAGCAAAGTGTTTTTGCCTCGCCTTGCCTTAGCGCCTAGGCACCTAAAGCGAGCGCCTTAGATACATAGGGTTTCACAGCATGGTCGGCCTTTGTAATCTAGATCGTGTGCTCCTTCAAAGAACTAAATCTGATTTTGTTAGTACCAATATGGTTTCAGCATTAAAGTATAGCAAATTGAATGGTTTTTTTTAGATATCACTTCCACTGGCGGAATGGCAGAAGTGAAGGATTGGCAATTTGGGACAGCAGCTTGTTTTTAGCAGTGAAGATGTTCAAAGATAAACATGAGTAGATTCTAAAGATTTCTAATAACAAGTATGAAGCAAGCTGGTTCATTTGTAATGTCTATGGCCCAGTGGATATGAATAAGGAGTTTCTTTTCTACTCTTGACTGGTGCATAGAGAAGATTTTAACATTGTTCTTAAACCAGGGGAGAGGTCGAGTCAGAATAGGAAATGAATCTGTTCAATGACTTTATTAAGGAATGTGGACTGACAGAGTACTCTAATTTTGGCTTTGACTTTACTTGGTCTAATGTGAAGGCTAAATCTAAAGTAGACAAATTCCTCTGCCCCTTTATGGGTGCATATTTATGATGTGTCCGTAGGTTTTCATCTTCTGAGGGCGGTCTATGATCATTGCGCTAGGCATTTGTTGTGGCAGGAACAATAATGCCAAGGCTCATAAATTTCATTTTTAGCTTGTTTGAAGCAGGGTTCCCAATTTCAAAAAATATATGAATGAGTGGTGAAATGAGCAGATGTCTTCCTCTACCACAGCTACTCACAGATTTCTATGTAAGCCTAAGTAAATTAAGAAATATCTGAAGGAGTGGGCTGGTTGATAACATTCACACTTCAGCGACCACTAGAATTAAGTGTATGTCCAAAACGGACCAGTTTGAAATCTTGAATGACTCAGACCTGATTAGTGAGGAGCAAAGGGTAAAGTGGATAAGGGTTATGCAAGCATATAAAGAATGGTGCCTCTGGGAAGAGCTATGTTGTTAGAGGTGAACGCCTCAACCGCCTAGGCAGTGAGGCGAGGGGGTCCAAAACCGCCTCGCTCTGCCCGATTTCGCCTGAGGCGAATGCCTTCAGAGCCCCGGCTGCCTTGGCGAGCGCCTCGGGTGCCTGGTACGCCTTGCCCGCCTCCATCCCGACCAATAAAAACCAAATCCGGTAAGAACCGGATCCAGTTAACTTAAACCCCCTGTTCGGTTCTCTCTCTCCTCCCGCCTGAGCCTCCTGAGTCCTGACGAACGGAACCCTTGCTATTCCATTCGCCCCCAACGCCGCCGCTCCTGCCGCCGCCGCCGGATGCTACTGTCGCTGTCGACGTCGCCTACCATTGCCGACGCTGCTGCTAAATTTAATTGCCACTCTTGTTACTTAATGATGTTATGTTTGTTATCCATTTCAGTCCTCTTTTGTTCTTAAATATTTTTTTTATCAAATTATTGTTTTTATTTTATTTTTACATACTTTTTATGTATTTATTTCAATTATTTAATACCACATACATCATTATTAAAATAAATAATATTCAAATATTCAAAATGCCTTGGGCCCCTGAGGCTCCCGCCCTAGACGCCTGAGGCGAGGTGCTAGGTCCCATGTCTCAAATGCCTCACACCTCGAATAACATAGGGGAGGAGATCAAATGGAAATAGAAGTCTAAAAAAACTTGGCTTAAAGAGGGTGACAAGAACACTTGCTAATAATGAAGAAGAAGAAGAAGAACTCGATCCAAAGGCTGAAAATCCCTGGGGCTGATTATGTTGGTGCTAATCAAATTGGAACTCAAGCTGTTGAGTTCTACAAACATCTCCTTATGAACGATAAATAGAGGAGCCCTCTTATCAACTTTGGTAGTACTGCGAGACTTAGAGGATGAGAAAACGGAGTCACTCATTTGCATTATATCTGAAAAAGAGGTTTTAGATACCATTAAGGCCATGGATCCTTACAAAGCCCCTGGCCCAAATGATTTTTCTATAGGTTCTACTCTTCGTGCTGGGATATTATCCAAGAGGACTTTATGTTAATGATCAAAGAGTTTAAAGCAAACACGAATGCCATCAAGCACCATAATTCGACAGCTCTTGTCCTTGTACCTAAAAAACTTTGCGGAAGATATTAGAGATCTAAGGCCAATTAGTCTCCTTAACTACAATTATAAGATTATCACGGAAGTCCTAACTAGTAGATTGAGCAAGTATATTGATAAGTTCTCTCTCTTCTCAGAGTGCTTTTATCTATGGGTGTTATATTTTTGATAATTTCATGATTGTCATGAATGTTTGCATGATTAGATGGTCAGACAGAAAGAATGTATTCAGCTTAAGCTAGATTTTGAGAAAGCCTGTGACAGAGTCAAAAGGGATTGCTTGCTCAAACTTATGGTTCTCATGGGTTTTTCTAAAAACAATAGATATTGTAGATTAAGAATTGTATATCTTACTACTGCTAAATTTTCTGAAAAAAATAATGGTAAAGATTTTGGTTTCTTCTCCTCTTTTGGACAACTGAGACAGATAGGAGGAACCCATTTCTCCACTCCTTTTTTGTTCTTGTTAGTCAAGTCCTCACCATTATGTGGAAGAGAGTAGCACAAGCATGGTTAACTGAAAGAATTTTTGTGGGTAATAGTAGTTAGGAGATTACCCACCTCCTTTTTACAAGTGACACTCTTCTCTTCTCTGCAACAAAAACTGATAAGTGCTTCATGCTAAGAATATTGCTTTATACGATGCAGGCAATGATGGATATAAAGATCAACCAAGGGAAAACTGAACTTATTGGTATTAGCATCAAGTAGGATCAAACATTATTCTTTTCAATGATTTTTAATATGTCATGGAGTTCTTTGCTATCTAGGGCTACCACTTTTGAATAAAGGGGTATTAAGAGTAAACATTGGCAATATGTTATTCACAAGATGGATGGGAAGCTTCAAGGTTGAGAAGGTAGAATGTTATCTGTTGGGGGAAGATAGGTTCTCTCAAAAGCAGTGCCGCAAAGCATTCCATTATATTTCTTATCGATTCTCAAGGTGTTTAAATGGGTTTGTGACAAGTTAGAAAGTATCATAGCTTGATTTTTTTGGCAAAAAATGTTTGCACATGATTAAATGGGAGCATGTTTGCAGACCGACTAATGAAGAGAGTGTAGGTCTATTGCCTCTGGAGATTTGTAACAAAATGCTTCTTTGTATATGACTTTGGAAGCTCAACAAGAACAAAGATGCTATGTGGGCAAGGATAGTGATTTCTAAGTACGGTATGGTCACACACAGGGAATGGATTACCGATTTCAGAGATAGAGGCAAGTTGTCTAACAAAGTGGTGCCTCACTTTTAGAAGAGATCTAAATGATGACGAAATCAGGTAACTCACTAACCTTCTTGAGTTCTTTCAATTCTTGAGAAACACAAGTGTGTAGAGAACGTAGCACGAAATCCACCTTTTCAGTCAAGTTAGTTCTGAACAGATTATCCTTTGGAGAGTTTATGTTCCATGTCATAAAGTAATTCGGAAGCCTTTTCTACCTATCAAAATCAAAATTTTCTCATGGAAAATTAAAAGGCATCACCTCCTTACAAGGAGAGCGGATCACCTCAGTTCTCGGGTGGAGGAAGTACCCTCAATCCCCAATAAAAATCGGCCACGACCCCAGGTCACTTAACTGGTGAACTGCTACTGAAAAGGGCTGAACTGCTACCGACGCATTACTAACTCACTACCCATCGGTAGCGAGTTGTATTAGCTCGGTAGCGAGTTTGTAAGGCGTTGGTAGCGGTTTAATAACGGTCATAATTGTCAAGGCGACAAGGAGCCCAAAGCGTTAAAGGGTACCAATTCCGCTTAGGCGACAAGGCGGCCGCTTAGGCGTCGCCTAGGCGGTCAAGGCGGTATTCAAGGAAGGTTGGGTTGGAGGTTGTGATACATAAAAATATGCATAAATATAATTATATTTTTACGTTATAATTGAATATGAGTGTTTTATCTATGTATATAAGTAAATATGATGTGTATGTGAAAAAAAAGAGTTAAATATATTTTTATAAAATTTAAGTATATAACACATTTATGATTATAAAATTTATATATGTGTGATAGTATAAGTGATAGTGAAATATTATTATAATATTATTAAATGGGGGACGCAGAGTAGTCGTGGATCGACCTGCAAGGTCAGGTCGCGGGGGTCAAGGGGGCAGTGCCCCTTGTGGGGGGTTGTCAGGGAGACGAAGTCCCCCGAACCCAAAAAAGTTTGTAATAATATAAGTGATCTTATATATGTAATTATGAAAGTGTGGGTATTTATTTTTGGATAAGGAGTTAATCTTGATAAATTAAGACTTGAGAGAGAGAGAGAGAGAAAAGAGTTGAAAGAGAACTTAATTAAGTATATAATATATGTTTATAATCATAAATCTTAAATATGTACGATATTATAAATGATAGTAAAATATATTAATATGTTTAAACTATCATTAAATAGGTGTCCCTTATGAGGGGTATCAACGGGACAAAACTCCTCAAAATTATTTTTTTAATCATGTAAAAATACCCAAGGCGCCTAGGTGGGTGCCTTGGGCGCCTTTTTGGCCCCAGGCAAGGCGCCCTAGCAAGACGCTATTGGAAAAGCACCTTGCCTAGGCGGGCACCTTGACAACTATGGTAACGGTTCACTGACTTGTTAACCCGCTACCGACGGGGGTTGAACCGCTACCGACGCCTTGCAACTCACTACCCATCACTTAAGTGGCTGGTATCGTGATCTTTTTTCATTGGGGACTGAGGGTACTCCTTCCACCCGAGAACTAAGGTGATCCGCTCTCCCCTACAAGAGGTTACCTTAGAGGGATTTGTTTAGATATTCATATTGTTTGCGTCTTCTGCAGCTGTATGGAATAAAATATCGAGCACCCCTTCATTCATTGTGGAGGTATCAACTCCCTGTGGAAGACTCTATTTATGATTTGGAATCATCACTGGAGTGCACTGACAAGTGCCTCCTCTCTTCTCCTCGATTGGTCTAGTATTAACCCTTGATAGACAGACTTAATGGTGTGGGATCCTATATGACCAGCCTAGCTTTGGGCTATCTAGAGAGTGAGAAATGGACGAATTTTTTGAAGATCACTTTGAGCACCCCAAGTTCATTATTCAGAGGATGACCTAGTTTGCCAAAGACTAGTTTTTTGCCCTCAACGACAATCATCTAGAAAAGGCCACCTTCAGGAATTACCTTGACTTTTGATTCATTCTTCTTGTAACCCCATCCACCTATATCTCCTCGATAGAGGTCTGATGGGGTTTTCTGTTTTTGTTATCGAGTTATTTTCCTTTTTCTTTAAATTTTATTTGATTAATAAATCGTGACCTTCTGTTCATGTTAAAAAACTGAACATTATCACTTTCAGGGGTTGTTTTATGCTACTGAGACCCCTTTCTATAGCTATACTTTTCTACCTTCTAGGTAGAAGAGTGTGGGTTTTCTTTGTTCTTTTCCCTTCCTTTCGATTGTAACTCCCTTTTGCTTTGATAAAACTTTGGTCTTTTTTACCAACTTAAAAATGAAGTAACTCAAAATTGACATGAATGGAGAGACAAAATCTGTGGTTGATCCAAAATAATTTGGGATTAAAATTTGAGTTGAGTTGGCAATTAGGTGTCCAAAATACTTGTAGTTTTCTACCTGATACAAGTACAAAATACTATCACGTCCAAGGATTTCTGAATTGGAATCGGTCACCGAATCGGTGGGGACCAATCCAATTTGAATAGGATCAGATTGGTCCGATTCTCAGGAAGAGAAACTGATCCAGCATCGGAATTTTTAAAAAAATTAAAATTCTGATTCGGACTGATTCAAACTGATTCTAGCCGTTTCGGTTTCATTCCGGGTGATTCGGCCTAATTTTTTTAAAAAAAACAGGATTTCAATTCCAATTCCGAACCGATTCTTAAATCGCTCGATTCCGATCCGATTTGACCAATTTTGCAATCCATTATCACAAAAAAAGAAGGAAAAGAATCTTGATAAAGGTAAAAGACGGGAAAGAATCTTGATCCTATTAGATCAAGATATCGACCGGTTACCATCAGTTATCTCATCTAAGGTTATCCTGGGATAATTTTCTGGAACCAGATCACTTGACAATTGCCAAAGTAAGGATTTGATAAAATTGTAATCATAATCACACAATTATAACCCTTTATCAAAGTGGTGCACAAATAATCTAGTATTTTATCATACAGAAAAACTTTTTGGTTTGCCCGTGCTAGCTTCAAATTCTTATACAAGGAAAAAACCTAACTCAGTTCTCATGCAGGGAGAGGAGCTAAAAGAATTACCCAATTATGTAGTGTAAACCAGCCTGATAGAATTCAATGACTGATCGATTTTATCCCCTATCACCAATCACAAGGGCAGAAAGCAATTGAAGGGCCCAGAGCTAGCAAGATTGATTAGATTGAAGATGCGATATAGTTCTAGGTCAGTCCTTTCGAACAGTTTCATCCAAATAAACATTCCTTCTACATTATGTCGCGTGAGAACAGTGAAGCGAACAAGTCAAATTCAGTAATAAATTCACATGTATCCAATTCCAATTCCGATAAGGGTTAAGGTGTTCCAATTCAGATTCTAACAATTTCTAAAATATACACTATATATTAATTTTTATTTAAAAATAAGTTAACAATTCATATATAATTATTAAATTTTGATATAATCTCCTTAAAATTTTATTTTTATAGTTCTGTCACTTAAGATATCTGAAGCCGGACGAGGCGGGACGGACCGGCGACATGGCGCTGCAGCGGACCGTCGGGAGACTCAAAAGACCTACAAATGCAAGAAATAAGTAAAACCGGACTTAAACCGGTCAAAACGGGACCAAAATATGTCGAACCATGCCCAAACCGCTCAAAACGGGCCTGAACCGGCCCCAAAGCTGCTGAACCGGCCTGAACCGGCCCAAAACGAGGTGAACCGGGCGGTTTAGGCCCTGAACCGGGTTCTGGAGCATCAAACCGGGCCGAACCGGCCTAAACCGGGCTGAACTGGGCCCAGAGGCGAACCGGGGTCGGCTCGAGCCGATCGGACGGACCGGCCGGGTGAACGCACGTGAGCCAGTGCGCTGGCCGGCCGGGCGGAGGCGAACTGGTGGCGGTTCACGCGAACCGCGTCTTAATCGGGGGGGGAGGGGCTCGTGGCCGCCCGCGGTTGGCCGCGGGGCGGGAGACGCGGCCGGCTTGCCGGCCGCCGCGTACCCCGTCGGGGGGGGGGGGCGCTGTCTTCGACCTCATGCGGGCGAGGGTTTTCGGAGGGCTTCGGCGCGCGGCCCCGATTGCGGGAGGCCGGAGGCGAAGGAGGGCGGAGCCGGCGGAGGCCGCCGTCGCCGGAACCATCGCCGGGGGGGAAGAGGTACCCCGTGGGGGGGGGGGGGGCTCCGTCTTCGACCTCGCGCTTGCGAGTGGCTCGCGAGGGCTCGTCCGCGGTAGCCGCGTTAGGCGGAAGCAGTGGGCGCCGGAAGCGGTGCCGGGCGTCGTCTTCGTCGCCGCCGGAGGGGAAGGGGACCTCCAATGGCGCTGTCGGCACCACCTTCGTCCTCCTCTAGCCTCTTGAGGACGCCGGGATGGAAGGAGACCACCTAGGCCCTAGCGGGCCGTGCGCACGGATGGAGCCGCAGACGCGGCTCTTCCTCTTTCTTCCTCTCTGTCTGATAGGGGTCAGAGAAGGGACTTCCAGCACCGAGATGGTTAAGTGGAGGTACTCCGGGGATCGCCGGAGGTGGGGGTGGAAGGGCGGAGGAGGTCGGAGGTCGTCAGAGATGCCGAAACGGACGGAGACGGAGATGAACGGAGTGTCGACAGGGTCGAACTCGAATCAGTGAAGGGGGAATGGGAAAGAATGGCTCGGAGGCCACTGGACGGAGGAAAAGGAGAAGGCACCCACGCCGGAGGGTCGCGAAGAGACCGGTCTTCACCGGAGGTGGAGCTGGACGACCTCCATCGAGGAGGGGGTGAAGGGGAAAGGGGCAGTCCCTCTAGGGTTCAAAAAATTGACACTAAAACTCTCTCTCATTCCAACAATGTGTGCCCTCTTAAATAGAGGAGCCTATTACAAATAAGACACCCTAAATGACTATTTACATACATGTCCTCGTAAGGACCCAAATTAAAGGAAAAGACTAAAAACAAACTTCAAATATTTACAATGAAGTCCAAGAGGACGTAAACGCAAATAAACCCCAAAATGGACCGGATCGGGTCCCCATCAATATCTTATTTTATAATTTATTTAGCTTTATCTTAATTAATTTTATTAATATATTTGTTTTATCAAAATCTGATAAACGGAAATGGAATCAGCTGATTCTAATTCCAATAACTTATAGGATACAAAAAAAAGTTCCGAACATGTTACTTTTTATCAGAATCAAATCGGAATTTCGAAATATTGGATTCCATTTACACCCCTACATGAAAACAAATTTATGGAAACTTTAAGAAGAAATAGCACTTGCTGTCAGTTATTCTGATATCATAAATCAGCCATTTAATAGTTCAAAAAATTCTGTACTACATTTGGTTAAATTGAGTTGTTACAAATGTTTGCTCTTGATGGGGACAAAGAAAAGACAAGGCTTCATCTATCCATCTCGTGTTCTCTTTACCCATCCATGTAATAGGAACATGATGCAAATGTATCAGTTGAAGCTCCCAAGGAGATCTAGTGCAGACCAAGTTAGAAAGTAAATACATGTGTGCAATCCACGATGCCATCAATTTGCTTGATGCCTATGCAGTCATAGCTGTGAGGCGGTTGAGGTGAGAGACCCCTCACCTTGCCCCAACCGCCTTGCCCCATTGTCTATGACAATGGAGGCCATCACTCTTTACTGCCACAGCAACAAAGAAGAGAGGAGTTTGGGCGGAGAGGTCCAATTTCCGATTGCACTTCAACAAATCCGCAACTTAAAGCGGACCAGCAGATCACACCATTGAACCACCAGTCGGACCAGGCCTGTTTGGCACCCAGGGGAGGTCACCATGCCACAGTTAAGTTGCGGATCCCCCTTATTGGGTTTGCCGGATCCATCACCAAATCCCCATCGGCCATCTTCCCCACACAAACCTTGAGTGAAACATTCCAAAGTATCTACAGACACATCGAAGGCAATGCAAAGAGACCGGAGGGACCAGCAGACACCTCAGAGGCAGCAAGGGACATCACCTAGGTGGTGTGAACTGAGTCACCTCCTCACCTCGGCGATTGCCATAATTGCCTTTGATAACATAACTTGACACGACTATTTTTTGATCTCTAATGTGCCAAATCCGGAGATTAGCAAGAAAGATACTGAAACAGTCCATACAATAAAGTTATGTCCAGAGCAAGGATTGCCATCTCGGATCTCGACTTCGTCTCGGGGGGGTGAAAGAGAAGAGATCTCGGAGAGATCTCGGGAGCTTGGATCTCGGATTCTCATATCAAAATGTATATATGTATGAAACATAACATAATATCTTATAAAAATAAGAGTACATAAATGAATTTACATGAAAATATATAACACATTTTGTACATCAACTATGTGAATGAACAATTACAAGCACTTTCAATACCAAAAAGATAATTTTTGTGCTTCTAAAAGATTTAAACTTGTATGTAATCTTATTTAAATACTAATATGGTATTAAACTTGTAACACATTTTTATGTGATAGTATAAGTGATAGCGAAATATATTAAATGTGTTTACACTATCATAAACGGGGCACAGAGTAGTCGCGGATCGACCTGCGCGGTCAGGTCGCGGGGGTCAAGGGGGCAACGCCCCTTGTGGGGGGGTATCAGGGGGGCAAAGCCCCCGAAGAAAATTTTTTTATGGACCAGTCTACATGGGACGAGATCTCGGCGATCTCGTTTCTCGGCCTCCTTGGCGAGACCGAGATCTCGCGAGAACTCGGCGAGATGTCGCGAGATGGCATTCCATGGTCTAGAGACACCAAATAGGAGTGGGCTAATGTAATAAAAAAGTGTTGTGCAGAATCAGTATAATACAGAGTATAGCAGTAAGAAAATTGCACGCAAAAAAAATGAAAGAAAACACATGCATCATGTAGAAAAGTACGTGACTTCTTCCGTGATGGCTCTCTCGAACACCCGACATCAAACCACTATTGTGAGATATCTGTAAGGACTAAGAAGCATATCCTGCAAATCTCTGTCCCACTGGAACTTCCAAATCCCTATGCATGGTTACATGGCTAAGTATCCAATTGGATCCCTATAAAATATAGTTCCCTATCCAATATAGTTCCCTAAAATTTTTTTTCCAAAAACTTCAGCAGCAGTCTTGCTTGGTTGAACATAAGATTAGGGTCGACTGAAATGCTTTTTCATTGACCTCTTCAAATGGTTGATTTTGGCATCCCCATAGATTGAACGAATGACATTTTCCTGAAGCTTTGTTTTGAAGATTCCTGGAGAACAATTTGGTAATTTGCCGTCATACCCATATTCAAACGATACACGAGTTCTACTAAAGTTAGCCATCAAAGTTATACTGTACTAAGGTATCAACTATTGTAAAAATAAAATAATGTTAACCTAAAAAATAGTTTAAAAAAACTTAAATATTTATATATGCCAAAGTTTTTGAGCCACATGACCCAAAATGCTTCTGAGTTGTTAAATATTAAAGTAATTTGAAAACGTCTACATTTAATCAAATAGCTAAAAAACAATTTTGGGAAAATCATTTTCGGGTATACCAAATAATATATTTCCATTTCATTTTCCCAGAAAAAGTGGTTCCATGTAATAGACTTATTTTTTCGCTCTTACTCCCAACCAAATGGACTCAACGTCTATACCCAAAAATCCAACGGGTCGCATCAACAAAATTATGTCCAGAGACATCAAACCAACGCGAGCCCTAAACGAGCTGAACGAATCACAGTCAACAAAGAATATCTAGAACGCCGACCTGCTGCTGTATCGAAATGGAAACAGCATTTCAGTACTTTAAATTCAGATTAAGACCTGTTGAGACATACCTTAGCTCCTGAACAGTCTTATCCTTCTCTAACTCCAACGTAGAACCTGCAACGGCCGGTGGGGGAGGAGGCAGCCAATCTTCTTCCTCGTCATGCACCTGACCTGCGTCACCGTCCAGGAGCACAACTTCGTGCTCTTCGTCGGCCTTCAAAAGACCCGACGGGACATTAGCCAAATAAACAAAAAAAAAATGGAAGCAGAACAAGAACCAAAAGCATCGGACTGACAGTAGCACCGGAGCACCTCTTGCGCTTCGGATCCGGCGTCACCAGGGGCGAACCCGAGCAATCATCATCTGCACGCAGTAGCAGAAGTAGAAATCGCATAAAACGAATTGGCTCCTCTCTCTTAAGTAGCAAGCTGATACTGCAGGTGGAAATACGAAGATGGCCATTCGAGAAGGCCGACTGGGCGCACCGCCGTCGATGTCTATAAATTCCGCCGGCTGCACGCGGCTGTAGTCGAAGAGCGGTTCGAGCTCCTCGTCATCCAGCGAACCAGCCTGCACCCTTAAAGCATTAGGGGAAGACGGGCAATGCTAACCAAAGTAGCTACAACGCCGAGGATGTGAAGCGGGGCGTGAAGGGATGATTCTCACCATTCAGGAAGATTAGGGCTCTCGAATGTCGCAGGCGGCCGCCGTCCTTCCGTGCGGCCCGTCGATGCGGGTTTTGGGTTGTAGAGGTTGGGTTTGAGATTGTTGAGAGTGCAGTTTTAACATAAGATTGTTGAGGTTGGGTTTGAGATTGTTGAAAGTCAAATTAATTAACTTAAAAGTTATAAATCTTTTATTTTGATGTGGCCTAGTGACCAACTCACAGTGGGAAAAATTAACGTGGTGATTGTTGAGATCATGTTAAAAGTCAAATTAATTATCTTAAAAGTTATATATATATTTTTTGATATGGCCTAGTGACCAACTCACAGTGGGAAAAGCGATCGTGGTCTTGTTTAGTTTAATTTTTAAATGATTTTTCTCAAAATAAATAAAATCATATTTCATTAAAGTCAAATAAATAAAATAATTATTTATTATAAGAAAAGATACAAAATAATCTAATTCAAATTACTTGGTTGAATAATTTATTTTTTTGAAAGTCGAAGGAATCAAGTCAAATGTAGTTTAAATTAAACTAAATCAAACCAAACTACTTATTTAGTTTTACATGTTGAACTAAATAGTGAACAACCCTATTTCGAGATTCCGCTTGAACACAAGGCCACCTGCCACAAGGGCATGCATACATTATAAATCGAAGACATAAATAAAAAATGTCATGATATAAGTCAAACTTTAATAGTAATTTCACCTTGTCGTCTCCGACTTTGAATGATCAAGCCATAGTTTTGATACCATATGTTGCAAAAACTCGGTCATCGATCATCCACAAAGCAAGACACGCACACACCACAAAGACGATGAGGTTTAGGGTTTAGGGTTTAGAGTTTAGGGTTTTGGGATTTAGGGTTTGGGGTTTCGAGTTTAGGGTTTCGGGTTTGGAGTTTGGGGTTTCGGGTTTGGGGTTTCGGGTTTCGGGTTTCGGGTTTAGGGTTTAGGGTTTCGGGTTTGGGCTTTTCTTTTAAAAGAGGACCCACGGAAAGCAAGTAAACCGGAAGAAACTAAGTGATGCTAAGGTGAAGCAAGTAAACAAGCAAGCAAGTGAATAGGAATGCTAGGAGGATGTAAGAATTCAAGCAAGAGCCAAAGCAAGGATGAATATGTTGGACATTACCTTAAAATGTGAAAAGAACTCACTTAAGCAAGAGTTGTCCCACCGTGGTCGCCAAAAGGTGTAGGCACCCGGATGAGCCGGCTAGGCTCGCGCGTGTGTCGGTGAGAGAGAGAGAGAAGAAGAGGAGAAGGATAGTGTATGTGGTGGAAGGTGAAGTGTGTGGTCGTCAGGAGCCGAAGGCTCCAAAGTGTGATTAGGTGTTAAGCAAATGAACTAGAAGGAGTTTGACCGTCGTACCTTGGGGATGTAAATAGGGGGGAGATTGTTTGGTTCTAACTTCTCCTTTCTCGGCCGGCCGAGAGGGGAGAGCTTTAGAGAGTTCTTTCACCTACGATCGGATTGAAGCTTCACTCCGGTCGATTCATCTAAGAATGTCCTGCATAAAACATAAAGAAAAAACAGATGAAGATCATTAGCTCTGGCGTGAGTGTAGCATCATGTTTGATAAAGACTCTGAATCATGCAAAAGGGAATAAGCTAACCGGATCGAGACGGAATCCCAACCCCTATTTTTGGTAGGTTTTTAAACATATATGAGATGCAAAATGATCAAATGCATGCTAAATAACATGATGAACAATGCTAAGATGAAAAAGGGAGACAAAAACTCGATCAAACGGGCGATCGGACTCCGAAAATGGCAAAACGAGCTTCTGCTAGCTGCAGGTGCCCTATATATAGGGCGCTAGCTGCAGGTGCCCCCCTTATGGGGCGCGTTGACCAAGGTCAAAGTGCCCTGTATACGGGGCACTAAGTCTGGCCCAAACAGATTTTCTTCCCCTCTTCGCAACGCCGCTCCTGAGTGCTGGGCGGCTTCCGGGACGAAGTAGGGGCTCCTCCTTGTAGACAAGTGGGTTGTTGCTGATTAATGCTTAAGTTTGTACGTGCCATGTTAGCAATGATTTATGTCAAAGTGTTTTGTCGTTGAAGCAATAAGATCTCCTGATTTAACAGAAACCTCTGTATATCCTCAATTGTAAGAGAGCCAACATCAGAACGTGTGGTAACTTCTGTGACAAAAGCATCATATTCATGACCTAAACCAGTGAGAATGTAAAGTTAGATATTTGTTGTTAGACACAGGATCATTGGCCATAATCAAGAAGTTAGCTATGTTCTGCATCTTTTGAAGATATTCTGTAATTTTCATGCTCCCTTTCTTAAGTTGTTGCAATTGGAGTCTCAATTGAAGGGCACGGGCCTTGGAAGTAGATCCCTAAACTTTGCTAAGAGTTGTCCACACTTCAGCAGATGTTTCTAAATTGACAATTAAAGGAAGAATGGAATCACTGACAAATGACATGATCATTGTAATAAGAAGATTGTCATACTGCTTCCATATTTTAGCATCCATATTAGGTATTTTCAAAGACGAATCAGATGGATCAGGTATAAAATTAGATGGACAAGACTACCATCAATAAGTCCCATAAGGTGATAAGTCTTAAGAAATGGGATGAACTGTCCCCTCCAGATCGTATAATTCTCACCATTCATTTTAATAGCAAAACGATGTGAGATATTAGGAAGAGATGCAAACATAGAACCCATAGCAAATGGCAGCTGCGATGCAGGACCTGCCTAATTGGGAGAACTAATTCCCGATTCCTCCATTAACAGCAGATTGAAGATGATCCCCGAAAAGAAAAAGAATAACAAACGAAAAATCAACAAGTCACGGCGATGAGTGGATCTCACCAGCGCTCTGATACCAAGTGAGAAGGAATGCCTTGAGCAGAGGATATCTTAGGATCTCCGATCTGATGTAGAGAATAGACTGGAGCTACAGATCACGACCTTAACTGAAGAAATTGGGATGCAGGAGTTGCAGAGAAGCAAAAGACACACAGAGGAGATTTAGCGGGAAAAGACAGACTCGTATGCGAGCTTTGCCCCCTTTTGTAATTCCTTATATATATGAATTGAGTTTACATATCAGTTCAGTTGAACTAGAGATTTACAAATGAATGTAAATGAAAACCAAATGCAAATAAGTAATGTGAATGTCTAGCCCGGATGCCACGTCTGCCTTATATGGTCAACAGGCCCGACCTGGCCCACTTTATATTTCTGGCCCGACTTGACTCGGCCAGCATAAAATTTAAATTTGGCCTAATCCGACCAAGCTCGCTCAGTCTAATCTTTCTAATATAAAAATACATAAAATTCAAAATGAAAAAAATTTATATAAATATGATGAAAAAACATATAAAATATGATAGAAATTGTATAAATATTTCTAATATGATATAGTATGATTGCCTATGTTCATGTGATGAAAATAATGCTGAACATCTACTTAATTTGAAAATAAAAAATAATTGTCACTCGAAGTAAAATAATTTGAGTCTTTAGAGTCGTCAGCCAATCTATTTGTATAAAAAGAAAAATTATACTTCACATGATTTGACAATTTACATACTAAAATTTTATAAAAAAATAGAAAATTTGGATCTCTCATGCGTGCCAGTATATCTCATCAACTAGAGGTTGAGTTTTAAGAACAAGATTGATGAGTTTGAGTTTGAGAAATAGTTACTCTATAGTCCACTTGTAGTTGTAAATGGGAGGGCAGCTTTGAGATCTTCACCATAGGGAAGAACGGTGGTGTCATCGACAAAACAGAGAAGAAGAAACCACTGAGCAGACATGGCGGGAGGAGGGAAGAACGCTCCCATGTCAGATCTTTCCTCTACACTGTAGTTGGGCTCCAAACCCATTTTGCCACCGGTCTTTACTTTGCATACGAGGCCGACTGACCACGAGCTCTATCAATATTGTCAAAATTGAAGGACAAAGAGGGGGAGGTCCGGGAGGAGGAGATGCTTGGTGGCCACTTGCCCATGCCTAGGCGAAGATTGCACTACGTCGTGTAGGCCGTTGGCCCACCCTCGACCCAAACAAAACCCGGCGTAAACCCACGGGCTCTCGGGCCAGGCCAAGTGCGGACCTTAAATTTTTAAACATGCTATTTCGGAAAAAGAAAACCCATCGGTTCCTCTTCTGCAATCGCATTTTGTGAAATCCATTTTTTAATTTTTAAGTTCGAAACCGTGAACTCTCATGATTAATCACAAATGTTTTTTTTTAAATTTTTTTCAAGATCAAAGCCGCGATCCCTCATCACCATTTTTTTCCCCAATAAAGGAACATGATCCTTAGTTGGATACAAAAATAATAGAAAGCGTTACAAAATAAAAAAGAAACCAAGTTCATGGCTGGGAAAAAAATGAAAAAAATCATGGACTGGGACATGATTTTACTAGAACAAGAAAGTAAGGATAACGAAAAGGATCATGATTTTTTATAAAAAATTTAATTTTTGTTACAAAAATTGGTTTTTACAAAAAATTAATTGTTCTTTTAGCCGTGATCTTGATTAATTTTTATTTTTTTTAAATTAATTATTTTGTGTTTTTTGTGTACATTAAAGTGGTGATGTTTAATTTACTTAAGTTATTTTTTTCAATTAATCGATTTGTTTCTTTTTAATCTGTTATGTTTTGACATGTTCATGGCAATACATTTAGAGCCCTAATGTTATATGTGAGATCGTCATTCTGACATTATTCATATTTATATATTATAATCATCCAGTCTGAAACATACGTTGAATTTTATTTGCATCACTGATCGTTGCTCATCTCTACCATCATTTGAATAATGTGATTATTTTTGAATGTGTCCATCAAGTTTTCAAGCAGCATTTGTTTTAATGTTTTTAAAATTTTTTATTTAAATATATATTTTTAAATTATACTATTTTGTTAAGATTGATTTTCTTTTACTAAAAAAAATTATAAATTTGACGACGTGTGCTTAAAAGACAGACACAGACACATCACATCACCGTCCGTTTGGGTGCGCCAGTGGAGAAATGATTATCTTAAATAAATAATTTAAATAGGCTCACGGTGAATTTAATTAAAATTTTAACTTTGAGTCCATAAACAATGAGTCTTGTAAATGAATCATATCCAGTTTCAGAAAAAATAAAGTAATGTTATATTACATAAAAAGGTCCTATTCTATCGGATTTACATAAGACATGTGAAGTCTATTAATTTAGCAGTAATATATATTTATTCATTTTTTTTGTCAATTAGAAAATAACTATAAAATTTTGCAGGATGACTGTAGTTTCAAGTTTTATCATATTGGAAGGAAGTTGTTTCAACTTTGATTCAAACCTATGGAATCAGATACATTAATTACATCATAATAACAAATCTCATACTTGTGCATGACTAGTACAATTTTGCTCCTCCGCTCAAACCAATTACCCGTCATTGAAAATCGTTTCACCTTGTCCTCGGAAAATCGTCGTCATTAAATATAGATACGTGGTATCACCGTTAACATATGTTAGAGGGCATTACGTACAATGCCCAAAATTAAGATCACGTGTACTATATTTAAATTCTTTTAACTTTATCCATAGCCTATTGAATCTAAACCAATTCCAATTCTCTTGGAAGACAGGAATGAACATTCAATTTTTGAAAAGCAGAGACGGTAGATCCATTGATAAGGCAACAAAATTTTAAAGTTATTTAGATAATTTTACTAATCTTATCTTTCACAGAATAAAAGTAGAAATCTTCCTTTGAAATGAGGTTCAAAATTAAAAATATTATTTTTAGATTATAAATATTATATATAAATTAATAATATTATTATTTTATTTTTATATAATATATTAACATATTAATTATTAAATTTTATTTTAATTATAATCCATCTGATCAGTTGCCGTGAGATGGGGAAAAGGGGCATGACGACTGTGGTGACAGTACGTGTCCAACGATCATTACTGTTTGTGTATGAAAAATCTCTCCGTATTAATTTGTGTTTTGTTTGTCTTATATATTTGGAATATTTTTTTCATCATGACACGTCACTCAAGGAGAGTCACGTCTTTCCTGTCTGCTCCATCAAACGGAGCTCTTCAAAGCGACAAGTCTCGAGTGAGTGTTTTGTTTGAATTGATATGATAAAGACTCGGTCTCAGATAAGATTATCAACGTTCAACCGGAGGAGTGCTTCATGTATCGTAATGGTCGCTAAGATTATCTTTTATTAAGTAAATAATAAATTATTATTTAAACATCACATCCTCTTGTACTCTTATCACAAATTTACTCAACCCCTGACAAATCATCATTTTAAAGATCGCATCGTATCTTACAACCATTTGACCTCCAGGACGTCAGCTCCATTCCACTTCTCTCCGTTCCTGCGTCTTCTATACCTCATCTACGAACGTGACCTCCCCACGCCGATCGCCCACCCCTTACCAGCCCTCCCCATATTTGAGCAGACGAATTTCCCCCTCTTCCCCATCCTCCTCCGCTAAGGCATCCGTGGCTTGTGACTTCCTCTGTTGCCCCCCCCCCCCAGGCTGGTCTGCCACTTGAGCTGTCGCCAGGATCCCTGTTTTCGTTACCGCGAACCATCAGGTATGCAACTGTGGTGCATTCTTGATGCCGCCCTTCTGGTCTGCACGTTCCCGTAGAGATGGCCGATCTCGGACTCCCCCTCAGGGGTCCTCCCCGCCCCCAGCCTTTCTGCGCTCCTAGGTTTCTCCCGGCCTGCGAAGTCCGACTCCGGCGACAGATCCGTAGTCAGCCTTGGCGGACTCCCTTGCAGCGGCTTCTCTCCGGATGATCGCAGATCCGTCCGTGTGTTCTTGTTCCACTGTCCGATCACCTCGTTGGGTACCTCCTGGCGCCTCTCAGTTGGGTTCGTCGGAAATGTGCGCCGCGGATACTCCCACCCCGTGTCCGGTCTCCTGCCTCGTCTTCTTTCCCTCTCGCTTCGACCCACTCTCTCGATGCTACGCTTCACCAATACATGTCTGTCATGTAGAGCCTTGGCACTAGCTATCATGCTTGGACCTTGCCCTTGCCCCTCTCAGCTCTAACCTTTCCCTCTCTCGCACCTGGTTGTCTCTCTGGCTGTTGTCATGCCCCTCGACCTCTCAGTGTTGCTGCCCCTCAACCTCTTGGCGCTTCTCTCTTTTTCGCCCAACCCTTCTGCCTAAATCACCCTATCTTCGACGCTGCAGCGGAGGTGGCCAAGATATCGGTGCTCAACCTGTCAGAGTTCACACACTGGAATGCAGTCTTGAACAGCCTCCCACCAACAGGTGGTACAAAGATGCTGGCGATTAGCAGATTGCTCAGCGACAGATGTAGGAGCGACAACGTGTGGCAGATGCATTTGAAGGAGAAGTCGGGCAAATTATTCCGCGGCGCGATTGCCATCCTTTGCAGTGTTTCTGCTGATGTTACCTGACTAATTCTGTGGGATATGGATGCCAAACAGGATACGTCTCAGCGGACATGGAAGGTGAGCATGACCATAATAATATTTTTTATTCAAGGAATTTGAGTAAAATATGATCCTTTTCTTTTTGGGACACGCTGGAATTTGACTAAAGGAGGAAATCTAAATAGTTGTAAGCCCTAATACGTAAAAGTACTAACAAGTACACTAGTTGAACAAAATCATCTTTTTACTGCAAACATTTTTATTTGACGTGGACTCTTGATGTAACAACCGTGTGTTAACTTTTAAACTGTATCTTGGAACATGGTTGAGAAGTGGTACTGTGGATCTAGGAAGTTCTTCACCTAAACAATGTAAAATTTGCATCCTGTCTTTTTTTGTTCTTGCTCTTTCTCTTTGTAGCTGTGAGGTAGGTTTTCCTTAACGTATTTCCTTTTTATTGACCTTATTTCTTAACTAATATTGTGTTGATTTTTCTCTTCTTTTTCTGAACAAGGGCTCTCTCCTATGTAATATATGGACACGACACACTTTTATCATCAATGTGAATTGTCGTTACTTTGAGTTTTCAGCTTTTTGACACTAGCTCATGACTTCTCATAGAGATGCTATGAATTTGATCCAGGCATTTCCTTCGTCGGCCTCTGTATAGAAAGTTCCATATTCGGTAGAATTTGTTTCTTCGTGTTTG